>VDFB02000015.1:76351346-76894433 GCA_007258455.2 Sequoia sempervirens
TTGATGGCATCAAGGAATGGCTAAAATCCATGGATATAAAGTATTATGAAAGTAGAATGAACTTGAACTGGCGGCCAATTTTGAAGAATATTACTAATGAAACAAATAATTTTTTTGAAGATGGTGGTTGGGAACTTTTGAATATGGAAGCTAGTGATTCTGATTCTGATAATTCAGAAGAGTTAGATCAAGGATATAAACCCTAATGTAGAAGAGGAATCAAAATAAAATTTCATGTAGCCACCATCAAGAGTGTTACAAGCCAGCAAGATGAAGGGAATTCTTATATAAGGATAATTTTCAATGTTGCAGGTACCGGATTTAATGCCAACTATAATGGAAACATTGAAATTCCCTAGCAGTATTTACGTTAAGGAAATTTCCTTTAGATGAAAGGATTCAAAGCACATTAACCATGTGGCACAGATGATTAAATCCCAGAGATGATCTGTAGCAATGAAAGAGTCTAAAAAGGGAGAGAGAGATAAACTGGTGACTCAGGAGAAACTCCAGCTTTCAAAAACAAAGTCAATTAGGCTAGCAGACATGTGGATCAGACCAGTATTTGGTGGAAGAGGACAAAAGATGATTGGAACTCTGGAGGCCCACCATAATCGATTTTGGTATTCAACCATGAGAGCAGAAGAGAGTTGATATCATGTATCAAAACATTAAGCATGCATTCTTCTAGCCAGCAGAGAAGGAGATGATTACTATGCTTCATTTTCATTTGCATAACCATATCACGGCGTGGGAACCAAGAATACCAAGGATGCCCAATTTTATGTGGAGGTAATGGATGTGGTCCAAACTTTAGGAGGGGCAAGAAGGTCAATGTATGATCCTAATGAAATTGAGGAAGAACAACAAGAGAGGGATAGGAAAAATAAAATCAATACAGAGTTTCAAGGATTTGTCAAGTGAGTAAGAGAGCTAAGGGAGCAGCCTCATCTAAAATATTTTGAGCTAGATTTTGATATACCATTTAGAGAGCTTGGTTTTCATGGAGTTCCTTTCAAAGCCTCTACTTTTATTATTCCTACGGTAAAATATTTGGTAGAGTTGGTGGAATTAGATTTCTTAGTAATTGATGAGGGAAAAATAACCTCATCATAATAATATAACAAAGGTCTATTCTATATATGCAAAATTCCTAACCTCTACCAATTAATTAGACTTTAGGAGAAATAATTGATTATCTTTTAAGAAGAAATTGTATAAAATTTATTTCTTATGATTTACTGAAGTATTTTGCCAATACAGATTTAATGGGTTGTTTTAAGTGTTTTGTAGGATAATGACTGGTCATCAAGTTGCAGAGAAGAAGTATTTAGATAGCATGTGCTCCGGAACATGCGCTGGCAACATGCTTCGAAACTTTAGGATAATGAAGACTGAATAATTAGTTACTTTTAAAGACTTAATTTTTGTTATGTTTTAAGTTACAAACTTCATGGGTCGACTTGAGCCTCTTTAATGTTTATGTAATGGATGCTAAAGACATAAAAGTTGTTTGTAAATCTGTTATAGACTTTTCAATGGTTATCTATACCATCTGAAATATAGGATTTAGTTAGAAGTTATATATAGAAGATGTAATCTCCAGAAAAATATAACGCATAAGGTAGTAATGTTATGTTGTCATTTTGTTTTTCTGAATCATGAATAAAGAGATTATTATGTAAATAGTTTTTGGGTTGCAAGTTATGGATAAAATTATGTTGAATGAAGGAGCTTCTGAATTAGTTGTGTATGTGATATGAGAGTGAAGTAATAACCCGCGAGCTGGCCACTCAAGGGAGGATAGTTAAAATAGATAAGTACTTTTCTTTATGTTATTTTCATTATATGAATAGTCATTCTGTAGATGATTATTGGGTTTATAATTGTAATTTATGAAGTTTTGGAGTGCTTATTGTTGTATACTTTTTTAGTTTCTTGTTGTTAGCTATTAGAATATTTATTGTTGGAAAAGATGTTTCATAGATTGTTTACAAGTTTTTCTGTTTCTGTAGTTTAGCAGCTCTTTAGTTTAATTGATTTTGTACTTTTCAATTTAGTTATTAAGTTTTCAAAGTTAGTTTTTCTATGCTTTCTAGTTTAAGTATTTCTAGTTTTCTTAGGATAAGCTACTTTACAATTTAGTAGTTAGATGGCTTTAAATTAGAATTAAACATTAGTTGTTTCAAGAAGTTAGAAAATCTAAAAGAGAGAAATAGTCAAGTCTTCTTCTATTGCAAATTGCCTTGAATACTACCCGATTGACATATTGATTTTTATCTTCTAAAGTAATGGGACCTAATGACAACCTATCACTTTTTGGTGCCGTTGTTGGGGACCCTTAGCTTTCTTGCTTGAGTGTTAATAGAAGACGCTTGAAATACCTCTTTTAGGCCAAACGAAAATACCATCTTTGGCTTCCCTTTCTGTATGGTTAGGAAAAGAGGCCCACATAGACAATTTATACCAAAGACCCCCCCAAAATATGTTCCAATCATACATAGGGAGGCCCAAGGCTCAAAAGACAACTTTATTGATGATCTACTTGAGCCTATTCCACCAGAGGCTTTCCACTATTTTCCCGAAGATCATTTAGGGGAACAACCTGCTATCAAAGAAGCTATTTGTGAGGAACATATTCCTCTGAACATCATGGGAGATCATAGGGTTGGAGCTAACCAGAATGATGCCAACTGTAATAATGATCTTGGACCACCTCGAATTTTCACGTATCCTATTACTTTGGATGCAGATGATGATACCACGATGAAAAATATTTCCCCAGCTTTCCTTCCAACCTTCTGTGGCTTGTCCTCAGAAGACCCAGACCAATTTCCTTTTGAATTCAAGGTCCTTTGTCAAACATACTACTATAAAAATGATAACTAGAAACTAAATTTGTTTCCTTCTACTTTGAAGGATTCAGCTATGCGATGGTTTATGGGTCTACCAACTAGAAGTATACCATCTTGGGAGGAAATGGAGATGGTTTTCTTGCATAAATATAAGAGTTACTATAGGGTGAGTGATCATAAGGAAGAGTTGTTTAAACTTATGTATAATGAGGATGAGATCCTAGAGGACTATCTTTATAGGTTTCTTTTTTTGTCTAAATGATGTGGAGAAATGACTATTAGTGTTTAGATTCTTAAGACTATATTTCTCAAAGGACTCGATGAGGATGTAAGAAGAAGTCTTGATTTGATGGGAAAGGGTGATGTGTCTCAGTTAGCCCTTAAAGATATATGTGATTTATGTTGTAATTTCTCACGTACTCATGGAGAGATTCGTAAAACTAATCTCTTTAGAGGGACTAACGAAATAGGAAAACTCTGAGAAGAAATAGTGAATCTCAGAATAGACATACTTGTTCAATTGAATACTACGTTGGATGGTATACAAGAAAAGAAACGTAACACTGAGACTTTGTCAATCTATTATCCTAGGTGTCAAAATAAACACCTTTTACATGAGTGTCCTTTAGACAAGGTTAATGTTTTTCAACTCTATGAGAAAACCATCCTACCAACCAGTGTGAGCTTCTTATTGATCTTAAAAATACTAAGAAAAAAATAGCTCAGGTTGAAGAAAAAATAAATGTCTTAAACCAACGCCAAGGAGGTAACTTCTCTTATGGGAAAAATTCCAATCCTGCATGCAGACCACAAAATAATTGGGCTAGTAATCAATGGCCTCCAACTTGGAATCAACCCTTCCCTCCACAATCCTATTGGGGAACTCCTTATTGGGGATCCCCTGAATGGACAAATCAATCTTGGGGAACTCAACAATGGCCAAACTAATCTCAACCACAATGGTATCCACAACATACTACTCCTCAATGGAATCAAGGATATAATCAATTTTATACTGGTCCTAGGAGGAATCAACAACATAATTTGTTATTGCCACCTCAAAATCCTCCCCAGAACGAATAGATAAATCAACCTTAGCTTCCGGTGCAACCACTCCCTGATCCTAAGAACAACCATCAGAATACATTGGTATATACTACTGAACAAGATAATGTTACTGGACTTAATGCAAGTCATTGTGGAAGTGTTCAGTTACGTTCTGGCATAACACTTCACTCACCCACCATTGAAGAAATTGTGGATGACCCTATCCCTCCAAATTATGAGAAGGATACCTTGCCTAACCACACCGCTCCTGTTGATAATATCGTGCCTCCATCAGCAACAGGAGTTGTTGACTTACTCAGGGAGGAGGAAGGTCAGTCTTTGACTAAACTTAAGAAGGATACCCCTCCAAAAGAGAAAACTCAAGTACCCTTTCCAAAGCGTTTGAATTCTACAACTCTAAAAGATACTTTGGAAATTTCTTTGAGCTCTGAAACTGCATTAATTCAGGAAATCAAACAACTACAAATAGAATTTCCTTTGCTATAGGAAATAAAGGAAATTCCTGAATTAAATCAGCTGATCAAGCAACTATGTATTAAAACTTTGGGAAGGAAACTGAAGAAAATAAATACAGTGCACATCGGTGGCTATTTAGCTGAATTTTTGTCTGGGAAGGCTATTGCTCCAAAATATGATGATCCTGGGAGTCCACTGATAACTGTTACAATTAATGAGGTAGCAATACCTATGCATTAGTAGATTTAGGAGCAGCTATTAATGTGATGACTATGGATGTGATGGAAAAATTAAGTCTTGTTGATTTCTGTCCAACAACTATAGTCTTACAAATGGAAAATCAGTCTATAGCCATTCCAAAGGGTGTTATAAAAAATGTTCTCATTAAATTCGATGGATGGGAATATCTAGTTGATTTCTAGATAATTCAATCACTTACACCCAAAGATAGCTATCCAATAATTCTTGGAAGGCCATGGTTGGCTACTGTCACGACTAAAATTGATTGTAGAGAAGGAGGAATGACCATTTCACATGGTCCAGATAGTAAACGTTTATTTTTATATATCCTCTTGCTAAACCCACTAAACATAATAAAGTTTAGGTTGATGAACTAGAATAATCTAATGGTCAAGATAGTTTGGCCTCTTTGGCCATGGTTGTGATTAAACAACATGGAGAGGAATTACAGGATGAGCTAGTAAACGATGTAGCACACCTTGCTATAGGGTTGAGTGAAGAGGAAATGGTGGATGTACTAGAAATTTTTGGACAACCGATTGATATAAGTGGGATGGAACAAAATTATGTTACCATGGGAATGCCTTGTCCTTTGGCCAATATGATTCCTAGAATGAGCCATTTCTTTGAGGATATTACAAGATTTCATTGACTTATACCTCATAGTTGTCCTCTTAACACTTTGTTATGACCAATACACACTGTCACCTCGATCTATCCAGCAACAAAAACAATTATGCTTTTACCCAGAAAAACCTTGAATGTTAATAGTTGGCTGATAGAGATACAAGAGGATAAATTATTTAATGTGTTGGTAAAAAGGTCTAATCTTTTGCTTGGGACTATACAGACATGAGAAGAATTCACCTGAGTGTTTGTAAACATAATATTTATAACAATCATAATATAAGACCTATTCATCAGCCACATAGGAGACTCAATCCTGCGTTAAAGGATCTTGTTAAAGTTGAGATTAAGAAACTCCTCCATGCAAGATTTATTTATCCCATCTATGATAGTAAGTGGGTTTCACCTATGGTGGTTGTACCAAAGAAAAATGGGAAATGAAGAATTTGTTTGGATTATAGAGAACTTAATAAAGCCAATTTTAGAGATTATTTTCCCTTACCATTTGTTGACCAGGTTTTGGACAACTTGGCTGGGAGGAAATATTTCTCCTTTTTAGATGGATTTAGTGGTTACAATCAAATTTAGGTGGCACTTGAAGACCAAGATAAGACAATGTTTACTTGTCCATGGGGCACATTTGCATACTGAGTTCTTCCTTTTTGGATTTGTAATGCTCTGACAACTTTTCAGAGGGCCATTTTGGCTATATTGGCAGCACTTGTTAATGACTATGTAGAGGTCTATATGGATGATTTCATAGTCTATGGGTCAACTTATGATGAAGCCCTTCAAAACCTGGATAGGTTTCTACAAGTTTGTGAGGATAACTGACTGTCCCTTAGTCATGAAAAGTGTTTAATAATGGTGGAACAAGGAATAGTCTTAGGTCATCATATTTCCTCTAAAGGAATAAAGGTTGATCCCAACAAAATTGAAGTAATTCAACAATTGACTATTCCTCAAACGCAAACAGATGTTCAAATTTTTTTGGGGCATGCTAGATACTATAGAAGGTTTATAGAGAGTTTTAGTAATATAGCAACTCCTATGTTTTCTCTTCTCCAAAAAGATGTGGAGTTTAATTGGATAGATGAGTGTAAAAAATCATTTGAAACGATAAAGGAGAAGCTTGTCTTTGCTCTCATATTGCGTGGGCCAAATTGGAGTCTTCCCTTTCATATTTATGCTGATGCTTCAGATGACGCAATTGGTGCAGTATTTGGACAAGAAGATGAGGATGGGGGTAAATATGCCATATATTTCATTAGTAAAAACTTGACATCTGCTGAAAGAAACTATACGACTACAGAAAAAGAATTTTTGGCTGTGGTCCATGCCATTAAAAAGTTTCGCCATTATATTAGAGGCTATAAAGTTATAGTTTATACAGATCATTCAGCTGTTAAATATTTAATGGATAAGCATGTAGTTAATGGCCGAATAATGAGATGGTCATTACTCCTTCAAGATTTTAATTTGACAATACTTGACAAGCTCGGGAAATTTAATGAGGTGGAAAACTTTTTGTCTTGAATCAAACAAGAAAAGGATGACCGAGCACCTGTGCAAGATGAGTTTCTAGATGAAAATCTGTTTTCCATCTCTGTCAAGACCCCTTGGTTCACTGATATTGCCAATTATTCAGCTACCTCTGAAGTACCCCTTGGATTTACATCAAAGCAAAGGAAGTGACTTATTGGAAAGTGCACCATTTAAATGGATTAATGGAATGTTATTATGTTGTGGACCAAACATGGTGTTAAGAAGATGTGTCAGGGCCAACGAAACCTACAATATCTTGAGGGCCTGTCATGATGATCCTTCTGGGGGTCATTATTCTGCAAGAAGAACTTCTCATAAAATGCCAATGCATAAAGATGATAAAAACTATGTTTTTCATTGTGATGAATGTCAAAGGGTAGGAATACCAATTGCTTTAGTAGAAATTCCATTGCAACCTCAGGTAACCTTTGAACCATTCGAGAAATGGGGGTTAGATTTTATCGGTCCCATAGATCCTTCCTATGAAGGGAAAGAATACATATTAGTTTGTACTAATTATCTGATGAAATGGGAAAAAGTTCAAGCCTTGCGAGTTGCTAGAGAAGAGCAAGTTGCTGACTTTCTCTATAATAAGATATTTCTTAGATTTGGAGCCCCCCGAACTATTGTTACAGATCAGGGACCCCAATTCATGTCCAAAGTTCTTATGGAATTTACGAACCATTTTCAAGTGAGTCATAAGAAGTCATCCCCTTATCACCCTTAGGCAAACAAGCAAGTAGAAGTGACTAATAGGGAGTTGGAAAACATATTGATAAAAACGGTCTCCTCAGGAAGAAGAGATTGGGCCAGGAAATTTCCTGAAGCTGTCTGGACGTATAACACAACATGGAAATCCACAACTAGATTCAACCCCTATGAGATTGTTTTTGGAAAGAAACCTCTCCTTCCCATTGAGTTTGAACTCCAAACCCTACGTACAGCCATGGAGTTGGGTCTAGATCTAGATCGAGCCCAAATAGAATGAGTTTTACAGTTGAGTGAGTTGGATGAGTTTCGTTTAGATGTTATCCATCAAATTGAGTTGGTTCAACATCAACAAAAAATATGCATGATAAACACATTAAAGGGAGAGAGTTTCATAACAGTGACTAGGCCTTATTATTCGATTCGAGATATAAAGATCATAAAGGAAAACTCAAGACTCATTGGCTAGGGCCATATGAAATTTTTGAGGTCTTCTCGAATGACACAATCCAGTTGAAACCCATTGATGGTGATTCAAGAACTCTCTTGGTTAATGGTCATCACCTACGTATTTACCATAAGCCTATTAGTAAGGAGGAATTTACAAAATTGGTAGAAATGCAGGGAGAGATCCAATGCATTGACTCTACCAAGGTAGAGTCAATCTAACTTAATAAATGTTATGCAAAAAAAAAAAAAAATTGTAATAAAAAAAGACATGTGTATCAATGTGCTTTCAAGGTATTTCTTTTAATAATTTTCATTTTCTGACTTAACTACATATGCTTTTATTTTTCAGGACTATTTACGAGGAATAAACAATTTCTAGAGCATCTTTCCACGTGCTCTAGAACTTAACGATCTAAATGTCTGATGCTTTGAAACTTGCTGCTCCAAATGCTCGTTGCTTAGGAACTTGATGATCTAAATGCCCGATGCTCTGAAATTTGCACCTTTGCTCACTATGTTAGAAGGTCATTCTTGTAGAATGATTTAAGCTCCTAAAGTTTGAGTTCATTTGTTGTTTCCATCTTTCTTCTTTTTGGCTGCATCTTTCGATGATGCTTCAGAACCCTCATTCGGTTGCTGCTCCGGCTACA
Source organism: Sequoia sempervirens (assembly GCA_007258455.2). Taxonomy (NCBI): domain Eukaryota; kingdom Viridiplantae; phylum Streptophyta; class Pinopsida; order Cupressales; family Cupressaceae; genus Sequoia; species Sequoia sempervirens. The sequence goes on from VDFB02000015.1 coordinate 76,359,946, forward strand.
TCTTTCGACGATGCTCCAAAACCTTCATTCGGTTGCTTCTTCGGCTGCATCTTTCAACGATGCTCTAGAACCTTCATTTGGTTGCTGCTCTGGCTACATCTTTCGATGATGCTCTGGAACCTTCATTCAGTTGCTGCTCCGGTTGCATCTTTCAACGATGCTCCAGAACCTTCATTCGGTTGCTGCTCCAGTTGCATCTTTCGGCGATGCTCCAGAAATTTCATTGGTTATCATTATGGCTGCATCTTTCGGTGATGCTCTGAAACTTCTTTACTAGTTTTGAGTACGTGTTCCTTCGTGTGCTCCAAAACTTATTCAACTTTCATTCTACCATTTCTTTCCACAAAATTTAAAATTTTGATGCTTTGATTATCATACGTTGGTACATATGCCTTCTTTCTTTCTTTCATCATAATAAAACCCACCATGACAACCTATCTTCATTAATGACTCTGCCATTCCCAAGTTTCTTCACCCATGTCATAATAACTAAGTCATCACCTCAGTCAATACCATATCATCATCCTGTCAAATCGGTAAAGGTACAAGATCTTCAAGTGATCATAGAACGCGAAGTAAGTACAATTTTTTTCTTTAAGTAGTTATTTTTGAATAAGGTATAATTAATTGGCATGTGTCCTTTCCTAATTTAGTAAATTGAGCCACTTGGTGATTAATTGCTAAGTACGACACTCTTATTGAGGCCTTCCATGCAAATTGGTATTATTACATAGTAAGCTCTAGGAAAAGGAAAATAAATAAACACAGTTGATTATATTTTCAAAAATAACTATGCACAAGCTTCCGACACTATTGAATTTTCAACAAGGTGATAAACAAGAAACAAAAAATGGGAGGTACAAAGAAGAAATCTAAGCCGACTTCTGCAAAAAAATTACTTGGGTTGAGCAATATTTCTGGGTTGTTTGAAGAAGTGGGCTAGTTGGATTTCATCAAGAAATTTGAGGGACATAATGAAAAGCTGGTGAATGCCTTCACAGAGAATTACTCCAATGGTCAGGTGATACTACATGGGAAGCGATTTAAGGTGAGTCCGAAAATCATTTCTTGTCTCTCAGGGTTGGATAATTTTGGTATTAAAATAGCAGAAACCACTCAAATTACATATAAAAAATTGTTAGAATTATTCCTTAGGTAGGGGGACCCTCAGCCCATGTTCTTCATTAGTACTAGAGGACAAAATAAAGGGTTCCAATGAAATTCTATATTAGAACCCTGGGGTACTACGGTTGCATGGATTATTAAATATTTTACCTGTGAAGGCCAACTCATTACAGTGGTAGGACCTGCATTCCACATATTAATACATTTACGGCATGGGAAAGAAAACCCTGCCCTTAGGGTCAAATTGCCTCACTTTTTGATTGATTATGTTAATTCTTCCATAGAAAGATATAAGACTGGTTCAGGGCCATTAAAGTACCATGGGTTAATTCAGTTAATTTGTAAATATCATTTCTGTAAGAAACTAGAGAGCAAGTGGGAGAAATTTTTGAGGAAGTTTGAAAAGCCTATGCCCGATAGGAAATTAGAACTAGGGGAATCTTCTAAACAAGTTGCTTCACCTTCTGGAGCAACTTACCCTAAGGCCCTTGAGGCTCCTAAAACTCAAATTCCCACAACCCTTGGTGAGGAGATGTTAGAATCTATAAATGAAGAGTTTGAAACCCCAGACCAGTCAGTTGATGTTGAGATCATACATCCAGATGTAGATAGTAGTCCCTTTAAAAAGAGGAAAGAAGAACCATTCTTACTTATGAAAATGCTCCCCCTTTGAGGAGAAGCAAAAGGTTAACCTCTAAGTCTCTAGAAACCACAGTGCAAAGTATAGGAAGTGGGTCAAAATGCAAGAAGCAGAAAAAAACCTTGGAAACAGATGAACAAATTCATCAGTCCTCTAGAAAAGAAGCCTTTGTTGAAGAGATTCATCCTCACCAATTGTTTGAAGAAGAAGCCCTTGACCAAGAAATTTAGAAACCAAAAAAAGAGAAATCTCCACCTACCGTGGAGGTTGAAGATGGTGTTTTAGGGAATATATCCCCTGTTGTGAATAGAGTTGTCAAAATGGTTGAAAATGAAAGTGTTAATGCAGAGATAGAAAAATTAAGATTAGAAATTGATGAGCTAAAAAGTCAGTTGTACAAAAATAAAGAACATATGGAACTCCAACAAGAAGAAATAATAATGTATACTGATGTGATAAGTAAGAGAGATCAAGAAATTCAAGATTTAAAACTACAGATACATGAAAAAGATACATTCATTAGTGAATTACAAACACAAATGTAGTATTGTAAACAAGAAAATAGGATACACAGTGCTGATCTAAATAAAGAAATTCAAAATTTAAAAGACAATTTCATGCTTATGTTTTTAGCTTTTGAAGAAGAAAAGAAAAGAAAGAAAGAAGAATTAAATGCTTCTCTTACTAAGATTGTGGAATTGGAACAAGATTTGTAGGAAAGCACAAATAAACCCATGGTGGAATCAAAATAAGTTTAGACCCAACTAATGGTAACTGAGTGGTTCCAAATTCAGATTCCTCCATTATTAATGAAATGGATGGAATAGTGCTACTTCCTGAGAAATGCAAAGACTGAGAATTACAAATTGAAAATGGAATTGGTGTTGCTAAAAGAATCATTTCATAAAGCTTATAGAGGGAAACAAGATGCATGTCAAATAGCAGAATTTCTTTTATCTTGTAGAAGTTCATCAAGATTGTATTCAATGTTTTAAATGAACAATGGTTGAGAGGGAAATTGTTAAGAACTTACAGTGATCAAGCTTATGAACCAGATGATAAAGAATTTGTTAAAATGTTTGTAGAATCAACTCTTGAAGATCAGGATATGCTTTGTGAGTTCTACGTTCATGATCTTTTGTTAGAAAAATATACTGATTTCTTTATTAACCTTTTTGTTGGAGAAGTACAATTGAGATCTTTTCTATCTACCATGCAAAATCAAATGCATTGGAAAGAACGCAATAGGGAGTATGCCCAAGCAGAGAAAAATTTAGGTCTTCAAATGAGATCCCCCAATAATAGACCTGCAACTTTTAAGAAAACCTTTTTGGATCTCCTGTTGGATGAGAAAATGAAATGGAAGTATGATGAAAGCCTTCGAATTTGTTATAATCATTTGATGGATTAGGGGAAAAAATTGATTGGTAAATCCTGGCATGCATGCGAAGAAATATATACTCCATTACCTGTATATCTAAAAAAAATAGAGGTGATATGCCCTCTTAATATCAGGTGGTCTTTCAGAAGAGCAGACGCCTTGGCTAAAATCTTGGGAAGTCTCAGAAAAAAATGGATAGGGATGAGGTATAGACCCCCTTTATTACTCTGTCCAGCCCCTGCTTACTATGTTAATACATATCAAGATGATAAAGTCTTAAGTGATAGAAAGAGGGAGTTACTTTTCATAGAGGTTTCCATCATGCACATATAAATTTTGATACAACAACAAGGGATTTGTATGATGTCAGTGTTAAATATGAAGAATGGAATAAAGGATAGGGCAACGGTTAAAGGGGTAGGAGGGCCTACCAGGAATTAGAGAGGGGAGGAAATTATGACATAAAAATAACCTCATCATAATAATATAACAAAGGTCTATTCTATATATGCAAAATTCCTAACCTCTGTGAATTAATTACACTTTAGGAGAAATAATTACTTATCTTTTAAGAAGAAATTGTATAAACTTTATTTCTTATGATTTATTGAAGTATTTTGCCAATATAGATTTAATGGGTTGTTTTAAGTGTTTTGTAGGATAATGGCCGGTCATCAAGTTGCAAATAAGAATTATTTAGCCAACATGTTCTCCAGAACATGCGCTGGAAACATGCTCCGAAACTTTAGGATAATGAAGACCAAAGAATTAGTTACTTTTAAAGACTTAATTTTTGTTATGTTTTAAGTTACAAACTTCATGGCTTGACTTGAGCCTCTTTAATGTTTATGTAATGGATTTTGAAGACATAAAAGTTGTTTGTAAATTTGTTATAGACTTTTTCAATGGTTATCTGTACCATCTGAAATATAGGATTTAGTTAGAAGTTATATATAGAAGATGTAATCTCCAGAAAAAATATAACACATAAGGTAGTAATGTTATGCTGTCATTCTATTTTTCTGAATAATGGATAAAGAGATTATTATGTAAATATTTTTTGAGTTGTGAGTTATGGATGAAATTATGTTGAATGAAGGAGCTTCTAAATTAGTTGTGTATGTGATCTGAGAGTGAAGTAATAACCCGCGAGCTAGCCACTCAAGGGAGGATAGTTTAAATAGATAAGTACTTTTCTTTATGTTATTTTCATTATATGAATAGTCATTTTGTAGATGATTATTGGGTTTATAATTGTAATGTCTGAAGTTTTAGAGTGCTTGTTGTTTTATGCTTCCGTAGTTTCTTTTTGTTAGCTGTTAGAATATTTACTGTTGGAAAAGATGTTTCATAGATTGTTTACAAGTTTTTCTATTTCTGTAGTTTACCAGCTCTTTAGTTTAATTGTTTCTGTACTTTTCAATTTAGTTATTAAGTTTTCTAAGTTAGTTTTTCTATGCTTTCTAGTTTAAGTATTTCTAGTTTTCTTAGGATAAGCTACTTTACTATTTAATAGTTAGATGGCTTTAAATTAGAATTAAACATTAGTTGTTTCAAGAAGTTAGAAAATCTAAAAGAGAGAAATAGTCAAGTCTTCTTCTATTGCAAATTGCCTTGAACACTACCTGGTCAACATATTGATTTTTATCTTCTAAAGTAATGGGACCTAATGATAGCCTATCAATAATCACTATTTGTGAGATTGAGATTGTTAACCTTGAGAGAGTATGACTTGGGAAAAAGGCATTTGATATGGCTATTATTTTCAAAGACTTCAAGCGGGATGTACTCTGTATTGACACCATTCCTCAATCTTCCCTTGATGGCATCAAGGAATGGTTGAACTCCATGGATATAAAGTATTATGAAATAAGAATGAACTTGAATTGGCAGCCAATTTTGAAGAGTATTATTGATGATCCAAATAAATTTTTTGAAGATGGTGGTTGGGAATTTTTGAATATAGAATCTAGTGATTCTAATTAATATAATTCAGAAGATTCAGATCAATGATATGAACCCTCTGATGTAGAAGAGGAATCAGAATCAAATTTCATGTAGCCACCATCAAGAGTGTTACAAGCCAACAAGATGGAGGGAATTCTTATAGAAGGATAATTTTCAATGTTGTAGGTACCGACTTTAATGCCAAATACAATGGCAACATTGAAATTCCCTAGCAGTATTTATGTTAAGGAAATTTCCTTTAGATGCAAGGATTCAAAGCACATCAACCATGAGGTACAGATGATTAAATCCTAGAGATGATTTGTAGAAATGAAAGAGTCTGAAAAGGAAGAGAGAGCTCCAATGGTGACTCAGGAGAAACTTCAGCTTTAAAAAAAAAGTCAATTAGGCTAGCAGATGTGTGGATTAGGCCAACATTTGGTGGAAGAGGAAGAAAGATTACTGGAACTTTGGAGGCCCACCATACTGGATTTCAGTATTCAACCATGAGAGCAGAAGAGAGAGTTGATATCATGTATCAAAACATTAAGCATGCATTCTTCCAACCAACAGAGAAGGAGATGATTACTTTGCTTCATTTTCATTTGCATAACCATATCACGGTGTGGGAACCAAGAAGACCAAGGATGTTTAGTTTTATGTGGAGTTAATGGACGTGGTCCAATTTAGGAGGAAAGAAGGTCAATGTATGATCTGGTAAATTGAGGAAAGAACAACAAAGAGGACAGAAAATAATCAATACGGAGTTTCAAGGTTTGTCAAGCAAGTAAAGAGAGCTATAGAACAACCTCGCTCTAAAATATTTTGAACTAGAAATTTGATATACCATTTAGAGAGCTTGGTTTCATGGGTTCCTTTCAAAACATCTGCCTTTTTTATTGTTCCTATGGTAAACTATTTGGTAGAGTTGGTGGAATTACCTTTCTTAGTAATCGCTATTAGTGAGATTGAGATTGTTAACCTTGAGAGAGTAGGACTTGGGAAAAATACATGTGATATGGCTATTGTTTTCAAAGACTTCTATCGGGATGTACTCCGCATGTACACCATTCCTCAATATTCACTTCATGGAATCAAGAGTTGACTGAACTGCATGGATATAAAGTATTATGAAAGAAAAATGAACTTGAACTGGTGGCCAATTTTGAAGAGTATTATTGATGATCTAGATAAATTTATTGAAGATGTTGGTTGGGAATTTTTGAATATGGAAGCTAGTTATTTTGATTTTGATAATTCAAAAGAGTCAGATCAAGGATATGAACCCTTTGATGTAGAAGAGGAATTAGAATCAGATGAGGAAGGTTCAGAAGATGAATCTCTTATGGATTTAGAGGAGGATGAAGAAGAAGAAGAAGAAGATTCTAAAGAGGAGGAAGGTAAAACATGGGATGAATTAGAAGCTGAAGCCAAAAATGGGATAAGGAAAAAGGAGACAAGTCTCACAATGAAGAGGAAAGGTGGCAATGAAAGGTAAAAGCTATAGGGAAGTCTTGGGCACCTGATATTAGAGATTCAAGAGGAATTCCTTCCAAGAGGCATAAAGTCAGATGAATTGAGTTCATCTACATCCTTCTACTATTTATTCATGCACATAAATGGTCATCTTGTAATCATAATATTTGAGCTCTATTTACTCATCCTATGCATCAATAAACAACTCATCACAAGAGATGCAAATTGACATATTAACACAACAATATCCAACTAAGTTATTGAAAATCAACTATTGACACCTCGTTCTCCATCCAGATTACAAAATTGTTCCAATTTTTTTTTGTAACATATTCTTTTCAAATTGCTTTGGATGGCGGCCATATTTCTCCTCCTATCAAAACATGGCACATGGACTAGTTAAACTAATTAATATGCAATCATTTACTTTTTCCAACGAAAATAAAAATAAAAAATCATTTAACATATTAAATATACTTACAAATGTACAAATCAAGGCCTGCAAACCTTTCTGGCCATTGTGATGCATGACATGAAGTTTCTCAAGCCTAGCCTTGGAGGCCTTGTCCTAAAACATATACTAATTCAATTTAACTATGCACAAATAAAATTTAAATATTGTTTAATAAATTTGATATAATCTTATGATAAAATTCAAATACCCATGTACTCTCCTCACCGGACTTCCTCCATGCATTGAACCTATCATATGCTTTTACAAGATCTCTCCATACTTTCACACTTACATCAATTGGCCTTTATTTCTGCCTTAGCTCAGGAGGGATTTTTTTTATCTTCTTTGTTTGGTTGCACTGAAATCTCTTGCAGTTTTGAGACATTCATAGCTTTATCTTCTTTACAGACCAACTTGTGCCAAAATCAATATCCATGTCATGGATAACTGCTTTTTTCAGGTGCATGGCTATCTTTGAGAATGGAAAATGTAGATGGTATTTAAACCGTTGAAGGAATGATTCCGTCAACCTATTCACAAATGTTTTCCCAACATCCGTCATTTGGAATTCCCCTAAAACCACCTCATATTCTATCTACGTATTGTAGCTACCAATGCAAGATTGAAAACTTGGTGTGGTGGAAGAAGTCTGTGTCCCAAGAGTGGAAATCTCTGCTCCCTGTTCCACATTCTTAGAGTTTACTGTCACTAATATCCTCCTAGATCTTTTGCTTGATCCAGGACTGGTTGGGGAATCAATTGATTCCCTTTGACACAATTGATTTTTTTGCAATGTTTGAGGGGTGTTAATAGATTGTTTTTCTATGTATCTAGAAAGTGTTGTCCAGTACACATTAACCAATTTTCCTCTACCCCCAATATGGAAGACAATTCCTCTTTATCTTTGTCAGTCTCATGTCCCTATATATATATATTTAAATTATATTTCTTATTTTAAATTTAGAAATAAAGAACTAAAAAGTAAAATTCAAAGAAACAATGGAAACATTTACAAATCTATAAATTGACAATGAATTACCTCATTGTGGCTAGAGTTTGCTAACAATGCTCACTTCCCTCCATTGCTTGACATTTTTAGGCGACCTAGGGAAAATTATTTTTGTCTAGTCTATGGAGGCAAATGAAGTACACACTGTCAAGTATGAAAGTTTTCGTCCAGTTTGTGGTATGAAAGTTTTGTTTTGTGGGAAAATATGTTCGCTGGGTTTGCTTAGTGTTGATAACCTAGGGAAAATATGTTTGCTTGGTTTGCTTAGTGTTGGTAACCTTATCATGAAAACTATTTCATAATGCAATCTTACATGAATTTTTCATAGCATCGGTGACTATGGTGCGGCTAGGCAAAACCAAGCGGTTTCTGCATTTATTTTCAGCAGTTGCTCAGCAGTGACCGACCATTTCCCAGATTTTCCAAGCAGTTCGCTATTTCCTTGCTACCCAGGTTAGGGAAAGAATACAGAGGCATCCTCACTTCGTGCTATAATATTTTGAGCCAAAGCTCAAATGGGTAGGGTAAATTTTTTTGTTGGTTTCTCAAAGGTTTTACAATTTATAATGATGGGACAATTTAGAGGTTGCTTGGACTGGTTAGGCCACAAACCAGTAAACAATCATGAATTCAAATGCAATACAAAGAGCAGTAAACAATCACAAATTCAAGCAAGAAAAAAAAATGTAATCTTACCTATGGTGTCGCAAACTAAATCAAATTTCTCATCAGTTGCTGGTAGCGCCCTACTCTCTTCCTTCATGCAGCGTTTTTCCCTTTTTTTCATCTAATTTCTTCCTTCATGTGGGAAAGTTTTAAATTTTTTATTTTGATTCATTAGTCGACACTTTAGTCGGCGTTAGTTAACACCAACTTTAGCGCCAAATTTTGGCCATTAATGTAATCTGTTTGGGACGTATAAGGCAACATCAAGTGTGCTTAATTTAGCACCTATCATTGCTGTATAGTGACTATTTTCATTGTTGTGTATCACAGGATCCAGAGTATTGGAAATAATTCCAACTCTTGCCTTTTTTTTGTGACCTTCACTATTCTGTGGCTCCTTCATTAGCTCAGTGCGGTAGAGAAATTTTTACCTCGGTCCCGCAAGGTGCTTCATCCTACTCAACGACAGTGTGGTGAAAGCTTCTATAGTGGCACCTGAGTCTTCCTTCTATTCCTAGCGGTGTTACAGTGACTCCCGCAATCCTGCAAGTCTTCTGCCATTGGCATGCGGTAGTGCGATGACCACCACTATCTCGCGACTCCTTCATCAGCTCGGTGCGGTAGAGCAGTTTTTACCATGGTCCCACAAGTTTCCTTTTACTTCTTTTTGGTAGTGCGGTGAAAATTTTTGTGACAACATTTTTATTCACAGAGGAGGCCATGGAGAGAGGATGTGGACTCATAGAAATTCTAAATCGCTGAGAGAAAAGTGGGTGGAAATAGATGAGACAACAGAATCTGCAGATACAATAGAGGTAGGAAGAGAAAGCAACCTAAACTAAGGAGGAAGGTGTTTATGAATTCACAAATGCTACAACATAGAGTAGATAAAGTCATTTTTTTTTCCATGAGGCCTCTGAGGTCAAACTTATTGGTTGAAAATGCACAAGAATGGTGATTAAATGTGATTCTATGATCAAGGGAAAATTTTGAAAATTAGGATAGCCAAAACATGATATCAATATGTCAAATATATGACTAAAGTGATGTTTTGTGATGGATAGCATATTCGTTGAATGATATAATTGGTGTACTAAACATTATTTACTATGTTGTGTATTATAGGGGTGAGACAAGGCCATGGCAACAGATCCTGTCATATCAAATGAGGACATAATGGATGAAGCGGGACATCAGATACTCAAATTTTGACTTAACTTAGGAAAAAATGATCTGATGGCATTTTGTGATATGTCCATCTTTTTTCATAGTATTATTGAAATTTATAATGTATTATCCAATCTTGACATAAATTAATGCATGTTGTTGATTATTTTAGATGGAGATTGGAGAAAATGCAGAGCCTAAGCGTTCAACTAGCAAAAGAACAAGATATGTACGTGGACGTGGCCCTAAAACTATTAAATCACATAGACGACAGTGGGTGGAAGAGGATATGACAATGGATACTACAGACACAACAAATGATTGCATTGAAGAAGAGGTAGGTCAGGACTATAGTACATGGGATGAATACTTTGAGAAAAATTTTGTTTGTGGATGTTTTGTATGTCGTGGAAAGAAACAATTCAAACGTGTGATTGTACAAAGAAATTACATATATGTTGAACTTCCATTCGGTAGTATGCCTCCTAAAATTGATTCAAATCCAATAGGAATTGTGGTGAGGAATTTTCCAATTTGATATAAATAACATGTATACTTCGTTTAAACATTGTTTTATATTATTTAAATAACTAATTTTTTATTAATGGATACTTGCAGGGTAAAGTTCTTGGTTTAAAGTTTCCTAGATCATTGACTTCCAGCCTAGAGGGCAATGATCATTTATCAAATGGTACATCTAACAAAAATATGTGCCAATATACCAGCTCAGAAGATGAGGAATTGACAAAAACAAGTAACAAAACAAGAACCGATGTGAAGATGCATAATTTGCTTAAAGACAAGGGGAAGGTGGACTACATACCCTATGAGAATGAATGTGATGGAGATGATGACTTTCCCCTGAGTTTGAGATCAATTTACAAAGAGACATTTGATCATCGACTATATTGTGCTTGGCCTGGAGATCAATAACTACCTAGAGTTTACGAGGTGTTTCAATTTTGGGGATACAACTACATGATACGACCCTCCAATATTCATGGAGCAAATCTAGGCCTCTTTATTGTCCAAAATGTACATTTGGGATCCAAACATAGAAACAATTCAGAACAAACCACTAGGAGATTAATGCCATATTATGATCCATCATATTACAGTGGTGAATGGAGAAGGCTAGCAGAATATAAGCCTAGCATGTCAGCATATGGTCTAAATTTGAATATGTATACACATCGTCTCCAATTGGAAAGTGGAAAAAAATGAATAGAGGTCATCTTATGTATATAGATGGACGTGCATACACACACAAAAATATTGCAAGATTTATAAATAGTAGTAAGGGAAGGGACCCTACTGTAAGACCAAATTGTCAATTTGTTGAGGTTATAAATGATAAAGATGGAGATATGAAAAGAGAGGTTGACAGATTAATAATGGTTGAGGCTATTATGGACCTTACCATTAGGGATGAGTTATTGATTGATTACCCCTTCTTAAAATGCACTCCTGCGTGAAAGAAGAGGGAAGAACAAGGTCTCCCTAAGGATGTTCTTAAGGGAAAAAACCAAAGAATAATAAATGAGTGTGGACTAATGTTTTATAAACTATGTTGTCAAAATTGTGTTTTATAACAATTATTATATAAAAAAGGTAGTCTATAAAATAATGTTCCATTATTCAATTGATGTATATATGTTTGTACAATTTATATAATGTCTAATATATGTATGTCGTTCATGTGCAGGTATTTTTCTATGAAGATATTTTGGACCTGAAATGGATATTTGTCATACATTATGATCCAATATTAAGGCATGTATTTGACGATGCATTAGTGGATATTGAGAAAAACAATGATGGCCAAAAAAATGAGAGAGAGGGATTAGAGAACATTAAAGAAATTGACATACATGATGATGTTGAAGATGGTTATGTTCAGGCACAAGAAGACAACAATCAAGAGTTAGATGATGTTATGGAAGACAACAATATGGATGGTATAGAAAATGATGATCCAAATACATTTGGTAACAATATAGATGGTCTACAGTCAAATATTAATGATGATGAAGATGATGTAGGTCAAGATGAGGATGATGATAATATTAAATACTTGAAAGAACATATGAACATTGACAATGATACACTGGATGACATTGTAGCAGATAATAATGTTAATGACCAAGACTTCTAAATTTTCAGAATTATTTGCAATCCATGTTTAAAAAAGGATGATTCTTATGGCCTAAAATTTGAAATGCTTCAGTAATATTATGTTGTACTTGGACAATTGAAAACTTGTTTTATTCTCCTAGCAAGCTTTTTAATTTTCTATTATAATTCTAGACCAAACAACATTTGTAGTGATGGCCTTTTACAACAATCTTAATTTGTATGAATTTCACGAACCTGTTGTCAAGTAGTAAATTCCTTTCGTAGAAAGGAAATGTAAAGGCTTCATTTAAGAAAAAGATAAGTAGTCTCCTTTTTAGGGTAATCCGCATGCAAAAAGTAAAAAGCACATAAAAAATAAATTGTGTAGTAGAAAATCATATTCAATCAGTTATGCCTTATTTTGCTTGCACACTTATATGAAAGACATAGGGTATTCACCATACATTTCCATTTACAAAGAAAACATGTTCTTTCATTTATTTTTACTGTATATCTCAGAAGTGAAATTGTTGTTACATAATGATGCACTAAGAAAATAATATATACAAAAAAATGCAAAGAAAATGTTTGAAATTTAACATGCAACCTACTGTGTTGTGCTGAAAGGAATCAAGATTAACTGGGACAAGAAATAAAAATAAAATTTTGATGATTGTACTTAAAAGTGAACATGATATGAAAAGTGTGGACAATGATGATGTTGAAATTGAAAACCATGATTATGATGATATTACTATTTTATGTCATTTGAGATAAAGAGCACATACAATTTTATATACAAAGAAAATGAAGATTTGAAACTAGTAAAATGAAAATGTAAACACTGTAATATTTTTCCTTAAATAATAATTCACATACTCACTTACAAAAAAGGGTGAAGCATTTTTTATTCAAACTTTGTTTTATTTAATAGACATAACAGTAAAAGAATATTTACAAGTACAAGAATATATACACTGTTTCATAGAAAATAAGGAATGTTTCATAGAATATACAAGTACAAGAATATATCATCATCATCATATCCTTAATTAATACCTATTACAATATCCTTAAATTGTTCAATCTTTGGTATGAATTGTTGGCAGAAAAAAATAGGATTACTTGGATGCTTCTTCCATTCATTTTGTATCAACATATGTCCGTGAAGACATACAAGTTAATAAAATATCAATGCACGTAACTCACAATTATTTAAAAAGGCAACTTTGTTAACTTTATCATTTTTAAATAGTTTCTATTTTTATGTTGAACATGTAACAAGAAAAAATAAGCTCAAATTTTCAAAAAAAATAGCAGCTCTACCAACATACACAATAAATTCTTTACTATATTAGCATATTCATTCACATAAGCACAATATTGAGGCAAAATAACTGATATTCATTCTGAAGTACCCAAAATCTGCAATGTAAGACCACTTCAAATACTCATTAGAAATGTTAGTCTAAACACACAAATTTGCAAATACCTCCATGAAATAGAATATCTATGCTAAAGAAATGCCACAAATAACAAAAACAACATCAAGAAGACATTTTAAAAGCAAGATAAACACTTATTCCATGTTGGATTGGTGTCACATGTGCTAGTGACCCTTTCCCAATCCTTGATAAAAAGCTCAAGATGATGAAATGCTATGAAGATGGTGGAATGATGATGAACAAGATCAAATATCAAATGAAGAGAGTAACTTTGCCTAAAATTGTGGAGATTGTGAATGATTTGCTCAAAGATGAAGCACTTATTTAAAGATTTTCAAAATGCTAAGTGTTGAGGAGAGACCAATGTGGGATCAAACAAGCCAATAGGTTGAGGTTACTTGTCATCATATGATTAGTTGATGTATATGCAAGATTTAGGAAGAGTGCCCAAGAGAAATTTTGAATTATAAATTTGCAATAAATTTTGAGAGGGGGACAAGAAGGGAGAGCAATAAATGCCCTGTTTGACTTGTCATGTTGAAAGAAAATGAGGTTTTAATAAATCAATAAAATTGATTTATTGTGCAAGTGGCTAGATCTAGATAATGCAAGTGGGATGGGATTAGCATTAGATTAGGATTAGGTGATGATTATGCTGATTAATGCTAATTAGGTGATTTGACATTTTGGACTTTGATAATTGATTTATTTAAATCAGAAAATGATGGAAAATGATTTAGGATTTGATTTAAATAAAGTCCTGATTGGAATATGATTATGCATGATGTAATTTTGACATGTCTACACATTCAAATATAAGAAGAAATAAGTATGGAAAACATAAGAAAAATATAGAATATTAACACAGTCGTGAAGAATCTCTGATAAGAAGATGTTCTCCATTATATTGCTTCAATTGATATATATTAAGAACAAAAGTCTTCAAAATGGAAATGATATATGATGATGATAATTTAAAACTAGGCCTTGGTTTCTTATTTATATAGGAAGCAACAAGCTACATGCCTTTTACAAAAAGAAATGACCTTTCATAACTACTTCTTTTACTAACAACTATTTAATTAGCATAATTAAGCAAATAACAAGACTTAAGACATTTTTACATATGGTTCCATTATTCAACGTAGAAGACACATGATCATTGATCTGGAAAAGTCTTCCTCTCCATGATGAATGTCCAAATGCTCTCACCTCAGTGTCTTATTCTTCTAAAACCAAATACTTTTCCTCCCACTGATACACTGTAAAATCTAATGGCCACTTATATTCCTGGATCTTTGGCATGTTTGCAAGATGATTTTTCCATCGACTATCTATTAATGCCTTTGTATCATTGACAAACTTTAGGTATCCTGCATCAAGAACAATCAACCCATCCATGATCTAATTTAGCCTGGGAAGACTAGTATCATCATCCTCCTATATATGAGTTATGCACTTATGAACAACCTGATTGAATTATTTCTTCCACTTATCCAATTCCTCTAACTGATCACCATCTCTCACGATTTTAGGTATATATCGCTATTTGTAGGTATGGAATAAATCCATTCGTGTTACAATATTTTTATCAAACCCTTGTACATACTGAAATTCATCAATAATCATCTTCACAGTTTGTTGAGTTGGCTTTAATGTTGTGGGTGCATCAAGACTTCTTTGTAGAACTTTGCATAACTTAGCCAAAGTGTGGTGAATAGGCTACCACCTTTTGAACAAAGGATCTAATACAAGAATATGTGTCTTTATTTGATCCAGTGCCTATTGAAGTGTTTTATAACTATCATGCACATTCTCTAGTTTATCCATAACTGATTTTATCCTGTGCTCAAGAATCTTTTCCATAACTTCCAAAATTCATCTTCTCACTTCATCTTGGGTTTGATTTTTGGCCGTATTTACGTCATCCACTTCCTTCTCTAAATTTTTTACCTATTTTGCAAAAATATTCTTCACAATATCCATTGGAGCAATAGGAGGCCTATATAACACCGTCTTCTTGCTTTGTGAGGATCCTGCTCCTCTTAATTGTTCTTTCAATTTGACATTCTCCATGAACAGTTGATTAACTTCATCATTTAGGAACTTTTGTTCCTTTTCATACTCATTCAATCTGTCTTCTAATCCCTTAACAGTTGCTCGAGTGAACATGGCCGAATGCATGGTCATTGTGATTTCCTCCAAAGGGGTGGTATCTTATATTGTCCTTACCATCGCTACCCCTTTCATCCCTTGAATTACATCCAATAATTTTGGCTTCTGTGTATTTTTTTGTTTGATCCATATGGCTAGGGTTTCAATCTTTGGGTTATACCCAATTCCACTCACACCTTCATCAGAGTCAAATTTTGCAACTAGTATTGGATCTTTTTGAGCCCACACTTGATCAAGCAAAAACATTTTCTTTAATTCCAAGCCAGGGAAAATGAGAATATTGCTCTTCAATACCATTTCTCTAGCCTTCTGGGGGCTAATTTCAATGTTGTCAACTCTTAATTCTTGTAAAGTTTGTGCTACCACTTCATTTTTCTCTAATCCTTCAATTCCTACTTCAGTTGATTCCATCCTCTCTTGAAATTATTTTATCTTCATCTTCATCCAAAAATCCTTAAACTCAGGAGTCTTAATGAATTCACCATCTTCTATGAATCTCCTAGCTGCAATTTCCCTTTCATCTTCATGTACCTCTATACTTGTTTTTTCTTCATCACCCATCCTTTCCTCATGTTTATGGGCACTGGTCTCAAGGATGGGATGATCAACTTCAATATCACCTTTCAATGATTGTATTATTGTAGCCACTTCCTCAGTATCACCCACCTCTTTAGTATCCTCATAAGGTACTAACTATTCAATGCTTCCTATCTTCTGTGTTTTGGGAGGTAACTGCTCCATGGGAGGCCCAAAGGTTTCACTTGGGGTATGCTCTGCAGTTGCACCACTATGATGTTCTTTGAGATATGCTTCCTTCTTTTTGTACAAGTCTTCAAATCTACCAATTATCAATTATATCCTCTTGATGGGGTCCTTTTCCTCAACAAAGTATCCTAGGAAATCCTTGGACCTCCACTTCGTCCTTTCTTTAACCTTCTTCATATATTCCCATTTTTTACTTCTACTAAATACATCATTATAAGTAATGCAGTTCCTTATGACATCTTCAAAATACACTTGGTGTGGCACTATCATTTTGGTAAGAAGATTGAGCCTTATGTTTTTCATATGATTTTCAGGGTCAAAGGCTCTTTCTTTTCCAAATTTCAATGCATATCTTGTCTTCAAATAATACTGTAACTCCTCTAGTGTGTCTAAGTCTACAGTCCAATCTTCACACTTGGTTTGGTTTGGTAGGAAAGTTCCTTTCTTCTGCTTGTGCATTACATCTTTCTCCATCCACATCATTTACCACATAAATTCAAGAAATGCTAATCTGAGGGTTACAAATTTTGGCAGTATGTGTGGAGCAATAGGTCATCCATAAACTCTTATTATTGTAACTTCCGAGAGGAAGAACCAATCTCCAAAATTATGTGTATGACCCTTCTCTGGTCTTAAAGCCAAAGGTCTCACTAGTTGCAACAGTTTGGTTGACAATATTTGTATTGCATACCCAAGAACTCAAAGGATTTTGTGTAGAAAGTATTCATAGAATACAACAAAGCTTGAATTTTTGCACTGACTGTCCCAAATATAGTACCATTTTTGGACAGGTGTGGGATTCCCGTGCTCATCTACTATAGCCAAGTCCATTATTTTAGTCCAATGGTCCCTATTCTGGTACAATATTAGATGACACAGTAGGGAATAGTTTCTGAATGTAATCAGTGCTCTATCCTCTATAACTTGGGAGAATTCATCATCTAACGCCTTCTAAAGGTATGAAGTAAAGTCATATTCAATATTAGTTTCAAAGTTTTGAATTCTCATGGCCATCATCATTAGGCCTATTGCCATTTTATCTTGAGCATCTATCCCCAACACTTGGAAAAGATCTAAATATGTATTCACAAAGTAGTACTAAAAATGTGTCACATTAAATAGTTTAGTAGTGGTAGTAGAGATGGGGAATGTTCTGTTACCAATGCCTCTTTTCATATATAGGGGTACCTCATGATTTCTATAAGTCTTTTTTAAACTAGCATAATCCTCCTCACTTTTCTATAGGTTTATCTTGGTTAGAGCCTGCTTGTTTAAGCCAAAACACTCAATGATGGCTTTTCTGGTTACTTCTACCAATACTGTGTCATTTGGAAACCTTACTATTTTGGTAGCTGAGTGATAGTGTTTGGCTAGCAGTCTGATAAATTCTACATCAACAAACACATTTGGGACAATAAACCTTGCTATATCCAACATCCAATCATTTGACACTAGAATATTCTCATTTCTCTTACTGTAAACATACCAAAATAGGTCCCATCCAAATTTGGAAATGAGGGCATCCCTACAACTTTGTGCAGTGTCCATAAGAAACTTCTTATTACCCTCTTTAGTAGACCCTAGACGTACATATCTAATATGGACTGATGGAGTGGTCTCTTCTTTACTTTAGGTTCTTCATCTTTAATTTTAGGCTTTCTTTTACAGTTGATTGCTTTCTTTTAGGAGGCATGTTTCAATTTTCTCTACTATGGCTTCAGATGACAAAACCTTGAAAGATTTTTTATATTAACAGATCTCTTTTAGAGAGTTTTCATGCACTTACCTGAGTATTTCATGCTTGTTGGACTTATTCTTCTCATATCATTAGCTCCTTCCACACTAGTGCACTACAATTGAGTGTGATATTGGGAAAACTCACTTATCTTTGGATGGTGCAGTATTCAGTCATATTAGTTTTGGAAACTCTTAATAATTTAATAGCATTTAATTTTTGCAACTGATGTGATTTTCAAAATTTATTGCTATAAATTCTAATGATGCCACGTTTACCGCACTACCACCTTGCTCAAGGATTCTTGTTGCGGGGTTGCGGTGTATACTGCTCTACTGCATGTGTTGCTCACCTTCTCAGCGGTATAGCGGTGTATGCTTTTGATCATTACTTGAAGAGTGTCGATGAGACAATATTATTTGTCTTACCAATATCTCAATGTCTCATTGACATTAGATCTTATGTTCCTCTGATGTTGGTTGCTAGTGTTGATGAGACAAGTTAATATCTCTTGCTTATATGCCACTATCTAATCGATATTTTCCTTTGGTGGTGTTTCTTTATATATCAGTGTAACTCTTCCATGTTGGGGAGACTTGTGATTATCGTTGTGGTATAGCAGTGTTTTTCCCTTGTGGCAGGGTTGCAGTGTATACCGCTCTACTGCATATGTTGCTCACCTTCCTGGTGGTATAGTAGTGTATGCTTTTGATCATTACTTGAAGAGTGTCGATGAGACAATCTTATTTGTCTTACCGATATCTCAATGTATCATCGACATTACTTTGTTATATCCAAGAGTTGTGTTTCACCGAGCACTTGTAGATATACCTTGTCGATGTGACATAAGTGATTCTCTCCTCGATATGCCTATATCTTGTTGAAATTTCACTATTTAACATCATCAATGAGACATAAATAAGTCTCTTTGACATAGGAATGTCTAAACTGGCACTAAACCTGAAGCTAAACTCAAAACTAAAGTCAGAGCTAAAAGCAACGCTAAACTCAAAGCTAAACTTGGAGCTAAAGGTGGCACTACACTCGAAGATAATATCGACGCTAAATACGATCTTACTTTAGGCGATAATTAGCACTGACTTATAATGATTGGCATAATAAATGCCAAAAATTGTGCCATCTCGATAAATAGCACTGACTTTTTCAAAAAATTGCCAAAAAATACATTAAAACAGTGGATGGAAGTAAAAAATGGAGCAAATCACAGGGATTTGTTGTAGTGATTGGTGGTGGTGGCTCCAGAAGTGGTTCTAGTGGTGGTCACACTAGTGGTTCTAGAAGTGGCTCTGGTGGTGGTTCTGGAGGAGGTCCCTCTAGCCCTGTGTCTTCTAATGACCCTATTCTAAACACTCTTCTTCAGAATATGGGTAAGATGTAAAGCCAGCTAGCAAGTCTCTCCCAGGCCTCTTCCTAGCCTATCTTTCAACCCTTTTTCTGACATAGCCTATTATTGGTAGCAATTTTAAACACTCCCTTCCCCTAAGGAATGGAGATTCCCAAATTTGAAAAATATGGCGGCAAAGGGTACCCACAAACACATGTTTCTACCTTTAATTCCCTATGTATAGATTTCTTCCATCATGATGCATTGATGGTGAAACTATTCCCCCGATCTCTTCAGGATACAACACTCGAATAGTACTATTCCTTACCCGATAATTCCATTTTCTCATTTCACCAACTTGTAAACCAATTCCTACGATAGTTCCAAGCTAACATCAGACCAAAGATGACTTTTTTGGATCTCATCCGATGCAAACAAGGTGATAACAAAAAGATTACTGATTTTATAGCATGATACCAAGCGCTCTTTTCACAAATCTCATATCTTCTACCCGATTCAGATGTCCAGAAAGTGTTCATAGGGAACTTGCAAAGACCTTGGCAGGAGAAGTTTTCCCTTATTAAATACCCTTCTTTTGCACATTTGTGTGTCATATTATGAGAGTATCAAAAAATGGTAGTTTAGTTCAGGGGATCCTCCTCACACTCTCATTTAGAAGGGAAGTCCATTGTATAAATATTTAGGAAAGGAAAGGTTGTTGCAAATGTAGTGGCCGTTGCAGATGATAACGACCTCAGATGCAATCGAAAGTTCACAAAGTTAGTAGAATCTTATTCTTCCATCTTGCATAAGCTGGTAAAGGATAAGATCATAACGTTGGGGAACCCTAAGCCTCTTAAAGAACCTTTCCCTAGTTGGTATGATCTGAATACCTTTTGTCAGTACCATCAAGTTAACAAACATGAAAATGAATGTTGTATGTTCCTGCATCATGAGATATAGGACCATATCGAGGATGGTACTATTTTTCTTGATGGAAGTAAGCAAAATACAAACAAGTTGGTGGTGAAAGAGAATAGTGAATTGCAGATATACATGGACCCATTTCCGTTGCATTCTACTAACATGATTATCGATCCCTCTGATTCTACTACTCGACCTAAGGCATATGTTAACATGGTCACAATTACCCCTATCGCACAACCTGCACTTGGTTCCCCGGATGTGACATTCACATCGCAGGATTTACCCTTAAAAAACAAGCCTTCTCCCCTCTACATTCCCACTCGCCTCAATGGAAACATTATGATAGGAGTCTTAGTAGACCCCGCGAGTCGAGTGAATGTCATTACAGAAGAGACATTGTGGCTTAATTCATTATGGCTCAATAACTATGTCTGTCCTAGTAGTAGCTAGGGTTGTAGACACAGTCTTCGACAATATCCTGGAGTCGGATTTGTTTAGGATGAATTTAGGCATACCTTGGCTAGCTTCCATGAATGGAATTTCCCCCGTTATCCACAAATGTTTAAAATTCTCCCATGAAGGTGTTGTGCACGTAGTGCATGACATTGGATACCAATCTCTGGTATCCCATGGGGGATATTCATTGGACCACTTTTGGCCCACCCTGGTTGGTCCACTTCCTCCAAGAATGGACCTACTTTACAAAAACTATGTGAAGTATAAGACTAGGGACAAGGGATAGCTGAAATTGGCTCTTCTAGTAGTACAACAACTGACTACCTCCCCTTCTCGAAAAGGGGAAGGGAAGCCACCCTATCGTCGGGATGGCTCTCCTCTTTCTAGAGAAGAGTTTTGGATGAATATACCTAGTTTTTACCTGCTAAGTCTGATGATACCACCTTGGTGTAGACCTAAGATCAAGATACCAGACTTCCCTACTAAACCCACCTTGGTGTAGACCTAAGATCAAGATACCAGACTTCCCTACTAAACCACCTGGACCTTGGTACTACTTTTATGGTAGAGGAAAAGGCCCCCATAGGAAATCTTCTACATCTTGGCCTCCACAGCCTCCGACTGTTTCTGCTACCAAGGCAATAAATGGGAATAGGCCCGCTACTAAGGGATTAGAACCAACTCCCCTCACCACTTCTCAACCCTCTCATCCTACTCCCACTCAGGAGTCTATCGCTTCTCTAGAAATAGCTATGGAGGACACTCCCTTGGCTAAGTAGGAGCCTTCCGCTGCTTCGTAACCTCTAGTCTCTAGCTTAAAGAGTCATACAAACCACCTTGCACATGAGCACAAGCACCGGAGAAAGGCTCTCACAATTGATCAAACCACCTTACAAAGGAAGGAAGAGGAGATGGTTGCCCCTGTATCAGGGTCTCCTGTCATGTCCTCCTCTCTCCTCCCCTCTGCTTCCATTCAACCAAGCTCTATATTGCTTCCAGCTTTCGTTGTGAGTAAAAATATGTCTGACCTTAAAAAGGTGCAGGTATTCATCACTCCTTTGGTGGAGTCACCTTTTTTGATGTCCCTTCCAGATGTCCCACCTTTCCCAAAACCCATGGATATGCAAAACACTTCAGTGGAATCCGCTGTGATTTTCTCTTCCTCCTCTTCCTCCACACCTCTTACCTCATTTGCGGGGAGTTCACATCCCCGATGGAATAGGTGGAGAGTGGTCCTTCTAGCAACAGAGGATGCAAGAGGATCCCACCTTCCTCGAAAGGTGGTCCCGCAAATGGAATGTTCTGTCCTAGTGACGGAACCAATCCCGACTTCCCCTAAGTTCATAACCATTCCCAAGACACTCAGTAAGCCTAGCAGTGAACGTCAGGCACAACTTTCCCCATCCATTGAGGTATGACATGGCACTCCAGTGAATTGCATGTTTAACTCTCTAGATGAAGTTTCAGCCTTTTTAGTGATCTTCATGAAATCGTTGACCATAGCTCCACAAGAGCCGAGTGGAGGAGACCTTGCGGGGCCTTCTTCCTTAGCCCTTGTTGTGGGAGGGTCGGAAGCTCCTCCTCTTCACATCCCACCACAACAGGCTCATCCTCCTTCCCCCTATGATGATCTAGAGTGGGAAGTAGATGACCTCTTGGTCAATCAATGTTAGGGGGAGGCCTCTTCTTAATATTTAGATTAGAGATGTGTGTGTGTTGTGATGTGTTCCTGGATGACCCTTGTCACCCTTTTTGGTGCTTGGATACAGGCATGTTTTTTGTGTTGTAAACTTTCTTCTATTTGTATCATCATTCTTCCATATTTGTGATTGAATTTCGGTAAATTGGGGATGATGGAAAGCGTTGGGGGCATTTAGGCTTCCCTTCCATGTTGACCCATTTTTTAATTTTTACTTTTTCTTCTCATGCATTCTTCACATGGTCTGATATAGTAGGGGGTTGATGACAGCTCATTTTATATACTATTATTATACTTATATATATATATATATATATATTTTATGAGCAGTTCTGACCCCAAAATATCAGATTGCCCATGTGTCCTTTGTTTGTGTCTATTTCTCCTTTTCTCTTTTCTTATCTTTCTCTCTTCTTTGTTTGAGTTGTCCCTTTCATGTGTGACAATGCCATTTTTTATAACACTTCAATTTTTAGAAAATGCATTCATTGCTAATGAATCTTTTCTCGAGAATCTTCACAAAAAAATTCAAAAGAATCACATTCTCGACTTGAAACTCTAATGGAACACATTTCCTTCATCATGGGTTTGCAAAGAATGAACTTAATACCTTCTCTTTGAGGTGGGATCAAATTCGACCTTTCCCCTAGCGAGGGGGCATTTTCTTCCTTTCAAATTCCTTGATGATGAACTGATTTGAGAAAGAAACATCTCTTTCACACTTTCAAACATTGCATCCTTTGAGTGGACCCCTCTCTTCACACTGGGTTCCTGAGGGATTCCTTTGAAATCTTTCCAATCTATTGACGGTTTGTGTGACTATCAGGTTACTTTCCTGCGTGGTTGCTTTCACTTTGTAGGTGCCCCTATGAAGCCACTTTTTGACTCTGCGGAGTCCCCTTCCTTGGGTTTCCTCCATGTGAGAGATCTTGGGGGATACCACCTTGCAGGCCTATGGGCCTTTTGGGCACTTCTTCTGAGCTTCCTCTATGTGAAAGATCTTTGGGGTCACTCCCCTGCAAGCCTGTAGGTGTATAGGACACTTTCTTTGGGTTTTCTTCATGTGAGAGATCTTGGAGGATACCTTCCTTGCAAGTCTACGAGCCTGTAAGGAACTTTTTCTAGGTTTCCTTCATGTGAGATATCTTGGAGGACACCTTCCTTGTAGGTTTGCAGGCCTATAAGGCACTTTTTTCGGGTTTCCTTCATGTGAGAGATCTTGGAGGACACCTTCCTTGCAGGTCTGTGGGCCTGTGAGGTGCTTACCTCTCGGGGCTTCCTTCATGTGAGAGATCTTGGGGGCTACCTCCTTGCAGGTCTACAAGCCTATAAGACACTTTCATTCTATAGCTTCATAGTTATGCGGGGCTATGGAGACCTTTGTCTACCTTACGCTTTCAAGCTTGCCAGATTGTGGTCTACTTCCTTGACGGTTCAGGTATAAATTTCTAACCCTATTCACTCTTCAATCTACTTTATCAAAGCACTCATCAGTGTTTGTGCTCGCTAAAGTGGGGGAAAAATGTATAGGAGTGAATTTTCACCCCTTAAGAAAATTCCCCTTTTACACATTCTCACCTTAGAAAACCAAATTTGAAGGCGAAATTCCAAATTAGCTGGTTAATTTCCTTCCACTTAGCATCTATTTGTTGTGTTGGTAGAAGAATATTTGTTTGGGATACCCGTGTGACATGCAGCCATCCGTGCGACATGCTTACGTTCCTGATGGATTCCCACGTTTGAAGTTGGAAGAGGTGTTACACTTCCTATTGGTAACGGTTTGTAATGTCCCTATTCGACCAAGCTACCCCAAAAATGGCAGATTATTCCTTCTTCATCCTTCAAATTCATTCATTCTCATTCCATTCCATCCTCTAGCAATCTCTTCACAAGCTCTAGCAATTTCAGTCTCATTCTTAGCATTTCCAACATTCTCAACACTCCATTACAGCAACACCACTCTATCAACTCCGTCAAGCAAGTTTGAAGCAAGCCATTGCAACAGGGGCTTGAGGTTTTGCAACACCTCCCTTCAATGCAATCGAGGCTGCAGTGATTGTTCAAGATCTCTTTCTCCATCATTGGCTAGTGAAATCTTGGTGGAGGTGGTAACATTTCACTCCTCTACTTTACAATTTGGTTGAGTAGCTATATATTATTTTGTAGTGTTAATTGTATGCTTTCTCTCTTTACTTCTTTATCATACATTTATCTATCATTTCTATTTGGTTTTCTGTGGAGGTGAAACACCAAAACGAGGGTCTGACTGTAGGTAGGCTTTCTCTCTTTACTTCTTTATCATACATTTATCTATCATTTCTATTTGGTTTTCTGTGGAGGTGAAACACCAAAACGAGGGTCTGACTGAGGTAGGCCCCTATATATCCCCAACAAATTTCCCCTCTTTCTTGTGTGTAGGTGGACGTGTATTTGGAGCTAGCTGGCGAACATGCACTTTTGTGAGATTGTCTTCATCTCCTTAGTTCTAGTCTATTTACTTTATCATTTAAGTATCTACTTTGCATACTTTCTCATTTTGTTTTTACTATCTAGATTGTACTAGCTAGGCTGTTAGTAGGTCATTTTGGTAGTTTCTATGTGTTTACTATTTTTTGGCTGTATAGATGTCAACGCGCCTAAGAGACACCAGTGCATCATGCTAATGTCCCAGAACTGTACTATCATCCTCAAACAAAGAGTTTTCTGAGGCACAAAACTGACTCCAAAAGGCCAACTCACCTAGCCCAAACTAAAGCTTGGGTTTGTAGAGTGATCGAAGGACTTTATAGTCCTCATTATTCTTGTCCTTCACATCAAACAGCCCCTTAGAGTGAGGTAGGTTAGGGAAACCTTCTGCTTTTGGCTCTCCGTGACCTAGGGCTTTGATGTGGTTGGTCCCCCTCTCTTACAAAAACATTAGAAATAGAAACCTTAGCCAAATAATCTTGTAACAAATGTTTTTTCCTAGGAATGTGCAATGCATCCATTATTGACATGCTAACAGTAGCCTTCTTTAGATGTTCAACAACTTTAAATGAAGTGGGACTCAGCTTTTGTTGCCCCTTAGAAACAACATAATTTTCTTTTTTCAAAGGTTGTGATTGTTGCTTAGGTTGCTCCTTGCCAAGTACAACTTTCTCTCTTTGCAAAATTTACACTTTTTGATAAGTTGTGGGGACAACTTGAGTTGTAGAAGCTTGAAATTTACCTTTATCAGGCTACTGTTGGACATTTCCATCTTACAACCCCAAGTCTATAGCCCTCTTTCTTGATCTAGTATTGGATTCAATAGGTGAATCTAATTGTCTTTGACCTTGGGAATGATTTACCCCAAAAAACTCAGTTCCTTTCCAATTCATCAAGGCAATATCAGGGCTACTTTGTTGCTTTGGATTTTCTTTTGACACACTTTTTGAACCAACATAACTATTCTAAACCATTAAGGCTTGATCCCTCATCCATTCATACATGCATCTTGATTATGGGGCTGGTCACATGGATAACACCAGTCACACTCTTGTGCCATATTATTTTGTGTAGGCACAAGCTCCTTTGAAGAGCTAGCTACATTAGGATTGTAAGGGTGAAAGGGTCTAGGATTGAAATCTCTCCTTTGGCCTTGCGAATTGGTTTGAAAAGGTTGCCTATTTGACTAATTAGGCTGGTATGGGGCTTGATAGGGCCTATGATTTTGGCCAGCTTGCTTCTTGAGATTGACAAACTCGTTACTAATGGTCTTGCTAGAGGTTTGCAACATGCCTTTTAGCTCTTGAATCTCTTGAGATGGGTTTGGGACAATAGTTTCTTGGGCTGCAACTTGATATCCTATTGTAGGAGTAGGCAAAACATCAGCTAAAGGGGGTAATGACATAGGAATAGGTGGTTGCACTTTAGGAAAAATTAGCATAGGAGGCCTTGGGGCTATTCTACCAGCTTGAATAAGACAATTTCTACTCTAATAGCAATATCATAAGCATTAGGGAGTGTCAACCCACACATAGACTGAATCATCACAAAAATATCACTATTTAAGGCCTAAAGAAAAAATAGAAATGCATACTCAAGCGAAGGCTTTACCATCATTGGAATTCTATCCCAAGTCCTTTGAAACAGGCAGTTGAAATTTGACATATGCTCATGAGGAGCTCTTTTGACTGTAATTAATTGTTCTAGCAAGGACAAGTGATCAGATTTGTCCTCAAACTGTCGATGCAAGCCATCACCTAGCTAGTCCCATATTGTAATTGAATTTGTTGGAAGACCTCTAAACCATTGCAAGGATTTTCCCTTCAGTGATGTAGCCAAAATCCTAAGTGTTGCGTTCTCTTTGGAAACATTATGAATTGAGCACAAAGTTGCCACATCTTGAATGTGCTCAACAAGAGTGGTATGATCTTCTCCTGTGAAATATGACAAAATTTTGAGGGCTGCAACCAAAATATCATCGTGTTGTGCAAGAAACAATGGGATTCCCCATTAAAAGGTGCAAATGAAAATCGCCTCACCATCACTGGTGCTTGTACTAATGGTACTAGATTTTTCTGCACTAGAATTGTAGGACTGAGATTTGGAGGTGTAGATTTTGACCTCCTTGGTAAGTAAAAAATTCTTCTTGTTGTCCCACCTCTCCTTTTTGGCGGTGACAACTACAAATATTCGAATGGAGCAAGGCTTGATCTATCTGCACTCTTCTCATAAGCTGGTTACACTATATCTACGTGCAAAACAAGAGAATGGAGTCGCCAGGTATAAACTTAAAACCTCTAAAGGCTAGAACATTGTTGCATATACCAGAATAGCAGCTTAAAACTTGAAAAAAATTCTCTAAAATAAACTTTCAGAGTCTTATCAGGCATGCCAAAAATTGTTGTCAATCAGAATTGTACCCTAGCTAAGCTTGACTCAACAATCATGTTGAAACATGGAAACGTTCTCAAGCTGTGGGTAACTTATGATGAGAAAGAATCTCTTGAGAGGGTTGGTTCCCCTAGTAGATCAATTAAACTAAAGACCTTTTTGAGAAAAGGGATAGAAGGATAACTTTGGAAATGGAAATCCTAAAATCTAATGGGTGATGCACCAGAACTTTAAATCTATTTGTTAACTCCACTCACAATCAATTCTCAAAACACTATGCAACATACAACACAAAAGTGATTTTCATGAAGGTTCAAAATCAAACACAACGTACAACTTGTATTATATGAAATTTCTACACCCACACTTGAAATAATAAGACATTTAAAAAGGATTCAACATTTAGAATGATAATGACAACATCAAATTATTACTACAAAATGAGACAAAATAATGAGATAAGAATGCTCTACTACTTTTATTGATCTAAAAGGAGTATGAGAATATGAAATCTGTGTACAAATCAAAGCTTACAAAGCTCTCTGTGAGTAGTCAAGAGAGAAATAAGCAAATCTAAACTAAGAAAAAACTAAGTTTTTCTCTGATATATGCCTCCAAAGTGTCTCCAAGAGTGAGAAGGAAAAATATGAGTTAACTGCTCTCCGGAATAGAAACTTCAGTGCCGTTTTTGAGCAAGAAGAAAAATCCTCAAAAATAGGGCCCAAACTACCTCAGAACTGAATGAAAAACTTGGAAAGTTTCTATCCCAAGAGGGTCGACCCAAAAAAGACTCTAAAATCACCTAGAACTAGCTAAAATCAAGAATAGAAAAGCCTAGTTCATTCTATTTTTTCCAGTTTGCACAAAAAGAATCAAACTAAAAAAAGAAATATTCCACTAAACACTTGTTCTATTTTACTGCATTTTAAATGACGATCACTAAAACGATTTATAGAAACATTTTTTTAGTAATTCCTTACAATGTTTGCAGTTTTGATTTTTTAACAAAAAAGGTCAACTTAGGCATTGATTTAATTTTTTGCAAAAATAAAGTACCCACTCTAAGACATTAGCATCTGATCAAATTTAGAAAGTGGAAAATATTGAAGGCATAGTGCACTTGATTTATCAAAAAAAAAAAAAACCCAAAGGGCACATGGTCATATGATTTTCTTCAAAAAATCATAAAAAATCCTAAGGAAAAATGCAACCTAAGTATGTAAAAATATATGAAAAGCAAATCATAATACCATTAAGGTATTAGTGAAGGCATACAATTTTTAATCAATGTGGAAAAATGCACAAGGTCGAATTAGGGAAAAGTGGGAAAACCATAGAACAAAAAGTCTTGACCTCCTTTCTTTTCGCCCTCATTTGCATTTTGGTTTCTTTGGAGAACTCGGCTTTGCTTGGCCGCCACCATGGAATTAGGGTTTGAGTGTTCAAGCCCTTTTGAAGCTTTCATGGATGATTCTACATAGGAAATCCCACTGGGTAAGGAATTCTTTGCACATGAGACACCAAAATCTTACATTTTCTATATCTTTTGGAGCATTTCAAGGCTCCTACCCATGACCATTATTGTATTTTCTGATTTATTTTTTCCATTCCCACATTCTGATGAATCCTTCTTCTGTATATTGAGGCCGATATTGGGCTTCTAGAGTTTTATACTGCGGGATTTGAATGTACTCTCTCTATGAAAAATCGGTAAAAAGCTTGGGCAATTCCTCCATCCATCGAACCTTGCATTATTTCTTTATTTTCTGCAAAAATATGCTCGATTCGAGCTCATTGAGTGCAAAGTAAATGAATGTTTTTGTTTCTTCTATGCTTCTTTATTTATGAAGCTCTTGTATACTGCATAGTCGTGGCTTGTATTTCTATATATGGGTATAGAAGACTCTAAGGTTTCCATTATCTCTATAAAATATATAAAGCTCTTTGCATTCCAGTTTATTATTTTCTAAATCTATGAGGCCCCTTTGTATTTTCTTGGCCACGACTTCATTTGTTAATGGGCATTCTGGTTTTTACTTTTGGGAGGTTTGTATGAAATTTAAGCTCCCTCTTGCTTCATTTCTTTCTATAGGAGAAACCCTTATCTCTTATTTTGGCATCCATGTGCTCTAAGGGTTTTCTATGAAAAGAACTAAGAATTTTTGTTCATTTTCTTCATGACAAGCCACAACCTCTCAAGACTCCAGGATTTCTTTATTTTTCTGTGTTTAAGCAAACACCTCTCCACTTAAATTTTTAGAGGATGGGTTCAAAACCCTTGGTACTTAATACAATAAACTAGGTTTCCCTTTGTGCAAACTTATGCGACTGTATTTCAATATTTGCATTTCCTCTTTTCAAAACCCTTTGATGGTTTCCACTGCAAGGATTTAAAGAGCTCGAAGACACTAGCTCAACATCACCCAATGTTCTAAGAAACAAGACAATAATGCTCACCTACAGCCTTAAGGTTTGTAGAAAACTAGGTCGGTGCTATGGAACCCTTCTTGAAGCTTTGTTCATTCTGAATGTTCTTTCATATTTTCCTCTATATTCTCACCCATTTCTCTCCATTACTTTGACTTGGTACCCATTTGAGTATGCAATGCTAACCTTACTTTGTAACATGTTATGAACCTTTTTTAATAAAATGGTTATGTCCGCATTTAACGATTTCTATGTTGCATACTGTAACATTATGTTTTTATTGAAAAATGCATATAGACCCGAACCACCTATCATGTACTCTTCTATGATTCCAATGAAAACATTATTGAAGATTTATTTTCCATTCATTGAACATTGAAGTTGTATTCATTCTTTGGAATCTGCAAGTTACCCAAACCTTGGGATCCTATTTTCTATGTCAAGCATTGCTATTGTTATTGCAACCTTTTCCTCTTGATATTTCCACATGCTAGCATAGATTATTACCAACTAATCTTTGACTTACACTTCATAGGGAATATTGTATAATGCTATGCTCTCATGACTATGTCTTGATTCAAATCTAATGCTCCTCTTTCTACTCATGCAATAAATATCTAATGATTGCTCCCTATTGGCACTGAACATAACACTTCTTGTTGTCCCTTATATGTGGGCACTGTTTGTCATTACCTCTTGCTTCTCGATGGTTGTACCTTCAAAATATGCACTTTGAATAACTTAAACAATAGTAAACATTGATATATAGTAGTAGTAGGATATGATATCAACACCATTCAATGTAACCAAACAATGACAACATGACATCTTGTTTGCAAACATAACTTCTTAATGAGGAGAAGTGCACTTTTATTTTGTTCTGCATATTACTTATGTATTCCTCATTTTGTGATTTCCATTTCAAAGTAGAGGGATTCCTCATTGCACTTTTGACCTGGTTGTCATGAATGATCAATGCTACTAGTTGTTATTACAACCACTTTGTGAATTACTCCTTAAGTTGAAAATGCCTTTATTTAAGTAGTCTGAATCTGTTTTCCTATCTCATTGCCCTTTTGAGACTTAGGGGAAGCATGATGGGCTCAACCCTTGTGGGAGACCAGTTTTTCACCACATGCTATGATGTCAACAAAAATGAATCAGCAACAAGATTTCACCTATACCTACACAATGAACAAACATGTTAGATAAAAAACAATGAAGTTTAATGCTCTTGTGATGTTTGATTTTTAGACTCTCTTGCATATATCTGATGCTTGCTCAACTGACTTAATGCATCATAGGAATATACTATTTTGAATGGTGGATCTAGACTTGCACAAACATAAACAACAAACACAATATTAGTCACTTATGCAAATCAAAACCATCATTCCCCATAAGATTCATTTGAAGCATGAAGAACAAGAAACAAAACAAATAAACCAAATGAAAGCATCTAATCTTTCTCAAAACACTCAAATTCTCAATCCCATGGGGGAATTGGTGCTATTTTGATGTGGAAAATAGCCCTTTCCCAATTCCCTGAAAGCTTGATGATGATCAATGGTGCTCCTTGATAAAAAAATTCATAACCTAGCTATGAAATTGATGAAAAAAATGAAACTTGGACGAGAATGGGTGAAAATGAAGATAATGATTTTGCATAAGTTGTGGATCAAAAATTCCTAAGATTGTGGATCCCAAATTAGTAAAAGAGCCTTCTATTTATAGAAGAGAAGGATGGAGGAATGAGAAAAAAGGATGAATGTGGGATTAAACATGAGCCAATAGCAAAATGCCACTTGTCAACATGCTAATGGAGAGGAGTTGAGCACATTTTGATGAATGTGCAAATAAATGCCATTAGGTGGAATTTGAAATTTGAGAAGTGACATGTTGGAGGGAGATGAAAGAAGACTTAAATGCCACTTGGCTCAAGAAAAAGGACATGTAAGAGGCCTTTAATGCCTTGTTGGATGGGCAAGTCCTTTTAGGGGGGAGATTTTGAATTTGAAGAATATTCCAATTTGATGCCCTTTTTGAATGAAATAGAAGAATTTATAAATCAATTAAATTGATTTACTTGTGCAAGTTTCAAAATCTAGAGGATTTGATGGATTAGTTTTAGAATTAATCATGATTTGATTAACTTAGAGGAAGATTAGTTGATTTGACACTTTGACTTAGATTTTGGATTTATTTAAATCAAAGTGAGAGGAATTTGAGATATTAGTGATTTAATTAAATAGATTTGATCTATTCAATTAAAGGAAGAACTTTAGAAGTTAATTAAATAAAATTGCTTTATTTAATTAAAGAGATGAATTTAGGATTGATTGATGACTTAATTAAATAAAATTGATTTATTTAATTAAAGAGGAGAATATGATGATTTAATCAAATAAAGATTGATTTATTTAATGAATAGAAGATAATGATTTAATTAGATAAAATTTATTTATTTAATTAATTAAAGATGAAATGTGACAAATTTAATCAAATAAAGATTATTCGATTAAATGGTTAGCAAAGGAGATGATTTAGGATGAACCGGTGTTAGTAAATCAGGATCAGGTGCACGAGATCAATCAGTATATTTTACGTGTCTACAACTATATTTCCGTTGATAGAAAATATGTTGAGATTCATATTTAGAGCTCTAACAAACCCTTTTCATCATGATGCAGGTTCATTTGCAGATCAGGAGCAAGGAGGAGAAGGAAACAACAAAGACCAATACAAGACTTCAACATGCAATGATGGATATGTTTCTTTCCATGTGTTTTTCAATACTTTCATCTTCAGATGTATAGTATATCTCTAGGTTGATTTAGTTCAGCTACTCCCATGACTTGTGTGGGAAATTTAATCATTCTTTTCTTTTCAATGTATATAAGAACAACACTTTGCAATCTTGTGTATATTTCTTATTGCAAAATGAATGGAACATTACAAAATAAATGAAAGCAATATCTTGCAATTTAATGTAGTCTCTTTTATGTTGCAAAAACATTGCACAACAAAACTAAATTCTCTCTTTTGAACTTTGATATGCAATTATTAAGGATGGAAAAAATATTTTAGAATACTCTTCACCTTTAAATGTAAATAAACTATTTTGGCTCTACCAAATTGAGTTGTAGGTGAAAATTTGGTAATAGGTAGGTAGATCTAGAAAGAAAATCTACTCCCCTCGGTTAGTCCCTATTCAACACCTGTCCTTGAAGGTAAAGCCAAATCGCATATAGAAGAAAATTGCTTTCCTCATGAAGACAATATAACATGCATATACCCAATGATCATAAAAATAAATAACCATTTTCTTTTCATGCAAAATGATTATATGAAGGTATTTTGTTATTTCAACCCTTTACTACATAATGATAGTTAAATGTATAATTGACACGAAATTTGATCTCTAACTAATCTTTGATGTCATGCAAGTTAAATTCATATGAAACTAGTTCTTAACATATGATGCATATTTGTACCATTATATGTATATGTATATGCATATGCATATGTATGTATATATATGTATATATAGGTGAGTATGTATATACATGTGTATATATAACTAATTTTCTACTATTGATATGCTTATTGAAAATAAAAGAATTAGATCCATAACAATTAAATGATAGTTTCATATATTTAGTTCTACAGTTTTACTGTAGAATCATCACAACAAAAATAAAATGTTTACCAATATTAACCTCATGGAAAATACACTATATATAGTTTCATGTATATATCTATATTTATACATATATAATGGAGACATGTAAAAATGACTTAACGCATATCACACATCCTGAATGACATTTTCTCATCAATGACATGATTATCACCTAGTATCACTGCATTTCACATCATTTACATCAAAAACCCTAATTTCCTCTATTAATTTAATAATATTACATTATTTAATTAATTCACTTTTTCATTATTTTTGACTAATTAAATAACATCAATTATTTAATTATGTCACTAATTTACCCTATTCCCCAAAATCGATTAAATTATTAAAATATAATAGTTTAATTAAATCACTTTCCCCTAAACTTGAATAATTAGATAAATTATTCAAACATCTTCCAAAAAGGTTAAAACAAACAAATACAACTTTGTTTGTAAAATTCAAACATGATTTGCACATTCAACTCAAAAATATTAATTAATTACCCTCACCCACTTTCATGATTGAGCAAATTACAATCCCCCAATTGCTCACTCTAATTGGCTGACTGATTCATCTATTTCTTGACTAATTCATTCATTCTTCAATCCCACTGAAGGCTCAACTTGATTTCCTCAATTCCACATATTAGACAATCTATTTCCTCAATTCCACTAAACACTCAAATTGATTTCATCAATCACACCGATTACGTAATCAAAATCCACTGATTCTTCCCATCTAATTCCTCTCAACAGTTTTGAACTATTGATCAGGATATTTTGCTACATGATCTTGATTGTTCATTTCAAAACACAAAATTTATATAACAAACCTCTTCATCCTAAAAAATGATTGGAGAATTGACATCTTTTGCACAACAAAGTAATGTTGAAATTACAATTGATTTCTTGAGAAGTTTTACATACATCTTCAATCAACATCACACAATTTGAAGCTTTTGCAATGCACAAATGGAGGCTTCACATTGATACAATGATCCAACATCATTGCGAATACACTTCAACACAGGATGGTAACGCTATGTTTTATGAATTCAATTTATGTTCTCTTCTTGATTACACTGTTTGATTTCATTTCTTTGTAGTTTCATTTCATGAGTAATGGGTATGAATCTTAATCTTTTGTTTGAATTGAATAGCTTAATTCATTCATTATTTGATTATCTTATGCATCTCGATCTCCCTGTTACAACATTTTGCATGCTCGATGGGACCATGGTCCTTAACACTAATGTTTTTACGAGTTTTAATTGAGTAGTTACAGGTTTCAAAATGCAGATGCATTTTCTAGAAATGCACTTGAAATATATTTATGCAAATAATACAAAAACCTCATGCGGTCTTTTTTTCGTTTTGACCGCAGTTGCCTTTTTTCATCCGTTTTTTATTTTTTTAATCGTCTTTGATTAAGAAACATGGCTGCTTTCAAAAATTAAGACTACAGTTGCACCTATCAAAACCACTTTTGATCATAATAATTGTATTTGTTGAAAGTAACAGGGCTGCTTTTGATTAAAATTTACGCTTTTGCTCTGTTATTTTTATCTAAAATCTGTAAAGTAATTTTTTGATTTCTGATGCTAGCGATTTCTTGTTTTGGATTTTTTTTGTTTGATGACTTTGTTTAAATGAAGCTCTTGCAAGATATAGTACACTTTACATCAAGAACAACTAGCAATTTTATTGTAGAGGAGGTGAACAGTCCAAGCCCAAAATTTCAAAAAGCTTTCTAGTTTACATCTTTCAATTTGGTGCTATAAAAATGAACCCCACAACTTGCACGCTTTTAATTTGATAATTTTAAAAAGAAACTTCAAAAAGCTTTCTACTTTAGAACATCTTTCGATTTGGTGCTTAAACAAATGAACCCCACAAACTTACATGCTTTTGATTTGGTGTTCTAAAAATAAATTTTAGAAAGCTTTCGTAGATTAGAACAACACTTTAGTTTTGGTGCTCATAAAATGGAATGATGTCTTTTGACCAATGCTTTCATTGTGTTGATGAAACGAACGATTTTATTTTGTTGACCACATTAAGACAAGGATTTTTAGAAACACTCAATATTGATGTTTTAAAATTGGACAAATACATTCTAATTTTCATAATGCTATCTACTTGCTTGAAATCCAAAATAAATCATTTTGGTGCACATAAAAACAAATTTCTATCTTGTACACATTTCATTTCCTTTTTTTTGGATAGTGTCACTCGAGGGGCTTAAAAAGAATATTGCGATGAATTATATACTGTGTCTTTTGTGTTTGGAAAACTAAGTGTCTATCCTCTCCCCTCGCATCTTTTGGTGATCTTGGGTGATAAAAATATTTTTGAGTTTCACACTTGTTTCATTTTCAAAGCATTACCTTTAAAGGGCCTGCCTTTGAGACACATCCCACGTTGGAGAAATCAAAGGAAACTCAAAGCAGTTTTTCATTTAGGTCACTATATAAATGGTCAAGGCTAAACGCCAAATGAACTGCATCGGGGATTACTTTTCTATCAATTCCATTCAACGAAAGGGGAGGTACCATTATGTATATAGAGCCCAGAGTAAGTTCGTTAAAGCATTAAGTGGCTTGTTTGACGCTAGCAAAGAATTGGATCCCATGAGCATGACTAAGAACCAATGTAGTAGATGCCACCTTTTTAGCCAAAACATTCTTTGAAAGTGGTGCATCAGAATTGTGCTTTCGAGAAGTTACTTACCAAGTCTGATTTATGATTGAGATTAAAATACTCTCCATAAGTTGTGTGTAAAATCATCCCTTCGGGGCATGAGGTAAGCCCACCTAAAAGAACATGTCTATCTCTAGGTTGTAATTTTTTCTTCATGAACTTGTCATATATCTTGGTTACTTTGGACATCAAACACTATGCTTGATTTAAAATGAACACATCAAAACAAGCATTGAACATGGTTATCAAACTTCAAACCCTTTGGACTTAGTGTGAATACTTTGAAAAGAGCCCTATATTTGTACTCCTTAAAAGATATCCTAAACAAATATCTCTAAAGGTTTCCATATATTTAGGCTTGCATTTCAAGTCACATTAAGAACAAAATAAACATTGGGAACTATGGATTGCGTGCATCTTTCCCTCCTCCCCCTTCCTTTTTATTCAGTCTGAGTCTGCAATCATTCATTTTCTCCTCTAGCTCTCTTTCATCCTGATGATGGATCACGGAGTGTGATTTGAAACGTTGATGCAAAAAAATCCTTACACAATCGAATCCAGAAGCAATACAAATCTATGGATTTTGTATTTTGACTTCCACAAACTTTGAGCTTTTGTGGAAAGAAACTTTCTTAAGCTTTAGAAATTTAGGGTCAAATAGTTTTGATTGTTGTGTTGTACTATCACTTTCCAAAATCTCAAAAATAAAATAAAATCAAACAAAAACATCCAAAATTGCAAACTTGTTCAAGTTGTTGCCAAAACAAAAATTGGAGAACAAACCTACACATAAAACTACTATTGCTTCTATTTATGCCTCTATTGACTAAGCATTGCCACAGTTGATCAAAAATAGGATGTTATTGCTCTCTGGTTTTTGACAATGAATGTCAAAAACTTGCCTCTTTTGAGAAAACCTACCATAGTTGACATAAACTTACCACAGTTGATCCTAAGATTGCCACATTTGACATATTTTCTTAGCCGCAGTTGACTTAAAATTGGTCGCTTTTGATCAAAACAACCGCTTTTGATTGCACAATTCACCAGTTAGAAAAATTACAAGTAGAGACCACTTTTGAGAAATCCTACCATAGTTGACATAAACTTGCCACAATTGATCCTAAGATTGCCGCATTTGACATATTTTCTTGGCTACAGTCAACTTAAAACTAGCCACTTTTGATAGAAATTACCGCTCTTGTTC
Organism: Sequoia sempervirens; assembly: GCA_007258455.2. Taxonomy (NCBI): domain Eukaryota; kingdom Viridiplantae; phylum Streptophyta; class Pinopsida; order Cupressales; family Cupressaceae; genus Sequoia; species Sequoia sempervirens. The sequence continues at coordinate 76,397,348 of VDFB02000015.1, forward strand.
TAAGATTGCCACTTTTGCTCTATTTTCTGGTGGAAGTCAAAAGACTAATTTGAAACTGGTTAAAAATATTTTTGAGAAGGAAACAATTAGACACCCAAAACACGTCATAATCCATTTGCAAAATCAAACACTCCAACCTAATTTTAGGATTCAAAATCAAAACACAACTTTGGATTATTCCTTCACTCAAAATTATAAAATATCAACATTTGCTTGAACCTCAAGGCTAGTTCAAGTGGATTCTTCAAAAAATATCCTCTAGAAAAATGAAGTGAAATATCAGTCCAAGTTTTCAACATTTTAAGTCTCAAAAATAGTGTCATCCAAAGCATCACTCAAAATTTAGGGTCTTGAGTATCGCAAAAGCCATATCAAAACACCATTCACTTTATGACCATTTGGCTTCCTACTGCTCCAGTTCAACAACCAAATATTACGATACCTATCGTACAACCAAACCTCACATGAATTGAAGATGAACAATCAGACATCATCAGTAATTTGAGAGAAAGGAAACACCAACTTAGTAGAGAAATGCAACCAATATCCTAGACAAAGAGGAACAAAAAATGGATCTTGCCACCAGAAGGCCCATATTACCACCTCTTGCATGGAAATAGATACCATCCTTTTAAAATAGAAAATCCCAAAAACAAAGCATTAGTTCATTCCATATAAGTTAGAAATCACCAAACTTTTATAGAGTCTTGGCACTTGTGTATGAAAACTATGTGATCACAACATAGAAAAAATATGGAAGCCAACAAAAGTAGCTCTAGCATACCCCCAGTGAAGACCATAAATGATGGAAGTGACCCATGGGGTTATAGACCAAGTGACCTTATAACTCCTTGAAAGAAACCCACATTTAAGGTAACATCAAACCAACCACCAAGTGAGGAGGAAGAAATCCGTAAACAACAAGAAATGGTGGAAAGTTCAAACCAAAATCCCAAAGGCATGGTCATAGAAGAAATAGATAGTGAGGAAGAATTAGATGAGGAAGAATTCTTTCAACACTCCAACAATCCCAAGGTACTTAAACTGATGGACAAACTACTAAGAAAGGATCCAAATGCCTACTTCTTCAAATTAGCACAAAGTGGTGCTAAGCTACCTATAGACTTTAATGTGGAAGGTCTTAAGGATCCTAACCTCATTCCCTTAGGGGATAAATCAATTCTAAGAAAGATACCCAAACCAATGGAGAATTTGAACATGCCACCAATCTTCTCACAAAGCAAGGATCAACCTAAACAAAAACCAAAGGACAACCCTTTGTTTAGGAAACCATCCAAAATCGAGCAAGCAACAGTGGCCCAACAATATCAAGGAGGTCCAACTCAATACATTCCATAAGGTAACAACCCGCCACAAGGACAATACATTCCACATAATGCATCATATATTGATCCTTCAACCAATATACCAATCCAACAAGGTGTACCACTAACACACTACTAGGGTAACCTTCAATACAATTTGTCCCAACAATAAGGTGTACCACCAACACACTACCAAGGTAACCTTCAAAAAAAATTGTCCCAACAAAAAGGTGTACCATCAACACACTACCAGGGTACCCTTTATTAGAATCAACCACAACAAGGTGTACCACCAACACTATCAAGGTACCCCTCTTCAACAAAATCCACAAGGACTTAATCCTCCTTCCATACAACAAGGACTTAACCCTCCTTCCATACAATAAGGAATTAATCCTCCTTCCATTCAACAAGGACTTAATCCTCCTTACATTCAACAAGGACTTAATCCTCCTTATCTACAACAAGGACTTAATCTTCCTTTCATACAACAAAGACTTAACCCTCCTTCCACCCAACATGGTTACCAAGGTCCTATACCTCCACCATACCCAACCTATGACCAAACAAAATTTTTGGGACAACAAGGATACTACACACAAGGTCCACAAACAAATGTACCAAACACGGATGTAGGCATGCAACTACAAGCCCTAAACCAAAATATATTAGACATCCATATTGGAAAACCAAAGAAGACATACACTCTACAAGATATATGTTTGTTCCCTTTTGATCGCTCTATTCATATGCTCCCCTTTTCAATTTTTTTTGAAATACCAGAATTTGACAAGTACAGGGGAAAAGGCGATCCGATAGAACATGTGCGAGACTTCTCGACAACTTGCATGAAAGTACAAAAAAATGATTCCTACCTAATGAGATCTTTTCCATGCAGTCTTACTAATCATGCTATGGAATGGTTCTCCCATCTACCACTAGGTATTAAGAGTTTTGATGAATTGACTAACAATTTTTTGAGCCACTTCTCATTCAACGTAGAATAGGATGTCACCATCACTAACCTATAAAAAATTAAACAAAGCCAAGGGGAATCCTTTACATCCTACCTACAAATATGGAGGCATAAAGCTAGTAGGCGCAAGTGGCCTATTCCTGAAAAAGAATTGGTGGATATCTTTGTTTCCAATGTCCAAGTGGAAATGAATTACCAAATCACGATGTTGTGTCCCAATAACTTTGAAGATACTATTAAAAAGGGACTACACATTGAAAGAGCTCTCATAGGGAGGGGATTCATTAAACTAAACAACTAAAAAGGCAACCCTTATAGTTCGAATAAAAAAACCCAAGATTTGGGCCAAAAACAAAAATGTTACCAACAATGGAGTAGTTGATGCTAGAGCTGTATGGAACATGAAAAATCCTAATGGATTGAAAAAAAAATCCCAAGTTTCACAAACAAGCTACACTCCCAACAACGTACAAAAAAATCAACTTAGCTATCCTCAAAATAATCAATCGGATAACCAACAGACAAACCAGGGAGGACAACAAAGACAATATAAACAACCAAGGAGGAAATTTACTCAATTAGGTGAACCACTTGAGACAATCATGTGCAAATTAGTTCAACAAAACCTCATCAAAGTCAATGAACGCACAAACTATGAAGAGCCGAGTTTTAAAACACCATGGTGCAATGAAAAAGACTTATGTGAGTTCCACAAGATCAAGGGACATATAATGAATTACTGCATGAGACTTAAACATATAGTGCAAGACTTAATCAACAAGGGAGAAGTTAAAATAGAACACCATCCTAGAAACAAATACCTCCAAATCTATACAAATCTAGTTCCTAACCATGCTAAGAAAAATGACAAAGGGAAAGAACAAGACTATCACAATGCCAACTACACTTATGGTGACACTGTCCTAGGCACCCTCTCCCAAGTAGATGACACTAGGGTCAATGTGTTAACTATACAAGGCAGGAACCCTGAATATAACGTAACTACTCATCGATGGAAAGTAACAATACAAGGAGCCCCACCTAAACCCACAACTAAGTCATCCAATGACTATAGTATTGTGGAACAACTGAAAAAGACCCCTACTTTGATCTCCATCCTAGAGCTGTTGAAATTATCACCTATGCATAAGGAAATACTAGAGAAAGATTTGGAAGCATCGGTCCTTGATGACCTCAATCCTTATCAGTTTCAATCCATGGTTGGAAAAATCATGACCACTCATCATTTAGTCTTTTTTGAGGAAGACCTTCCACATAAAACGTTCCATGACCAAGCCCTCTATATACAAGTTGGTGTCCACAAACATAAAGTCAAAAGAGTATTGATAGATAATGGTGCATGTCTAAACATTTGTACCTTGAATTTTTTTAAATAGATAGGGTATTCTGATGATGCAATTGACAAGGGAAAAAACATCACTATAAGGTCCTATGATGACCTCGAAAGAAATTCAGAATTAACCATTAGGATTCCTGTACAAATAGGAACAAAAACAACATAAACAACATGTCAGGTATTGGACCTTGAGTTACCATATATCCTTCTTGTTGACATTTCACCAGTGTTTAAAGTTTCCTCATGGAGGAAAAGAGGTTACTGTAATGCCCCGCCGTGTAAACCCAAAAGGACAACAAAAACACCGCACTTTTTTTTTTTGAATGTGAAACATTGTATAAGATGGAAATGTACAATCTTAACATGAAAAGAAATTATGCATTTGCAAAGTTATCTACATCCTCTAGGGTACATGGAATGGTCATTACAAACACTGAAATTTTATCCAAATGAAAGCGAAAGAGAAACATAAGGATAATGTACATTCATCCATAATTATAAGAGAGATACAAAATTTTATTGTGATTCAATTCATAGTTTCATGTTACAATTGTGGAGCATATTTCCACAGATACAACACATCAAAGATGCAATAGTACATTAAATAGAGCTTCCCTTATATCATGGGGAAGAATACATTGAGTACATAAATGAGGTTTATGGTACAAAAGGAAGGAAATTCTTCATCCAAGCAAAACTTTGGAATTCTGCATTCGCATCTGTCTCACGAACACATCCTGGGAACCCAATGGGTGCATAGCACGATCCACTGACCATGTGGACCCGAAGGTCCACCCCCCATGCTAGGAAATGACAAGAAAGGGTCCACATCCAACAAGATCAAGTAAACAAGACTAACATCAACACTGACATAGAACAACATCCCATCGTACCTCAACAAGCACATTGACAAGTACATCAACAAGTACATCAAGTAGTATATCGACAGATACAACATCACGTACATCGACAAGTACATCAACAAGTACATCAATAAGTACATCAAAAAGTACATCGACAAGTACATCAAAAAGTACATCGACAAGTACATCAACCAGTACATCAACAAGTACATCAATAAGTACATCAATAAGTACATCAACAAGTACATCAAAAATTACATCAACAAGTACATCAAAAAGTACATCAACAAGTACATCAAAAAGTACATCGACAAGTACATCAACACTTCCAGAGGCTACCAAGCAAAGAAGGGTAAACGGATACTGCGGGAGAGTGTCATTGCATGGCCTTACATGGATTATCCAAGCAACCTATCACAAGGTACTGCCTCCATCTATGGTTATCCAGGCAGCCTATCTCAAGGCACTGCTCCATAGGGTGACTCATGCGGGACCACTTACCTTTCGTGAGGACAAGGCAATGATCTTACCAACCAGGTCTTCTCATCCCATCCTTAGTCTGTGAAAGCACTAACGGTATGGGTGAGGCACATCATTAATTTTGTTTAATGTTTTAGCTACCCAAACCCACTAGTTTATTAATTATATTATCACTTGTTTAGGAAACTCTTCCATGGGTTACCCTAACAGCTCCTTTGTGCGCCGGCCCCCATGAAGAGCCACCCTCCCCAACAGTTCCACAAAAAAGCTCACAACTACAAGGGGTGTACCAAACGTAAAAGCCATAAAATGAAAACACATGCGAGGCATGTACCATCTCGCTCATAATCACCACCAAAATGCAAGGAAATCATGGAACAAGGTACACCCACGAGCTCAAAATAAAATCACAATCAATGGAATCCAAAGGTCCATTCACGAGAATATTCAACACACAAAAAAGGTTCCCTTCGCCTCTGGAAGTCTAGCAACATATCACCCATGGCTATCAAAAGGAATTAACTTAAACATTTGGGTTCCCATCATATCCAAAATATATCTAGACATAAAATTACCCAAAAAGTGCAATTAAACAAGAGGGAAATATGAACAACAAGGAATCACTAGTATGCATAAAGAATCAATACCAAAGAGTACTCAGATTAACTAAAGAACAATCTAACATGTACAAAATAAGTTATAAATATCCTTTCACTTATACGTAAACATAATCCAATCCTACTCAAGATAGTGTAAAGAATTATTAAATGATTAACCATAATTAGTGCATTTCAGATCATAATGTCCTTAAAGTGAGTAAGCCCTAGAATATGGTATACATTTAATTACTTTTAAACTAAATAACTTTAATTAAAAATTCGCTTTCCTCCTTAGCTAATTCTAATTTAATTCCAACCTGAGCATTTTTATTGCAAACACAATCTAATAAAAGAAATTGCAATTAAATTTAACTTTTAATAATTTAGATTTAAAACTATTTTTTTTAAATGCACATGTAAACAGATCTAACTAAAAAGTGTTAGCAACTGTTAAATACATCAGAAAATAACATTACTTCAAAATAATTAAATTTTAAAATACAACCTATATAATTATATTTGTTACTTAAAATGGTAAATTTACTTCCAATATAGCATGTTTGTTTATTTATTTACATACATGCAAATCACATAGATCATTAGTAAAAGAATTTTTAACTCATTTAACTTTAACTAAACTTGTAATTAAAAGAAAAACTAATATTAAATGCACTTGTACATAATTCCCGACACTCACTTTTACCATTTATTTACAAGACACTCCATTTAATCACCTAGGTTATTTCCTTATTTAACTAAATTTTTTATCTATAATAACATAATTAAGTTTTAATCTATGAGAAATAATACATTAAATTGTTTTTCCATAAATCCATAAATTTTAAAAAAATAATCACATGATTAACTCATATAAAATATGTATATAACTAACTCATATAAAATTTATGTAAATATCTTTAAAATCTAATAAAATTATTTACTTATCTGTTTTTCCTTCATATCTTCTTACTCAGTATCCGTTTTACCCGAGGTTAAATTTGAAATGTTAGCAATAATAATAATAGGTAAGTTTTAATTTGAATAAAACATCAAAGTGATAAATAAACCTATTCTATATATAAACCTTCCAATTAAGATTTTGTATTAAGAACATTCATAGATTAACTAACTCGGCTAATCACCCTAATATTTTTTTTTGTTTGAGACCTAATCATATGGAAATCTACACTTACGTTTTGCTGGCAATAAAAAAAATGTATTTCTTTTTCCAACTGATGTAATATTAACGAATTAAAATATACGTAACCAATAGGACTAATGTATGACTTTGTATTACCAATTACTCGTTAGGTAAATTTTAAAATGCCTCTTCTCGGCTAATATCTTCTAGATTTCCTAAACAAAATAATGCCTAGGAAAATAAAATAAAATTTATAAACCTCTTATATCATAAGTAAAATTTAGTTATTAGTTAAAGTTTTCAGATCATTTGTTGTATAGTAAATAAATAAATTAGATATTTAATAGAGAATAAAATAAATGATTTATCTAAATGGAGCAGCCATGAAAAAAAATTGCCAAGATTATCAGGAAAGTTATATTTTATATTTTATTATTTTATTTTATTTTTGCACTTCAAGTTGAAAAGTTGCAGCTGAGGAAAGTTGCGAATGGAATAGGGAGATTACTTAAATTTATGCACCCTACAAAGTAAAAAAAATTGCAGCTGAAATAGGTTACCAATAATATCAGGGAGATTAAAATATGATACATCAGTTAGAAGAAAATCCCAACGCTACTGGTAAAAGTAATAAAGGGTTTGCAGCCATAAAAAAGAAATCTAAATTAAAATGGTGTCTGAAGTGTAAAAGAAAGAAATCTCCTTCACCCTTCTGGTGTTTCTTTAAATTAACTTGCAAGATAACAAAAAAATAAAATAAAATAGAAATGCCTAAAAGGATATACATTGACCACATTTTATTATGAAGTGTTGCCACCGCGATGGTTTGTCAATAAATCAAGGAGGTTATTTAAACTAAATTCCTATGTGTTTAAGTGTTACAGGTGACAACAGTTGTCGGTGGAATAAGAGAGATTGTTTATTTATCCTGGAGTAATCTCCATGAATTTTTAACCTAAACAAGATCATTTATATTAAATATTGTACAAAGATTGGAGAAATATAGGGATAAATTCATCAAATGCAGCCAAGTCAAAAGTAACAATTTATCTTACAATGAAAGAAGAAAACCCCGTGAAATCTAGGTAGGGTAAATAATTGCATTAAAAAGTTAAACTCTTATTGTTGGAGTTTAAAATATGGAATTCAACGATTAAAGGAAAAGAAACTGGAGAAATATGGGATAAATTCATCAAATGCAGCCAAGTCAAAAGTAACAATTTATCTTACAGTGAAAGAAGGAAACCCCGTGAAATCTAGGTAGGGTAAATAATTGCATTAAAAAGTTAAACTCTTATTGTCTGGAGTTTAAAATATGGAATTCAACGATTAAAGGAAAAGAAACTGGAGAAATACAGGGATAAATTCATCAAATGCAGCCAAGTCAAAAGTAACAATTTATCTTACAGTGAAAGAAGGAAACCCCGTGAAATCTAGGCAGGGTAGATAATTGCATTAAAAAGTTAAACTCTTATTGTCTGGAGTTTAAAATATGGAATTCAATGATTAAAGGAAAAGAAACTCAAATTCACTAACCTGGATTTGGCAATTTGTGACTAAAGCTTCTTTCTCTGTGACTTCTTTTCCCCCTTTTCCAATAATTCCTTCTTGCTTTCTTCCGTATCTTTTTCCTTACCAGAGCAATTTTTTTTCTTGTTTTTACCGTCCTTCCTCAAATTCTATTAATAAAACTTAATAGTGCTCGAATGAAGCAGGACAGGTGGCTAATTCCCAAATTTCATTCTCACCACCTGTCACTTTATCTTTCTCCCTTTTGCCACCTGGAGGAAATTCCTCAGCTCGAAAAGAAAAATAAACCTACCGCCACTAAGGCTTTAAAATATAATAATTTTCAATGGCCTATATTAATTTTTTTTTTCTTTACCTTCGGTTATATATCGCGACAGGTGAAAAATAATTTCATCCTTAGTTTAAAATTTTACCCACTACTGAATTAAATTAAATTAACTTAAACTTACCATGCAATGCATTCGAGCATTATTTTTAAATAAATCGTGCATATAAATATATGTTTTATTTTCCTTTAAACTTTACCAAATGTAATATTGACAAACTATTTATTTTTGTATAATTCCTTAACTATAATTAAATAAATAATATTACTTAATTAAATAAATAATATTATTTAATTAAACAACAATATTATTTAATAGATATTGGAAATTTACACAATTGTAATTAAGATCAATTTTAAATAGCATTTTATTAAACATTAAAATTCGCAACTAATTTAATATTTAATTAAATCTTGGTGTTTCTCCCATAACTAAATAAAACGATAAACACATCAAAATTTATGACTAGAATCAAATGACATAAAATGGAACAATAATTTAACATAACGAAATACTGACGAACGACAAACACAGACGAGGACCATTCCTTGTCAAATCCTTAAACCATGTCATAACCATTGGGTATATTGGGCACGCTCAGACCTAGTGATGCAGGTGGATTCGGTGCCTAGTACCTGCAGTCCTACATAAAAACAAGTGTTGGAACAACATATATATATATATATCTAATGTCAAACACATTGTGAGAGAGAATTGCGGTGTGGCAGGGTGCTCATGTATGAGCGATGCAACACCGTCCCCCTCACCCAAAACTCAAACATCAACACAACATCATACATAGCATGAAATGAGTATTAAACAATTTACATAGTCACACAATATAGCATAATCAGGAAAGATGGTACCATGCATCATTATATTATCAACATCATAAAACACTATCATGTGTATCCAAGCAAAACACATAAGCTCAAATAGGAAAAACAATCACCCATGTAATCTTGAGTCTGCAACAAACGTAAACAGTATCCACATAGTAACAAAAGAGAACAGCATCATGAGGGGCACTACAGTTACAGTATACACTGATCCTAAACCCTTCCACTATTGTACAAAATTGGAGGAGAAATACAACAAAATCCAGCAAGTACCTAGTAATGATATATCATTCCATTCCTTCTCATATATTGACTTGTTAACACTACCATCAACCTCAACTAAACCCCCATCAAGTGAGAAACCAAAATCTGATTCCAAGATTCAAATACTTGACAAGGGTAACAAAAACTATCATTTCAATCAAGCTTTTTGCATTGCAATGCTTCCTCCAACACCAAAGGTTTATGGAGGGTCTAAGGAGATCAAACATGTTCAAACAGTAATGATGGTAGCCAAACCCATGATCTTTACCAAGTGAGGAGATATGAAGGATGAGGAAATATTCTAAGAGGACCTATCGTCAATGATCTACAAAGAAGAACAAGAAGAACAAGAATAGATACAACCCATTCCTATTGATCCTAGTAGTAAAGGGTATCAACTAGCTAAAAAAATGGGATACACTAGAAAATTTATCCTTGGGAAACACAAACAAGGAAGATGGGAACCTATTATAGTGGAAAAAAGAAAGAAGAACACATGAATAGGCTATGGTTCGATAGACGTGGTTAATCCAGACACTAGATGTGCCTCTTTTGAGAAAGGAGCTCCTTCTATTGACATTAAGAAATTGGATACCTACCATCTATTAAACAACAATTTACCAATTGAGGACCTATTTCAAAGCCTTAGAGTAAGTATAGTCCCTACTTGACCTAGAAAACCTATACTTAAAGACTATACTTATGAAACAAACTCCAACGCATATGGATGGAATTCCCATTCTTCTAGCAACGATGACCTAGATACTTAATGGGAGAATGATGCCAGAGCTATATTGACCATTTCAACAACTTTTGTAAGCTTTACAGATAACGATGACGGCCCGCCCCTTTGCTACCCACAGTTAATAGAATGGGACCAATAACATCATACGCCTGTTTTGGATCATTTTTTTACATCTTTGCATTTGATCACTTAATTTATATTGTTTGTTGATCTATGCATTTTATGGGTTAATGTCTACTCTTCCCTATCTTTGAGTTCCTTTATGTACTAGTCTCTTTTCTTGATGAGAAGACTTAACACCATAATTCATTAATGCCATCTTCTCTACTGACCATGATAAAGACTGGAAGTAACCTTTTCTATGCATTCTTGCATGCCAAGTGCATTTCCATCTATTAAATGAAAATAAAAAATTATGCATATGTGAGTACAAAATGTCTCCATATCAAATCATTTGCTCAGATTGTTTGATGAGAGTGAAACCTATTTCTCTTGACTCTAAAAGTTGTTATATCTTTTACATTGTCATTTCATATTTTCTTTATTTCCCTCTTATGGTTCAATCTCTATTGATCCTTATCATTGCATGCTTTCATTGGTTAGTATTTGTTGTTGAGTTAAAGACTTGACACCATAATTCATTAATGTTGACTTCTCTACTAGTCATGATTAAGAATGGAAGTAAGTGTTTCTCTGCACGCATGCATGCTAGCTGCACTTGACTCTATTAGATGAAAAAGAAAATTGCTCCCAATGAAAATATAGTTGTGTGTTTGTATGGGTCCGGGTATTTTGTTACAGACATTATGCCCTAAAAACATTCAACAATAGTGAAGAATAAAAATATTAAAAATAGAAGATTTGTGTTTATTGAAAGCTAAAAAGGATGCGTTTGTAAATTGCTATATCTTTTACATCGTCATTTTATGAGTGCATATATGGGTTAGTATCTATTGTTCAATTAAAAAATTAACACCATAATTCATTAGTGTTGACCTGTGTGTTGCTCATGATTAAGAATGGAACTAATATTTTCTCTGCAGACATGCATGCTAACTGCACTTGAATTTATTAAATGAAAATGAAAATCAGGTCTAACTATGTGGAAAATATCTGGGTATAAAATTATTAAATCTATTTCTATTGAGAGGCTTTATGTCTATCGTATTGGGAGAGAAAAATCAGGCGTTTGTAAGTTCATATGTATTTTACAGTGTCGTTTTATAGTTTTTTACATATTTTCATTTTATGGGTTAATGTCTATTGTTTGTTGTGTGCATTTATGTGTTAAGGTCTATTCTTCCCTATCCTTGACTGCTTTTATGGGTTAGAGTTTGTTGTTGAGTTAAAGACTTAACATAGTAATTCATTAATGTCAATTTGTCTACTAGCCATGATTACAAATCAAAGTAATCATTTCTTTGCACGCATGCATGCCAGCTACACTTGAATCTATTGGATGAAAATGGGAATTTTTCATATTAATTGCTATGGAAGTTTTAAGTCTGTCAAGCAAAGTATTATTTGTGTTGTTTGTTTACTTGCTCAGGTTGTTTGTGTCTAATTTGCATTGTTTATTTTTTTGCTCTGATTGTTTGAAGATGGTGAAATATGTGCCTGTTGAGACAGTTTATGTCTATCATGTTGGAAGCAAGAAACAAGGCATTTGTAAGTTCCTATATCTTTTAGAGTGTCATTTTATAGTTTATGTTTTTTTGCAAATTTTGCATTCATTCCAAATTAATTGTATGACCATGAAATAGGAAAATTCATTGAAAGATTTCTACCATTTCAAGATATACCTAATGCTCTATCTATTTCTTGATCCATGGACATTATGCACATGTTCAAGAAACTACTGTGGATATCTTTCATGGGTAAGTTGCATTGTTGATAGTCGTTCACATGTCTGATTAGAAATTGGAATACATGCTTATGTTGATTTTATTTACTATTAAGATTGATAGGTGCCTTGATAATAGAAGCAATAGCTTACTGCTATAAGGAAATCACTAGATGTAGCTAGCAAACCCAAAAAATACTTGAAGCAAGTAGGATTTTGATGCTCGTGATTCTAGCTACCTGTTTGAGGCACAATTTTCCAACATTTGAAGCAACATCGATGGCCAGATTCATGTGAGCAGGGGAAATATGTCCCATAGCATATAGCATTGTTATAACTATCACTGCAAAACCAGTAACATCAACTTCATTAGAGAACATCTAACAAGGATATGTCTATAACACATAATAAATATGAATTGTGTTCAAATCATGGGATATGATCACAAATAAAGCTCAACTGTAATCTAATACTAAATCCATTCATTCGAGAAAGGTACAAAACCTTATTAGATAGACTATATTAAATGAGAAAAAATGGAAAAAGACGTAGCATTGTTCATTGTAGCTTTAATCTTAATGTCCATACTTCACATGATTTAGGGAAAATTTAAAAATTAATATATAAGACAAAATAATTAAAATGTTACTCACATGTTACTTAAACTTTTCAGTGCTTATCTCTACTTCCTCATTAATGGACATTGTCACAGGTGCAAATTCTTGTGCAATTTCAATTTCTCTATCTATGACAAGCTTCAAAACTGGTTCAAAGATAAGATCATAAACATATACCACAATGCATTAAGTAGAAGTCTTAAGCCTGTAAAACGAAATGACATTGCAATTTACTTGGATGACAATTTATCATGCCTATCAACCACAAAGTGAAAGTAATAGCTAGATATTTGATCAATATATTTAACTGACAATACTTATTTTTATCCTAAAATTAACAAATTCTAAAGCCATGTGAGTTTATGATTTATTATTAGACGAAAGTAAAAACCAATCCATTCAATTGGAAGTGTGTTTGGTACTACAACAAGACTAAAACCGAAACAAAACATAAACCAAAGACAAAATAACTTAGGATATGTAAATGCAATACATCATATGTGGGGAAAAGAAATGTGCATTACAATTCCAAAAACGTATGAAACAAATGCTGCTATAGCAAAAGGTAAGCTTCAAGCACATACAATTGACTTGAAATTTTTGAAATGAAATAATTTAGATACTTAGTGTCAATGTAATTGTTAAAGCTATTAGAATAGTCACTATGCAGTAAATACTATGTTCTCTTTCTTACACATCTCATGTCATAGTATTCACTAATGCATAAACTAGTTTAGAGCATACCTCTCCACATTGTTGTAGCAGTATATCAATTTCTATAACGGGGGTAAGATGCTAAACAATGAACACTTGGCATAGATTCCTGCAAAATCGATGATAACTGGAAAACACACCTTGCCATGTTTCTAAATAAAAGAGTGTAAAAAATTATGCATAAATCTGACATGTCATTATAGACAACATATATTCTACAATAATTCTATCTAACAACTTGTGAAACTATTTTCCATATACTTTTTTTTTGTTTCAACAACCAATACTATTTAGTATTTGTTTCATGCACATATCCATAAACAATAGGTTAAACCTTCACCCATATATACACATATATATACATACACACACACACACATATATATACATATATACATAGATATGTATACATACATACATATGCATACACATGTATATGTAGATATGCATACATACATACATATATATACATATACAAAACTATATATAAACATATACATATGTATATACCTTCATATATATATATACACACACACATGTATATATATGTATTTGTGTATACTTATATATATATATATATATGTATGTATGTATGTATATGTGTATACATAGATATATATATGCATAAACACACACACACACATATATCTATATATGCACACAGACATGTATATGTATATATATATGTATACATGATTATACATATATATACACATGTATATGTATATGTATCTGTATACACATATATATATACATATATACATATAAATACATACATATATGTATGTATGCATAGTTATATATCTATACACATACATATATATGCACACAAGATCCATTTTTCTTGACAACCATAAAATTAACACCATAATCCATTATTGGCAAGTGCACTTGAATCTATTACAATAAATGAAAATTAGGTCAAAATAAATGCAAAATATGATCATACATGAAACATTTGCAACAACAACACATGCATAGCAAGAAATCATTATAAAATGATGAATTTTTTCTTCCATTGCTCCCGACAATAAATTGAAATTGCAAAAATACAACACCAACAAACAAAACACCAATAGCCAATGAAAAAATTGCGGAAAAAAAAACACACTTCATTTTAACAGTTCCAAATAGAAATCTTTGAAAGAAGTCTTATTTGTACAAAATATCCATGACATACATGGATTGAAACATCAATGGTAGATCAGATATATCGTGAACAGATAGAGATCTTTCAATGTCTACCACTGTTTCATGTACACACAATTAATTTGCATTGAAAAAATACAAATTGCAAGAAAATAGTGTAACCTTCATTGCAAGACTTCCAACATCAAAACATCCATGCTACATCAAACCCTCACCAAAACTTTAAAAGTGAATAAGGAAATTGCAAAAATAGGGTTCAACCGATGAAAACACTTATCAATAAGGAACACCAAAGATTAAATCATTGTATAAATGTAAAAAAATATGAAATCATAGTGTAAAAGATATAGGAACTTACAAGTTCCTCTTTTGTCACTCCCAACGCAATAGATACAAACACTCTCAACAGATAGAGATTTCACCCTCATCAAACAATCTAAGCAAATGAATAGTCCAATAGGCTTAAAATTTCACAACATAAACCATTAACGACGGTTGCACTTCAGTCTATTCATAATAAACAAAAATTAGCAAATAGTAACATATATACATATATATACATATATAAACACATACATATATATTAATACATATGCACACATACATACATATATACACACATATATATATGCATACACACATATATATGCATATATACATACATATATATGTATTTATATATACTCATATGTATATATATATACACTAAACAACACAAATAATCCTTTGCTTGATAGACTAAAAAATAAACACCATAATCCATTGATGGCGACTGCACTTGAATCTATTTACAGTAAATGAAAATCAAATCTAGATAAATGAAAAATGTAGAACACACATTCATACATATAGATAAATATACATACATACATACATACATATATATATATATATATATATATATATATATATATGCATAGACACATGCATCTATATGCATATACACACATTTATATATGCACATATACTAATATATATACTTATATATATGTATTTTTTTTTGTATATGTGTTTTTACAATTTCCTCATTGAATTTTGATATTTTGGTCATGGTTTTGTATTTTCCAATCCAAATTAATTATCCATTCATGAAACAATGATAGACATTGAAGCATGTCTATCTATTCAAGATATGACTGATTTACCATGCATGTTTTGATGCATGCAATCTGAGCAACTGAATAAACAACACAAATAATGCTTTGCTCAACAGACTTAAAACTTCACACCATAAGCCACTAATGACACATGCACTTCAATTTACTCACAATAAATGAAAATTCACAAATAGTAAATGCAAATGCAAATGCATTGCCTAAAATGCCACATATCGCCAAAAACAATGGGTGGCTAGACATGACAACACCCAAAACTCATGAAATGTTTCTAATAGCAAAGTTCGTTACAATAATTAAATTATTGATGAAATAACAAAACCACGATGAAAATACTAGCAACCAATGAGAGAAATACAAAAAATCAATAATTTATTTTTAATAAATTAATCCCCAATACATCAACATAGCAATATATATATATTTCACCCACACGTTTTCTGATGCACCATTTTAATAGGCAACATTCTGTTGAAATCAAAATCTGCAAATAGTAAATGTAAATGTACTGCTTAAAACGTCACATGTTGCCAAAAAAAGTCATTGCGAAGACATGACTATACCAAAAAAATAATCAAATATTTCCAAGAGCAAAGTTTGCTACAATAATTAAATAAATAAATTACAAAATGACAAAACCACGAAGAAAATACGAGTAGCCAATGACAAAATTGTAATTTTTTTTGATAATTTGCATTTAATAAATTTATCCCCAAAACATTAGCATAGCAGTACAAATATTTTATTGGCATGACTCCCGATGCAACATTTTAATAGGCAACATTCATCCGAAAACATTAGTCTCCCACCTATAAGGCAAGGACTAACAATCCAAACACATTTATTACAACATGCATACCAACAAGATAGTTCTAAACCCTCCCAACAACCACAAAATGTACACTGACAAGTTTTGCACTTATACTTAAGACAATAATAACAATGAAATTTTGAAGATGGTGGTTGTAATTGTGAAGAGATGGATGTCAAATTTATAGAGGGAATCTGCAAGATGGATCGATCATATTGAATAGAAGATTGACAAATGAGATTGAGTGAGAGAACATGCAAAGGAAAGTTGCTCATTCAAAAAATGGAAAATGTAACAAGGATGGAAAATAAAAGTGAATGAGAAAAAGAAATATGTAAAAGATCAGTGAAGAGAACAATGAAAAGTGGAAGACTTAACTAAAACAAAGAGACAGTCAAGTGAAAGAAAGGGTCAGTCAACTGAAAAAGGAAATAAAGAAATTCAAGAGTTAACCGAAAAAGAAAATAGAGAATACAAAAATTAAGAGGAAATTATCTCAAATGAAAATTAAGAAATTTTTTAATCAAGTCTTGCCCCTGCAGAAATAGTATTATGATGTGCCCTCAAGAAATTTTTCACCCTGCAGAAACATGATTATGATGCGCCCTCAAGAAATTTGGCGAAAAATTGATGTAAATTTACCAATAAGATGATCTAATGCATCTACATAGAAGAAATATTAGCTATAAGAAAAGATTAGTAAGAATGGAAGAACAAGTAATTCGATCAATATTAGATATGGACAAGATTAATTGATTAGAATAGAATTCGAAGAAAAAATGGCTAGAAGAAAAGGTTAGTGACAAGGAAGGAATAGTTAGTAATGTGAATGGATGAAAAAAGAAGTGAGAAAAAATCATCATAAGCCTTGACAAGTGCACATTTATCAACATCGACCATTTTAATTTTGCAAATAGATGACATACACTGAGGTATTAAAAAACCATGGTGTGAAATGTTATCACTTTGTGTAGACTAAACACATTGCAAACAACAAGTGTCATAAGTCTTTTACTGAACAAAATACATGAACCTATTAAAGCATTCAATGATAAGGAACCACAAAGATTAATCCATTAGAGGGACATTAAAAAAATATGAAATGACAGTGTAAAGCATATAGGAACTTTCAAACACATTCTTCTTTGAATTTTTTTTGGATGAGGACAAAATCTGTGTCTGTAGGAAC
This sequence comes from Sequoia sempervirens, assembly GCA_007258455.2. Classification (NCBI taxonomy): domain Eukaryota; kingdom Viridiplantae; phylum Streptophyta; class Pinopsida; order Cupressales; family Cupressaceae; genus Sequoia; species Sequoia sempervirens. The sequence goes on from VDFB02000015.1 coordinate 76,415,231, forward strand.
AACAGAGATTAACCCATTAGAGGGACACAAAAAAAAAATGAAATGACAGTGTAAAATATATAGTAACTTCCAAATGTGTCCTTTTTTGACAAATTGATTGATGAGGGTCAAATCCGTTCCTCTTGATAGCCTTAAAATTGGACACCAAAATCCATTAATAAAAAACACTTAGTATATCAAAGAACATTAAAAACCCATCCAATATTTCCAACATGAACAAAACATTGGCAATCGACAAACTGATTTTATACCAAGGAATTTTGCACCTATTTAGACTTAATTCTCATTTTCATTTAATAGATTGAAGTGCAGCTGGCATGCATGTGTGCATAGAAAAGATTAGTTCCATTCTTAATCATGACCAACACAGAAGTCAACGTTAATGAATCATGGTGTTGAGTCTTTAACTCAAAAACATAAACTAACCCATAAAAGCATTCAAAATGCAGAGAACAACAAATAATAGACATTAATCCATAAAATGCAAAGATATTAAAAACTATAAAATGAGACTATAAACAATGCAAATTAATAAACAATGGGATAGAATAAACAAACAACACAAATGAATAAACAACGCAAATAATCTACATTATGAATTGATGAAATGATTTTATACTGAGACATTTTGCACTTATGCAGACTTAATTTTCACTTTCATTTAATAGACAAATTTATTGGAAAAGTAGCTTGTATTCTTGAGAACAAGGTACTTTAAGTTGAACTATCAAATGCAAACTAAAAATGGTGGGGCGTTGATGTCAACATTGATGGTAAATCATGGATATTGATTGATGCAACACCATCTTAAAAATGAAGAGACACAACAGGAATGCTCAATGATGGAATGGGTGACCAAAAGAATTTATCGGTTCATTCTAGAGTTATAGAATCAAACCAAAATAAAAAAAACCATGAATGGGGCAGCTGGTTGTGCGATTCATATTTTTTGATTCCAGTCAATATCTTTCCAAGAAAAAATACGTTAAATAATAGATTTCACTCATTTTTATCCACTGCATTAATTGGGTGTCAACTCATTTGGAAAATATGATTATTCAATTACTGTGTATTTTGAAGAGCCTATGTTTTTTCATTTTCCAACAGGAAGGGGGGTCGTTTCAATTGGAAAAGAGAGACAATTCATATTCTATTGGTACCAACACCCATATTGAACCATTTAAAATTTTGAAACAATAGATGGAAAATGATAGACTGCACAGAGAATTACCTAAGAAAAATTTAATAAAGACAAAGAATTGGGCATAACAAACAAAAATGTCAATCTTCCTTCAAATGCAGATTTTACCATGGTGAGAGGAGACTACAAAAAATAGATGAAAAGAGGTAGAAATCACATGCTTCTGAACTAGGGGAAAATTGAAAGGATAAAAATAACTAATGCACAGTGTCTATGATGATTAGGTTGCAAGTAAGATCACTCATTTTAAAGAGAATAGAAGGAAAATGTCATTAAAAAGATAGTCAACCAAGAGAAGAGACAAATGATTGCATATTGATCATGCCAAAGGCATAGAGAAATCAAATGTAGAAAGTCACGTGATAGAATTAAGGAAATAAATGACATTAAAGATGTCACATAGTTGTTCATAGCGATATCGGGTAGATAAATGAAAGAATAGAAAAGAAGAAGCACAACATACAAGGCACAAAAGATTTAGTTCGATAAAGTGAAATTACTTTTGAGATATAGAATCTAAATTGTATGTACATAATTTTTATTGATAAGTTAAACAAATTTGCTACTAGTATAGTGTCTTAATTTGAATTGAGTTAAATGGACAAGTGCAACTATCAATTTGATTAATTGAATTTTCTCTTTAAGTCAACACCAATAAACTATAGTGTTAAGTCTTTATCTCAACAATAGAGACCAAACCATAAAGCTACTCAAAAATAGGGAAGAGCAGGCATTAACTCATAAAATACAAAGAACAACAAACAATAGACATTAACCCACAAAATGCAAAGATGTAAAAACCTATAAAACAACACTCTAAAACATATATGAACTTACAAATGCCTTGTTTCTCGCTTCCAACATGATAGGCATAAACCCTCTTAACAAGCACAAATTTCACTCTTCAAAAAATCTAAGAAAATGAGTAAATAATGCAAACAGACACAAACAACCTAAGCAAATGAACAAACAATGCAAATAATACTTTTCTTGGAAGACTTAAAATCTCCATAGAAAATAATACAAACAATTCTCATTTTCATCCAATAGATTCAAGTGCAGCTGGCATGCATGCGTGCAGAGAAACGATTACTTCCAAATTCTTAACCATGGCCAGCAGACAAATCCACATTAATGAATTACGGTGTTAAGTATTTAACTCAACAACAAAAAATAACCCATAAAAGTAATCAAGGATAGTGAAGAATAGACCTTAACACATAAAATGCACACAACAATAAACAATGGACATTAACCCATAAAATGCAAATATACCGAGACATTTTCCACTTAGACCTAATTTTCATTTTCATTTAATAAATTCAAGTGCACTTCGCATGCATGCGTGCAAAGAAAATATTAGTGCCATTCTTAATCATGAGCAACACAAAAGTCAACACTAATGAATTATGGTGGTATTTCTTTAACTCAACAACAGAGACTAACCCATATATGCACTCAAAATTAAATAATGAACAATACACATTAACCCATAAAATACAAACATGCAAAAAACTATAAAACAACACTATAAAAGATATAAGAACTTACAAGCACCTCATTTTTCAATTCCAAAATTTTACACTTAAACCCTCTTAAAAGGCATCAATTTTAGCCTCATTGAACAATCCAAGCAAATAAAAAATGAAAGTGTAAAAGATACAGGAACTTACAAATGCCACCTCTGTCGTTTCCAACACAGTAGATGTAAACCCTCTCAACAAACACAAATTTTAGCCTCATCAAACAACCTGAGCAAATGAACAAACAACACAAATAATACTTTGCTCGACAGACTTAAAACTTCACAACATAAGCCACTAATGATGCCTACACTTTAGTCTACTCACAATAAATAAAAATTCATAAATAGTAAATGCAAATGTATTGCCTAAAATGCCATGTGTCGCCAGAAACAGTAGGTACCAAGACACAACTATACGAAAGTACTCATGAAATATTTCCAATAGAAAATTTTGTTCCAATAATTAAATAAATTACAAAATGACAAAACCATGATGAAAATACTAGCATTGGTGTAGGAGCACCCTAGCATGCACATGCCTCCATGAGGCAATTTTAGGTTTTTGATTAAGTATTGATGATTTCATGTTGTAATAAGGTCTAAATGGCCACATTAAGCTTTTAATAGGTCCTTGATAGGAATTTTGGGTTCATTAGGCATAGAATGTAAAAGTTGCAAAAATTGAAAAAATGTTGTCAAACAATATTGTAAAAATGCAAAAAAAATGCCAAATGATAGAATGTGAAGAGTCAGGTGGTTAGAAAGTTAGGTTGAGGTTTTGGTTTTGGTTAATATAAGCATTTTGAGGATTCACAAACTTCGAGGAAGGAAGGGGTGGTGGCACTCTTGAAATTTCATTGTCCCACTTTAATGTTATGCTCAAACCTGTGAAATTTTATTCTTGAACATCACTAGGGTTTAGGGTTTTATGATCTATTCTCTTATACCATCGATCCATTTATTGGCTTATGTTTGCTCCTTGACCTGCTGCATCCAGTCACTATTTGAACTAAGTGGTGTTTTATGAACCCTATTATTGTGCTTTACCGACCCTATCTTCCAAAGTTACCCGCTATGCCTAGGAGGGCCTCTTTTTTATGAACGACTTATTTGATCATGTGGTTTTATACTTGGTGAAAATGTTGCTCATGGTTCATTTCCCATTGCAGGTTATGTTCCAGAATCTTATACTCAACATGCGACAAGTGATCTCCTCCCACCACAACACCCTCAAGGTCTATTACTATGGCTCATCACCCGTCGCGGGTCGTGTTTCATTTACCATGAAGAAACTGGCGATGAGAAATGTAGCACTTTCTTTCTGAGTCTTGGCTTATCACTCATCACCTGATGTATTGCCAATTTGAAGAAGTAACTAGTGATGAGCGATGCTTGATTTTCAGTCTCTATGGGCTCTTATTGCTTATCACGTGTTGTGCCCTTGTTTTTGAAGGGTAACACATGACATATGACATGGTTGAATCTTTGACGTGTTGCTGGTTTTGAGGTTAATCATTGGTCGGGTGTTCTATTGTTGCCAAAGGATGACAACTCGTGATGAGAGATGTGGTTACTTCTTGTAGCCCATCGCTGGCCCTTATACCATCATCGGTTGTCACTTATTTTTCAAGGAGGGACCCGCGATGGCCGATGGACAAGATCCTTCCCATCACACGAGTATGGTTTATTGCCGAATAAGGTAGCTTGTTGGGGAAGGAACCCATGATGGGCGATGTAAAGTGAAGATTTTTGGGTAACATCTTCTACTGATCAAATCAAAAATTAGTGACTCATCGTTGGGTCTAAAGCCATTACGTGATAGTGTTTCAAAATGAGTCTTGAACCGATGATGGGAAATGCCTCAGAGATGTGGGTGAGATTCTCCCATGCTTGAAATGATCGATGGCAGACAAGGCAGGATGATCGAGTAAGGATGTTGACGGATGTGTGGCTGCTTTAAAGCATCTCCTTGTTGTTTCCCGGTACGTCCTGTAAAGCAAGTGGTGATGATGGATGTGCCTCATTGATTGAGTTTTAAATCTATGGCAATCGATGGTGGAGAAATGACATGGAGTAATTAAGTTTTTTTTCGCATGAGTGAGCCGAGATGGATATTAATTGCAGAGAGCCTTACATTCTCCTATTTAATGAGGATTGGTCATAACTTAACCAAACCATTAGTAAATTTACCAAAGTGTAGAATTAAGTGCTTTAGATGCATGATAGATAATTGCAGAAGTTGTGAATGCAAGCATTGCAGACGTGGTGGTATAGCATCTTTTGGTACAAAGGTTTTTGTGTGTTCTGCATTACTTGTTGTGGCTCAACCCTTTTCTACAATTTGGGTCTTGGGGTGTTTGCGTTACATGAATGTGTGGGTCTTCTAGAAGTCATGGTTTCTATTTTTCTTCATCACCAGTACTGGTTGTTGTGATATCTCGAGAGGATGAGTGAACCGAGCACCCCTGTTGCACCAGTTCGGAGGTCCCAGAGGCTAAGTATGAAGGAACCAATTGCATACATTCTAAAAGACAAACCTCTCTCAATCGGGGTACCTATTGTTCTGAAGAAGAAGAGGAGTGTACGCAGAAAACACGAGAAGGTGGTTGTTTGCAGCACCTATACTTTGAGAAGTAGAATTATCTCACATAAGCTAACTAAAAAAGAAAGAGAAGGGACCTCTGTTTGTGAAATAATTAATGAGGTCTGGCTCAGGTCCTGGGGTTTGTTCGGAGAAACCCATTGCTCCTATCCTGATTTCTGATAGTTCATCGAATGAAGAAGGAGAAGTTGGCCCTGGCCCTAGTTCGAGTCTAGCTCCTCTGGTGCCTGATAGTGATTCAGAGGATGAAATTGTGATTGCAATTCCACTCTCTGTTATAAAACCCGGTGAGGGTGGTTACTCAATGACTGATAAGGCCAAATAACCCATGTGTCCTTTTCTAGCAGTGTTAGGTTTTGGGTGATATGGTGATGTGGCTTCCAAATGGTGTGCTTTGTTGTTTTGTTTGATGGTGATTGGTTCATGGGTTTATCCTGATAATCAGGATGGTGGTTACTCCGGTATTGGTAAACGTGCCAATTTTATTGATGCCTTTTGGAAGGCTTTCGTGATGGCTCCGACAAATGGGTTGGCACTCTTTTTCCTTTTTCTTTTCCCATGAGCATGGAATGATTAGTGTAACGGTTTGGGAAATTAACCCCAATGAAATGAATTTTGAAATGAACATGAAATGTAATTACATCTTGAGTTGGATGCTTTGTTGCTCCCTTGTGTTATAAAAGGGATTTCATGGCTCAATGTAAGGGGTTCTGGTCTGAAATTTTTGAGTCCAGTATGTCTTAGGTAGAAGTTGATTATGGTAGATAATGAGAGTGTTGAATGCTCGATGAATTCACTGGAAAATTATCTTGGGTATAAGTCATATAGGTCATAATATTAATATTTTTTGTATTAATTATTGATATCAGAGCAAAATTCAAGGTCCCAATCATATACTCTCCTTTGTATATTTTCACAGATTATAAATGGAATTATCAAAGATCATTTCATCTATCATCAATTATTCAATTGAATGTATGGCTTGATTTCCTTGCTTTAACTCAAAGGGTTAAATTAAATGCATAGGAAAAGTCATGAATATGTGAGAATTTACAAGGATTTGGTAAGAAGTTATGTTTGGATCACACAAGTCTTTACATTGTAAAGAATTATAGAGATAGTTTAAACATACTAGGATTAGATAATTCATGTATTACTGGTTGTTTCATATTTGAATCCATATACCCAATTGATGAGGCACTGGTTGTGTGTTGATTGTTCAACAATTAAATGAATGAATCACATATCTGGCTACAGACTCAAAATCAGAACAACATTTATAAAATTTTGTCAAATATTAATTATATGTTTGAAGTATACCTACATTCTTAGCAAAATAAACATTAATTCACTCAAAGGTCTACCAAATCTTTAGTGAGGTTGGTGTGTTTACACCAAATAAGAATGAATATGTGTTGAAGTGTCCTTGAGGAATTGAAATATCAAGTGGGCACAATAAGGAACACCCTCCTTGGACCCACAGAGCCTAAAGTGAAGGAACATAGACCTCAGAGTTCTCTATTCATCATGTTGGCCACTAGTCCTTGGTGATTTTTGAATATAAAGGTTGGCTACCTTTTAGAAGATTCCAACGTTAGCTGGAAAAATCACGAACAAAATGGTGACTCTGTTGGGGATACAACTCTCATCCTCCAGTTGTAGATTTTTTTAGTAAAGAGTCATATGGTGATGAATCTGGACATTTAGTTTAGATATTATGCAATTCTTGAACCTAGTGAGAGTGTTGTAGCAACAAAGTGTCAAAAAATTGAAGGTGACTCTACTATTGGAGCAAACCCAAAACTAGATTTACGTTGAAGTTGTTTCAATTCATTTGAAACGTAATCCTCTAAAGAAGAGTTGGTGACTCTGAATTAAAGAACCTGATAAAGAATATGATAACACATTAGATTTGCATACTTCAAAATCAAAGATGAAAAGTCACTCTACAATTCTAGGTATTCTCATGAATATGAGGAAATATTATTATATTTGCAGATAATTTATGAGAATTTTCAAGATTTAGGCCATATATGTTTCCCAATTTGGTGAAATAACACTAAGATAGGAAAACTAATGATATCTTTTCATAATCTTAAAGTACATTTGCAATAAATGTTGAAATCTGTCATATTCATGAATGTCACCTGCTAAATAGTGTTATGCAAAGAAGAATTTGATGCAGGAGCATCCTGTGGTGTAAGGGCAATCCTGCATCACCCAAAAATAGTTAAATTTCAAATTTCTCAGTTTTCAGATGTTTTTACATTTTTGGATACCCTTTTTGTCATAATGAAATTCCCAATTTACGATTTTTATTTTCTATTCCTGGGTTGAAAGATATTGCAGTTTTAGTTTCCCAGATTTGCACTTGAAAATCTTCTGAGTTAGATTTGAGGCACTTAGAGTTCCCAGAACGGCCCCAAAACTTTCTGAAATTGGCATAGCGGATTTCAAGTGCGTTATTGACTTCGAGACCTTTCCAACGGTTCAAACGGTTCATGAATCGGAGTCCCAGATCAAAAGTTATGGCCTCGGGAAGTTGGCGCACTTTCTAGAAGATACAATTGCAAATGTTATTTTGAAATTTGAACTTCAAGTTGTAATTTTTCAGCGCCAAACCGCCTAAACTCAAATTTGAATGTTTTTTTGGCTCCAAACTAAAGATGAGCTCTATTTATGGGCGGGTTTCTAATTTTTGGGTAACTTTTTGGGGACAAGCTCGCATATTGCGAAAGGGTGATTATGTAGCTTTCTATAACTTGCATGTGTTGTAGAACTTGGGGATTTGAGATCCTCTACATGTAAGAAGCTCCATTTTCTAAATAATAAAATTATTCTCTTTTGTGGGTTATTTTCTAAGTCTCTCGCCCTCATCAAGTGGTATCAGAGCGGGTTTTCTTGAGCATGAGGACAGATCGCCGATCGTGAGGCAGTTCGCACCAGGACCGTGGTTGTGGGTCAAGGTCAAGAAAGATGCCTCCAAGAGTGATGCTTGGTAGGCATGGTGGTGCCAGAGGTGGTCGAGTGAAAATATCGGTGGAAGAGATGCACTGGTAGCCCTCCAAAGACATTGATGCTTACAAGAGCAATTGAGAAGAGGGTTAAACCCGAGGGAGGAAAGTGAGGATGAAGGAGAGGAAGAAGGTTCAAATGTAGAAGAGGAAGAAGAATCAATTGATCAAGACCAAATGCAGCTAATAAGGGCCATTTCAAGATCGAAAAGACCCAGAGCGAAGTCCCCAGTTATTCCAAGTCTGAACCTAAGAGTTGATCGATGGATCAACAAGCTAGAAGAATATTTTGAGTATGAGGAAATAGAGGACCCAGATCGGTTAAGTTTGCAAAATGAAGTGAAGGACCATGCCGATTTGGTGGAAAGAGGTCATTGGAAAGAAATCAAAGAGGAAAAGGAAATATCACCAGATGGGATCGCATGGTAGAGAAACTGAAGAAGCAGTTCATACCAGTGGACTACGAGTTAGATCTGTTGAAGAAATTGCAAGGGTTGAAGCAAGGAAGTAGATCTATGAAAGAATATACTGAATATTTTCACAAGATAATCATTGGAACGGGCCATACAGAGGCCAATAAGGAGAAGGTAGCCCGATATCTTAATGGGTTATGACCAAGCATTCAAGAGGAGTTAAGCCTAGTCAGAATGACCACCATTGAGGATGTGTATCAGTTTTCTCTGAAGGTGGAAGAGAAGCTGAACAAAAGATTTGATGGCAAGCAAAAAGGACGAGGAGGTCAAAGTGGAAGGGGCATTGGAAGACCTTCAGGAAGCCGAAATGATGATGAAAAGAAAAGTGAAGATGTGGGTACCAGCCGAAGCCAAAGGAATTTCAGTATTGAAAGGTACAGGGCCATAAATTTCAGTAATGTCAGTGGTTACCCAAATATTATACCACCCAAGATTAGGGAGAAGATACCAACATTTAGTGGTGAAAAGTCAAAATCAACAAGTAAACATGTGCAGGAATTTGCTAATGTAATGGGTGATTACGAGATAGATTATGAAGATATGGTTATGAAACTATTTGTTCAATCCTTGAAAGGAGATGCAAGGGATTGGTTCTCGTTTTTGCCAAAGTATTTTGTATGTTGTTGGAGTGAACTTAAGACAGTTTTCATGGGACAGTTTGGTGAGAGGATAAACCCAAGTGTTGCAAGGAAGAATTTCATGGAAATCTCTAAGGGTAAGGAAGAGTTGATCCCTACTTTTAACCTTAGATTTGTGAAAGTTATAAGAGAAATCCCTCAACACATAAGGCCAAACAATGCAGAATGTTTGGTTGTGTACTTAGGGGAATTTTATAGTAAGATGGGTTTCCTATTGAGAGATAACGAGCCTTCTACTTTACAACAAGCTTACCAAAATTCCATGGACATTGAGAATAACTTAAAGTATTCAATCATGAAGGGACCTGTGATTGCTAGTATGAATGACCCTGATAGAATCCAAACTATTGAGCTAAGCAAATCAGGAGGTATAAATGTATGTTAGGAAAATGGGCCCCTAGATGTTGTATTTGCATTATCTCCCCGAGGTGTAGAACATGAGCAAGCCTCAACCTTATATCAATCAAGATCGGGAAGGGCTGATTTAATTTCCTCTGTTAGAAAATTGTATGAGATAAAGAGACATGCAAATGAGTCATCGCATGACTTGTTTTCGAGATTATTGGATGTACTGATGAAAATACCTAAGAGTTTTAGGCCTCGTGATTTAATGTGCATCAATTTTTTTTGTGAAGCTTACAAATCAAGAGCAAGCCAATGGCCTGAAAATTTGAAGCCATAGAGTCTTGATCAGGTAGTGGACTGGATAAGCATTGTGGAAGAAATTGAGCTTAGTCACATGCCACTTGTTGTTTTCTAGAATGGGGAAAATGATTGTCACCTTGAGGAAAATCCAAGGATAGAACTGACAGATCAAGAAGATGCATTGGAAGGAGGGTAGTCAACTGATGATTGTTGTTATTTTGCAAATGCTTTAAATGTCAGCTTGGACAATAGTGATGAAGATAAAGAGACAGAGTATGAGGATAAGGAAATAATACCTAGATTTTCTCCTTGGGATGTCATTGGATATGGGAAAGTATAGGAGGTACATGGTGAAACCCCACAAAGTGATTTAGTCATGAACAATGATGCACCAATCAGTGATTTCAATGCATTGAGTCTGAATTATAGAGCATGAATGAGGAATCAAGGGAATGGAATTGAACTGGGATAGTCTTTTGTTGAATATGATTCTTCTTATGAAGTGGAGGTAGAGTCCCTTGCCTCAAGTAAAGGATATGTCAATAGCCTTTAAGGGGTATGCTTCCTAGGTAGCGAGAATTTTTTTGAATGTGGATCAATTGTTATGAATGCAAATGATGAAGATGATAGTGATAGTGTTTCTCTCTACTCTTCAAGTGACTACACTAAATTTGAGTACACTAATGATCAAAATTATTGCAATCTTGAAATTGAGGAAGATGAAGTACATGTGACTATCATGAAAATATGGCAGAATCCTTTATATGATGAACTTGCATTGGATAGTAAAGTTATAAATGATGATTCCTATTGGTGAAAAATCAATCCTATTTTTGACGAAAATCCTGATCAACACTTGGTTAGAATTATTAATGAATGTGTCATGGATGATACACACAAGAGCCAAGATGATACTAAAGTAGGTAATTTTCCCTTTGAAGATGTGAACCTTGAATTCTTAGTTTCCCAACTGAATAGGAGATGTGATGACACAAACATTGTTGAAATTGTTTACCAACATGCGGTTGAACAAATTGTACATGACAAAAATCTAGAGGATGACTCAAATGTGCTGACATCAAAATGTGAGAATGGATCACATGATGAAGAAGATGAGAACTGTGATGGAAGCTTTGAATGTAGCATTTTTATCAAAGGAGATGCAGATGATTATGATGGTTTATCTAGCCAGATTCCTGAAAAGATGGTTGAAGTGTCACCCACCCATGCTTTACATGATAATATTTGCCTTGACACTAAAGGAAATTCACTCTTGGGTGACCAAAAGGAAAATTAGGATGAATGCATGGATACTTAGGCAACATCATTTTATGTTGAGGGGAAGGGATTATTGTTGGCATATGGCTTCTGGTGTTGTCATTGATGGAAACCTAAGTCATTGATCCAGTCCACACTTCAGTATTTGTCCATACTAGAAGATAGAGTGAAGAATAGGGTATCCGACTAAAGTTGAGTTTGTCGATCCATATGCATTACCAGATCATCACTTTGGCTTGTGGATCTCAGGGAAGGTCGCTAGGTATCTGGAATATCTTATTCTTGAGTTTTTTGTCGTCACATCAACTGGTGTATGAGTTAGGAGATTCGATTGTTTTATTTTTTGTTTAACAGTGCTAGAAGGCCTACTAAGTGATTGTGGCGTGTTGTGGATGCTCAAGGAAAAATTGTTTGAAGTATTTTCAGGTTTGAGGATTTTGTTTTGGGTCCTCACTATGTTGTGGCCAACTTTGGATGGTGCACATTGAAAATCATTTATGATTTGAGCCGACGGTTGGAAAACATTTTATTTTTTATTGAAGCCGACATATGGTTGATTAAATCTTTTGTTGTGGATATATATAAGTGATCGATTATATCATTTTGATGTGTGTTCGAAGTGTTTTGATGTATGTTGCGAATATCAAAAGGGTTGCAAAGCGATTATGCATAGTTTCACTTGTGCGTTAAGGATTTGTGATGCGAATGAAAGCAAACAAAGCAGAAGAGAAAAATCAGACAAGAAGGTCATGAATGCGACTGATGAGCTTAACCAGAACTATAATTTGACATTTGTAGATGCTACTTTCTCAGTTCAAACCTTTGGATCTAATCCAAATCTTTTGTAAGACAGTGAGTCTTCTTTTTGTATCTGAGCAGTGAGCTCTAGGAAATGTGCCTGAATGCATGTGCATTCCCCATTTGTATAACACCTATATTTGAGTACTCAAATTGTGGATTGACCTCCACCATGGTTTTTCCCCTAACAAGCTTTCCACGTAAAAATCCTTTTGTTATGGTGGTGTGGATGATTGCTTTATGCTTTTGCATCTTTCTCTTGGTTGAATGTTATAAGTGGTTTAAAGATCAAATTGATAAAGTTAAATATTGCAGAACACTGATTCACCCCCCCTCTCAGTGTTCCCTTATTCCAACAATTATTTGGTGATTCTGCAGAATATGTTAATTTTGCAGGATTATTTGATCCATGTGAGGGGAAATTGGAAGGTATTGACAACCAGAGGGATGACATTGGTCAGTATGAAGCTGTAGTTGAATTTTTTGTAGATGTTCCCTACCTTATGGATCTTATTATGGAACTTCTTTCATCTCATAAGGACAACTTTTGTGACATGCAGATCAAGGACATGCTTGATTCTATGTTTCTTTTACTTGACCTTGAAAAGGAGCAGACAAGTGTGGGTCAAAGTGTCTATGAGGTTTTTAAATTTGATGCAAAAATGGGATATGATGTTGCATCTCATGACTATGTGGAATATGAGGGTTTTATTTTCTCACTTCAATCCGATGAGCATAGGGTGGAGAAAGTTGATGAGTGGGGCAGCATTGCATTAATAAATGGCCTCAACCATGATAAGGTTAATTGTTAGGAATTGCACAATGTCTATGTGGACCCATTGCCGATAGAATAGGGAAAAGTATTTGACAGAGGAAAGAATTTCCCCTGAATTTTGGGGGCCAGGGGCCTTCAGGTTATGGTTTGAATCCAAGCGTTTAAAAATGGGTTCTCATGGAAATGAATTGTAGTGTATATTCTATGAATTGTGTACATAGATTGGTTCGGTGTGTTTCCTTTTGTTGTGTTTGCTTGTCGTGTTTGGGAAAGCTCCTGGGTTTGGTTTTCTCCCCTGGTCTACTTCAACCTAAGATTCTGGATTCTTGTTATGCCTACGAAAGACATACATCCCTAGTCAGAGCCACTGGTGGCACTCTTGAAATTTCATTGTCCCATTGATGCTATGTTCAAGCCTATGAAATTTTATTCCTAAACATCACCAGGGTTTAGGGTTTTATGATCTATTCTCTTATACCCTTGATCAATTTATTGGCTTATGTTTTCTCCTTGACCTACTACATCCAGTCACTATTTGAACTAAGTGGTGTTTTATGACCCCTATTGTCGTGCTTTACTGACCCTATCTTCCAAAGTTACCTTCTGTGCCTAGAAGGGCCTCTTCTTTATGAATGACTTATTTGCACATGTGGTTTTATACTTGGTGAAAATGCCACTCATGGTTCATCGCCCATTGCAAGTTCTATTCCAAAATTTTATACTCAACATGCGATGAGCGATCTCCTCTCACCACAACACCCTCAAGGTCTATTAATATGGCTTATCACCTGTCGCGGGTCGTGTTTCATTTATCATGAAGAAACTAACAATGAGTGATGTAACACTTGCTTTCTGAGTCTTGGCTTATTGCTCATCACCTGATGTATTTCCACTTTGAAGAAGTTATCGGCAATGAGCGATGCATGATTTTCAGTCTTTGTGGGCTCTCATCGCTTATCGTGTGTTGTGCCCTTGTTTTTGAAGGGTAACACGTGATGGGCAACGCGGTTGAATCTTTGACTTGTTGTTGGTTCTGAGGTTAATTGTTGTCAGGTGTTCTATTGTTTCCAAAGGATGACAACCCATGATGGATGATGCAGTTACTTCTTGTAACCCATCACCAACCCTAATACCATCGTCGGTTGTCACTTATTTTTCAAGGAGGGACCCGTGATGGCCGATGGATGGGATCCTTCCCATCGCGTGGGTACGGTTTATCACTGGATAAGGTATCTTTCCCAGGAAGGAACTCGCGATGGGCGATGTAAAGTGAAGATTTTTGGGTAACGTCTTCTATTGATCAGATCAATAGTTAGCAGCTCATCGTAGGGTCTAAAGCCATCACGTGATAGTGTTTCAAAATGAGTCTTGAACTAGTGATGGGCGATGCCTCAGAGATGTGGGTGAGATTCTCCCATGCTTGAAATGATCGATGACAGACAAGGAAGGATGATTGGGTAAGGATGCTGATGGACGTGTGGATGCTTTAAAGCATCTCCTTGTTGTTTCCTAGTATGGCCCATAAAGCAAGTGGTGATAATGGATGTTCCTCGTCGATCGAGTTTTAAATCTATGGCAATTGACGATGGATAAATGACATGCAATAATTAAGTTTCTATTCACACGAGTGAGCCATGATGGATATTAATTGTAGAGAGCCTTATATTCTCCTATTTAATGAGGACTGGTCATAGCTTAACCAAACCATTAGTGAATTTACTAGAGTGTAGAATTAAGTGCTCTAGCTATGTGATAGATAATTACAGAAGTTGTGAATGCAAGTATTGCCAGGGTGGTGATATAACATCTTTTAGTACGTAGGTTTGTGTATGTTTTGCATTGCTTGTTGCGGCTCGGCCCTTTTCTGCAATTTGGGTCTTGGGGTGTCTGCATTACATGAACGTGTGGGTCTTCTAGAAGTCATGGTTTCTATTTTTCTTCATCACCAACACTGGTTATTGTGATATCTTGAGAGGATGAGTGAACCGAGCACCCCTGTTGCACTAGTTCAAAGGCCCTAAAGGCTAAGTATGTAGGAACCAATTGCATACATGTTAGAAGACAAACCTCTCTCAGTCAAGGTACTTGTTGTTCTGAAGAAGAAGAGGAGTGTATGCACAAAACACGAGAAGGTGGTTGTTCACAACACCTATACTTTGAGAAGTAGAATTATCTCACAGAAGCTGATTGAAAAGAAAGAGAAGGGACCTCTATTTGCGAAATAATTAATGAGGTCTGGCTCGAGTCCTGGGGTTTGTTCGGAGAAACCCATTGCTCCTATCCTAGTTTCTGATAGTTTTTCAGGAGAAGAAGGAGAAGTTGGCTCCAGCCCTAGTTCAAGTCTAGCTCCTTTGGTGGATTATAGTGATTCAAAGGATGAAATTGTGATTGCAATTCCACTCTCTATTATAGAACCCGGTGAGGGTGGTTACTCAATGACTAATAAGGCCAAATAACCCCCGTGTCCTTTGCTAGCATTGTTGGGTTTTGGGTGATATGGTGATGTGGCTTCCATATGGTGCGCTTTGTTGGTTGATTTGATGGTGAATGGTTCATGGGTTCATGCTAATAATTGCGATGGTGGTTACTCTAGTAATGGTAGACGTTCCAATTTTTTTGATGCCTTTTGGAAGCCTTGTGTGGCGGCCCTGAAAAATGCGTTAGCGCACTTTTTCCTTTTCCTTTTCTCATGAGCATGGAATGATTAGTGTAATAGTTTGGTAAATTAAACCTAATGAAATGAATTTTGAAATGAACGTGAAATGTAATTACATCTTGAGTCGGATGCTTTGTCACTCCCTTGTGTTATAAAAGGGATTTCATGGCTCGATGTAAGGGGTTCTGGTCTGAAATTTTTGAGTCTAGTATATCTTAGGTACAAGCTGATTATAGTAGATAATGATAGTGTTGAATGCTCGATGAATTCACTGGAAAGTTGTCTTGGGTATAAGTCATATAGGTCATAGTCTTAATAAGTTTTGTATCAATTACTGATATCAGAGTAGTATTCAAGGTCCCAATCATATACTCTCCTTTGTATATTTTCACAGATTATAAATGGAATTATCAAAAATCATTTCATCTATCGTCAATTATTCAATTGAATGTATGGCTTGATTTCCTTGCTTTAACTCAAAGGGTTAAATTAAATGCGTAGGAAAAGTCATGAATATGTGCGAATTTACAAGGATTTGGTAAGAAGTTATGTTTGGGTCACATGAGTCTTTACATTGTAAAGCATTATAGAGATAGTTTAAACATATTAGGATTAGATAATTCATGTATTACTGGTTGTTTCATATTTGAATCCATATACCCAATTGATGAGGCACTGGTTGTGTGTTGATTGTTCAACAATTAAATGAATCAATCACATATCTAGCTATGGACTCAAAATCAGAACAACATTTATAAAATTATGTCAAATATTAATCATATATTTGAAGTATACCTACATTCTTAGCAAAATAAACATTAATTCACTCAAAGGTCTACCAAATATTTAGTGAGGTTAGTGTGTTTACACCAAATAAGAATGAATATGTGTTGAAGTGTCCTTGAGGAATTGAAATATCAAGTGGGCACAATAAGGAACACCCTCCTTGGTCCCATAGAGCCTAAAGTGAAGGAACAAAGACCTTAGAGTTCTCTATTCGTCATGCTGGACATTAGTCCTTGGTGATTTTTGAATATAAAGGTTGGCCACCTTTTAGAAGATTCCAAGGTTAGCTGGAAAAATCACCAACAAGGGGGATGATGTAGGAGTGAAGAATTTAATGGAATACTCTATTTTTTTGTTATTTACCAACAATTTCATTGATTTCAAGCCATTGTATGGCCATATTTTATGTTAATCCCACTTCTCCTCCATGGAATGTTAATGCCCTGTGATTCTACTTTTATTTGCATCTAGTTTCATTGAATTCCATTTTGTTTTGTGTAAGTTCTAAGCAATTTTGTCCAGGCGGGTGTAACCCTAATCTAGGGTAAACAACGAGTTGTCAAAATTTTTGTTTCTCAAAAATTCACTATTGAAAGTTGCTATAAATTGGTGTGTAGAGTGTTACAATAGTACTCTAACAGATTTCCAAGTTGCAAGGTTTGAGGGAAAGGTTTTGGGTAGATTCAATGAAGCCCTAGGTCTGAAAATTGTGGAAAATCTAGAAATAATAGTGTACAATGAGGGTTTTAAGTGTTTTGATTGTGAAGTGTGAGTCCACCTTGAGTATTATTGTTTTAAAAAGGTGCTTAGGTGTATTGTGAGCCATTTCTAGAAAGGGTGTGGTGAATTTATAAGTTTGAGGCCATTGTTTATTGATTGTCCTGTTAAGGCAATGTTGACACAGTCCTAGTTTGGACAGTATTTGCATTGTGTGGGATTTTGTTCTTTGAAAGACCATAAAATCATGGTGAGTATTCCTAAAAAGGGGTGTTTGAATGTTGGGTTGTGATAATTTAAGTCTAGAGGTAGAAGAACCAATAAGGCTTGTGTAACCCTGACCTAATTAGGTCTAATACTAGACTGAGACAACAAGTTTCGAATCAAAAGTCACAAAAAACCTATAACCTATTTTGGGATATTTTGTAGGGAAGCAAAAATAGTTTCCAAATATGTGATTGGGTTTGGGTTTCAGTGCTTATCTTGAGATCCAAGCTTTGACAGTCCTAATTGGAGTCCTACTAGCGTTGCAAGCAGTTTGGAAGAAATAGACTTTGGTTGATACAAATAGGTCATGATACTAACTTGATTTGAGAAAGATAGAGTTCCTAAGGAGTTTGAAGATGATGAGTGATCTTGTTTGGGTCTGTGAGAATGAAAGCTAAAATTTTCCTTATGAAAGAAAGTTTATTTGTGAAGGAAAGTTGTCTTGAAGGATGGTGAATTGAGAAGAGTGAAACCTATTGTTGAGAAATTTGTAATTTTGGACCCCTGCATTGCATTAGTTTGGTATCAAAGCTTAGAAAGGTCTAGGTAGAGAGAGTGTTTGGAGTTTGTTTGTGGTTGTGTGTTTGTGTTTGTGCAGGTTGAAGAGAGAACTTGATGGCCAAGAGACTAGGTAGAGGAAAAGAGAAGAGACCTAGGTGAGGCAAAGAAGACAAGTTGGAAGCAAGGTTAAAGGGACTTGCTTGAAGAGATGGATTTGTTGAGAAGGCATTTGCAGGCAGTGGGTTCACAAAAGAAAGCAAAAAAAGAGAGGAAGAGAAAAGAGGAAAAGAGAAAGCAAAAGAAGATGGATCAAGAGATTAGTGAATTGAGGCAAGCACTAGAGGAATTTAGTGTGATTATAGAAACATTTGAGACTGAGATGAAATAGTTGTGTAGGAAAACCACAAGTTGGCACTTGACAATGAAGAAGAAAGTTGTATGGCACATCAAGAAGATAGTCAAAAGGAGAAGACAAATGAAGATGATAGAGGAAGAAGAAGAATTTGAAGATGTGGAAGAAGAAGTCATGAAGATAGATGAAGAACACATGGACATGGTAGCCATTTCAAGACTTGAAGAAATTGTGACAGCAGAGCTAAAGGATGAATTGATTTTGGAGGGAAATGATGAATCCCTCTTGAAAACACAAAAATAGTTGAAGATACATGTTGTAGAAATAGTATACCACTCCTTTGTTGTGATAATAATTTTGATGGGGAATAAACTAGTGGACAAGATGCAGCAGATGGAAGAAGAAGGACAAAGAGTTGAGATAGAGATTGAGACACATCAGATCATGAAGGAGCAGATTCACAGAGACAAGACAAAGTGGAAACAAGTTGGAATAGACCAACTAAAGACAAAGGTGAAGATGAAATTTGTTTCAAGAAGAATGGCATAAAATAATATAGGGAGGAGCACTTAATGCTGAAGGCTTGCTACTACATTCAATCCAAGAGGACTTGGAGTTTTCATTTGGTCGAGAGTATGGCGTAGGAGCGCCCTAGGATGCACATGCCTCCATGAGGAAATTTTAGGTTTTTGATTAAGTATTGATGATTTCATGTTGTAATAAGGTCTAAATGGCCACATTAAGCTTGTAATAGGTCCTTGATAGGCATTTTGGGTTCATTAGACATAGAATGCAAAAGTTGCAAAAATTGACAAAATGTTGTCAAGCAATATTGTAAAAATGCAAAAAAATACCAAATGATGGAATGTGAAGAGTCAAGTAGTTAGAAAGTTAGGTTGAGGCGTTAGATTTCATTTATGTAATCATTTTAAGGCTTCACAAACTTTGAGGAAGGGGGATGATGTAGGAGTGAGAAATCTAATGGAATAGGAATACTCTATTTTTTAGTTATTTACCAACAATTTCATTGATTCCAAGCCATTGTACGGCTATATTCTATGTTAATCCCACTTCTCCTCCATTGTATGTAAATTTCCTGTGATTCTACTTTTATTTGCATTTGGTTTCATTAAATTCCATTATGTTTTGTGTAAGTTCTAAGCAATTTTGTCTAGGTGGGTGTAACCCTGATCTAGGGTAAACAGTGAGTTGTCAAAATTTGTGTTTCTCAAAAATTCATCGTTGAAAGCTGCTATAAATTGGTGTGCATAGTCTTACAATAGTATTCTAACATATTTCCAAGTTGTAGGGTTTGAGGGAAAGGTTTTGGGAAGATTCAATGAAGCCCTAGGTCTGAAAATTGTGGAAAATCTAGAAATCATAGTGTACAGTGAAGGTTTTAAGTGTTTTGATTGTGAAGTGTGTGTCCACCTTGAGTATTATTGTTTTGAAAAGGTGCTTACATATATTGTGAGCCATTTCTAGAAAGGGTGTGGTGAATTTATAAGTTTGAGGCCATTTTTTATTGACTTTCCTGTTAAGGTAGTGTTGACACAGTCCTAGTTTGGACAATATTTGCATAGTGTGGGATTTTGTTCTTTGAAAGACCATAAAATCATGGTGAGTAGACCTAAAAAGGGGTGTTTGAATGTTGGGTTGTGAGAGTTTAAGTCTGGAGGTAGAAGAACCAATAAGGCTTGTGTAAGGGTACAACCCCATGGAGGGGGCTTCCTAAAAAAATTCAGTGGGTACTGCTGAGAGTTTTTAGGAATATTTTAAAGCTGGTGGTCCCATGAATTTAGTTTTGCAATTCAGCTTAAAAGCTTGAGCTCCAAAATTTAAGGAACAAACTAGAGTATTTTGATAAAAAATAATAAATAAATAAAAATTCTCTCATTTTTTGGTTTTTTTAGAAATTTAAAATTTTAAGTGATAAACAACTGGTAGAAAAACTTACTAAAAAATTCCTAAGCTGTAGGGGCAATTTCTAGCCCCACCCCAATTTCACCAGCTGAAAGATGCATTCCTATACTGTAGGGGCTCCTATTTTTCTAGAAAAGATTCCAATTAATCCTGTAGCACAATTTATTTTCCATGGGACCTCCTACTCCATGTAAATAGAAGCCCAAACCCCCCCATGGGACCGCTCAATAACCCTGGCCTAATTAGGCCTAATACTAAACTGAGTCAACAAGTTTTGAATCAAAAGTCACAAAAGACCTATAGCCTATTTTGGGATATGTTGTAGGGAAGCAAAAGTAGTTGCCAAATATGTGATTGGGTTTTGGTTTTAGTGCTTATCCTAAGAACCAAGCTTTGGCAGTCCTAATTGGAGTCCTATTGTAGGCAATTTGGAAGAAATAGACTTTGGTTGATACAAATAGGTCATGATACTGACTTGATTTGAGAAAGATAGAGTTCCTAAGGAGTTTGAAGGTGACGAGTGATCTTGTTTGGGTCTGTGAGACTGAAAGCTAAAAGTTGCCTTATGAAAGAAAGTTGCTTTGTGAAGGAAAGTTGTCTTGAAGGATGGTGAATTGAGAAGAGTGAAAAATATTGTTGAGAAATTTGTAGTTTTGGACCCCTGCATTGCATCAAGCAACTAATGAGAAAATTGCAAAACAAATCAATAATTTGCTTTTAATAAATTAATCCCCAAAACATCAACATTGCAGTGTATATATTTTATTGGCATGATTTCCAATGCACCATTTTAATAGGCAACATTCTACCCAAACAAAAAATTTGCAATAGTAAATGCAAATGTACTACTTAAAATGCCACACATCACCAGATAGTGGCCATGAAGACATGACTACACCAAAAAAAATCATGTAATATTTCCAATACCAAAGTTTGTTACAATAATTAAATAAATAAATTACAAAATAACAAACTGCACCATTTTTGATGCACCATTTTAATAGGCAGCATTCTGCCGAAATCACAATTCACAAATAGTAAATACAAATGTACTGCTTAAAATGCCACGCGTCGCTAAAATAGTGGCTGCAAAGACACGACTATACCAAAAACTCATCAAATATTTTCAAGAGCAAAGTTTGTTACAATAATTAAATAAATAAATGACAAAATGACAAAACCATGAAGAAAATACAAGCAACCACTGAGAAAATAGCAAAAAAAATCAATAATTTACATTTAATAAATTTATCCCCGAAACATTAGCATAGCGAAACAAATCTTTTAACACAACAACTAAAAATAAATCACTTATACACTTGTCATTGAATAAAAAATACCAAATTAAAATAAATCTAAAATAAATAAAAACTAAACATATAATTTTTATCATTATAATATATTTATAAGTTATATGTTCTAAAATATATATTTATAAATAATATTCAAATAAGAAAAATAATACTAAAGATATGGAATATTCTTTTGTGAAAAAATTATAACAATACAAATTTCACACAATTAAATTAAAAAAAAAATCTATCAACATTAGTCATATAGTTATATTATCTAATAATAACTTGTACAATGCATTTGCTATCTTTCAGCAATGCCCATTAAAGGAAAATGGCATTTATAATGGTATGGGGAATTATTGCAGCTAACTGTAATTTTTGTTGTCCAAGAAGTTAGAGATGTCCATTAAAACTGCTCAATCATTATTTTTAATTTAGAAAAGTTGAATATATTCCCAACTCATATCTGTATTAAAGTTGAATATGTTTAATTTTAGCTTCTCGGCATTTAATGGTGGAAAATTTAGTGCTTCAAAATTTTTTTGGTTGGAAATGGATTGATCATAGAGATGTTTTCAAAAATAAATTTGTCAATTTATTTGTCACAAGGTATATCACAAAACTTTCAATATCATATCATATATATATGATGTGAAAATGTGAATGTCACCATTGTTGAATTTTTTTTTAATGTATTTTCTTATCACCCCTTATTAATTCTTAAATGAAATAGAACATACAACCCTCATGATGAAGGGGATTCCAAACCCTCAATGAAAAACTCACGAGAATAAACAAAGCAACTCATAAAATTCTTGAAAAGACACACAAAAATTGCAAGAACTGTCATAGTTTATCATTCAAACTCTCAAGAAATTACATAATAACAAAGAAAATCTGAATTTACAATTTTTTTAGCAGTCATGTGGGCTGGTAAAATCCATTTCAAAACTTCTATAAAACTGAATTATAACAGCAAGAATCAATTACAAAAATTGTCTCAAATCAATCTTCTTTCACAAGATTCTAGCTCCTGCAACCTTCAATATTCAACAACAGTTCAACTATGAATTTCAAATCTTTTTCTGCTGCAAAAGTCTTCTTCTAGCCTACACAAACAAGTTTTATACATCTCCAAACCAAAAATCCACGCCCAAGGATAGTCTCCTTCAAATTCTAAAAAATGACAATTTCAAAATTGTCAAATCTCAATCTTCAACATGCAGTCACAACTCCATTTACTGTAGCCTCCATCTTCCACACCCAACCTAGGAAGAATGCATTGAAAATACATTCCAAAATATTAAATTCTCAACCAAAAATCAAAAATCAAAACCATTCCCAAGAAAATCTACGCCTTTCTCTTCTTCCTCAAAAATCTACCCTCTTGACAAACTCAAAAATTGCCAAATAAAACACTTAGCACTACTTTCAAAAACCAGATTTTTTCCTCCTTTGAAAAGGTTGCTCCAACAATTAGAAAAAGGATAAAATTCTCCATGATGCATTTTAGTAACTCCCAAGAAAGTCCATGCCAATATTAGCATTTTAATTTTTATGCTTTTCAAACTCTGAAATTGATTTCTTGCACTATCTCCCACTTCAAGATTTGCAACAATAGAATAAGACCAATTATTTAATATTATTATATTTGGCCTAATATTGCAATTTATTTCTCCAATTAAATAATTACTAAACCTCAAGAAAATTAAAATTCATTTTTTTTGGTTGATGCAAGATTTCTCTCACAACCCAGGATGCTCCTGCATCACCACAAAGATAGAAGCTAGCCCTAAGCTCCCATAATTATTCCTATCAAAGTGACCATATCATTGATTTCTATAATAATGCCATTTTTTATATAAATTATCTAGCATCTTAGCTATTGGTGACTTTTTGGCTTCTTCATCCAATGTTTGTTGATAATCTTCAGACATTTCTTAGATCCTTGATCATAATTTTTTGGGCCTTATTCCTTCATCATTTTTCATAGTAGGATGGGTAGGAATTCACAAAGCCTTTGTGATTGTTGCAATAGATAAATCTACTAAGACTCTTCCATCAGAAGCATTGATCTTCCTAGATTTAGAAAAAATAATTTTCTCTACACTTCATGATCAACTTCAATCACTAGACTAATGTAGGGAAACCAAGAGATTGCACAATTATATTATAAACCAACTTATTAACCTTTGGGGAAGGGTGGTTTCCAAATATTATCTCCTTTAAGTCCTCAATATCTACATGCCCTAGGTTGATACCTCCCACAAAGTTCCATATATATTTAACTGAGTGTTGTTTTAGGGGAGAACCTCTTGAATTTGTACTTCATCCTAGAAACTCTTGAGATATTTAGATATGTATGAAAAGACTTAATAAATATTGTATAAACCATTGTTCACATATAAAAACATCTTATACAAGATATTCATAATCATTAAAATATTATAAGATAATAACTTGCTTAAGAAAATTTAATTGGTCAATTCAAGATACAAGATAAATCCCATATAAGAAAATAATGATAAGTTGCAAAAATTTAATCAAAATGATCACTTTGAATACTCACTAAGTCATTTTATAAAAATTAGATAAGTCGGACTATGCAAAAGTTTTGGGTGATATGCAACATATCCTAAAGATCATCAAATCTCCACAATGGAAATTTTCACAAAGATATTTGTGGGTATAAGTGGATTTGTGGAAATTGGTGAAAGTAATTGATGGTTGTGAAACTTTGAAGGGGGGCTGGATATATTCTACTAAACATTGAATCTTTGCAATGGAAATTCTCAAGAATATTTTATGGCTCTAGAGGGATCAAATATCATTGCAAAAATTTGAACACTCATTCAAATTGTGGAAAATTGGGTGTGCAAGGATACATCCCCTATCAAATAGAAGCTTCACAAGACAATATAAAAATGGATTATGAATACTAAATGGGTAAGTGGGGATAGGGATGAAATTTGGACAATGTAGGATTTTCATGATTACATAGATATATCTGGACTATTGGTGTAAATAGGTGTTTTACCTATCTAGGTTATATTTACATTGTTAGGTCCACTTAGGTCCTAGTTTCTTTTTCAAGAAGTCTTAGTTGTCTATATAAGATCTTATCATATCTTATCTAGTTGGATTTTATTTAATGCATGTGCCCTAGGTCATTTAATATTGAGTCATGTCATTTAATTATGACACACTCATTTAATGTTGGTACATCATCACCCTTGCCTATATAAGCAAGGCTTCATATGTACATTGTAATCAATCTGTATGAGGGGGAAATCCATAAGTATAAACAAGATAATGTTGTTGAATAGAAACTAATCTAAATCAAAAACAACAATCAAGATGCATTCCTTCACTCATGAAATGAAGCTTTCTAAGCTATTGAAAACAAACAATGAAATCCTATGATATAAAAATGAATTCAAAAACAAATGAAAGTTTACCATCCCATGTCAGAGTGTGTTCATGAAGATGTGGTTTCTCGTATCAATGCGAAGCCTCCATTGTTACATGCAAGAGCTTTGAAGAGTGTGTGTGTGTTTGATTGAAGATGTTGGTTGAAGCTTTTTCAATGTCGATTATGATCTATGCATTACTTAATTGTGTAAACTGTATTGATTCTCCGATCCTTTTTTCAAAGGAAAGAGGTTTGTTATATATAATTTTTTATTTAAAATGGACAATCAAGATTGCATAGTAGAATATCTTGATCGATGGTCAAAAGATGTTGAGAGGATTTAGATGGGAATAATCTGTGCAAATTGATTGCATAATTAGTGTGATTGAAGAATAAATTGACCAGTCAGGAAATAGATTGATCAGTCAAAAAATAGATTGATCTATCAGGAAATAGATTGATCAGTCAGAAAATAGATTGATCTGTCAGGAAATAGATCAATCAGTCAAGAAATAGATTGAGAAATCAATGATTCGTAATTTTCTCAATTAGGAAAGTGGTTGAGAATAATTAATTAATTGATTTAATTAATTAATTCTTTTTGGAATTGAATGTGCAAATCAAGTTTGACTTTTGTAAACAAAGTTGCATTTGTTTGATTTGATTTTTTATGATGTTTTTGAATAGTTTATTTGAATTATTCAAATTTTGGAGGGAAAGTGACATAATGAAATTATTATATTTAAATAATTCAATCGACTTAGGGGAATAAAATGAATTAGCGATATAATTAAATAATTGGCATTATTTAATTAATCAGGAGGAATAAAGTTGGAATATGACTTTATTAAATAAATGAAATTCATTTAATTGGTTGAAATTGATGAAAAAGTGAATTAATTAAATAATGTCGTATTATTCAATTAATAGCAGAAATTAGGGTTTTAGGACTTTATTAAATAAATGAAATTTATTTAATTCGTCAAAAATGATGAAATAGTGAATTAATTAAATAATGTCATATTACTCAATTAATAGTAGAAATTAGGGTTTTTGATGCTAATGATGTGAAATGCAATGATATTTGATGATATTGATGTCGATGATGTGAAAATGTCATTTAGTATGGGTTTTTGATGTGCTTTTGTTTGTTTGCCATCATTTTGGTCACTCTTATGATCAATTTGCACTTTTGAAAAACTTCTTCGCTTTTGATTTTGGGGCTTTTGAAAAATTTCATCACTTTTGACAACAAATTCATTGCTTTTTCATATTTCTCTCACCTTTGACAAAAAATTCATCGCTTTTGACCTTTTGGAACCCTAAGTCACTTTTTTCATCATTTTTGGTTCATTTTGCATGTTTAGAGCGAATCATTAACATTGTGTGTTGAATGATTGTAGGTGGTCCTTAATCCACTCTAGTGGAGGGAGCGACCACAATGAGGTCTATTTGATTTGATCGCTGGGTTTCATGAGCTAGAGCGAGATTTTCTAGATGTTGTTGGGTTGTGGCACATTTGTTACATGTCCACTATCAGATTTCATATCATGATGATGATTGCACTCGTAGAGAGGTGGCACTCGAAGACCTCTTCATTTCATTTACCTACTGGGAGGCTACCATTACTCTTGAGGATGTGTGGAGGATTATCCGCATACCCATTCATGGAGAGCTTGTTACATACTCCATTCGATGGGGCACTTGTGCTATGTGTCATGTTCTTGGTGTGAGACATCTGGAGGTTCGACAGTCATAGATTGTTTTATTAGACTTTGTTGGCAGTGCCAATCCCGTTTCTTGTTCTCTGTGGTTTGGTGTCGAGGCTTGTTGTTCCCGATAGGCAGGGCCATCAATTTCCTATGGGATAAGGTATATGTATTGAGTAGATGTTTGAGCATGGGACTAGATACGGATGGGGTACATGTCTTCTTGCCCACCGATATAGAGATATGCATGAGGTTGCATATCAAGGTAGGAAATCTATTTCTATCTGTATTTCTCTTCTCCATGTATGGGCTTGGGAGCACATCTCAGTGACTTGGCCGGATGGTATACTAGATTGTACTATTAGGGATCCATACTCTTGTCGCTATGGATATTTTCTGCATTATACATTTCCTGGATAGCTTCCCTACTGGTGTCATGTATTTGATGACATGCCAGGTTTTGTATGGAGACCCTATATGGATTGTGAGGCATGTCCTAATGATCAGGAGCAGTTGGTATACTGCAAGAAAACTTGATGGTTGATCAGTCACTCGCACTATCTTTTGGAGAGATATCTTCCTAACAGGTTTTGTAGGAAGTTTGGAGAGAGACAAGGTCAATTTCTAGATGCTTATGAGGCTTAGGTTGGTTAGACCATTAGAGAGGTCCGTGTCTGGGGTTTGCAAGCTGATTGAGATAGTGTTGTTACCGTGTTCTGATCTCTTACCCCAGTTGGATGGGTTTGGCCAGTGGGCTTAGTGGATCTAGGTACTACTCTCGATTATGATCAGTGGTGGGCATGCCATGTTCCTTTGAGAATCATAGATCCTAGTGGTGATCCCACAATTGGTAGGGCAGGCATGATAGGTCATTGTGGGGAGCGACAATGTATTGAGATACTTGTAGAGTAGCTTGGTAGGGCTTGACAGGATGGGGCCCAAGGTGATCAAATGCAGGATCAAGGACAGGTTCCAGGTCTCCCTCCACCACATGGGGATGGAGGTGCACAGTTAGTTGTAGAGATAGTGTGGTGACATGCTACAAAGGTGTAAATTTACACATAGACATTAGAGAGAGACACTGCTCGACAAGAGAGAGGTGGTTTTTGAGTGGAGCAAGACATAGGAATTAGGTGTCATCTCGTTACTGAGACACAGTTACAGGTTGTTACCACTAAGAGGGAAAGTATGAGGAGAAAGCGTGATAGTATACGAGATAAGCAAGATCGATTTTTATAGATGTCGATATATTATCAAACTCTATATGAGGCTTTTGTTTCTAGAGCACAACGTCACTCACGGTTTGGAGAGCCTAGTGTTGTTGGGGGTGGTTCCAAGTTAGGAGGGCACTCTATCAGACAACCAGATCGAGAGGGTGATCCACAACCTGGTCTTTAGATTAATCCTCTCCCTCTCGGGGAGTGTTATATTTGTACTTGATCTTTATGATATTGTTATTCAGGGACTTATATTGTAGACATGATTTTGTATATATATATTCATCATCCCAATCAAGGCCTCATATATATGTATTATTTTGTATTATCCTACCACACATGTTTCCATGATGATGATGTACTATGACATTCTCCTTTTTTGATGATGATATGTATGAGATATACATGCTTCGATTCGGCTTCACTATGTGTTTATGTGATGATTTATGGATGACGATGTATGATTATGTATGTTTATACATGTTTTTGTAATTTTCTAATGTATGCATATGATGTGGATGGATGGATCATAAATTGTCCTATATGATATTTTGTTTTGATATATGATGTTTAATTGATATCCGATGAATGTATTCCTTATATATGATACATGATGTTTTCACTACTTTATTATCATCATTATATGTATTAACGACATTGTGGATGTAGGACGAATATGGTACTAATGATTATTGTGATGCAGGATGAATGTTAGTTAGAAGAAATATTTTATGATGGATAGAAATTTGATGTTGTTAGTACTGAAGAGTATTGCTTTCGCTTTGCTTGGAGGGTTCACATTTTGAACAATCCCTATTTGATATATAAAATAGATACGATGCACTAGGGTATTAATAACCAAGGTGCCTTTGTATCTATTGTGCAGACTTTGAATCGACATACAAAGAATATTCCTACTCATACCAAACATACAAAAATTTTGTGTAAAATATATGGTTGGGTTGTGTTAAAACTTTTCAGAATAGTTACACAGAGAGGTATGAAATAAATAACATGCAACAACTACACGAATTGTTTCAAAAAAACTTCCATACACTCAATAAAGCAAGTATTCTCCATGGTAGTATCAGAAAAAAATCTTACAAACAACAAACCGAAATGACACTCAATTGCCCCCATTCCTTCTCTAAATCCTTATGGACATCCTTGAGAGATCCTGGAAATGATTCAATAAAATAAATCATCAAAATAAGACTATAAAAAGATTAAAACAAATTTGCAGTATCACTTGCCATATTTGTTTTGAGGTTTTAGGCTATTATCCGTTGTTGATCATGTCTATCGTAGGAATGGATCTGTTAAGGCATATCTCAAGATGTTGGTGAATTGTCAAAAGATAGGTAGTTAATACTTTCTCATTTGTTTTAGTTTGTTTGTAATCAAAGCTTTGTGATTGTTTTATTGAAGGTTCTAGCTTTTGATGCTTGCTTTCTTTGTTTGTTTATTTTTTCAAAGGCTGAGAGTGACAATTTTTTTATTATGGGTGAAAAGTTTATTACGGATTTTTGATGACAGGGTTAGGATCTTTTTTATTTTATGTTTTATGATGTTTTAGATTGTTTTCAGGTGACTAACCTAGGGCCTTAGGGGCTCATCAAAGATAAGCCTTGCCTATGTTGTACACGCAAAGGCTCATAGTTTGCTTGGTTTGCATGTTTTTGATCTTTTCTATTTTGTGAATCTTTTTTTTGGATTTTTTGTATTTTTTAACTAAGTTGAAATAAAGTATGATAGAAACCTAAGGGGACTAACCTAGGGTCTCGATGGATGATCAGAGGTAAGCCTTGCCTACATTGTACACATAGAGACCACATAGTTTGACCAGTTGACTCAAAACATAAACTTTTTTTTGGGATTTCAAACAACATGATAACTTGGATTGATATTCC
The DNA here is from genome assembly GCA_007258455.2 of Sequoia sempervirens. Classification (NCBI taxonomy): domain Eukaryota; kingdom Viridiplantae; phylum Streptophyta; class Pinopsida; order Cupressales; family Cupressaceae; genus Sequoia; species Sequoia sempervirens. The sequence continues at coordinate 76,444,925 of VDFB02000015.1, forward strand.
ACTTCTATTTCTAGAGGATATGTTGTAGGAAATCTACTTGAACTAGCTATGAGGTTCAAGAAAATGTTGATATCTTAGAATTTTGTTGAGTGAAGGAATAATCCAAAGTTATTGTTTTTATTTTGTTTTGTTATTTTTCAAATGTTTTTGATTTCATTCTTTTTTACCATGATAGGACGCACAAAGATCTAATCCATTACCTATTTTGGGAAGTTTCCCCTAGTTCAAAATAAGACTACTTTCCTAGATCTATAACGAGCCATGGTTGGGCAATGCTTTATTTATGGGACAAATGGGTGAATGCTTTGGATAGTACCGATAGATAATGATGCAATACTTATTCAAACATAGCACCTGTTTGCTAGGTTTTCACTACGACACCCATTCTAGGAGCACCGCAAAGTGGTTTTCACTCAAAGAAAATTTTGTTTTTCTTGATTTTTGATGTTTTTTTTGTTTTTTTTTGGATTCTTACCCTTTTTCTTGGGGTATTCTAGCATGCTTCAAGTGTAGGACTTCTTGAGGTGGCTTTTGTTTAGCAGTTCGGTGAAGGTCTCTCCTTTGGGAGTTTCCAATGTATAATCCCCAAAACCATAGCTTGTTGTGATGATAAATGGGCCTAACTAGTTGGGTTCAAACTTTCCTTTTCCATCTTGATTTAGTTGTGCCTTTTGATTCTCTATGAGGAACAAGTCACCAACCTAAAAAATTATATCCTTGATTCTTTTGTTATAGCTTTGTTTGAGATGGTTTTGATAAACCTGTAGATGGTTTAACACACTCAAATGCCTTTTATCTAGGACCTCCAATTCATTTAACCTAGATACTTGATATTCTTCATTGTTGACCATGCCTTTTAGTGAGATTCACAATGAGGGGATTTCAACCTTGATAGGTAAGGAAACTTCTAATCTGTAGACCAAGGAGAAAGGTGTGGCACCTGTAGGCATTCAGATGTTGGTTTGATAAGTCCATAAAGACGGGTTTAGCTACAAATTCCAATCATGACTGGCTTCATTAATAGTTTTCTTTAGTATTTTTAGTATGGTTTTATTAGATGCTTCAGCCTGACCATTTCCTTGGGGGTAGTAGGGTATGGAGAATCTATGTTGGATAGCGAATTTGGAACACAACTCTTGGACATATTGATTCTTGAATGGGGTTCTATTATTTGTTATGATCGTTTGGGGAATTCCATACCTACAAATCAAATAATTTAGAATGAACTTTGATATCTATTTTCCAGTGATGTAGGTCAATGGAATTGCCTCTATCCATTTGGTAAAGTACTTTGTTGCAGTAATAATGAACTTGTGCTCATTAGAGGAAGCGGGAGAAATATTACCTACCAGATCTAATCCCCATTATGAGAAAGGCCATGGTGTTGTGATGGGTCTCAACTCTTGTGCTGGTGTGTGAACAAGGTCATTGTGCTGCTGGCATTGAAGACACTTTCTAGAATACTAAATGCACTCCTGTTCCATGGAGGGCCAATAATACTTCATTTTGAGTAGTTTTTGGACTACGTTATATCCACTAGAGTGGGACCCACAAACACCTTTGTGTACCTCATGTAAGGAAATTTGTGCTTCTTCTACGTTAAGAAATTGAAGTAACATACCATCTAGACTGTGACAATATAGGGTATCTCCTAGAATTGTAAATCAAGAAGTCCTATGGGTGAAGGTATTCTTTTGAGTGGTTGTTAGGTCAAGTGGTATGATACCATTCTAGATGTAGTCAAATGTGTCTTGGTACCATGGGGAGTTAGGACCAACAACAACACATACCAGTTTTGGTTTCGAGATGTCAAATTTTGGTACAAGCAATTGCTCCATGAGGAACTCATACTTAGGAACATTTTGTGGAATATCAAGAAGCAAGCCTATTGTTGCCATTACATTGGTAGCTCTGTTGTCGATCTGAGGAATTTTTTCAAAGGTTATTGTGAGGAAATAGTATGTGAAGCTATCCACCATCCTTTTATATGACATCAGCTTGTCATCTTTCGTTTGGTACTCATCATTCACCTATATGATCACTAGCTAAGAGTCTTTGAAGACCTATAGTTTTTTTATTCTCCATTCAATAGCCATCTTGATCCCCGTGACTAGAACTTCATACTCTGAGATATTGTTTGTGCATGGGAAGGAAATCCTATATTCTTTGGGTATATTATCTCCTTGTGATGTGAGAAATAGAATACCTACTCCAAAGCCATGTTGAGTATGGGACCCATCAAAGTATAGGATCCAATGGTCTGTCTGTTCTGTCAGCAATATGCTTTCATCTGGGAAGTCTACTGTGAGAGGCTTGTGATCTTCTATGGGTGCTTTGACCAATTGGTCTACTATTATTTGTCCCTTGATGGCTCTTCTATCCATATACTCTTTATCGAATTCACTTAGAATCATTACCCATTTAGCAATTCTACCTATTAAGGTTGCTTTTGCTAGTATGTACTTTATTAGGTCTACTTTTGAAATCAACCTTACTTTTTTGTTTAAGATATAGTGTCTTGGTTTTTGTGTCACAAATATGATTGAGACATGCTATTTCTATGGGTGAGTAGTTCAACTTGTAGCCCACCAGTGTTTGGTTGATGTAATAGACTGCTCTTTCTTTATTATCATCATCTAGTTGGGCTAGGAGAGCTCCCAATATTGCTACTTGTGTGGTAGACACATAGAGTACCATCTCTTTTTCTAGAATATGTGGCATGAGTACAGGAGGAGTAAGTAGGTACTCCTTGACTTGTTGAAACTCTTGTTCACATATCCCATCCCACTTGAAGGTGATGTCCTTGTGTAAGAAATTAGTGAAAGGGTGACATTTGTCTGCTAGTTGTGCGATAAATTGCCTGATAGATTGTAGCTTTCCTTATAAACTTCTTAGTTTCTTTAATGTCTTTGGAGGAGGAATTTATTGTATTGCTTTTACTTTTGCAAGATCTACTTCAATCCCACTTCTTGACACTATATATCCTAGGAGTTTTCCAAATGTTACTTCGAACACACATTTTTTTGGGTTGAGTCTCAAGTTGTATTGTTCAAGCCGATCAAACACTTTTGCAAGATTTGTCAAGTGATCTTCCCTTTTGACGAACTTTGCTAGAATGTCGTCCACATAGTCTTCCATGGTTGTATGCAGCATATCATGGAAGATGGTCATCATTTCTCTTTTATATGTTGCTCTTGTGTTCTTTAGACCAAATGGAATTAAATTCTAGTAGAATGTTCCCTAGGCATAAGTAAACACCGTTTTATGTTGATCATCATGGGATATTTTTATCTGATTATACCTAGAGAAACCATCCATCAAAGATAGCATTTCATGTCTTGCTATTAAATCCACAATCATGTCTATACTTGGAAGAGGAAATTCATCCTTTGGACAAGCCTTGTTTAGGTCTTAGAAATTTATGTAGATCCTTATGCCCCTAGTAGGCTTTGACACTAGCACTAGATTTGATATCCATTCTAGATAATCGATGGGTCTAATGAAACCCATATCTAGTAATTTATTTAGTTCTACCTTTACCAATAATGCTATTTGAGGATACATTTTTCAGAGTTTCTTCTTGATAGGCTTTTCTCCAGGGGATACGGCCAAATGATGTACCACTAGTGTTGGATCTAGTCTAGGCATATCTGCATAGGTCCACAAAAAGTTTATTTTTCTATCATTGATGAATTCTATGAATTTTTATTTCTCTTTAGGATCAAGCAACATCACATGGTATGTGATCTTTGGGTTCTTTGTTGTGCCAACAATTATGGATTATGCTTCTTCCACTAGGAGCACTGATTTTTCTTGATATATAGATATGGGGAGATTGAACCCTCCATCCTTGGGTGCCTTGGGGAGGTTTTCACCTTCAAATGCATCCTTTATTTTCTTCTTTTCAGGATCTAATAGAGCCACATTTTGGTCCTCTCTAGGGGATATCATTTTTATGTTTTCTCTTTCATTTTTGCAGCTAGAGGATTCAATCTCCCCACTAAAGTATGCATCTTGTTCCAGCTTTATGAAAAATATTGCTTTGTGATCTCCTACTGTTATGTTCGTTCGAAGTCACATGAACTTTGTGATTGCTTCATCATTTTGGAATTGATCCAAAATAAGTTTATGTTGTTGTTGGTCCCAATCTATCAATTGTGGGTAGCAAAGGGGTAGGCTATCATCATTGTTCACAAAGCTTACGGAGGTTATTGAAATGGTTAGTATAGATATGGTATATTTTTCCCATTGGGTGTCTAGGTCATCATTACTAGAAGTGAGGGAATCATATTTAGTGACAAAGGAAGGAGAATCCCACTCGTACTCATTAGAGTCCATTCCAAAATAATAATGATATTGGGAATGGTTTTGATAAACTGGAGAGGGAACCTATCAATGCTAAAGTTGTCGAATATGTCTTTGACGGGTAAATCATTGTCCATAATGTGGTATATATCCAATTCCTTAACACTAGTTGAAGTTTCTTGTCTCTTAAAAGAGGTTTGTATGGTATTTGGAGTAACCACATCTTTTGGCTCATAACCTAGTCCCATATTTTTCTTTCTTTGTTCCACAATGATAGGCTCCCATCGGCCTTTTTTGTGTAGCCCAAGGCCACATATTCTTTGATATCCCATTTTTTTAGCTAATTGATAACCTCTACTATTAGGATCAATTAGAATGGGTTGTGGATTTTCTGGTTCCTTTTGGTCTTCTTTGTAGATCATTGATGAGAAGTCCTCTTTGAATATCTCTTCGTCCTTCATATCTCCCCACTTGGTGAAAATTGTGGGTTTGGCTATCATTTGCACTATTTGAACATATTTGATCTCTTTCGAACCTCCATATACTTTGGGTGTTGGTGGAAGCATGCCAATGTAGAATGCTTGGTTGAAGTGGTAATTTCCATTACCCCTGTCTAGTACTTAAACCTTGGTTTCCATTTCTGGTTGCTCACTTGATGTGATATTGGTTGAGGTTGATGGTAGCGTGGAAGGTTCAACATATGAGAATGAATGGAAGGATATTTCATTGATATATATATGTTGGATCTTATTATATTTCTCCTCCAAATTTGCACAAAAGTGGAAGGGTTCAGGATCGACATATAGTGTCACCTCTTTTCCTTCATGGGGAAACTTTAGGCATTGGTGAAAGGTTGATGGAACCACTTGTAATGCATGGATCTAAGGGCATCCTAGGAGGAGGTTATATGGTAACTAAAGGTTAAGTACTTGACATGTAGTTTTTGTGATGGCTAGCCCTATCTGCATTGGTAGCTAGACCATCCCTTCTAAATTCTTTTCACGGTCATCATAGGCCCTTATAGTAATGCTCTTTCATTTGTTTATCACATCATTAGAAGACCCCAACTATTTGATGAATTTAAACCTACAAATGTTTAGACCCATACCATTATCTATCAACACTCTCTTGACCATGTTTTTATGGACACCAACCTCTATGTAGAAAGCTAGGTTGAGGAAGATCTTTCTTAGAAAAGACTAGATGGTTGTTGGCCATGATTTTTCCAACCATGGCTTGGAACTGATTCGGATTGAGGTCGTTAGGGATGAATATTTCTAATGATTTTTCTATTATCTCCTTATGTGCAAGTGATAATTTTAGCAGTTCTAATATTGAGATCAAAGCAGGAGTCTTCTTCAGCTATTCCACAATGTTGTAGTCATTTGATGACTTAGTCGTGGGCTTAGGTGGGCTCCTTGTATTGTAACTCTCCTTCAACAGGTATTTATATTATAGTTGTTGTCTCCACCTCATATAGTTACTACATCCACCCTATTGTTATCTACTTGAGAGAGGGTTCCTAGCACTGTGTCACCATAAGTGTAGTTAGCATTTTGATAGTCTTGGTGCTTTCCTTTGTCATTCCTTTTAGTGTGGTTTGGGATTGGTTTTTTTGTATATCTAGATGTCCTTGTTTCCAGGATGATGTTCGACGTCCACTTCCCCTTTGTATATCAAGTCTTGTTTGAGGTACTTGAGTCTCATGCAATTGTTAGTTTTATGTCCTTTAATTTTACAAAATTTAGACAAGTCCTTCTCATTGTACCACAATGTTTTGAAGCTAGGCTCCTCATATTTTGGGAGATCATTAACCTTGATGAGGTTTTGTTGCAATAGCTTACACATTACCATCTCAAGTGGCTCCACTAATACTATGAGCTTCCTTCTTGGTTGATCGTATTCTCTCTGCTGCCCTCCCTGATATTTTTGTTGGTTAAAACACTAGATTTCCAAAGTCCATATCAATTTATATTGTACCTTCTTCTAGATTAAATTGTGTGTTATTTTTTGGATCAATGTTTTGGATCACACTCCGTGATCCTTCATCAGGATGCAAAAAGAGTAGGAGTAGGAGATTGTAGATCAAACAGGTTATAAGGGAGAGGAGAGGAGAAAGGTTGCACAAAAAACAAGAAAATACAACTAGGAGAAAATGAAATAAAATCAATGAAACAATAAACAGGAAACCAAAAGAAAAACAAAATCACAATGATAAGAAACCAAAAGATACAATCAACCAATTCAAAAACAAACAAAAAAAATTTGAAATCAAAGAAAGAAACATAAATAAAAAGAGAATTAGAATAAATGAAGAAAATTCAACAGAGAAAAGAAAATAAAATGACAAGAGAAATCTGAAAAAGATAAACCAATACAAAAAATAAAGAACTTACAAAATAAAGAAAATGATAAGGAAAAAACCAATTACAAGATAAAGAAACTTACAAAATAAAGAAAAAGAAGAAGAAAAAAGATAACAATGTATATTGAAATACCATATTAAAATATAAAAAATAATGTACATTAAAATAATTTAATATACATTAAGTTTTGATGTACATTGAAATATATTTCAATAATTTAATATACATTATTATTAGGAACGTAATGTTGAAATTATGATTAAATGTACATTGAAGTTATAACATTGAAATTCAATAATAACATGTATAAATAATTATACCTAATATAGTGTATTACCGAATTTCAATATCATAAATTCAATGTACATTAATCCTAATTTCTATGTTATGATTTAAATGTACATTTCAATATTAAGATACATTATTATTATTGAAATTAAAACCTAATAATATTGAGTTTCAATACCATAATTTCAATATTACAATATCAACATTTTATTATAATAATCATAATATGGAGATTATGATTAAAAGTGCATTGAAATAATAATATTAGAATACAAAAATAATGTATAATTAAGATTTTAATGTGCATTGAAATAAAGCACATAAAATCAACAAAAAAGAAAAATTAAAAATAAATCAAAGCTCAAGAAATAAGAAAATAAAAATAGACAAAAGAAGGAAGGACTAATAAAGACAAAAAAAGGAATTGGAGAAAAAGGAAAAATAAAATTGAAAGACAAAAACAAAGAGCTCAAAAGAAAGGGGAAGAAAAATAAGAATGATAAAAGAGATAAGGAATTAAAGATACACCAATTAAGAACCAAAGAGAAAGAGAAAAGAACGAAATGGACAAAAACACAAAAAAAGGACTCGGGAAGAGAATGAGGAAGACATAAACCAAAGAGAGGAAGGGAAGGAAGGTAACCAACAGGATGAAATAACAAAGGAAGAGAGGAGGGGGGAAGAGAGGGAAAGGGGGAAAAGGACAAGAGAAGAGAAAAAGGGGGCAAGAAGGAGACGGGGGAACTAGGAGGGCCAAGGGGCATGAGGATTGGTGCTAGATAAAAGAGGTTTCCATGAGGCCCTCAAAGTCCAACTTTCATCACGATTGAGATTTGTGGGGTGGTTGTTGATCTCAATAGCTTCTTTAAGATTCCTTTTGAAGAAATTATTTTTAATAGATAAGGTTTGAGTGTTTTCAAGACAAATATGGTTTTTAGAGGAGGAAGAATGGTCAACAAGGGAAAAATTGAGGACACGTTCATGCTTGATGTTAGCATAATGCTCTTTGATTCTAGTTTTGAAAGAGCACCTAGTTTCACCTATGTAGACTATCCCATAAGAACAAGCAACCTTATAAACACCCGAATCCAAGTATATGTCCTTAGGGTCTTTGGGGGACGGGATGAGGTTTCTTAAGGTGGAGATTGGTTTGAAGGTGCAACGAATTCCCTTTTTGAGAAGGATTTTAGCAATTTTTTGAGATAGGCCTTCAATGTAAGGAAGGGAGGCAATAGGGAGGGTGGAGGGCTGGGATGACAAAGGTTTGGCGAAGAATTTGTTTTAGTTTGGTTGAAAATTCTATAAATTTGTTTGTTTTTTTAGTCATTCAAGAGGAAGACATGATGAAGATAAGATAACTTGTGGTCTAAGCTATCTTTATCGCAAATCTAGAAGGCTATCAAGGTTAAGGTGTGAAGGATGTAAGATTTTTAATTTATTTGTTGAAAGGAATTTTCATAATTAGAATTATCTTCATCATAATCTTCTTCTAATTGTCTTTCATGCATCCTTATTGCAGTGTCTTTGTGATCTATATTCTGCATAGTCCTATGATTTTCAACTTTAGGAAACCTAATGAAATATTCTTTAAACAATTCCACATCAATGTTTACTATGAAAATATCATCATCTTCTATATATTTCAAGTAAGATATATTTTATTCCATTACACTTAACTCATAAGATGATAAAGATGGAATATCATTTTTTCTTAATGAATTCAATTATCTTAATGTAGCCTCTGAGGGGATTTGTATTAGTGTTTGAATGTATTGAACAATAGAAACATATTGTTTTTTGTTTTTCATTTGCATTATGTGATCATCAAGAATTGCTTCCAACCAAGGATAAAGTTTTTGACCCTATAAATCTACAACAACTTAACAATTGATCATTAACATTGGCAACATCAACACATACTTCATCTATTATATATGTTATGTTCTATATTTTTTTTTGAAATACTTTTCCACATGAAATTCGCACCTGTATACTTCAAAGAAAGAAATCAGTTTCTACATAACCAAATCTAACTTAATAACAAAATTTACACAATTAACTTCATTATGATTAGCAATATTGTGAATCCTACAACTTTTAGACAAACCAAAGTTAGAAAAATTCTTAGGAAAAATATTTCTATTCAAAATTCCTAAAAGAAAGGGATGTTAATCTTGAAATTATCTTCATAATTTTATATTTAAGCTCAGATTTTAAAAATATCGTGTTTTCAATTTTTTAAAAATTTGGGATTTTGTAATTTAGGGAGATCTATCATCTTAGAATAAAACTTTGGAATTCTCATTCAACTCTAGCATGTGTAAGGGTCACGTATTTTTTAAAGAGGCCCTCCTTCGAGCACTAATTTTGTTTATGGTGATGTTAGTTACACATCAAACACAAATAGATTTGAACAACACAACCTATCTTTCTTCAAATATCACCAATTTAGTTAAGAATTAAGTATCTCAAGGCTTGTAAATGTCAAGTCTTGACACACTACGTTCACTTAGGGTTCCTTGTATTTTATTGTTCTCACAAAGGTACTTATGTATTGTTACATTTACTTACTAGAATCTATGAAGAATATTTCAACATGCACTTCATAAATTTACAAAAATTTAATACCATTCTTCCTTAATTTATGATAATGAGAATGAAACTTATCAAGGTAAGGAAAAAGCCAAGTAAAGTTATGTTTTTCATTTATTGAAAAATACACATTGAAAGATACAAATTGAAGTAAGAATTATTAGAACTTCACTATATTTCTTCAAAGCTACATATATAAAAATGATTTTTTTTCAGCCTATCATGGCTTGAAGATGGATCAATCTAAAGGCTATAAAAAGGTGTTGCTTGAGGGTGACTCTTTAAACATTATTAACAACCTAAAGAAGTCTTTTGTCCCCTCATAGAGTGTTGAATCCCTAATCATGGATGTCGTTGAAATTTTAAATTCCTTCGATGAATTCTATATATCTCATATTGTTAGGGAAGGGAATGGCTTAGCAGATGTCTTTGCTAGCCTTGGTGTTAGTGGTTCTAGGGTGTGGGAGGTGGATGAACCCCTCCCCATTGAGGCTCTTGCTTGTTTAAATCATGATTATCAAAACTACTAAATAGGATGGAGGCCTCATTATTTTTTGGGTTCACATGACTATAATCACATGGAAGTTAATTGTGTGGAATGAAGGTGAGTTGGATCTTGCTCGGGTTGATGGTACCTTGAGTATTCTCCATATGGGGAAGCATTCTAGGATAATTATTTCTCTCTGCCACCATGTCATTGTCACATAGATTGTAGGTTTTTTTGGCCTTCCTTCTCGAGGCTTCTCTTAATCATTTGCAAAGTTATCAAGCTACTAAGTTTTGCAAAGTTAGTGACCATGGGAGGTGATGGAAATAGAGCAGAGCCTTAAAACAAGGAGGTGTGGTGAAGATTGTAGAAAGGTGGGCTTACACCTTACCTAGAGAGGCTTCATGGAAATAAGCCGCAGGCTATGGCCTCATTTGTCAAAGGTTGGAGGTACAAGATTTTGAAATTGGGAGGCACTAAATTTGATGTTAATGAGGAATTCATTGTGAATATCACTAGTCTCTCAATGGAGGGAAATAAGGTTTATAGAGACAAGAAGGAATCTAAGGTGGCTATTCAGATTTTCTTCAAAGGGGATGAAGAACAAAAGCTTAAGTAGGCCAAGAGTGGTGGGTACCAGTGTAGTTCCCTCAAAGCTCTATGGGGTGATGTGGCTAAGGAATTGGTGAGGTTCATTAATTTAGAAGGTCAATTTTCTATTGTTAATTCTTATCATTTTGTTCTTTTGAATCATTTTTGCCATAAGAAGAAAATATCCTTTCCTTTTTATATTTTGGTGTCTCTGGAGTATGGTTTGAAGGATCATAAAAAGAACCTTAAGAACCCTATGCTATATGTTGGTCTTATTCTACTAATTACAGATTATGCTAAAGCTTTTGTGGTTCCTAAGCCACCTGTAACAACTCCTAAGGGTAAGCAACATAAGTCGGTCTTGGAGTATGAGATTGTTTCGAAGGAAGAGCCGATGCGTTTGAAAGGGAATACGAAGAAAGTGGTTTTGGAGGAGGAATGAGTCAGATGAGGATGTGGATTATGTTCTAGATTCTCAGGCCTCTATGGAAGTGTTATTGCAACCTCATGCTCCGAGGAAGACTGATAAAGGGGACCCGGTTCCTAACCCGAAGGATTATGAGACCTATAGTGAGGAAGAGGTTGGTGAACAACATTGTAAAACTAGGCCTTCCACCCCTTCTACTATCTTGAAGGATAGGATTGATACTGTGAAGATGTGTCTTCACCACCCCCTGTTTCAGGGAATAAGAGAAAGAAGGAGTCAAAGGAGGGTAGCAAAAAGAAATTGGCCATTAGGTCTACTAGCCTAGCATAGGAGGTGAATGTTGCTTCTCCTCCAAAGATGGTTGTTGGGCGGGATGATTTGGGATCTCTAGGTGTGGAATTCGAGATGAAAAATTGAAGGAGGTCAGTGGCTAAGGACATTGTTATCTCTCTTCATAAGATTCAAATTCATGTGGCTAGGGTTAAAGGTAAGGAGATTTGTGTGAGCCAAGACAAGAATAGTTCTTCCCAAGAGGGTGATGTGAAGGATAAGGATGTGTTCCCAATGTTTTTGGCATGGCTAAGGAGGGTACCATTTCTAGGTTCAGGGTGTTGTGAGAAAAGTGGGGGAAGCTTCACAGTCTTTTGTTCAGACTCAAGTTGATGAGTTGTTTGATTCCTTGAAGACTGTTGTTGAGGAGATGTTGAAGATGAAACAAATGTTTAAGCAAAGAATTTTTACCTTGGAAGAACAAATGGAAAGGATTAGTGTGAAATTGGATAAAGTCATGGAAGGGACTAAATTTGCTGAGGTATGAGGCTAAGGGCCTATCTACTCTTAATGAGAAGGCCAAGAAATGAATAGAGACTTCTCTTGGTGAGAAAAAAGATGCTGGTGAGAGACAAGTGGTGGAGGAAGCTTTGGTTGACAAGGCTGTTGGTTCACAAAAAATTTTGGTTAATGAGGTAAATGTGGTTGGGCCTGGTGCTAGAAATTGCAATAATACCAAGATGTAGGTTGGGGTCCCTTTTAAAGATATGTATGAAGTTATGGATGATCATCAAAAGACTATTGAGAGTGACATGGTAGCTACAAATATTCTGAAAAATATGTAGTTTTTTTGTTTTATGTCCTTCCTTTTTTGTTGCTATCACGCTGATGGTTTGCTGCATTTGGGATTTTGTTTGCTCTATTTAGTTATCTTTTTCTTCAGCTATTCTTTTTTGTATAGGGTTTCAGGGGCCCTTCAAAACCTATTTACCTCTAATAAAAAACAATGTTTTTTTTAATAAAATAACCATTCAAAAGTAAAATAGATTCAAATGCACCTAGGGCTAGCACATCAATTTGATTATTTCACAAAATGAACAACTTACAGTCATACAAGAATCATGATCAGGAATGACCTTTGAATCTACTTCAGATTTACAAGTTTCTACAAAATGTGTAAGTTTTTATAGAAAGTGAATAGAAAACATGAGGTGAAAACAAGATTGGCTATTCTCCAATTCCAGTTCCACAAGTTAAACACTTTTATCCTTTTAAAATGAATAACCCTTGGCCTTTTATAGTTTCAAGGTCCAAGGTCATTACAACAGCTTCAAAATCCCCTAATAGATCAATCGACAACAAATAATACATGTGGCAAGTGATAAGATTTCCTTATATGGTTAGTTGGAAGATAGATTCCTCTAACATATTCTAGAAAATATTTTACTAACTATGATTAACTTGGTCAAAAATTATCCCAAGATTTGTCCATTTTGGTAACACTCAAAATTTACACAAAACACCATAAGGAATTCTACATCAAGTTTGTATATCCTATGGTATTCCAATTCTCTACAAAACTAGTAACAATTGGTGTGAAGAGTATTATTTAATATATTTTGTGTCAAAACATTGTTGAATAGGACAACTAAGAGAAGGGGTGAATTGGTTGTCACATATTTTAATCTTCAACTCAATTACCAAATCTAATACTTAAACTGCTTAAATGATTAATCATCAAATGCCAATGCAGAAACTCAAATCCAATGCATAAACACAATAACATCAGATTTACATGGAAAACCCAATGAGGGAAAAACCATAGTGAGGATTAACTCACACTACAGAGAATATAAAAAACTGATTACAAAAAGACTCACTACCTGAGATAAGAACTCATTGTCCAGAACAAGGACTCACTGTTCAATAGGGCTACAACCCAAAGGGATCACTACCACAGAGATACAAAGAAGACAAAGAAGACTTGTTATAGAGAGACAATAATCCCAATGCAACAAAGGGTTCCACCATAATCACCTGATCAACTTGCATGAATGATAGAGTTTTCCTTCTGCTCACTGCATCTGAAACCTCAGCATTAAGCTTTGCACTGATCTACCACACACATAACTCACACACACTTTCTGAATAGCATAAAATTCACATCTTCTCTTGCATTTATCTTGCTTCTTTTCTTTTGTATACTTTTCATTACTAGCTCATCCTGTATTTATACTATCTCCAACCTTGAAAAAGATACAAAGTTGGCCATCCAACTTCAAATTCAAATTAGGTTGGCACCAAAACATCCTAGGGTGGAATTAGAATGAGGGGGACCCAAACACATGCTTCACCAAGACCCAAAATAGATCCAACACACTTCACCAACTTTGAAGATAGTGCTTAACACACGGTTGACCAAACCAATGTAAAACACATAGAACAATTAAGCTCGAAACTTCCAAAAACCAAAAATATCTTCAATGCAATCAAAACATCTTAACTCTAGAACCACAAGTCAAAAGACTTCATCAAAGAGAAATCTAGATCAAAAAAATTTCTCCTGGACCTCAACCAGAACAGAGAAAAAATATAGTTCACAACTGGTGAACACAACTCGAACTTCACAATGAACCAATAGCCAAAAATATGGATATAGCAACCTTCAACAACCATGACCAACATATTTGAACCACACAAACATAGGGACAACTACTGGATCATCATCCTGAGCAACAACTAAATACCTGCAATCTTTCTTTAATACAATTTTCTCAATATCCTCTACATATACATCCAAAAACAACTAGTAGATAACCAGTTGACTAGTTGACATCATTGACAACACTTTCATTCATTTTCCATTCTTTCAACAATCTCCCCCTTTGTCATTGATGGAAACACATGATGTTAAAAACCATCAAAGACACCATACCAGTTCTTAATATACTTCTTGAGATTTTTCTTTTTGCTTCTCCCCCTCAAAAGATCATCTACCTCATTACCTTCTTTCTTTCATTAGATTTCTCTCCTTTTCACATGCTTTCTCTCCCCCTTTGACATCAATGAAAGAGGAAAAAGATATATTCATTGAATTTTCCTTTGACATGAAAATAGAATACTCACAATGACAACACTTGAAACTACCTGCTCCCCTTGAGAGGTAGCCACCAAAACATTAGTAAAAAAGAATAGAACCATGAATCCACCAGACTGATGCATCTCCAAATGAATCTTAGTTTATGAAAGGAGGGGAAATAACCCCTAACTTCTCCCAGAGTTACTCAAAAGTATCTTCTTTCATTGATTCCTTCCAATGTTCATCTTTATAGGCTTCACTTACTATCTTTGGCTCAATCTCAGAGAATAAACACAAATTTACTTCAGCAGCAGCTTTGCTTCTGGTTAACACACCTTTTTTCTTGTCTCCAATAATCTAATTTTCTAAATTATTCCACTATACATATTTCAATTTCCTAGGGGACATCACCAGAGAATCTTCTTCTCTTTCATTCTGTTCATCCTACTTTTTCTGCTCATCTTTATCATGTTCTTCCACAATTTCTTCTATTCTTGCACAGTCATATTCATTAGAAACATAACCATCAATATCAATAGAATTCTTCACTGTCTCATCAAGCTTCACATTCAAGCTCTCTACAATATTTCTCATTATTTTATTAAAACATCTGTATGCCTTTCTTTTGGTATAGTATCCAAGAAATATGCCTTCATCACTTCTTGCATCAAACTTTCCCAAAGTTTTTTCATCTCTTCTGATATAGAATTTTCTTTCAAATACCTTGAAATATTTAACTATAAGAATTCTTCTGTGCCATAACTCATAGGGAGTCTTTGTACAATTTTTTCTTGCTTGAACTTGATTGAACACATATACAATAGTATGAATAGCTTCTTTCTAATAAACTTCTGGTAATTTGGCTTCAATGATCATTGACCTAACAGCCTCTTGAACTGTTCTATTTTTCCTTTCAATGACTCCATTCTACTGAGGAGTTCTCAGAGTAGATAATTGTCTCTTTATTTGATGCACTTCACAAAACATATTGAACTCATAGGAGGTGAATTCTCCACCTCTATCAGATCTTAAGCATTTTATCTTCAAATTCACTTCATTTTCAACCATAGCCTTGAATTCCTTGAATCTATCTAATGCATTTTATTTCTCTCTAAGAAATGTAACCCATGTATATCTACAATAATCATAAATTAAAAGCATAAAGTACCTTTCACCAAGTAGACTTCACAATCTCATAGGACCATAGATATTTGTATGAACTAAATCCATTAATTCAATAGTAGATTTTTCTCTTGATCTGTAATGATTTCTTACTTGCTTCCCAAACTGACAATTCCTACAAATAGCGTTGACAAGATTTGTAATTCTTGGTAAATCTCTCATAGCTTGAACAACAGTAATCCTTTCCAAGTTATCAAAATTCATGTGACACATTCTCCTATTCCATAACCAAATGTCATTTATCTAATTCATAAAGCATCCTCCATCAACATCCTTAAGTTGATAAATATTCCCTTCAGATTTCTTTCTTGTAGCTATCAATGTTTTGAATCCTTTCCAAATCTCACATTTCTCATCCTTAAACACAAGATCATATCCTTTTCTGCACATCTGACCAACTCTCAACAAAGTATTCCTTAACCCCTTAACATAGCAATCATCGTCAGTATGATGCTTGCCATCAAAACTTACTGAACCTATCCCACAGATTTTAGCACTAGTATCATCTCCAAACATAGACCTCCATCATATTTCTCAAGCTTTAAAAAATTACTCTTATCACTAGTCATGTGATGTGAGAAACCACTATCAACTACCCAAAAATTATTTTCTTATTTAGCATGTAGGGAAAAGATAACCGCACCTTCAATTTTCTTCTTCTCCTTCTCCGGAGGACTTTCCTTTATCTGTTTTTCTAAATTAGTAGAAGTAGGTTCATCTTTAATCACCAAGAACAAGCATTCATTTTCATCTAGATCTTCATATTCTAAATATTCATCTGAAATACTAGCATTCTCATTCACATAGTAAACTCTATTAATCTTCTTTCCTTTATTTTCTTTCTCATATCTTTGTTTATTCCTTCTAGCTCTTTCTGGATACTTTGCAGCATAATGACCTATTTCTCCACAACTAAAGCACTTAAAGGGAAACTTACCTTCATACTTACCAGAGCCTTTTTTCATTCTTCTTACAAAGTTAGCTTCTATTTCATCAAAGTTTCCTTCATTTGGTTCTTCAATTTTTCTACCTTTAAAAGCAGTCTCTGTTTTTCCTCCATTTCTTAGACTCAGCTTCCTCATCTCATAAGATGTGAAAAATCCAAAAAATAGATCCTTAGTACAAGTCTTGTAATCCATAGTCTACTCAATAGCACTCACCTTCTCATTGTAGGCATCAGGAAGAGTTCATAGAATCTTCTTTACAATCCTGGTTTCATCTATAGTAGCGCTAAGAGATCGCATTCCAACCACTACCTCATCCAATATTTGTACATAAGCTTTGGCATTTTCATCTTCAAACATATGTATAAGATCAAATTTTGTTTCCAAATTCTATAATTTCACCTCTTTAACTCTTTCATCACCATCATGTGCTCTTTCTAAAGGATCCTAGACTTTCTAGTTGTCTTCAAATTTTGAACCTTAATCAGCTTGGAATGTACTAGACTATTCTTCAAGATGAAATTATCCTTATTATTTGCTTCATGTGCTCTAATTTCTTCAGGTGTACTCAGACCATTAGTAGGAGGAGTGTATGGATTCTTATAAGCTTTCTCCACATCATATCTACAATACTCCAGATATTCTTCCATCAATACTTTCCAGATATCATAATTAGTTCCATCAAACCATGGATAATCAAAGACCATTTTGCTAGCCATACCAGACCTTCCTCAAGTAGTTAAGCTCTTCACCAAGGAACCAAGCTCTTATACCAATTGTTGAATAGGAAATCTAAGAGGGGGGGGGTGAATCATTTTTCACAAATTTTAATCTTCAATTCAACTACTAGAACTAATACTTAAATTGCTTAAATGATTAATCATCAAATTCCAATGCAGAAACTCAAATCCAATGCATAAACACAATAACACAAAATTTATGTGGAAAACCCAATGAGGGAAAAACCATAGTGAGGATTAATTCACACTATAGAGAATATCAAAATTGATTACAAAAAGGCTCACTGCCTGAAACGAGGATCACTGCCTAAGATAAGGACTCACTGTCTAGAACAAGGACTCATTGTCCAATAGGGCTAAAACCTGGAGGGCTCACTTCCACAAAGATAAAAATAAGACAAAGAATACTTGCTACAAAGAGAGAATACTCCCAATGCAACAAAGGGTTCCACCACAATCACTTGATCAACTTGTATGAATGATAGAGTTTTCCTTCTGCTCCCTGCATTCAAAAACTCAAAATTAAGCTTTGCATTGATCTACCACACACATAACTCACACACACTTTATGAATAGCATAAAATTCATGTCTACTCTTTCATTTATCTTCCTTCTTTTCTTTTGTATACTTTCCATTACTAGCTCATCCTATATTTATACTATCTCCAACCTTGAAAAAGATACAAATTCATCCATCAAACTTCAAATTCAAATTAGGTCGGTGCCAAAACATCCTAGGGTAGAATTAGAATGAGGGAAACCCAAACACATGCTTCACCGAGACCCAAAATAGATCCAACACACTTCATCAACTTTGAAGATAGTGCTTAACACACGATTGGACAAACTAGTGTAAAACACATAGAACAATTAACATCGAGACTTACAGAAACCAAAAATATCTTCAATGTAATCAAAACATCTTAACTCTAGAATCACAAGTCAAAAGACTTCATCAAAGAGAAATCTGGACCAGCAACTTTTCTCTTATACCTTAGCTAGAACACAAAAAAACATAGTTCACAACTGGTGAACACAACTCGAACTTCACAATGAACCAATAGCCAAAAAATTGGATATAGAAACCTTCAACAACCATGACCAACATATTTGAACCACACAAACATAGGGACAAGTACCGGATCATCATCCTGAGCAACAACTAAATACCTATAATATTTCTTTAATACAATTTTCTCAATACCCTCAACATATATAGACAAAAACAACTAGTAGATAACCAGTTGACTAGTTGACATCAATGAAAACACTTTCATTCATTTTTTCATTCTTGTAACAAACATTCCTTCTTCACTATTTTTTTTTATTAATAATAGTTCACATACATACAGATCAAATACAAGGCATACTTGCCATAGTGCCAACTAGGGGGATTGAATACCCTCGTATGTGATTGCATATCAGATTCGACTTTTGGTTCCCTATTTACAACTTGTATAAGCCTCAATATATATAGGAACTATTGTTATTCAGGCTATAACCAAAAATAATATGATATATAGGTCGTATACAAAGCAGGTGTATTTTGCATTCCTTGTACAAAATTGTAACCATTTCCGTTGTGGTTCCTATTCACCTTCTTTCTCTTTCCTGGATGGTCTAATTCTCCTATGCAGATTCTCCTTGTTGTTCAAGAACCCACACTTAGCTAGATTGTTAGATTCTCTATGATATAACCACTGATTCACAAATGCCACCTCTTGTTTATTAATATCAACCTTTCCTTCTTCTATCAACTTTTTAAATTGGTCTTTTGACACTTATAGAGTGACTAAAACCTCCATGTAGACATAATGAAGTGTGAGTCTTCTACATGACTCAGTAAGATCCCTTTTGTAGCCTTGATAGATCTCTAAATTCCTAGCTTTCCATAAGAACCATAATATTTCAGTAGATAAAGTCAACCATAGCATATTATTGATTGTTCCAAAGTCTTTAACTTTCCCCATAACAATTTCTAATCTTTTGTTATCCCTTAAGTTTCCTCCCTTAATAAGATCAATTTTAAAGAGGTTCCATATTTCCTTAGAAAAAAATATTTTAAAAAAATGCATAATAGAATCAATTTTTTTATAGATACTGTAGATTAGAGGGATTTTATTGGTTTCCACATTGGGTAGTATTATCATTAGCATCATCCATCTGAAGGCTGATTTCTTGGGTTCCATCGTGCTATTCTAATTATGAGTGAAAATTTGCCTCCATTGCTTGGTGCTTAGGCTCATTCTCTATCCTTGATTCAGGGTGTTAGCCAGGTCAATAGAGATTTCTATAGCCCTATAAATGTCTTTAGCATTTAAACCGACAAAGGGATTAGTTTCCAATGAATCACTGCACTACACAATGTTAACTTTATTCTTTTTGGTGAGATGAATAACAATATTATTTCTAATTAAATCATATGTTCTCTTATGGGTTTAAGGGAGCTCAAATTCCCTCTTAAGGACCTTCAAACCTTTTAGTTGTCCATCTATTATAATATTCTAGAAAGAAGAAACACCTTTACCATTCCAAGATTTTTCCAAGCAGCCCTACAATAAAGCCAAGGGTTTGTTATTGTTGCAAATATTGCACCAGATAGACCTTTCAGGGAATATCTTATCTAGTTCACTATCTACATTCTACTTCTTAATTATATCAACTTTACACATATCCCAGGCTTCCAAATACTTCTAAAGACTTTGGACCCACTAAGGGATATAACAAATCTACCAAAGAATAAGTCCCAGAGAGGCATGCCCTTCCAAGATTTAGATTTTTTTGGTGTGGCCAATTCTATGTTGTTCCTGGAAAGAACCTTCCATGGTTCATCAGCTTTCAAGGAGTTACAAATCCATTTCATTTCCAGTGAAATACCATTTTGTTTCAAGTTTTTAAGGTCGAGGCCTCCCATATGCTATTATAAACAATAGATTTCCCATCTTACTACATGCATTTTCTTACCCTTTCAATCTAACCTGAGGAACTGTCTGATCTTCTTTTGAATATCTTCCACCTAATAGTTGTTAAAGAGCTAGGCTGAGGCATAGTAGATATTATACGAGGCCAAAATGTTTTGGCACACTTGTGTCCTACCACACAGAGAGGTAGTTTTTGTTCCACCCATTTATTTTCTTCTTAATTTTTATTTTCACCCACTCCCACATGTCTTTCAAGTTAGGGTTGACTACAAAGGGTGTCCCCAAATACCTTACAATTTTATTTCGACCTCCCCATTGCAAGTCCAACATATTAAACCAATCTAGCTTCTTATCTTCCTAGCTTAGCAAGGTTGACTTGGCTTTGAAAATCCTTTCCCCTATTGATTTTTCTAAAAAGAAAAATTTCTCCATAAGATTCTCTTTCTAATCTTGTAAGTATGGTTGTATCATCTGCAAATTGTATCTTGATTAGCTCTTCCATGTTTGGAAGAATTAACACCTGCACTTTTGGGCTTAGGGAATGATCCCTGGGTATGTAATGCAATGCTTTTTTAGCTATAACATACATCAAAGGAGCTAAAGGGAATACTTTTCTTATTGATCTTTGTAGCTCAATCTCCTCTGATAGGGTTCCATTGAACTCTATTTTGGCATTTGCATCCTTCAGTAAAACCTTGATCATTTGACATAGTCCCTTAGGGAATCCAAGAGATTCCAGGACCATAATGATAAAATTCCACTCAAATCTATCATAAGCCTTCTAAAAATCCACCAATAGCATCCCAATATTTTTCCCTTGAGCTTTGGACCAATCCATTGCTTCCCAACTTGTCAGTAGGTTTTCAAGGATAAATCTACCTTTGATAAACCTTGTTTTTGTGTTATTGATAATATTGGGAAAAATACTTGCAATCCTTGTCACTATAGCCTTGGAAAGGATTTTGTAGGAGAAATTAAGCAGGGTTATGTGTCTCCATTTTTTAACTAGGGTTCTATCACCATCATTAGGGATTAGTTTGATCACCCCTTTGTTGATTTCTTTGTCTAGAGACCCTAATCATGTTGCTTAAGTGTAAACTTGGAGGAGATCCTCACTCACCCAATCAATATTCTTCTTATACAATTCTAGTGGGATTCCATCCACCCTTGGGCCTTATCATTTCTAAGAGAAAGTATTGCATTCTTGACTTCATCCAAGGTTAGATTTTTTTTCAACCATTTAGCCTTCTGTTGAGAGATCTTTCTCGGGATTAATCTCTTGCAATCCTCACTTTCTTTGTGGTTGGCCAAGGTGTTACTTTCTGGGGTAAATAATTATTTATAAAATTAAAAAAAACACTTTTGAATCTCCTTGATATTATCCACCATGGAGTCATTGTGCCATAGCATTAAAATTTTCTCTTTAGATTCTTTATTTTTCAACATATTGAAGAAATACTTTGACCCCTTGTCACTAAGGGCCGCCTAGTTTAGAATTTCTCTAGTTCTTACCCCTTGATCCTTTAAGGACTGTATTTTCCTTAACTCCCCTTTGACTACTACTAGCTCTTCATTTAGTTGGATTCTCTTGGGGTCTTCTTGAATAGAGGCCTCAGAGATTAGGAGTTGCTTGTGTAGGGTAGATTCTTTTTTCTTAGGTCCTTGGCCCTTTTTTCCCCAATAGTTTGAAAAAAAATTCCATGCTTCAACATTAGCATTCCACCTCCCTATTTTTGAGAGATCCCAAAGCATCCACTTTTTAATACCCCTGGTAGTTCTTATAGCATCACACCAATCCTCAATGGCAAGCGGATTTGTATTTAACAAGAACTTTTTGTCTTTTTAAATGCCTTCACTCTACCTTGACCCCAATAGAATTTTGACACTAACTGGGTGGTGGTCAGAAAGTGTCCATGGGGTTACCTTCACTCCTGCATTTTCCTCCTAAACCATTCCAAACTAGAAGGTTTCTTTGTTGGCATAAAACCTGTCAATCTTATAGTATATCCTTTTCTCCCCCTTTTGGAAGTTGCACCATGTGAACCAAATTTTCTTCTTATCTTTTCTCTGTCCCTCTATGGTTTTTATCATCTTTAGCCTATTTTTCATTTTATACCAAAAGAACCTCTCATTGTCCTTCCAACTCCAATCGCTACCTCCAGATTTATCCTCCACCATTTCTATCATGTTGAAGTCCCATCCTATAATCAATGGGATGTCCTGCATTCTGCTCAACCACTCCCATAGTTCACACCTTATTCTATTGTCATTTGGGGCATAGATGGAGTATATGTCAAACCTCTATTTTCTTTCTCAATCAAAACTTACACTACCCTATTGCATGGCGAGACACCTTGAATTTTGACCTAGCATTCCCAATTTTTAGATATCAAAATTACAGCCCCACCTTTACATTTTTCATGATTTCTCCCAAAGTGGGTGGAGTCCCTCTAGATGAACTTTCGGTTTGATTCTAGTTGAGAGTTAACAACTTTAACCTTCTGGAGGAATACTACATCCTTATGTTTTTTATTTTATTTGAGAACCTCCTGATATTCTACTTTCTATCTGGGGATTGTAGTCCCCTAATGTTCTAGGATATGCAATTAAGATTCATCAAATTCCATTACTTGAGGGGTTACATATGAGTTCCTAAAGGCATCAAAGCACTTAGGAAGGAAAATTTTTCCACTCTTGTTTTTTGGTAAGGAACCAAATCCTCTTCTTTTCTGCTGGAGCATTTTTCTTGTTGTAGAGCCGACCTCTTCCCCCTCTTGGGGAGAATTCTTCTCTAAACCTTCTTCCTAGGTAGTTTTTCCTAAATCTCCTACTGGTTTCAAACTATTTAGATAGTTCTAGGAGAATTTTAGGGCATCTTTTCCTATTTTCTTAAACTCATGGTTCAAAGACAACTGAGAGATCCTATTGCTTAGGTCTTCACTAGAAGGGGGCACCCCATTAGTTCCTAAGGGAATAGGAGTTCCTAGAGAGGGTCCCAAGATCTTAGTTGAAGGCTCACTACTATTAGTATGAACATCCTCAATGACCATGGGAGAACTAGGAGGGGCTAAGCCCACCTCCACTCCTTGCATAGCCATGAGGGGGTCCACGTCAATAGTAACTAGTAATAGCTCAATCTTGGCCTTAATAGGGGGGCTAATAACCTTTCCATGGTTCTCTTGAGACTCAACTAGATTTATAATTTTCTATCCTAAGTGTTGGACCTCTTGAGAATAGAAAACTCCTTGGTTAACCCCTTTCCCTTCAGGCGAGTTGCTTGAGGCTTCCACTATGGGTCAAGACTCACTCTTATTTAGGGTTTATATACCCCTAGGAATTTCAAGGCTACTCCCACCATATTTGAATCCATCAAGGATCCTCTTATTTTTGGAAATTTGTTCTCTCATTTGCAAAAGGACCATTTCCTAGTCACTCAACTTGTTTCCACAAGAGAGGTTCCCTCCCTTTTTTTTGTTGGTCAACTTCCATAGTGCAAGCTACCTTTTCAGGTTGGGATCTCATTTCCCTAGACTTGATATCCTTCGAAACACCAAAACTATTAGTGTTTCGAATATTAACATCTTCCTTGATATGGGGGGGCTTCCCAAACATAAGGTTCTATTCCTTAGGAGACATGTCAAGTGCCAATTCCATTTCAAGGCCTCTTTCTATCATTAGTTCTGTAATGGTATCACTGGTTACCTCAATAGCTGAGGCAAATCCTGCCCCCTCTATTGAGGGCTTGGTTGTCCCAACCACATCTCTGATTCCAAGCATATCATCAAACACCTTAGGATTATAAATTTCCTTTTTCTTAGGTTTAGGGTCCTCATTCATCTTTCTAGTGGAGGGATTTTTTTTCTTTAAGGTTGGGCATATTTTCCTATAGTTCCCCTTGTTCTTGCATAGGAAGCACATATTTTCACCTCTAAGGATTTCTATTTTGCGGTTATATATAGCATTATTAGTTTATAGTTCAATATCCTTAGGTATTTCTACCCCAGGAGTAACAGATAATAGGACACGCGCGTCCATGTGCAAGAGGGTATTTTTAGTCTCCTCCACCCTTAGCATTCTCCCATATTTGGAGAGAATTTTCGATAACACCACCCATAGAAATGGTGGTATGTCTTTTAAGTTAAGCCATATTGGGTAAGAGAGGGCGAGGATTTCCTTACAGATCAGACTAAGTGACCACGAGACAACTCTCAACATGGTGTTTCCTATCATCTAGAAATCCCTTTCAGTGGTCTTATTTTTCATTTCATTATTTTTAAAAAATATTTAGAATAGACCCTTTTGGATCATTCTATAGAAGGAATGATGAATTCCAAGTCTTTTATTCCAAACATTAACAATCCAATCATCTAGAAATTTTATCGAAGGAACTTTATTACAGTCTAGGGTAGTGAAGAAAATGGCTACATTTTTTAACCTATTTTCTTCATTACCTAGCGCCTCTTCCATTTCCTCATTGGGAATAAAGAAATATTGATGTAGGAGCATCATGCTCCACCCCATTTGGCCGGAATTTTTCCTTTGTTGGTGGGACTTTGACTTATTGACAAAAGGTGTCTACCTGTTCTCACGACAGAATGATGGGTTGGCGGTTGGAGTTCATTGGTGAGAGATAGATGTATTGGCGGGACATCAACATTTGTACCAATGATGAACCAATGGTGACAAAGTGTTCCAAGTTCATCGGTGCAAGTAGGTGGTATCAACAAGACAATGGAGGGAGTTCCAACGACGGGCTGATGAATGGTCTCAGAGAGACTTCAGATTATTGGTAGGATGAGGAAGCAAGTCCCAGTGACGAGGTGAAGTGAAGATGATGATGGTGGGACCCAATCATGATGAAATGGGTGATAGGAAGGTGGCTCACAGGGTGGAATCCAATGATGTGTATGAACAGCTGGAAAGTGGTGATAGGATGATCAAAAAATCACATCCTTGTTGCGAATTTAAAATGGTGACGTGGACGAGCTAAAGGATCGGTTGGAGTGAGCTTCATTGATGAAACTTTGTCTTGAGTCCCCCCTGATAGAACAATGGGATCCCACAATGTTCGACAGTGTATAAGGAGACTTCGGTGAAACTCCTTCATATTGGTGGAAGATGATTGAAGGTTCCCCTAGTAGGACGATAAGATGGAGTAGCAATGTGGTATTGATATGACATGATGAAATCGGTGGAAGTTGAACTAGAGTCTGGTCGATAGGGCGATGGTGGTACCATGAGTGATACAATTGAGATGTAAGGTCAACGATAGTGGAGAATGATGAGCTGGGTCACAACAGGTGGTGAGCAGATATTGATGTATTTCACATCGATGTTGTGAAATATGATTCTATTGGTCGACTCGATGATGCTATTGAGAACAATATAATGACTTGGATTTTCTAAGCATTGATTGGATGACTGGTTGAAGCTCTTGATAGCGAGGTAACCATCTGATGGTACTATGACATGGAAAGAGAAAGATCAAGGCCAACATGCAGGAAGGTGCACGGTATAAAGAGATAGTGGGAGATGAAGAAGAGCTGCAGTAAGGGGAGGTGGTGGAGTAGCCTGTAGTAGGAGGAAAGGTTAGGCTAGTGAAAGTCTAAGGAAAATCTATTTTAGATTTGTAGATGATGTAATAAAAGCCTATTTGATGGCATGTACTAATGTAATGGAATTTTAGTAATAAAAGAACATTTTGTTTTACTTTGGTCATTTTCCACATGCAAACCTGTGTTGTCACTATGAGTTGAGCTGAAAAGGGGTAGACTAGGGGCTGTGCTCCTTCATCAATGGTATCAGAGCTGGTTGTCCTAAGTCTACAATAGAGCACCAAACATGAGGCAATTTCAACAGGACCTGTGAGTGTGGGTTGAAGCAAAAAGACTTGTGGGTGAAGAGCTAAGAAGAGCTGTGGAAAGCATGTTTGTTGTAGGCATGAAAGAGGGTCTATAATTGCTATCCTCCAACAAAGATAAGGTTGGCTAGAAGGTGTAGAGTTCCTCCACTAAGAGAGGTGTGTAGAGGAAGGAATCTTCAGGGATCTTTTGTTGGGTAGAGGATAGTTGTAGAGGATCGAGTTCTAGAGGAGATTATTGCAAGGAGTAATTGTGACTTTAGAGGGACTTGTGAGTCTCTGAAAGTATTGAAGGTATTGAGTGTGTGGCAGGTGTTTAACACAATGATGAAGAAGAAAGGAAACAAGTTCTTCATAATTGTGTATGCAGGTGAACATGAGGGAGAGAATATTGCATAAGTATGTTTTGAGGATAACACAAAAGAGGATGAGATGAAAGATGTAGTTGTTGAAAATACTGATGTTGCACTAGTTAAGAGTGAAGTAGTGATGTATGAGGATCTAGTGTTTGATGAAGAACCTAATGAAGATCAAGAGATTATTGAGGAGGATATTGCATAGATAGAGAAGTTGTTCAATGCAACAACAAAGATAATGGCATTCGGTAGTGGGAAAGAGGATGTTGTGATAGAAGAAATCACTGAGGATGGAAATGATGAAGATTCAGAGGCAGTAGTATCCATAGAAGAATGTAAAGAGATGAAGGTCTATGAAGAAGAAGAAACCCAAGTGGATGTATCATTACCAAAGAAAGAGGTAATGCATAGTGTTGAGATAGATAAGATAGGGAATGTGTATGAGATGGTTTAGAATAATTGGTATGAAAAGAAAATTTTGCATGATGTTGTAGAGTTAAGTGCATATACAACTTGGTGGAGGTGGATGAATGATGGTGGGTTGAATCCCAAAAAATTAGAAGTGAACCAGAGATGCATTCAGAGGAGGTGGTCAGTCTCTGGTGGAGTTGATTCCACATCCAGGAGGTTGAGTGTAGAGGAAAGTTTCCAGAGGAGGAGATTGCTTGCTTCGGAAAGATGATGGAAGAGGGGGGGAAAGAAGGATGATAGGAAATATGCATGTGTAGGAGCACATAAATTTTATTCACTTGGGAAGTCTGATGTAGGAGCATCGTGCTCCACCCCCTTTGGCTGGCATTTTTCCTTCGTCAATGAGACTTTGACTTATCGATGAAAGGTGTCTACCTGTTCTGATGATGGAACCATGGTTTGGCAGTTGGAGTTCATCAGCGAGAGGTTGATGTATCTACGAGACATCAACCTTTCTCCCAACGATGACCCAATGGCGACAGAGTGTTCTGGGTTCATCAACACAAGTAGGTGGTATTGGTGAGACAATGGAGAGAGTTCTAGCGATGGACAAACGAATGGTGATTGGTGAGACTTGGGATTATCAGTAAGATGAGGAAGCAAGTCCCAACGATGGGACAATACGGTGGTGAAGTGAAGATGACCATGGTGGGACCCAGTCATGATGACATGGGTGACAGGAAGGTGACCGACAAGGTGGAATCCAATGACATGTATGAACAGTTGGTAATTGGAGATAGGATGATCAAAAATTCACATCCTTGTTGTGAATTTCAAATGGTGACATGGATCAGTTGAAGGATTGGTCGGAGTGAGCTTCATCTGTGGAACTCTATCTTGAGTCCCCCCCGATAGAATGATGGGATCCCAGAGTATTTGACAATGTATAAGGAGACTTCAACAAGACTCCATATCAGTGGAAGATGATTGAAGATTCCCCCGATAGGATGATAAGATGGAGTGGCAATGTGGTATTGGTATGACATGATGACATCGATAGAAGTTGAACTAGAGTCTAGCCAATAGGGCGATGGTGGTACCATGAGCAATATGATTGAGATGTAAGGTCAATGGTGATGGAGAATGATGAGTTGGGTCATGACACGTGGTGAGGAGATATCGGTGTATTTCACATCGGTGTTGTGAAATATGATTCTATTGGTCGACTCAATGATGCTACTAAGAACGATATAACAAATTGGAGTTTCTGAGCGCTGATTGGATGACTGATTGAAGCTCCTGATAGCAAGGTAACCGTCTGATGGTACTACAACATGGAGAGAAAAAGATCAAGGACAACATGTAGGAAGGTTCATGGTAAAAAGAGATAGCGGGAGTGGAGAAGAGCAGCAGTAAGGGGAGGTGGCAGAGTAGCCCATAGCAGGAGGAGAGTTTAGGCTAGTGAGAGTCTAAGGAAAATATGTTTTAGATTTGTAGATGATGTAATAAAAGCTCGTTTGATGGCATGTGATGATGTAATGGCCTTTTAGTAATAAAACAACATTTTGTTTTACTTTCTTCATTTTCCATATGGAAACCTGTGTTGTCATTGCAAGTTGAGTTGGAAAGGGGCAGACCAGGGATCGTGCTCCTTCATCAAATATTTTTTAGGATATGCAAAATGGATCTTACCTTTTTCGTCATCTATGAGTAGGTCACATTCTGGGCATCCATCCCTAACCTCAATAATTTTGGAATCAACAGGAATTGAAATCCTCCCGCTCTTCACCACAATATCTTTAAACATTTTAGTTGTGTTTCCCACCTTTACCCCTACATCACTATTTAATAGGACTTGTGCACCATCTAGGGGCTTACCCAAGGCTGGCCCATGATTCTCCATTGATGGAATCCATGTACAAGGCCTTAGAGGGAGCAAAAGAAATTATAGGGTTAGTAATTAACCCGACAAGACTAAAGCCAACCGAGGGTTTCAAGCAGAAGTAATATGCCCTTCTATAATGTACTAACCCTCCAATGAAGTAAAAATTTCTAAATTGACACCTTACGAGTAAATTAACTAAGTAACAAACCATTGCAATAAAATATTTTCTTCTTTACTGATATCATTCAACCGAGATGCATAACATGATACAACATGAATTCCTTTTCTTTTTATTTAATACATCAATACAAGAAAGCATATATTTATAAATGTAGATCAAAGAGGTTTACAATAAATAGTTGTAAGACGGTCCAAGATCCTTCCTTTAAAATCTTGGTTCTTTTGTTTGTTGCTATGGAGAAGCATCACTCAGGCACTTTTCTGCCAACCACAGACTCAAAATGTGGTCCCACACACATCTATCATTCGATACATGGACCTTCCCTTCGACAAAGAGATTGGTAGAGTAACTGATAATGAAAACCAACTGAGCATAGTGTTGTTTCCTATATAACTAGAAATTGCAATCCCACAAACTTTTTCTAGCATGTAATATTGGATCACAATGAACTGACAATTTAGTGTCAGTAGTCACACAATCCATAGTGGAGTCTCGAACATTAACCTACTTTGGACAAAGTGTTACATTCAGTATTCCTACTAAGAGTCATCTATCACATACACTACTCAAGGCCGATTTGACTTAAGGCTATCTTAAGCTACACATAGGTATTTCCTTCAATGGATAGTCCATCATCCTAGATAACCTACAACCATATTAATCTACTTTGAATAAACCTACTTAACTAGTAAGTACATAAGTTAGGTATTTCCTTCTATGGATAGTCCGTCATTCCAAAGATAACCTATATACTTGGATAACCCTACTTACATGTAAGTACTTAAACTCCCTCCCATACTAGATTGCCTATCCTAGAAGTAAACAAAAGCTTTCCTAGTTAAATCAATAGCTTAACTAAATGCACCATATGTGATTTTCATGTTCAATCATACCTAGTATATAATACCTATGATAAACACCCATCTCCTACTATGGAGTACATAAAAACACTTTATGAAAACAACATAAAAGCTTCACTTTCCTTTTCAAAGTAATCTAAATTTTCTAATGCATATACTAGAAAGGACATCTCAACCATGCATGCAAGACACACCATTCAAAGTAAAATAACAAAGAAGAAGAGATCCTCATGCCTTTTATCGCTTATCCAAACTAGAGACAAAAATGAAGCCTTTTCCACAACAGAAAGCTTGATAAACAACTCCTCAAGAATGACACAGGTATGTGTATGATCATGATGGGATAAAAAGTGGCGATATGATGGGTATTTGTAGGGTATGTCGCTAACGACTTTTTTTTTACCCAAAATTGATGAAACAAAAAGGGTTTTTAAAGGAGATTCTTATTTTTCCACCAATATAAATTATGCTTTACTTTGAATTTAATAAATTATTATTATTCATTTTCTATTTGAATTATGACTAAAGTCCTGATTGATAGGCTAATTGAAAAACATTTATAACTTTCAAATGGTATCACATTTTTTGAATCCAAAACATGCATCACATTCTATGCTTCACATACTATATAATTAAAAAAAAATGAATTTCATGAAGTTTTGACCAAGTTAAGGTGGTTAGACATACTAGTTTTTATATTTTTTAAAAGGTGTAATAAAAAATTCATAATTAATTATTTACTTGGAAAAAAATTACAAAAAAATATGCATCACATCCGAACATGAGTCCTCTACTTATATCTAAAATCTTATAAAAAAATATTATCATTTTATTGTGGTTAGGGTGGTCAGACAGACACCTACTTATTTTTTCCCTAAATTTAAGTACTACTGCATTGAAATTTTAAATTTTTACCAAATAGATTTTTTTTTAAAATAAACCTAGTAGTTTAGAAATGACATTCAATTTGCTAAAAATTATATTCTTACATATTTTTGAAATAATATAGATAACTTATTCAAATGTTCATGTCAAGTTGCCTAACTCTAATTTTTCTGAATTTTTTGCCACTTAAGGGCCTATTTTTTCCATCATGATCCTGCACATGCCCACACTATAGATCTCCCTCACAAGTTGATAGCTTACTCCTCTCAACTATATGAACTTACTTCCTTTCACTCTCTCAATGAAAAGCAAAGTATGGCTAGAAAAATACATAATTATGAATTGCAAAATATGTGTAATCTCTTGAAAGAAATGTGTCCCTCACAAATGAATGGTTCAGCTATTTATAGAGCAACTAAGCAACCTCAAAGCCTATAGTTTAGGTATTCAAAAGGATAGTAAGCTTCATGCAAAGAAACACATGAAACTCAGTAATAAGGTGGCGATCAAATAAGTTTAGACTCAACAAAAGCTCCTATAGATCGACTTGTTTTCTTGACAACAATCCAAAGACTTATTTAAAAAGCACATGGAGAATTTGAATTATACTCCAGCAAAGACATCAACATAAAAATGTTTCAAGAGGTGGCGACAAATCCTCTATTCTCTTATCAAGTTGGCATGGTTTCTTATGGAGAGAAACAATCAACATTAAATTTGTAACACATAGCACATATCGACTAAATTTAAGGAATGAGTTGATTAAACATTTAAAGGAATTTAGAAAAAGTCAAAGTTGCTCTTTATCACAATGTCAACCAAGTCTAAGCTTGCATCAATGATAGACAACAGTCAAAAATGCATTGATATGTTTCCACATATGTGACATGGTGAGTGGATTTCGGCTTCACTACATAATTGTATGCATTTCCAAATCGACTTTCAAATTCATAGTCATTGATGACTATTATCAACTTCCTTTATCATAGTCTCTATCGACTATTACAGGCTTTGTAATTCAATTTCAATAGAATAAGAGATAGTCGAATTCTAATATCATTTATATTATGTTAAATATATAATATTATATATATAATATATATTATATACATATATATATTGTTAAATACTATCTTGTATTTATATATATAACCATTATTATATATATATGAGTATAGGAAAGAGAGTATATAATAAACACATTAAAATGAATGTATATATATATATATATACATTTATAAACATATATGCCTCTATTTACACATATATGTAGGTATATCTATATCGATGCATCCATATGAGCATGTCCATTTGCCAATGTATGCATGTATCAATATACATATACATATGGATACATGTATATAATACACATATATATATATATGTTCACATCTATTTCACATATAGCCATTCACGATTACCATCATATTGATGAGTGCTTACGTGTGGTACATCTATACATATGCATATACATGTCATTAGATCCCATTGACATGCATGTGCATATATAAACATACTTCCACGTGTGTCCCACTTGTCAATATAATCGTAATAGTACAAAAAAGATCACCAAAGCTCAAATAGATAAACATCACCCACTAATGCATGCAATAGAAAAAAAGACTCAAATGCAAACATATTGGCTAAGGATGACTTACCTATTACCCACAAACTGATTCAACTCAATCATTCTAATGTGGTGTGTGTATATGCTTAGATAGTTTACTTTTACTGGTTACCCAACCAAGATCTTCTCCCGAGTGATACTTCCCATTCACCTGGAGTAATGGAATACATACCTGCATCCACTAACACATGCACATGGTAGTCAATTGTTCATAACAATATGAATTATACATAAACATCTCCAAAGCTAGAATAATAATAACTCAATAACCATCCATCCACATATATGCAATATTTCACCATGAATAACATCAACCAAGATAACATCAAATGAGACAATCATCAAATGAAATAACATTCATATTGATAACAAGGTACAAGCATAATTTATTCATCTCCAAAATTCACATTACATTCATATTTACCCTATGCAGTAATAGTAAATAGTAACTATAATGTGTAAAATGTGAGAGTTAGTAAATCAATAATAAAACACACAAACTCAATGAGATGTATTACATTAAAGATTTGAATCACAAAATTAACCAAACTAAAATAAAACAAATCTCTAAACTCGTTCCATTGTTCTCTATTCTCAATGATCCTTTAAATCATTAGTGCTCTCATATTTGTATATGCACTATGACTGGTTTGGATGACAACCTAAGAAATGAGATGCTATTCAAAATGCAAGAATCTAATTCCTACATGATTTATCTACAAATGATAATGATGCTAGAGATTATGATGCAAATGTTGTATAAAATCTAAGATGATAATGAAAATGCAAATATTAAACTAAGACATGATTCTAAGTTAAAATGACACTATAATGCAACTTGCTAGATGCCAAAATATTCTAAATGCTCCAATGCTCTAATGTGATTTTTGCATAATAAGTTTACTCAAAGAGGGATTATAAATGTTGTAGCAAGAGGTTGTATTTATAGGAATTCCCAAGCATCTTGTGATGTGGCAGCAATCAATGGTCAAGATTTAAACATGAAAGATGAATGGTGGAGATGGAAGAATCATGGAGGATGTTCCCTTGACCAAAGGCAACATACCAAGTGTATGAAGGAATAAAGTGTGTGAAAATGCCAAGTGTCCAAAGTTTGTTTTGGAATTGGTTGAGAATAATGCCATTTAAATATTGGACATATTTAAATACATGTGACATTTGAGGATGTGGCAAAAAGTGTTGTAGACATGTGACTAAATTTGAATTTGGAATTATTCAAACTTAGTGAGAAGATATTTAATTAAATAAAAAACAAACTATTGACATTTGTTTATTTAATTAAATTTAGAAGAATGTGATTTAAGATGATGAATTTAGAAAAGTGTGAACTATATGAATAAATTGAGAATTTATTTATAAGTAGATGAAATAAAATGGGTCATTAATTAAATAACTAGTATTTAATTAATTGTCTTGACCGATTTTAGGTGTATACATTTTTCCCCTCTTTGAAGTAATGTGTTTACACATTGCTTCAAAGAAAAATTTGGTATTGATGTTGACAAAAAATAATAATTTGGTGCCCCAGATGCTGATTTTCAAGTGATGACGGATATATGCCCCCTTGAGATATAAATCGATGAATTTTGAATTTTTAGGATTTTTTTGAAATTTTTGAAATTTTGATGATTTTTCGATGATTTGATGATGATTTCAAAATTTTACGATTCAGAAATGATTTATCTCCTAAAAAATGATATTTAAGCCACCAGGTGATGAAATGAGTAATTAAGCCCCTTTGAAAATAAAATAAATCAACCCCATAAAATTCCCACTTAATTAACCTTTAAAAGGTTAAAAAGGTGATTTTGAAATTCATTTGTGCATTTGCAATTTGAAGAGTTGAGAGTGATTGAGTGATTGAGCAACTTTGGAGCAAGATGGTGATCCCCTACCACACACACCAATTTGAGTGCATGCAACGACACAACCACCCGACAACATACGAACTTCCGATATGTACCCAAAAAACCTCCTCGTAAATTATGCAATTCATTTTTCCCTCCTTTTTCCATGCTTGAATTCGGTTTTAAATGTTTTAGCGTATAGAGGTACCAATGTAGCGCATTGAATGACTATTGTAGCACATCGGTGAATTTAGCACATTCATAGGGGGATTTAGTGCATCGATAGATTTAGCGCTTAGAGCTAGAAATTTAGTGCATCCAATAACAGTTCTAGCGCATAGGGTATATTAGCGCATAGGTGATGTAGTTTAACACATTGAGTCAATGTCATAGTGCATAGAATAATTTAGCGCATAGGTGATGTAGTTTAGCTCATTGAGTCAATGTTATAGCGCATAGAATAATTTAGCGCATCAATAGAGGGGTTTAGCACATTGGTCAAATTTGATGGCACATTGGGTATTTCGGCACATTGAAACCCTATTATGGTGCATCCATGAATTTTTCTAGAGCATAGAGTTTTTTAGCACATTGAACCACTATTCTAGCGCATTGGTGAAATTTAGACCAGATTGATGATTTTTATTTTTTTATTAGACTCCTTGATTCTGATGATGTTTGATTGCGTCAGCCTTTGAGTTGATAATGATTGACCTAATGATAGGCGAGGTTCAATGATAGGATGATGATAATTGACCTCATGATAGGCGAGGATCAATGATAGTTTGATTGATAAACCTCATGATAGGCGAGGTTGGATGATAGATTGATCAATAAACCTCATGATAGGCGAGGTTGAATGATAGATTGATGCTCACGAGATTTGATCAAAGTATTACCGAAGCTGATTAGATTGATAGGCTGATTGATTTTGATTGATTGACAAGATTATTGAGTTTCGATATTTTGTGATGATAGGAGCCTTTGATGAGTCTACAAATTCGAGAGCGTTTCCCTAGGACATGGTATTTGATACCCCACCTGGTGCAGGCTGAGGTAGTCGTTATTGCATGATGCAAATTGTCCTCTCTAATAGATATGCCCCAGATTAGGATTAATAGGGGTCTATTGACAACTTTAGCCGAGAGGTGGCATATTGAGCATAACACCTTTCACCTACCCACCAGCGAGATGACAATGACAACAAAGGATGTCTATCAGATTCTGCGAATACCTGTGGTTGGAGAGCTCATATTATATGATTCTATCAAGCAAGGTGGGATAGAGGCATTGAGGAGAGTATTCTAGGATGATCGGATATGTGGTTACGAGATTTCATGGAGAGAGATGGTTGATTCTTATGCTACACTGTCGTTTGTACTTGTTGGATTTATTGGAGGGTTCCTTTGTCCTGACCGCAGGTCAAAGGGACTTTGAATTGGATGGGGCTGAATTCTTGAGAGCATGATCACTTAGGGTACCAGATATGCATGGGGATATTGCATGCTTGCCCATCTGTACCATGATCTACATTAGGTGGTCTACCTCTGAGGGGTGAGTTTTTCAGTAGGAGTCACATTGCTTCAGATATGGGCATGGGAGCATATAATGGTCACGTGGCTAGTTGCAGATAGACAATGTCCTGCCATGAGACCATATGTTCATGCCCATGCAGGTCCAGTTGCTCAGCCTAGGCTAGGAAAACTGGAATATTGGAGGAGAGTGCTTGATGATCTAGAGTCAGTGACATGGTGGCCCTACCTTGATTGTGAGCAATGGCCAGAGGAGGATACTGAGATGCCATTTTTGTGTTAGTCTATGTACTTGATTGGCTAGACATAATTCATCATTGAGATATTTTTGCTGAGGAGGGTGTGGCGACAGTATGGCAGAGTGTAGGGCATGCCCCAGGGAGTGGCCCATTATACACGATGATAGATGGATACAATAGAGTGGGGGCCAATTCTGTCATATGATGTTGTTGTTCAGGAGTTCTAGAGTCTATAGGTTATTATTTGGGATATTCATTCGGATATCATTGAAGCTCCAATGTCAGAGGAGTATGCCAAGTACCTCTCTTTACATCCATTTCCACGTATCTCCATCCCAGATGAGCCAATGCCATTGTTAGAGGAGGAGGAGAGGGTAGTAGTTCATGAGCGCAGGTGGTAAAGAGGTGGAGGAGATGAGGAGGAGGAGGAGGCGGAGATCAGTTATGACGGGGATGGGGATGGAGGTGATGGAGGGGGTGGTGGAGATGAGGGTGGAGATGGAGATGGAGATGGAGGTGATGGCAATGGAGGAGATGAGGGTGGTCGAGGCCCAACTTTTGATGTTCAAGACCTCATATTTCCTTGGAAGAGGTGATCATTGGTAGCAGCAGCTCAGTAGCATGTGGAGATTAGGCTACACTCGTAGCAACAATAGACACAGATTGTTGCATTATAGGTACAGGTTCAAACATTGCAGGGTTAGCTTGTACAGGTGCAGGGATTGCTAGCACAAACGCAGGGACATATCCATACATAGGCACAGGCATAGATGTAGGGGAAGATTTCTACACTCATGGCTGAGAGGGACAGTTTGAGACTGTGGGTTGATCAGGCAGAGGACATTACTAAGAGACTGCAAAGAGAGCTATTGAGCATACCTTGATAGTGGAGAACTTCAGAGAGGTACGACACTTTTCCAGGGAGGCAGAGTTTTATAGGCTAAAGTATCATGAGGCCGTTCCGCCAGAGCGTCGAGTGAGATATGCATAGTCTCCTAGTCGTAATCACACTAGGACTACTAGCAGGGGTGTGACACAACCACTTATGAGAGATCCAAGAGATCCTAGTGCAGGTCCGTCTGGTGGGGGAGGCACTGGTCCAATGATGTCGACACCATCTGGGGGGAGCACCACATAGCTCCATGATTGATGACAGATTTATTGTATTTTGGGACATGATGTATACTTCTTGATTCAGTTGAGACACTATGATATACTACCATTTTTGGCATTGATGTATCTCTTTATAACTTTGGATATCCTTGTACACTTTGACATTATGATTTTGAGGTTATATGATATGCGACGATGACTATCAATCTATGTGTTTATATGATTTATGATGGATTCCTATGATGGATACATTTTATTTCTACTTTATGATGCTTATGTGATGTTCTATATGATGATGGTATGATATGTTATGGATCCAAATGATGAAACATGCATTATGATTCTATGGTGCTTTATGAATGATGTCTATATGATACATGAGATGGATCTTATTATGCTAATGAAATGCGATGCATTTTATGTTTTTGTACTTTTCTAATGCAAATAGATGATCCAATGAATGGATGAATGTATGATAATGTTAATTCCCGAGTGAATGGATGGATGAAATGATCGTATGACAGTGCATAGTTCTATGTGTTTATGATGTTTATATGATGCTTATGTGATGCTTATATGATGATTATGTGATGTATGCAATGATGATATGATAATGCATGATTGATGATTCTATATGCTTTATGGATGATGTTTTATGCTATGTGAGATGGATTTGATTATGCAAATGATGTGTGATGTTTATGTACATTCATGTGATGATTATGGTGATCCAATTAGTCCTTTGTCAGTCTTGGATTTGAGTAATAACAAATTCATAGGTTGTATTCCATACATCCTAGAAAATCTATCTTCACTACTGGTTTTAGATGTTCATAACAATGGCATTACATATTTATAGGGAAATCTACTTACTAGTCATGTTCCTCAAAAAAAAATTCTTCTTGGAAATTTTACTCTACTGGATATGTCTTTCAATCTCCTTAGTAGATCATTTTCTTAATCTATTAATAATATATGAAAGGATTTTGATTATGCAAGTGAGATGCAATGCACTTTTTTTTGTGTTTTCTGATGTAAATATTATGATGTAATGCATGGATGGATGAATGATGGGATAATGTATATGTGATATGGTAATGCTTTCTAATGTATGTAAATGATGATGCAATTGATTATATAACTATGATATGTTTTTGGTAATATCAAGTGCACTCAATCCATTAATAATAGAGATAACATCATTGTGAAATTGTTTTAGCCTTGGAAAACCCATAAATACAGATGCAACACCAATATGAATGTAATATACTTTAACCATGCAGATCTAATATGCAAAGGTTGTCATCATAACAGTCAATTTTTCATGCTTTTTATCATCACTGAGCCTTTAAAATGTTGAAAGTGAGTACAAACATTGATGGTATAATTAGACCATGATGACCTGAGTACTACTTTCATGATTTTTGATATTGCAAGTTAACAAAAGCATCTAGATATAATTAAACTGAGATGAATTGAGCATTTCTTGCGTAAAAAGACAAGAATTAACCATGTTCCTATGAAAATTCTGAATGTTATCAATGATACTTTGTAGAGCATGTCCCGTGACAATTTGTACAGTAATAATGATCAACTCACAGACAACAGACAAAGAAAAACCATACTCCTTCCTAGCTCCTCTAGTTCAATACATGATCGAAGTGATCCAGAGATATGATAACAAAAATTAAAGTACCACAGTTGAACATTCATGCTAACATGATAAAGCCATGATTCAAAAGGAACATCATCCATTTAAAGTTTGCTTTGATTTGATTGATTTTTTTGTTTGATATAGATGGTTGATGTGTTCATGTTTGTGATGGATGTTCAATGTTGGGTTGTACTATGATTGTTTTGTTTGTTGTGTTGTCTAACTATTGTTTGTCTATTGGTTTAAGCTCAAAGTTATTTCCCCTAGTGAGTTCAATATTTTTCTCCCAGTCTAGGGTGAGAAACGACCGTAATGCCAAAATATGTACATGAAGCTTTCTGATGATAGGCAGAATAATGGCGAAAGCGAATGGTCGACATGCTCAAATAGATGGAAAATCTAATCTATCACAAATAGCACTTGTTGTCAGGTTTTCACTACTTGTTTTTATTGCACTTTTTTAGCTTTTATGATTTTTTTTTACTTTTTTTTTTGTTACCGTGATGCCTGTTTGCCAAGTTTTCATCAAGGCAACCATTTTTTAGGACATTTTCTGATGTTTTTGTATTTTTTTAGGACTTTTACTAATGCACTGGATGAGTCAGGTGTAGAATTTCTTGAGATGTAGGCTATTGAGGGGTTCATCAAACAAATCCCCTTCAGGTGTGGACAACTGATATGATCTTGATCTAAAGACTGATACAATAACAAAGGGACCTAGCCAGTTTGGTTCAAATTTCCCCTTCTTCTCTTGATCTTGTTAATTACGGGGATTTTCTTTCATGACCAAGTCACCCACCTAAAAGGTTATTGGTTTTACTCTGTGATTGTAACTTTGTGACATCCTCTGTTGATAGGATTTCAGGTGATCAACTGCTTGCTGATGATGCTCATCTAACAATTCCAACTCTTGTAACCTAGACACTCGATAATCTTCATCTAAAATGATCCCTTTGAGTGACACCTGGAGTGATGGTAGTTCAACCTCAATAGGTAGAATGGCCTTGATCTATAGACTAGAGTATAGGGTGTAGCTCTTGTCGAGATGCATATACTAGTTCGGTAAGCCCACAAAGCAGGGTTCAATTGAATGTGCCAATCACGTCCAACATTGTTGACGATTTTCTTTAAAAAATTTAGGATAGTTTTGTTTGAGGCCTCTACTTGGCCATTTCCTTGAGGATAGTATGGTGTAGAGAACCGATGTTGTATATGAAACCTCTCACAAAGTTCTTGGACATCTTGATTCTTGAAAGGTCTACCATTATCTATGACAATAGATTGAGGAATTCCACACTAACAGATGTAATTCAAGATGAAAGATGCAATTTTTTTTCCTATGATGGCAGTCAAGGGGACAACTTTGATCCACTTTGTAAAGTAATCCATGGTTGTGATGATGAACTTGTGTCCATTTGATGAAGATGGATGCATTTTACCTACAAGGTCCAATCCCCACTAAGAAAAAGGCCATGTCGATGCAAAAGGTTGCAACTCTTATGCTGGTGCATGTATCAGGTTTCCATGAATTTAACATTTTTGGCACTTCTTGACAAATTAAAAAGACTCCTCCATATTCGGCCAGTA
Source organism: Sequoia sempervirens (assembly GCA_007258455.2). Taxonomy (NCBI): domain Eukaryota; kingdom Viridiplantae; phylum Streptophyta; class Pinopsida; order Cupressales; family Cupressaceae; genus Sequoia; species Sequoia sempervirens. Next base: position 76,485,175 of record VDFB02000015.1, read on the forward strand.
ATAACCCAAACGTAGGAGTTTCTTAGCGAGAGTTAGTCCACTTGAATGAGTTCCACAGATACCTTCATGAACCTCACGTAAAGCATTTTTAGCTTCGTTATGTTCTAGACATCGAAGGAGAGTACCATTAAGACCTCATCGATAAAGTACATTGGCTATCAAGGTATGGTGAGTTGCTTGTCTAATAAAGTTTCATTTATGATTTCGGGATAGATCTAGTGGTAGGGTGTTGTCTTTTAGGTAAGTGTAGATCTTCCCATAGATAGATGCATTAGCTTCAACTAGATGGTATATGACTTGGGATTCAAGATTATTGCAGGTAGGGTCAAAAAATTGTTCCACCATGAACTCATAACAGGCTTGCTTTTTAGGTATCTATAGGAGAGAAGAAATGGTCACCATAGCATCAAAGACTTTGTTGTCACCACTTGGGATCTGCTCAAATTGGATCTCCACAAAATACTTCTTGAAATCATCAACCATTCTTTTATATGGCATCAATTTATCATCTTTTGTCCGATAGTCATCATTTACCTAATTAATGACTAATTGAGAATCTCCATAGACATGCAAGTCTTTGATATTCCACTCTACGGTTGTCTTGATACTAATGATAAAGGCTTCATGCTCAGTTGTGTTGTTGGTACAAGGAAACATTAACCTATAAGACTTTGGAATGGTATGTCCTTGATGCGTGATAAATAAGATTCCTGCACCTGATCCATGTTGTGTGTAAGATTCATCAAAGTATAACATCCACTGTTGTGTTGAAAATTTAAGGACATTGACATCTGGAAACTCATTGCTCATTGGATGATTATCTAGCAATGACGCTTCAACTCATTGATCAGCTATCACTTGGCCTTCGATTGCTTTCCTGTCTACATATTGGATATCAAACTCGCTCAATATCATTACCCACTTGGCCAGTCTTCCTGTCAAGGTAGCTTTGTTGAGTAGATAATTCAATGAATCAATTTTAGCTATGAGTTTGATGGTGTGAGTCAACATGTAGTGTCTTAGTTGTTGAGTAGAAAATACTACCACTAGACAAGCTTTTTTAATAAATGTGTAATTGATCTCATAGCCATTCAAGGTTCTGCTAGTGTAATAAATAGCCCTTTCCTTTCCCGCAAAATCTTCCTATTCCAGTAAAGTGCCCAAAGATACATCAGTTGTTGCAATGTAGAGTAATAATGGATTTCCTTCAGTTGGTGGTACCAGTATGTGTGGTAACATCAGGTATTGTTTCAGTTGATTGAAGGTTGCTTCACATTTCTCATCCCATTTGAAAGCAACGTTCTTGTGTAACAAGTGATTAAAAGGATGAGTTTTATCTACAAGTTGTGCAATGAACCTCCAGATGGATTGAAATCATCCTTGAAAAGATATGAGTTGGTTGATATTCTTAGGAGGAGGCATCTCCATGATAGCTTTGAGTTTTGCAGGATCCACCTCAATGTCATTAGCTGATACAATATATCCCAGAAGTTTAGTTGATGTCACACCAAATACACATTTCTTGGGGTTTAACCTCACATTGAATTTCTCCAATCTGGTGAAGATTTTATCTAGGATTTCCAGATGTCCTTCTCTAGTGTATGATTTTTCCAACAAGTCATCTACATAAACTTCCATGAAGGTGTGCATCATATCATGAAAGATAGTGGTCATTGCACGTTGATAAGTAGCTCCAACATTCTTCAACCCAAAAGGGATGAAATTCCAATAGAAAGTACCCCATGGACATGTGAAAGTAGCTTTCTCTTGATCCTCTGGTGCTATTTTGATCTGATTATAACCTGAAAATCCATCCATGAGTGAGAATTTCATGTCCAACTATCAGATCTACAATGATGTCAATGCTAGGCAGTGGAAAATCATCTTTTGGATAGGCCTTGTTAATATCTCTGAAATCTATACATATCTTGATGGTTTTGTATGGTTTTGAATTTGGTACAATGTTTGATATCCACTCAACATAATTAATTGGACAAATAGATCCTACATCTAGTATTTTCTTCAATTCAACTTTTACCAAGAGGGCGATATGTAGATGTATTTTTCTCAATTTTTGTTTCACTGGCTTCACTCTAGGTGGTAGAGATAAATGGTGCATTATAAGTTTTGGATATATCCCTGGAATATCAACATAGGACCAAGCAAAGTTGACTTTCCTTTCTTCAAAGAATTTCATGAAACTTGGTTTTTCTTCCTCTATCATGGATGTTGCTAGATGTAGGATCTTCATTGTTTCAAGTGTACCAATGTTGATGGACTGTGTGGCTTCAATTAGCACTGAAGATATCTCATGATAGTGTTTGAGAAGAGTGTCAAATCTTCCATCTCTCAGTGCCTCAAAGAGGTTTTCACCTTGAGATGCGCTCTTTATTTTCACTTTTTCTTGATCTAATATTGCCATTAAATGGTTTTCACCATTAGATCTATTTTTTATATTCATTTTACAGCTGGAAGATTTGGCACTCCCCTTGTCTAAAGCTTTGTTATGAGATTTGCTGGTGGAACATGTTTTGGGATCATCAAAGCAAAGGAAATTCACAATGGCATCATCGTTTGGAAAGACAGGTATGTCAAGCAACTCATTTTGGTCCTAGTCAATCAGTTCAGGGTCTACCAATGGCAAGGAATCGTCAGATTGGCTGAGGTCAAAAGAGGTAAGTGCCATGATGGTAACATCGTCAAAGTGTCCAATGGTAATATTGAGGTCTATGGTATTACTCTTCTGAAGTATCTATCTCACTTGAAGTCTGCTCATCTTCACTTGAGTCATCAATATGCTGTGATCCAAATTCAAGTGGTCTAGAACTTGAGCTCTATCCCTTCGTACATGTTGGTGTATAATTTTTTATTACATCAATTTCTTTATCTTGACAAGACTCTTCAGAGAGGGAATCCCATTCATACTCATTGGAATGGTAAATTGAAGCCAATGGCGAAGAAATCACTTCAATACCATTTTTCATTTGAGAGATATTAAAATTTTAATATTCAAAAATCCTAGTAAAATCTTTGGGGTCAATTTTGAGGCACTTAGAGGCTCCGAATGGGTCTGAAAATTGGTGGAAAACAAAAATAGTAGGCCTTTAGGCCCTAGTTTTTGGTACAAGATTTCTCGAGACCTTTCCAAAAAGGTATTATAATAGAAAATTCGATGGTCGGATCAAAAGTTATGACCCCATGAAGTTGTAATACCAAAATTAATAAAATTTCAAAATATCTTCCTGAGGAAGTTACACTTTCCAGAAGATTCTAGGGTAGTTACACTTTCTAGAAGATTCTAGGGCGGTTACACCTTCCAAATAAAGGATGTAAAGGGGGACTATAGAGAGGAGGGGAGAGCAACATAGATGGTGGCTCTGATTTGTAGATTTGAAGATTTATGTAATCAAAAAACCCACGTGACGGAAAATATAATGTTGTAATTTCATTTTCATTTAAGTGATAATAGAAAGTATTTGCTTTCCTTCTTGCATTTTGTTTGTGGCATTATCTGTTGTTTTTGTGAGTTTTAGATTGTAAGGAGAGTACCCTTCATCAAACAACCTACTGCCTGATTTCTTCTTTTGATTCTTCCCTGTATCCTACCCTGTTTTGTATTTTGTATTGGTTATGATAGGTTGTAGTGGTTCAATGATACCCTCTTTTCTCTTGCCAATAGGACCATTTCCTTCGTATCCCATCTTTTTGAGGATTGTCCTCCCTTTGCCATATTGTTTTGTTTGTACCCTAGATGTTGATGTTGGTGATGTCTCTTCATCTTTGTACAACCGATTTAAAAAATCTTTGTCTTCTGATTCATCCACTAAAGTTCCTGCTTTGACAAATTTACCCTCAAAAAGTGTGGTTGGTTGTGAAGATTGTTCTTTTGATGTGGATGGTTGTCCATATGTCTTAGGAGAAGACAACAACTATGAAAGGAATAATGATTGCTCAAATGAATATTCTCCTAGGCCTTTGTCTTTCAACTAGATCTTTTCAACCTGTTTTGATAAAGCATTGAGTGGACTTCCATGATTTGATGGAGTAGAATCATTGATACCTTTGTCTTTTGACTAGTACTTTTTCTCAACCCACTTTGACAAGGAGTTTAGTTTTCTTTCATTTTTGAATGAACTAGGTGTGATGGCTTCCCTATTATGTGGTACAAAGGTGTCTTGGGTTGTTTTGAGTGTGTTGCAATATTGGGGGTTGTTGGAATCAGCTGAGATAGTGATCTCTTGCCCATTGAAAGGAAATTTCAAACATTGATGATATGTAGATAGCACTGCTTGCATCTCATGAATCCAAGGATGTCCCAAAAGTATATTGTATGTTAACTCCTTGTCCAACACTTGGCAGATTATATCTTTGACAACCAGTCCCACTTGAATTGGTAGCACAATCAAGCCTTGGGGGGATCTCTCCTCGTCATCATAGGCATTAATAGTGATTTTCCTTCTATGATCAATAGCATTTTCTGAATATCCAAGTGCATGGATAAGTTTCAAAGTATAGATATTTAGGCCAGCTCCACCATCTATTAGAACACATTTGACCCAATGTTTGTGGATTAAAAATTCAATGTGAAGGGCAACGTTATGTGGATGGTTGATGGATACATCATCATGTTCGGAAAATGATAAGCAGTGAGGTGCAGTCAAGTGTCCCACCATAGCTTAGAATTGGAAAACTTCTAGATCATTTGGTACTTTGGTGGCTACTAGAGCTTGTTCTAAAATTTCCTTATTAACTGGTGAGATTTTGAGTAGTTTCAATATGGATATTTGAGTGGGTATTTTCTGCAATTGGTCCACTATGTTGTATTGAGTTGTAGGGACAATAGTTGCTTTGGATGTAGAAGAGGTTTCCCCTTTTAGTGTTACCTTAGCTTGCCCTCTTTTGGTTGCATTAATGGGTTGAGAATCTTGTTTCTCTATGATTTTAGTGACATTAATTTGATAGTCACTTGCAACAATGCTTGTGATCAGATTGATTGGCATGGTGTCATGGATTTGATGTGATTCAGTGTTGATGTCATAGAGATGAGTTTCAGATGCAACAATGCTTTGTTCGTGCTCGATGGCGATGTCATTTATTGGATTATCAACTGCAATAAAGTCTTGTTTGTCATGTGTTTGAGCATCAACTACCTCGATATGAAAAACTGTGGAATCATAGACATAGTTCACATTCTTTACTTTCGGTGTTTGATGAAGAGGACTCCCCCTTTTCGTAGTTTGGTAGCGGATTCTTAAATGCTCCATGATCATTGTTTGTTTGGGATCCTTCTACAAATATGGTATTTTTATCAATCAAGTCTTGTATCAAATGTTTCAATTGCATGCAATCATTGGTTTTATGTCCTTTATTTATGTGAAAGTCACAAAAATGTGCATCATTCCACCAAGAATGTTTAACTTGTGGTTCCCAATTTCTTGCCTTTGGTAATGTTATAACCTTGGCTGCAAGAAGCTCCTTTAATGCTGATTCTAATGATTGTCCCAAAGGTGTGAATATTCTTTGATTGGATGATGTTCGATATGGTGGTGGTTTAGATTCAGCATTACCTTGATTGTTGTTTTGATTGACATTTTGGTTGTTTTTTTCATTGTTGGGTGGATTGTTATTTTGATTATTTTTTGTGGTAGTTGTTGTCAAGTTAAATACTGGTTTTGCATTTTGTGTTTCAGCTGAAGCATCATTGTTACCAGCATTCTTATTTTGTTGCCAAAACTTTGGTTTATCACTGTTGTTGTAATTGTTGGAGGAGCTTAATGAGTTGTTTTCATTGTAAATTTTTATGACTCCTCTTTTGACCAAAGCTTCTTCGATTTTAATCCCATTCTCAATAATTTTCTTAAAGGTAGGTGGACATTGTAATTCCAATGTATAACTCATTTCATCATTTAGATTGTCAATAAAGATTTCCATCTTTTCTTTTTCCGGTTTGGGATGATAATATCTTGCAAACAACCTTCTCCATCTTTGAAAAAATGTGAGGAAATATTCACCCTTCTTTTGTTTGGCATTGCAAAGGTTTTTCATTGTTATCTCATGTTGTATGTTATAGGAGTATTGAGTGATGAATTTGTTAACCAATTCTTCGAAGGTTCTAATTGGTGGTGCAAGTTTGGAGAACCATTCAAGGCATTGTCCACCTAGGCTTCGTGGAAAAAATATCATCAAGAAAGTTTCTTCATGTGAAAATTCAAGACTCATGGTTCTAAATTCCCTCACATGATCTATTGGATCTGTTTTACCATTGTATTTATCCTACTTTGGGAATTTGCAATGTTTGGGAAAAGGGATCATGTTGATATTTTGATCAAAAGGATATGGGAAAATGTCTTGTAGCAAGTATCGTTTTGAGGTTCCCCTTTGCATGTCAAGAATTTTTTGTTGGAGGTTTTTCATTTGATGAGTTAAGGCAACCACTTGTTTTGTATCTTGTGAATCATTTTGAGGCTTTTTAGGAGGTGCTTTCAATTTATTAACATCAAAGTTAGGTGGAAGTTTGACACCTTGATTAGCCAACATTAGGAGGTATTTTTCCCCATTTCTTTCAAAAATATTTTCTAAGCACTCGTGGAAATTTGGATTTTGTTCAGCATGTTGGATGTCTTCCTCAGTTATTTCTTCACCTTTAGTGTTACGGAGAGGATTCTCTTTAGGTTCAGCCATGGTGTTTTGGTTTTCAATGTTCGGAGTTTCAAGTTCTTTTTCTGATTTTCCACTTTTGTAATCTTGTTTGAATGGGAATACAAGTGTTATACTTTGACTAAAATTTGATCTTTGTTTGGAGGAGTTCCAAGGATGAAAACTAATGACTAATTCTATTTATGAGACTAAGTTTAATTTTATTATACAACTTTGTTTCGTGATGAAAAGATGACAAATCCTGATGATGAAACTTAGCTTAATAATCAAAGGTGTCAGGTTTGATGATTTAGGCACATTAAGGTGTTAGATCTTGGTTTAGGTTGAAGAATTCCACTTGTAAATGTCAGTTTCAACAAGTTTAAGACTCTGGTGTACCTAAGGAATGACTATGTGCTGGAAAAGATCCTTAATTCTAGTTCAAACTAACGAACAAGGGATGAAAATAGCTCTCTGGTTTTTGGTTTAATGGATGTGCTAAAATAGAGCCTGGGTGCACTAAAATACTGCACAGATTTGGGTAAACCCACAAAAGTGGTTTACAATTTGAGTGAGGAAGGAAAAGTGGCAAAAAATGACCCCATACCAAAAAATTTTGTTTTTGGGGTTCGAATGAACCCTTTGGTTCGAGCAAACCAAAAAAGGGTTCGAATGAACCCTGGTTCATGCGAATCAGTTAAATGCAAGGTGGACCCCATCCCACCAAAAAAATAATGAAAACCCCTATTTGAAAGGGGGTTCGAATGAACCCTGGTTCGTTCAAACCCCTGGGGGTTCGCTAGAACCCCCCTGGTTCTAGTGAACCCCACTTTTCCCACCTCCTTGCTCTCTGGCACAAAAAATACTATAATTTTTTCCCTTTGAATCTCAGGTTGAGGATGAAAATGGAGGAGACTTCATGAACCCAACTAGAATCAGTTAGTCCTGAGAACGAGCTATCCAATGAATATAATTTTAATATGTTTTGGCTTTATTATGTATTTGTTTTTTTAGTTTTATTAAACATAGGTTTTTCATTGAAAATGAAGGTCTTTGTTCTGCACATGTGGAAAAATAGCAGATTATCAAAAAAAAAATTGAAAAATATGAGCACTAGATATTGAAGTCCTTGATCCAAAAAGAAAGAAAAATTGAATTTTGATATAAACAAAAAAAGTTATGCCGGTCGCACTATGTCTGAATTGTAACTGGTTTGACTTCAAAACTTGATTAAAGAAAAAATATTCAATAAAAATTGAATTTTGATATAAACAAAAAAAGTTAGTTATACGGACGTGACAAGACTCCATCTGGTTTAATAGGTGCTCAACTGTGTCTAGTTTGACCACTTCAATGTGCTAAAACTTGAAAATACTGCAATATGAAAATAGATAAATTACAATGCGACTAAAATACTACACCAAGTGAATATGCACTAGATATTAGAGTTACAAATCTACTCTAATTCACCCTTCAATGGAAAAAACGCGCGGTGTGCGTCACTTTTTAAAAATGCAGTTTTATGAAAAAACTAGTTTTTGTGGGAGATGGAAAAAAAAGTGCAATCTAATTCCAAAAATTTTGAAAAAAATCTTTTTAGAATTTACAAACAAAATGTGACAAGACTCTAGTTTGCATCATCTTCAAATTCCTCACGGTTTAGCCGCTATAGGTGCTCAAATGTGAAGATTTACTTTAAAAAAATTTATTTCAGTGTCTAGTTTGGCCAAAAATTGTAAACCACTATTGTGGGATCACCCATGTGCTAAAACAAAGAATGAATGTGCTAAAATAGCAATGAAATACTACATGGATGCACTATAACAGAGAATGAATGTGCTAAAATACTACACAGATGCATTAGTAAACAGACCATATGTGCTAAAAAATATTGTGGATGTGCCAAAAATCGGACCTAATGAGCTAAAAGACACTCTAGATGCACTGGAACAATGAATGTATGCACTAAAAGCTAGACTCTGTAGGAGTTTAGGTGAACTTCTCAAACACCGCAGAATCACCTACAAGACAAAATAACTTTCACAAGAGAGAAATGGTAGAAATATCATGCTATCATTAAGATGCAAGAATGCCAAATTGAATATGAGATGATTGCAAATGTACAAAATTCCTTGAATATATAGGCATGAGTGAAAACCTAAAATGCATAAGATGTTGTCACGTGTTAAAATCACACTACATGTGACAACATGTGAACCCTATCTAAGAAATGATAAAAAGATAGAGATAAGTTCTAGAAGAACAACTCATCTTTTAGAAGGAATCTTATCTCCTACAAACAAGGAAGGGGGAATTACCCTATTATTAAATGATTTATCTAATTATGCAACCTAGGACTTAAAATATTACCTAAGTAAACTTATTCAAAGTGTAATTAAATAATTAATTACACCAACACCTCCCCATAAGTGCAACTTAGGGAGAAGAAAATTATTATGCAAAGATGAGTCCCAATAACAAGGCCTGATCAGATACTCATTTACAAATGCAATGAAAAGTAAACCAAATGGGGTAAAAGAGAAAACCACATGAGAATAAAACTCCTTCCCAAAATAGAATGCAAAAAACTAGCTAAGTGATGAAGGATGGAGGACTCCATAAGACCCCCCAAGGAAACCATCCATCATAAAGATACATAAGAGAACCCCCCTTAGAAGAGAGGAAGAAAGAGGCCACATAGCCCCCCCAGAATGAAGTAGCTCCAATAAGACTGAAGAAACCGTATCTCCTAAAAGAAGTGAGAGGGAAAAGGCCAAGGGAAAGCAATATCTGAAGGTGAAGCAGGTATAGCCCAAGATGTCTCCACAGAAGTAGATGAGACCTCAACCAATGAAGAAGTCAAAGAAGGTGAAGACTCAAGAGTATCCTCCAAAGATGAATGATCAACAACATCCTGTTGCACTGAAACAAAAGAAACCACATCTATAGTCATAGAAGTATCAACAATAGAAGGAGGAGATGGAATGGATGGCTCAAGAATTGGATCTAAAGAGAGAACACCAATGTTCAAGAAGCCAAATGTCTCCTCTAAATGATGATTCACACTAGAAGTGTGAGGAACAGATGTAGGAACAAAAGCACTATCAATAGAAAAATATGCAAATGAATACAACCGAGATGAGTGATCCACCACCCCAGTAGCATTAATCGCTCTACTCTCCAAGTCTCTGATGATAACAAAATCGAGTGTAAATCCCACAAATCTCCCATTGCCTCCATGTGTGATCTGATATATGGAAAGAAGGTTGTTTGTCAAATGAGAAACACACAAGATATCCTGAAAAGTGTTGTCCCCAAAACTAATAGACCCCTTCCCCGTAACACTCATGTATGTATTGTTTCCCATCAAAATAGGAGACATAGTACAAGGCTCAAAGGAAGTAAAAATAGATTGCGAAGATGCCATATGATGAGAAGCTCCTGAATCTAGAAGCTATCTTCCTGATTCATGACTTGAATAAGCACAAAGAGCATGTCCCTTCAAAATTGATGCAGTATGCAAACCAGTTGTGCCTGTGTCAAGCTACTCTGAAGAAGGAGGGGAGGAAGATGATGCAGACATCCTAGAAGGCAAATCAATGTGATGTTTCTGAAGAAGATGTTTCAACTCATCAATATCCTTCTTGTAGCATCTATGTTCTGCATGTCCTTCCTTCTTGCAATAAACACATGTAACATTCTCCTTCTTAGATGATTTCCCCATAGAAGAGGAGGATGAATCTGAGGACTCCTTTTGTTGCTCATGAGATTTGGAATCCTTTTGTTTTTGTTTCTTGCCTTTTCCTAAAGAAGCCTTTTGATCTTTTGAGTCTTGAGATGCAATGAGTGCCTGTGATGAAGAAGGTTTCACCGTGCCCATGTTAGATAACTTAGGTTTCTCTTGAGTGAGAGATGAAGCAAAATCATCAAGAGATGGCATAGTGAATCTCGTACCAAGAGCATCATGAGTGGCATAAAAAGCAAAGACGAAAACTAAATATTCTGGTCCAAGCTTAGAAAGAATAGACAATATCAACTGAGAGTCCTACTTTTGAATACCACACTGTGTCAACTACAAACAAAGAGACTTGAGTTTTGTGAAGAACTCCTACCTGCAAGTTCAACTTCAGTACCCATGGTCACTCTGTACAACCCTTTGTGCTTCAAAAGAATCTCCATTTGTTTTTTCCAACCAAAGTAGTTGAATAGAGTAAGGGGTTCAATATTTTGTGAATCCATGAAAAAATAGCAATATATACTCTCAAATGCAAAAAATATTCCCCTTTGATCTCAAAAAAAATTCTTGATTACACATTTCCCAAGAAAATAACCTAGAAAACAAAGGCTGAGTTCTGACAAAAAATCAGATACTTAGTGAAAAAACTAGAAAAATCGGGTCTAAGATCTGTGAAGATGATGAAACTAGCTTTCTGATGATATATCATTTGCGAAAATCGGACACCATGGCCAAAAGCTATGATTTTTTTTTAAAAGCTAAATTTAGCCTGCAGGAAATGAGTTTTCTAGCAAAAAAGGTTTACTTCTGATTTGATTTCTAAAAAATATGTTTGTAATGAGTAGACAAAAACAGAAACCCAGAAATATTTTGAAGCTAAAAGCAAAACCCAGAAATTGTTTTTTGATCCAACAAAAAGAAAATGAAAAAATAATTTTTTTAACCTTCAACCAGGAGAAAAATGACGCATGCCATTTTTTGTACAACTATTTTCTTTAGATCCGTGCAAGATATCAAAACTATAAAAGATACCCAGTTCATATTGCGACCTTGGCTAGAAAACCCAGAAATCGTTTTTCCTGCAACTGAGTGGAAGTTAGATTTCTGTAGCAAAAAATGAAAAATGACTTTAATAAAAAAGCTACTTGCATTCAACAAAACTTTCATGTCAAGATTGATCCCTCATATCTGGGAAGAAGTCTACAACACTGAAGCTCTGATACCATGTAGGAGTTTAGGTGAACTCCTCAAAACACCCCAAAACCACCTACAAGACAAAATAACTTCCACAAGAGAGAAATGACAGAAATATCATGCTATCATTAAGATGCAAGAATGTCAAATTGAATATGAGATGATTACAAATGTACAAAATGCCTTGAATATATGGGCATGAGTGAAAACATAAAATGCATAAGATGTTGTCAAGTGTTAAAATCACACTACATGTGACAATATGTGAACCCTCTCTAGGAAATGATAAAAAGATAGAGATAAGTTCTAGAAGGACAACTCATCTTCTAGAAGGAATCTTCTCTTACAAACAAGGAAGGGAGAATTACCCCATTATTAAATGATTTATCTAATTATGCAACCTAAGACTTAAAATATTACCTAAGTAAACTTATGCAAAGTGTAATTAAATAATTAATTACACCAACAGACTCAATGCGTTGAAGGATGACATAGATGTGCCAAAAAATGGATTAGATGTGCCAAAAAAAGCTAGGGATGTGCTAGACTACCCCTAGGTATGTGATTTTGACTGGTATTTTGGAAATGAATGCGTTAAAATATTTTTTGTATGCACTGAAATATGGAACAGATGCGCCAGAAAAATCCAGGGATGCACTAAAACAGAGTATGTATGCATTGTAAACTCACTCAGATGCGCTAGAAAATGCAATGAATGCGTTGAAACAGAGGATGAATGCGCTAAACTGGGAGTTTTCAGTGTTTTTGACAGTTTGTCTAGTTGTTTTGCTTTGAATCTAAGCGTTTCTAAGGTGTAATCTATTGAACAACGGATTTTTCTTAGTTTTCAGTTTGCAAATAATGGTAATGTGGTGCTTTAAATGGATGATTTCTTGAATTATGACTTCAAACACAACAACAAGTTTTCAAATAATTGTTTCCACCTAGGAACTAAACATTGAGTGTGTATTCAAGAATCTGGTCTGATTCCTTCAATTTCCACAGGTATAACATAATAGAAGACAATCCAAGCACTTTTCTATTCTCAAGGGTCACTTAAGATACCACATCCCACATCTTAGAACCATGTTAGCTCACACAACCCTATCACCCCCTAGAGGGCGCCCATGTTTTTTCCTTTTCCGGGTCTTAACCAAAGTTGAATCCTCCGTTTTTGGCCAATAATCCCTGATGGTTATATGGTGAGTATCTTGGGGGTAGATTATTCCCTCCCCTTGCACTGTGATATAGAAAGTGTTCGGAAACTGACTCGTTTGGCTTCTACACTAAGGTTCATAATAAGGGTTTCCATTCAGTGTAGAAAATGATAAATTCCCTCAGGAGACCTCCCAACCTTTAGAACAAAGGCTTTGGGGATGGTTATCTTGTGCACTACTGTCGAACTGCGGACTTTCCCTGAATTCGCTTTTGATTATAGTGGGCTAGAAAACTTTGCTTTAGTTTTTCCCACTTAGGTCATTCCCATAAGGTGAGTACTTTTTCCCACTACAACAAACCTTCTAAAGGTGTTAATAAAGCATAAAATAGTGAGTCTAGCATTTTGGTCACCCAGTAAAGGGGAGAGCATAGGCCTATCACTTCAAGCACAAAAGACAAGGGGTTCTTTGACCTTTTAATTAAACTAGGTTTCTAATTTAATCAAAAGAAAGCATTAAAAAAACTCTAGCCCTTGAATACATCATTAGTAGTTGCATAAGATTGTCTTTGATCAGCGTTTAAAAGTACCTACAAGCATAAAACCTAAATTAATTCTTAGGATTTTAAAATTTTGCAAAATTAACCAGATGCACTAAAAGACTACTTCTATGCGCTATATAAACTACTTAATGTGCTAAAAGATTTCACTGATGCGCCAAAAGAACTATTATATGCTCTATAGAAACTACTTAATGTGCTAAATTATTGACTGAAAGCAATGGAAGACCCCTGAATGCACTATAACAGTAATCGGATGTGCCAAAATAGTTTTTGGATGCACCATAACAATAATTGAATGCGCTGAAAGAGGTTTCAGATGTGCTGTAATAATAATTGAATGCACTAAAAGAGGTTTTGTATGCACCGTAACAGTAATCATATGCACCAAAAGAGTTTTTGGATGTGTCGTAACAATAATCATATGCGCTGAAAGAGTTTTCATATGCGCCGAAAGAAATCATGGTCATGCTAAAAGAACTTCATGTCCAGAATCTGTGAAACAACTTTCAGAAAATGTTAATAAAAAGGGGCTAGGCCCCATGGTGGGCTCCAATTTATGTAATGTGTGAAATGTGAGAGTTAGTAAATCAATAATAAAATACACAAACTCAATGAGACGTATTACATTAAAGATTTGAATCATAGAATTAACCAAATTAAGATAAAAACAAATCTCTAAACTCATTGTTCTCTATTCTCAAGGATTCTCTCTCAAATTCTCAAGGATCTTTTAAATCATTAGTGCTCTCAAATTTGTATATGCACTATGACTGGTTTGGTTGAGAACCTAAGAAATGAGATGCTATTCAAAATGGAAGAATCTAATTCCTACATGATTTATCTACAAATGATAATGGTGATATGACAATGGATAATGATACTAGAGATTAGATGCAAATGTTGTATAAAATCTAAGATGATAATGGAAATGCAAATATTAAACTAAGACATGATTCTAAGTTAAAATGACACTATAATGCAACTTGCTAGATGCCAAAATATTCTAAATGCTCCAATGCTCTAATGTGATTTTTGCATAATAAGTTTACTCAAAGATGGGATTATAAATGTTGTAGCAAGAGGTTGTATTTATAGGAATTCCAAAGCATCTTGTGATGTGGCAGCAATCAACGGCCAAGATTTAAACATGAAAGATGAACGGTCGAGATGGAAGAATCATGGAGGATGATCCTTTGACCAAAGGAAACATACCAAGTGTATGAAGGAATAAAGTGTGTGAAAATGCAAGTGTCCAAAGTTCATTTTGGAATTGGTTGAGAATAATGCCATTTAAATATTGGACATATTTAAATACATGTGACAATTGAGGATGTGGCAAAAAGTGTTGTAGACATGTGACTAAATTTGAATTTGAAATTATTCAAACTTAGTGAGAAGATATTTAATTAAATAAAAAACAAACTATTGACATTTGTTTATTTAATTAAATTTAGAAGAATGTGATTTAAGATGAAGAATTTAGAAAAGTGTGAACTATATAAATAAATTGAGAATTTATTTATAAGTAGATGAAATAAAAGGGGTCATTAATTACATAACTAGTATTTAATTAATTAATTGTCTTGACCGATTTTAGCTATATACAATAACTACAAAACATGGGTGTAACATACTCCCCCCCTTATGAATCATCGTCCCCAATGACCTAAGTTATTATTAAAACATAACAAATAACAACACATTTTTCAAACATTCTCAAAAGCACTAAGAATATGAGGAAAGTTTTGTTGAATTTCTGCATAGTCCTCCCAAGTAGCTGAGTCTTCTATGTAGTGGTCCCACTAGACTTTGCACTGCAAGACTTCTCTGTTACACAAGCATAGCTTATGTGTTCCTAGCACCTTGACGGGCTTGAGAGTTACTACTCCAGGGTTCTGCACCTATAAAGCAGTCCAATCAATTACATGATTATCTCCAGGTATATACTTTTTAAGGTAAGACACATGGAAGACATTAAGCATTCTGCCAAGAGCTGGTGGCAACGCGATTCAATAGGCTACTGGATTCACTTCCTCTAGAATATTAAAAGGTCCAACATAATTTGGGGCTAACTTAGAAGAATTTCCAAATTTAATGGAGCTCTTGTGGGGTTTTACTCTCAACAGTACTTTGTCACCTAAGGAAAAATTACTGGGCACTCTCTTAACATCAGCATAGCTTTTCTATTTATCATTAGCTTCAGCTAACCTTTGCTTAATTACTTTAACTAAATCCATTTCAGTGAACATTTCTAGCCTAAGACTCACTCGATCCTCAAGTTTATCCCAACTTATAGGAGTTTGACACTTTCAACCATACAAATCTTTGAAAGTAGGCATCTTTATCACATAATGATAAGAGTTATTGTAAGAAAATTCAACTAAGGGTAAGTAATCCTCCCACTTGTACTGTTGATCCATACAATACATCCTAAGTAGTTCTTCCAATACTTGGTTTACTCTTTCTGTTTTCCCATCTGTTTCTGGATGATACGTTGAGCTTATATTCAACTAAGTCCCTAGTGCAATAAACAAGGTTTGCCAAAACCTAAAAGTGACTCGTGCATCCCTATCTGAAATTATCTTTTTTAGGAATCCCATGCAATTTAAACACTTCCTGCACAAATTTTCTTGCTATGATAGGTGCTTCATCAGTTAGGTTCCCTAGTATAAAATGTGCTACCTTTGTATGATTATCTACTACCACAAGAATGGCATTGTGCTTATTCCTTGACATAGGCAATCCTTGCACAAAGTCCATACTTATGACTTGCCACTTCCTCTCTGGTATATCATGTGGGTATAACAATCCCACAGGATGATGATGCTCAACTTTTTCCCTTTGAAACTCAAGACACCTAGCCACAAAGCTAGTAGCATCTCCTTTCATTCCCTTCTATAAGTATAATGGTTTTACATCAGCCATCATTTTTGTCACTCTAGGATGTCCAAAGTACGACGCTTCGTGTATTTCCTTCCATACCAGATTTCTTAATTCCTTTACATCAAGAACATACATTCCACCCTTATATCTAAGTAATCCATTAGGTTCAAATTGAAAACCTTCATACCTAGAATCTTGTGGATTATCAGTGAGTGCTTGCTTAACTTGCAAGTAATACTCATCTTCTTTGCACTTTTAGATAACTCGCCCCTTAAAATCGGTTTGGATTGTTACTATAGAAGCAATGTGTCATCTTCAACTTAATGCATCGACAACCTGATTTTCTTTCCCCTCAATATAACTAATATTAAATTCATAGTCAACTATTAACTCTAACCATCTTCTCTGTCTTGTATTCATATTAGGTTGAGTAAAAAGGTACTTTAACCCATTATGGTTAGTTTTCAACTCAAAAGGTTTTCCTAGCAAATAGTGCCTCCACATTTGTAATGTATGAACCACAACTGCTAATTCTAAATCATGCAATGCATATTTCATTTTACTAGATTCATAAGCAATTACTCACCCATCTTGCATTAGTACACCACCTAAACCTTCTTCGCATGCATCCATGATAACCGTAAAGTTACCTTAAGGATACGATACTTTTAAGATTGGTGTGGTGGTTAATTTCTCCTTGAGTAGGTCAAAATCCTTTTGACAATTTTTAGTCCATTCAAATATCTTTCCTTTCTCCTCTAAAGAAGTAATTGGAAAAGCGATCTTAGAAAAGTTTGCAACCAACTTCCTATAATACCCTGCCAAACCCATGAAACTTCTTACCTCTGACACATTTTTGGGTATAGGTCACTCAATTACTATTTTGATCTTAGCTGGATCTACAACAATTCCATTTGCTAAAATCGCATGGCCTAAATAATGTACCCTCTTTTGGAAGAATGTACACTTGGAAAGCTTACCATACAACCTATGTTCTCTTAAACATTGTAGGACCATTTATAAATGCTTGTAATGTGCTTCCTCATTTATAGAATAAATCAATATATCATCTAGAAAAACTAGTACAAATTTGTCAAGGTAATTCCTAAACACACTATTCATCAAGTTCATGAATGTTGCTAAACTAAAAATAAAAATGGTCAACTTATAGTGTTCATATCTGGTTCTAAATGCAATTTTAAAGATATCTTCATCCTTAACCATCAATTGATGATATCAAAATCTTAGATCTATTTTAGAGAATATGGAAAAACCCCTCATTTGGTCAAAAAGGTCATTAATGCATGGCAATGGATACTTGTTCTTAACCGTAGCTTTGTTAAGCATATGATAGTCGATGCACAAACACAATGTACCATCCTTCTTTTTAACAAAGATGACTGGCTCTCCCCAAGGTGATACACTTGGTCTTATCAGTCCTTTCGACAACAATTCGTCCAATTGTTTCTTAAGTTCCATAAGTTCAGTGGTTGTCATCCTATAGGGTACCTTAGAAATAGGTTCTGACACTGGAACTATATCTATAGATAAGTCAAATATTCATTTTGGAGGAAACCCTGGTAACTCCTTTGGAAAAGCATCTGAAAATTTCCTCAATATTGGATACTTCTCCATATCTGATTTTCCAATTTCATCTATTTCACCATCTTCTAGTTCTTGTAAACTTTAGAACTCTGAATCATCATTATCCTTCCTAAGTTCTTCAATCTTTATGGTAAAGATTTTATATCCTTTCTTCTTAGATCTTATGAGTTGCATTACCGTAATTTTTAGAATCCTAACCTCTCTAGGTATCCCTTGGAATTTAACTTGATTTCCAAAATCATCTAGGAATTCTACAATCTTAGCATGGTAGTCTACCTTAGCCTTATGTTTCCACAACCAATTAATACCTAGGATAACATCATATGATCCTAGAGGTGCAACATAAATGTTAACTTTTGTAGAGAACCTAAGTAGTTCTATCCTAGCCTTGAATAAACATTGATCCACCTTTTCTCTTATTTGGTTTGCATACTCTACATCCCAAGACTTTGTTCCCTGCCTTTCTAGATAGTTGTTTAGCTATTCTAGGTGAATTGAAATTCTTAGTTGCACCAATATCAATAAGAACAAAAATAGGTAAGCCAAAAAAAATACTTGGCGTTTCAATTGGAGTTACTTGGTATTCTACCTGATGATCATCCATTGCTGCATGTATCTTATGCTAGAACATTTCTTGTTGAGTGAGTAATGGATTACCATATGGTTGTGATCTAGAAGTTTTATTAGGACACTCATTAGCATAGTGATCCCCTCTGCATATAAAACATCTTGTAGGTGGTCCTCTTTTCCCTATGGTTTCTCCAGACTTATTGGTATTATCACTAGCCTTATTTGTATTACCCATGCTAGAATAATTCCTTTTCCACTCTCTCCTAATCTCTTTTCCATTATTGCAGAATATTTTCCCCTTTTTCCTTGGAGAATTTTGTATAGATTCCTCTTTCTTTGGAATTGTCTTGTTAGGAACTTCATCCTTCTTTTTCTCTTTTCTCTCTTGACGAGTGGAATTAGCCCTAAGCTTTTGCTCCTACTTAATTTCTTTCTCATATACAAGATCCATTGTTGTTGGACCATACATATCCACTTCTCCTCCAATCTAGCTATTGAGTCCCATTATAAATTTCCTAACATGGAAGCACTCATCCTTATGATATATGGGAACATAGCACAAAAGTCAGGTGAACTTCTCTGAGTTTTTGTTGACCATCATGTTTCCTTGTTTCACACCATGGAAATCTAAAAGTCTTTGGTCATAGTAAAGTTGTGGTAACCATCTTTTTGCAAGAAACTTCCACAAATCCTCCCCATGTAGCTTCCATGAGTTGATACTAAGTTCCAACTTCTTGTTCATCCACCAGTTAGAGCCTTCCCCAGTAATTGATATGCACCCCATGCGGCTTTAGTGACCTCATCATAGTTTTGTATTTCAAAATAATTTTCCATTTGAACAAAACACACCTCAACCTCATCACCTCTAGTACTACCATCAAACTTGGGTGGGATTATCTTCATGTCCCTGGAAATTTAGGAAGCCACAAGCTTCATATTCCTTTCCACAAAGGGCGTAGGTGATTTTTCCTTCTCATGATTATGATTTTCATTATGCCCATTGGAATATTTTTCCCCCTCATACTCATTAATGGGTACTTCCTTTTCTACCCTATCCTTTCCTCTTTCTTGTTCAAGGTTAGTCAGCCTTTCCAAGATTTGGTCAAGCCTAGCCTCTACTCCAGTGGTTCCTTGTCCAACCTCTTGACTTCCACTAGGATTAGTTTGTGTCCTCACCATCCTTATGAGATTGGTTTTACTGAATGTTTATCCATGTTAGATTAAATTATGTTATCAATTATCTTATGGAAAACATAAAAATAAACATTCATATGTACACAAGAATTCTACATAAGATTAAGCATACGCTTCTTTTGATAAACACATAATTTTATTCATTTCATGAGGATTTCAATATCCTTTTGATTACTTAGAGTGACTATTCAAATAGTCAAGTGAAGAGTATCCTTTGGATTCACTCTTAGACACATAATTTAAAGGAGTATAACCTACAAATTGAGATAGTTGTTGTTCCCTATCTTTCTATTCATCTCTCATTTGTTTATACCTATCCCAAAAAGGATAATAGCCTTTGGATTTATCATCCAAGACATAGTTACAAGAAGCAATGTCAATATGGGGTTCATTAACAATGTAGTCTACCCTTTTCACATACATTTGTTCATGAGACCATTTCTTGTCAGGTGGTGTCTGTGGTACATATTCCTCAGACTCGTTACTTGAAGAAATTGCTATTACTTTAGCTAGTGGTAGAAATCTGGGATCCCTAAAGATGAATGTTGGACTAACACTTTCTTCTAAAGGCATATCCCTGGAAAGTGGTAATGACTCAGACTTTTCTGGTGAAATGGTTGGTAGGTAATTGTACATAGCCTCTATCTTGATCTTCCTCTTCACATCACTGATCCAAGAAAGTGTGTGACTAAAAGTTTCAATGTCACTCAACCAGATAGCATTGTCATAGTTGGTTCCCTCTATTGTTCTAATTATGGCTTCTCTTTCCTTCTTGTCCTTCAAGTAACACTCGTTTCTAACCATTGACTTTCAAGCTATCAATTTGAGATGCACCATCTTGGCACAAGAATTCACAACATTAGATAACATTGGATTAAAAGAATGATGATCTCATAGGTTCCCGAGCTAAACTTGGTAGCTCTAATACCACATGTAACGTACTAACCCTTCAATGAAGTAAAAATTTCTAAATTTACACCTTACGAGTAAATTAACAAAGTAACAAACCATTACAATATTTTTTTTCCTTCTTTATTGATATCATTCAATCAAGATGCATAACATGATACAACATGAATTCATTTTCTTTTTATTTAATACATCAAATACAAGAAAGCATACATTTACAAACATAGCTCAAAGAGCTTTAGAAAAAATAGCTGTAAGACGGTCTAGGATCCTTCCTTTCAAATTTTGGTTCTTTTGTCACCTATTGTGGAGGAGAAGCATCACTCAGGCTCTTTTCCACCAACCACGAACTCAAAATGAGGTCCCCTACACATATATCATTCGATAGATGGCCCTTCCTTTGATGAAGAGATTGGTAGAGTAATCAATAACAAAAACCAACTGAGCATAGTGTTGTGTCCTACATAACTAGTACTTGTAATCCCACAAACTTTGTCTAGCATTTCATACTGGATCATGGTGAACTAACAGTGTAGTCTCGGTAGTCACACAATCCATAGTGGAGTCTCGAACATTACACTACTTTGGAAAAAGTGTTACATTCAGTATTCCTACTGAGAGTCATCTATCACATACACTACTCAGGGTCGATTTGACTTAAGGCTATCTTAAGCTATGCATGGGTATTTTCTTCAATGGATAGTCCATCATCCCAAATAACCTACAACCATATTAATCTTCTTGGAATAAACCTACTTAACTAATAAGTACAAAAGTTAGGTATTTCCTTCTATGGATAGTCCATCATTCCAAAGATAGCCTATATACTTGTATAACCCTACTTACATGTAAGTACTTAGACTCCCTCCCATACTGGATTGTCTATCCTAGGAGTAAACACAAGCTTTCCTAGTTAAATCAATAACTTAAATAAATGCACCATATGTGATTTTCATGTTCAATCATACCTAGTATAAAATACCTATGATAAACACCCATCTCCTACTATGGAGTACATAAAAACATGTATTATGAAAACATAAAAGCTTCACTTTCCTTTTCAAAGTAATCTAAATTATCTAATGCATATACTAGAAAAGACATCTCAACCATGCATGCAAGACACACCATTCAAAGTAAAATAACAAAGAAGAAGAGATCCTAATGCCTATTATCACTTATCCAAAATATATACAACAATGTAGCCTTTTCCACAACAACCTTGATAAACAACTCCTCAGGAATGACACTATAGCTCTCCCTCACAAGTTGATAGCTTACTCCTCTCAAAATATAACCTCCTCACAACTATATGAACTTACTTCATTTCACCCTCTTAATGCAAAACAAAGTATGGCTGGGAAAATATAGAATTATGAATTGCAAAAGATGTGTAATCTCTTGAAAGAAATTTGTCCCTCACAAATGAAATGGTTCAGCTATTTATAGAGAAACCAAGAAACCTTAAAGCCTACAATTTAGGTATTCAAAAGGACAACAAGCTTCATGCAAAGCAACACATGAAACTCAACAATTAGGTGGTGATTGTTGATGGGTGTTTTTGCACCTTCTCAACACAGACAACATACAAGTATGCTATCTCTCTTAAAAGGTAGTTTCTGCAACTAATTTTTAGAAATCACCCCAAGGACTCTCGGGTGTTAGGTCATGAAAATGCATGTAATAGTTCAATTGGTTGATGTGATTTGTTGGTAATCACAAGGAGGCCTTTATGGTTCACAAAGCATGGGAGTTTGGGTCTGCAAATGGAGTTTCAAGGTTCTAGAAATGAATGACCAGTGGCTGCACACTTAGAACAGCAAGCTGAAACTCACTTTGAACATTAGATTTAACATTGTTATGATGCTTGGAATCCTACACTAACAAAGATCTAAAAGAAATAGCAAAAGAGGAAAGGGTTGAGAGAGCTATTCTAAGTCTAAACTATGAATGAATAGTAACAATGGAGGATGCTATAGTAGACAAACCCCTGCAAGGCTTAGTTTTGCTTGACCAAGAGAAAACCTACAGCTACACAAAACCAGTGCAGTCTTCAAAGGCTCATTGCAGATTTTTCAGATTGTGTCATTCACCCATTCAGCATGAACAAATAGTTGAACTAAAGTGTAGCGAATAAACAAGCCCAGGCTAACTTTACACAATAGTTTGTGATCAACAAAATGCCAAAAGTATGGGCTGAAAGTTCATCAAATATTGTAATAGCAACCACCATTAAAGACATCCAAGAAACTAACAAACTAAAATGAACATGGAGGTTGAATCATGCATGTATAATGAAAAAAATCAAAGAAAACACCCAAATTTCATGCAATGCTTCCTTCTATTGCTACAAAATGCCCTTTACAACAATTCACCACCACCTTACAAATGAGGAGCAAGCCCCTATTTATAGTTTTCCAAAAGTGAAATAAATGGCCAGGATTCATTTGTAATGAATGACCCAGATTCAATATAGCTTAGGGTTTCACCTACCCCCAATATATTACAATATAAAAATACACTATTTGGTCTTTTCTCTATTTATTCGTGTAATCTATTTTATCCTATAGCTATTTTTTCTTCTAGCTGGTTTATGCTATAGATGGAAACTAGTAAAGTCTACCTTTTGTTGATACACTTCCAACATCTCTTCATTTAATTAGGTGAATCTTCTTGTAGACTTACATCCATGGGAAACATAAACATTCTCCTCGGCCTTGGAGGATAGCTCTTCATTGGAAAAAAATAAAATAGCCCCCCATGTTGTCTTGTTTGAAAGCACTTCTTCAGTTGTTGTATTGCTCAACACAGATTCTTAAGTGGCCTTTGGCAATTAGATGTTCAGGTAGCATCCTCTTGGCATGCATCCACAGGTAAACCCATCTCCACCTTGGAAATTTGAATTAAAATTTCCCCTCTTGACACGTCTTCATATGAATTGATCCATTATCCCTCCAAGCATCCTTAAAAGCACCTGTGTCACAAAATATCATGATTTAAATCTCCAAAAATGATAAATTTCTCTCATTTAAAATATTGAAATGTATAATTTATAGTCCATCAAGAAAATTTCATGTTTCAAAAAAAACCTTTCCATTTTTGGAAACTTTCCATTTCACCCAGTTTCACTTTGGAGACTTGATCACTTGGGAAGTGCGAAAATGGGATATGCGGGGTCCGCGAGGCAGGGTGCTGCTAGGCAGGAAGTGGGTAAGGTTTAGCCACTAAGAACGACCGAGGAGTAACAACCTCTCGCGGACAGTGGTCCGCTAGGGTAGACAGTGGTCTGCTAGGGCGGACCCGCAAAAGATGCTTGGACTTGAAATTTTTGCTACTTGGATCAAAGTTTTGTTTTGGGAAATAAGTAATGCGGGACCCATGTGGTGGAAAGACGCGACAGTCTCACCGTAAGGAAAAGGCAAAGAGAGCACAAAGGCCTACATGCAAAGACTCGCATGGGTGGGTCTGCGTAGACCTGAAGACTCAAAAATTTTGTCAAGGAAACACTTTGTACCCCTTGCGGTGAAAATGGAAGCAAAATCCACAAATGTAGGGGTTGTGCTTGTTTTTCCATTGGGAACAATGTTTGGTGAATGAACTTCCACATGGGGCAGCCCGCAGGGGTAGACCCACAGTGGTCCATTTGAGTTCAGGATTTTGAAATTTGGGACTCAAGTGTTTGACTCATGAAAGCACGGGATGTGGATACCATGAGGAGGGAAGCTAGACAAGTTTGCGTCGTAAAAATAGAATTGGGGACCACAACATCCACAAGGCGGCTTCTAGCATGAAAAGTTCTTCAAAGCCACAACTCTTAGAAATTTTGAGTTTTTTTAAATTAAGCACATGAAAGATACATTAGAAGGGTGGCTAGATCTATTCCTCAATGGTTTGACCCCTTTCAAAAAATGTGGAAATTTGGAATGTGGAACCTGAAGGGTCCAGAGTTGTTAGCAACAACATTCCACACATGGAAACCCACAGACGACAACCTGCACACGAAAACCCATGGATGGAAACCCACACATAGAAACCCACAGATAGACTTCTGCACATAGAAACCCGTGAATGAACTTCCACACATAGAAATCCGCAGACGGAAACCCGCAGACAACAACCCGCAGTGAAATTTCCACAAAGCCACAAAACTTAGTAAATTTTAGATTTTTCAATTTTAGCACATGGAAAAAGGGGTAGAAAGAGTGCCAAGACATATTTTCTTAATATTTGACTCATTTAAAAAAATTTAGAAATGTGGGATGCGGAAGTCGAAGGGTTCGATGTCATTTGTAATGGCATTCCACAAACAGGCTTTCGCGGATGGAAACCCGTGGATGACTTCCCACATTGAAGTTTCCACAATGTAACAACTCTTAGCATATTTGGCTCAAACCCCTTTAGGCATGTGGAAACTTGCATTTTATGGGCCCTAGATGTTGAAAACTTAAAGTTTGTACCCTTCTTTTGAAATACATAAATTTGGAAGGCAGAAGCTGTAGGGTCAACCATCATAAAAAAATGGCATTCCACACACAGAAATCTGTGGACGACGACCCGCACACAGAAACCCACACACAAAAACTTGCATACGATAACCCACACAAGGAAACCCACTCACAGAAACCCGCAGATGGCAACCCGCACACGGAAACTCGCACATGGAAACCCATGGAAGAAAATCCACACACGGAAACCCGTAGACAACAACCCGTAGTTAAATTTTTGCAAAGTCATAAAACTTAACGAAATCTTGGTAGTTCACTTAGGCATCACAAAACATCCCAAATCCATAGGCAATTTGTTAAGGAAAATTTAAAAAGTGAAGGAAAAAAGCAAAGCAACTGAGAAGGACCAAACCAACAGGAGCAAGTTAAAAGCAAAAAAATGGGGGGTCCTTGTCTTTAGCGGGGCATGTGTGCAAAATGTGCACAAAAAATGGTGACTTGGCTGGGGAAATTCTCTAGAGCATTTCAATGAAAAATTGGAATCATGAACCCAAACTCTCTGGTTATGACCTTCACAACAAGCCAAAAAAACTAAAACACTTGACCAAAGGATCAAAACCATTAGTCAACCCAACCTTCTGCATGCTAAAAATCCAAGTGTGTACAAGTGTATTCATTGCCATCCTTAAGTCACTACAGGAACCTAAGCTCCATCAAGTTAAGCTACGTAATTGATTCAAACTCCAAAAGCATCCTGGACATTTCCCCACTACCAGTCAGGCATTCATAACCTTGACGAGATTGTCACTGTGATTCTCCTGAACATTGCGCTACTACCACCTGGGCATCCATAGCCCTAATAGAGTTATTCAGATCCTCCTAAAAGTTGAATTTTCTTTATTTTTGATTTTCATTGTTTTCTTTTCTTCTTCTTTTTTCTTTCTTTTTATTTCTCTTTTCTTTTCTCTTCTTTCTTTTCAACCCGCAAGCAGTGAAGCTTGTACTTAGGGCTGAGAATCATAATGGTGCTAAAGAAGTTTTTTAGATTTTTCACTTAACTCAACTTCACCAAGGAGCCTACAGTGACCTCTAGATTCTTAAAGTGTGCGAGAGATATGGGATTTTAGAATATGCCAGGATCAAACTAAACCAACAAATTATCCTCTTTGAGCCAAACATATAGGTCACTTGACACTAGAAAAATACCTCACCATCCACTCTGAAAAAATGATTAGAGTTTCTTGAATAAATACTAAGAACAACCCCAGGTAATGAAATGGTTGTTGCGTGTGCAAACACACCCAACAAAAAAATAAGGGACCCTCAGCAAATAAGAAAAGTGGAAGCAAACCCAAACCAAAATAAAATTGAAAGAAAACTAACCTAAAGAAACAACCTAGAGTAACAAACTAATCTAATGAAAGAAGGAAAGCGAGCTATGTACAAAGAAACCTATACTACTCAAACTGAGCTACATACAAAGGGATTCAAAATGAACCATGTTCAAACAAGGAAAAATAGCACCCACCCTCATAATATTTAATAATCCATGCACAAGTAGAAGTTCTATCATTACAGTCCTAAGCCATGTGAATTCATCCTTATATTAAAAAAAATAAAACTTTATATTACAACAACATTTGAATTCAATGAAATGATCAGGAAAAACCAACAGTTAGGGTGACTCGTGAAGCCCATGGTCAATCCACAAACACGTCTTCCTTCCCTCATTCCCATAATCAAAATAATAAACATAGCTACGAGTATTCACAGGAGCAAGGAAAGATAAAACTTGGATGTCGTTGTGTGAGGGCAGCTATGTTTGACAGTTTGGAGCGTGTGTAGTGTCATCCAACTAGGCATCGTCTGCCTTTGGAGGATGCAGTTGATGAGGCAACATCCCTCTTGCATTGAAAACCTATATACCATAATCAAATTATTTAGGCAATAGACACTGTAAGGAATTAAAATTTTTGAATTCAAGGAACACTCCACCTGATATCGAGTTTGCATAAGGCTAGGAAAATGATTCAGCCAACTCATCTACCAAGCTCCCAATGGGACTCGTAGCCTCCATCGGCTATCCCTTGAGGAGATACACACTATCAAACTAATCATTTGTGGCCCTTGTGTCCACTTGATTTTTGTCCTCAGAAGGCAACACGCTGTCCCATTTCATTTCCCCCATGTAGATTTCAATTTGATGATGCTCCATGTAATAGAAACATGATATGGACGAATCCATTTTGTTATAATCCTCAGAATGCATAGGAGGATCAACAATAGATAGGGTATAAAGACCTATTGTAGCTGGTCCTTGTGGTTGGAAGGGTATATCACCCTTGTGGGAAGCTTCCAAGACATCCTTGCTTTGATCTTCTTCTCTATTCAGTCCATGTGGCTCATCAGGATACTTACTCATTTCTTCTTGTTCACTATTGTTGTAGATAGAAATGGTATCTTGTTCCCAATTTTGGAACTCAAATGCTTCACTATCCATAGGTTTAGGTGATATGTCCTCATCACTACTAACCTTTGAAATGTGCTCTTGCTTAGTGTCGCTATACCTCTGTGGTACAACTCAAAGTGGGAAGAAATCAAGAAGTGACACTAGCTCATCGAGGGGATCAGTATGACATACTATTCCCCCCTGAAAGTTCCTCATGAAGTTGATCATCAACCCTATGTAGATCATCTGTGAGAGATGATTACTCTTGATGGTCGATGGATGGCCCTCTCACTTGATCTACTTCATCGTCTGGAGATTTGGGATTGTATTGTTCTTCTTTTGTTATTGTTCAAAAATCTTCTTGTGAGTTGCACTCGACTAAATTGTCCCTTGATTCATGTTCTTCAACCTCTAGCTCACTTCTAAAAGCAACAACAAAAGGCCTCATATTGGGTTGTTCCACTTGTTCTTTAGCTTGTTTGAAGGCCTCTTGACACAACTTGCATGTGGACTCTGAATGTGCATGAAGCCTACACCAACCTGACAACAACACCTCCAAATCTACCTAGTATCTCAGCTTTGACCAGTCCCTAATGAGCCTTAAGATGAGTTCATTATACCTGTCCAATATCAAATCTTCATCAGCGCTTCAGGAGGAAATGTGATGGTGGATTGTCTCAGCCTGTGGTTGTTCCCACTCCTCTGAATCTTCCTTTTCACATGCTTGATCACAATCCTCCATTGAGAAAAGGTCTTCCAACCCAATTTCACTTAAACTTTAATCACTATTTTTTGCTGCCCCAAGAGTTTCAACCTCCTTCTTCTGATTTTCAACATCTACGTTGGTTGTCCCAACACTTATTTCTATAGAATTTATATTGATGGTGTTTTCTGCACAACAACAACTCAGACATAATATGGAAATCCTATCTCTCTTGAAACGTAAATCTCTATCAGCAAGCCTCAAAAGATAACCCCAAGGTCTCTAATTTCAGGTCTTGACAATGCATAAACAACTCAGTGATAAATGTGAAAATGTTGGTAATCACAAAGGGACCTTACTACAAGAAAATGCTAAATCTTTAATTTATCAGATCTAGCAATATGATGATACTTCAATTCTAAATGGAACCCAAATGATAAAAGAAATAACAAAAGATAAGGGTTTTAAGCGAGACTCCTAAGATTGAAACTATTCCTAAGACTAACAATGCAAATGATGAAATATTTGAAATGGACCAATCCTTCATAAACTAATTCCTGCTCGACCCAGATGAATCTACAATCTCACAGAAATAGTGCAATATTCTAAGGTATTAAAGACTTTCAGATCATGAACACTCATCCAAGACAACCCTATTGCAATTGAAATGGGTAAACCTTCACAATTGAACTAAGCATAATAAATGTAAGGTCTAGGCTAACTTTACAAAGCAACTAACAATCAACTACCTGCAAAAAGTATGGACCAAGGATTGTTGCAAACACTTCAAGCATCAAACCATAAACACCATTGAATCATGTCTAATTCTAAATCTAGCATGTTATCTAATACTTCCCAAGCAATCTCAAAGATAGAACAACAAGAACCATGCAAGATAAATCAACACAAGAGAATTCACCAAAAGCACAATGTCTCCAATTGTATTGAATCACCAAATAATAGCAACAATTCTAGTGTTATGTGTTACAACACTTGCTCAAAATGAACTAACTTCTAACCCTTGCTCTACTGCTTAATTCACTCTAGTATCAAAACTACCGTTCTAGCCCTTACAAATGAGCCAGAATGCCATATTAATAGAAAACCCTCAAGGGCATGTCGGCCTAATTAGAATTTACAATAATAATAAATGGCCATAAAACAAGTCGGCCAAGAGGAATTCAAAATAAGATAGGATATGCATTAAATGCATGAACTCCATCTAGGTCAGCCTAGGATCTCCAATATAGTTAAGACCAATGCATGCAAAATAATAGGGAAGCACAAATTCTGATGTAGCCCTGCATTAACTGCTTTCCCCTTTGTCTTTATTTTGCTCCACCCTATCATGCACCATCAAAAGCAATTTGTCCAAGTCGGCTATAGGTGCAAGAGGTAAAACCTTCATTATCCTTTCGATAGATTTAATATTTTCTCTTGATTTCTCCACTGACTTATCCCACTCAACCCTACTGGTTTGATATTTATCAATAACTACAATATAGGTGGTTGCATCATCCAACTGGTGCTCAGTAACTAGATCCTCACTGATTGGAGAATATACATCTCACCACTATTTTCTCAACTTCTCTAAGCTTAAATTATTTGGTGCAAACTTCATTCTCCCTGTCATCACCTCAAAGAAAGAAATGCATCTATCATAGATACCGGTCAGGGCATCCTCAATTTTCCTCCTCTGCTTATATATCTTCTTCAAAACCTTCTTCCTTATTTGCAAAGCTTCAAACAATTCCCAAGGTTCTGCAGCTCTGGAGGAAGGTAGAATTCCATCACTCACTAGCTTATCCTTAGTGTATTCCATGATGGTCTTGGTCTTTTGCAACAGGAGATCTACATCCTCTTTATCTTGAGCCAATACATCTTTCAACCAATCTATTTCCCTCATTGCATGTCCTCAAGTTGAAAGGATGTCCTTGATAGCATTATCTCCCTTAGTTTGCACCCCTTGTAACTAGTTTGTTGTGGAAAGAGTAGTGGCCTTCATTCTTTCTAGCTCAATTATGTTTTCCTGTGGTAGGAAAATCACAACAGAAGATGAGGAGCTAATCGATTGCAAGGGCCTCATCAAATCTTTCAAATATTTCTTAAGTCTTTCATTCTCTTTCTTCAACTCCTATTTAGTTTGTGCTTCTTTCCTCAATCTTCCCAGGATCACAACACTTGAACCCTCATATTCTTCAAATTCTTGTTCCATGGAAGTGGGTCCTAGGATGATAGTCTGCATGTTGTAATCACTCCTAGTAACCTCATCTCTATTCTTCTCTATGGCAGGAGTAGCAATGTGGACCACTCTATTGTTTGCTTCATCTCTTTCAATCTTGTAGATAACCCTGGCCTTCTTCTTTCGTTTACCTTTTCCTATTTTTTCCAATAGCTCATCCCAATTGGGAGGGGTATCATCCACAACAATTTTTTTTCTCTTTATTTCTCTATCAAGCCAGCCAGGAAAAACAGACTCTGACTGTATTTCACTCTATCCCACTTCTTCTTGTTGACCGTTAGGTGTACCTTCCTGCTTCTCAGGAAACTCATCTTTATCATGTTCTCCTTTTCCATACTCCTCTTTTTCATGAACTGGTGATGGATTCTTAATAGGTGTTTCCTCTCTCTGAAGAGGTATGTCTTCTTCACTTCTAGTAGGAGTATCCTCATAAGTTACCAACGGAGTCCGTAGAATTCTCTCAATTTATGTAGCTGCATTATGAAGCTCACCTTCTTGAAATTCTTCTCCCTCTTCACTTAACGGGTGCTCTACATCTGTTGGTTGTTCTGATATTGCACCATGTGGTTCATGGGGTGGAGAAGCCTCTTTATGTTGTTTTTCAGTAGAGGTTGCTGGAGGAATATCCTTCTTTGGCACACTGTCCTTGGCAGAAGGATTTCTTGATCTCCTTGTGTATACCTTTGTCTTCTCTCCAGAACTTTCTATATTTACCACTGTTGAAGGATTAGTTTCACTTTCTCCTTGGAAGATCCACCCTTCTTTGTTGAACCCCTTGTTGTTTTCCTCCTTTTAGATGATGGGAAACCGTCCTTTTCTTCTCCTTCACTGGGTTCTTCCTCTACAAATTTTTCTATCTTTGAAGTAGAATTCCTCTTCTTTTCTTTTGGTTTCCTCTATTTCTCCTACTCTTCTCCTTGGGAACCTTTGATCTTAATCTTAAAAGGAGAATCTTCTTTGGTTTTTCCCTTAGGATCTTCCTCAACCGACTCCTCGGAAGTAGAATGGGATTTTAGATTCCCCATCAGATTATAGGTACATGGCACACCTTTACTTTCAAGTTCCCACACCTTGTGTTTGAGCCACAACTTGGTGTATTTCATCATAGGGGCCATGATTTTCTCTAATTTAGTTTTTCCTTCTTCCATCCAATCTACTTCTCCAATCAGTTTGTCCTTAATTTTCTCATAATCATGACTTTGGATTAACTCTCCATCATCTTCCACCTAATCGGGAACCATTTTCACACTATACATTCAGACCAATAACTGGAAGTCTAGAGAATTTATTTTTTCTTACCTCGAACTCATCCTTGCTATTGGCCCAGTAGTCCTATATGTCATCTCTGTGGTGGTATTCCTTGTTGGCTTTCTTTTTGTGCTTCACCAGTGATATCAAAACCCAACCTTTTGGAATGGTAAGACAATCCAAGAGTGCCCATTTCCTCCTCAGAAGCATAGGCTAAATTAATTGAAGGGAATACCTTGCTAGTACCTATCTTCATAGGAAAATCTCCACCAAATCCAGTTTTATGCTTATCTTTCTTTCCAATGGCTTCAAAGTCACATATTTTTCTTGTGACCTCCAAAAGTATAACATGGTCTGTGGGATACCTTGGAAGCCTTTATGGATCCCTCTAACAACCATCAATTCTTATGTAAGAGAAGGTGGGAAACTATATGAACCAAGCCTCATACCTTTTGATCAACTCCTTAGCATCATCTGATATTCTCACGTGCTCTGCACCTTGGAGAAATCTAGTGATGTGCATGGTGAATGCATCATTCACCCTCCTGTAACTTGAGTTTCTTAAGTGCAATTGAGGATAAACCTCATAAATTACATCATTTCCAAATATTCCTCTTGTGCTCAATCCTTTATAGGGGTGGAATCTTGCAAGTGCATACACTAAATAAGAAGTCATGGTGAATGCCTTGGTGTGTAGCACATTACACATTTGTTAATGAATCACAACACTTATAACACCTTCCCAATGATAATTAATATTTTCCTGCTCCATCCTCACAATGACATGGAACATCCAATTCTCGAACATACTTACACTCTTTAGGCCTACCACCCGACCAAGCAATGTGATGGCATCATAGACTTCTTGTTTAAACTTTTCCCTATGCAACTACTTGGGTAGTTTTGAGAAATGAGACTTTGGATTTTCAAGCCAAGAATTGATAACATTTGTGACTTAATAGTCTCCTCCTCATAGTACCTTTCAGTTACCTCCATATTAAAAGCCACCACATCAGATCTATCTGGCATATCAAAAGTCTATGCAATAGAGATAGGGTTAAGATTAGCCAATACCCTCCCTTGAGGGCTGACTATCCTTTGTGAATCCCTATCATAGTGGTGGGCACATTCCAATACCAACTCATAACACTGAACTGTGGGAGGAAATCTTGCTACATGAGATAATCCTGATTCCATTAGTCTCCTGGCCAGCACTGGAAGATCTTCTTGTGCAATCCTTGATTTGAACTCCTCATAGTCCCATCAATCCACATTTGTGTCTGAAACTTCAAACCAGGTGAAGGCTATCTTACTTTCCAAAATCCTGCTCTTTATGTCCAATTTAACCCTTTATGCTTTTGAGATAGAGGATCCCCTCATATCACCCTTAGCCTATCCAGCCGCTGCCTTGCTAGATTTAGCCTGCATCCATCGAATACTAACATGAAAATCCAATTGTTGATAACATATTTATCAAAGTGTTAGCTCAAAATCATAAGAAAAACATCAAATCAACTATAAATCATCACAACTGAGAAGTTCAGAATTCCAAGCTAACCGGGGAAAACCTGTCTGAGAGGAACTTCAAAAAATTCCAGACCAAGTGGATTTTCCCAAAGAAGGCACAAATATCAACAATAGATCATCAAAATGAAGAAAGGATGCATATAACATTGTGTAATCTATCAGTTTAAAGCATGGAATGTTAAGCATTCATTATTAAATTCATCCATTTCATCCAATTTCAAAGTTCCACAAAGCCTCCTAGAGAATTTGGAAAAATCTAGCCAAACTAGAATTCCGTGAAGTCCCCAAAACTCTGAATTTTCAATGCACACCCTGGAACACAGAAGGTTAAATGGAATTCGAGAAAAATTGGGGATGCAAAAATTCCGTGAAGTCCTCGGAATCCTGACAAACTATTATTACGTTTTATTTTTCCTTGATACGATCAAATGTCCATGAATCTCAAATCTCCTAAGCTCTGCTTGAATCTAATTCATGTTTCCTATCAACCCATTTGGATCAAGACTACTTGAGGCGTTAAATGATGAATGTTCATAACAAATCAATGATGCCCTAGATTTGACAGCTGAAACCTCCACCATGGGTGAAAGGAACTAGCTCGGATTAAACCTGGATTGAGCTTGAACGCACTCAACAACGAACCAAACTAAAACATTGACTTATGGGGCAAGGCACGGGAACCATTTGAAAATTCAGAACATCACTAAAATCCAACTAGTTAACTAGGGCGGAATATAAGATAGGCATTAAGAATCCTCAAACATCAAACACAACCCTAGTTTGAAGCATTTAATCGTCAAACATGCAAAATCAGGTTCCCAAATGGATGTAAAATGGCCATGGACAACCAATCATTAATATTTCAAAGGCAGGGACCATAGTTACATACCATAAGTAAATCAAATTCGACCACAAGGAAAATAAGCAGTGAACATAGATGCCATAGCGACCAAATCAAATTAAATTTAAGAAATCTAAGCACCTCAACAAGCAAATCAAGAAATCCAAACGCCCAACTCACCAAATCTTAGATGCAAGAGTGATATACAACGAAAGATGAGAGAAAATGATGCAAAATCCCCTTAAATTCAACCACACTGGTGCCGCAAAGATAGTACCTAGGTGCATTAATGTCGTCAACAAGACAGGCTGAAGAAATTCAGAAACCCGACGGCAAAACATAATCGCAGAAAAATCCTATCCATGTGGAATTCTGCGAAGTCCCAGATTTCCCGACCTACAATGTTAGTCTCTTCGTTGGACTTTGAGTGAAATCCAGGAAAATCCTGATGGAGTGGAAAATCCTGAAATGAAGTAAAAACCCGAACTTTCTTCAAAACTTAAAATTTTCAAAGTGCTTCCTAGAAGGGGGGCATTTGCATGAATAAGATAAGCATTCAAGCACGTGCAAAGGTAACAAAACCTCAACATAACAAGGGCTCAAAACAAAAAGTGAAAGAAAAAGAGGGTCCCTGCTTTCAACGGGGCGTGTGTGCGAAAAACTACACAACAAATGGTGACTCTATTGTGAAAATGCTCCAAAGTATTTCAGTGACAATCTGGAATCAAGAACCCAAAATCTTTGGTTTCGATCTCCCTATCATAAAAAAAAATCAAAATGCAAGATTAAAGAGTCAGAACCAAAGGTAGATTTAACCTTCCATAAACTAAAAAATTTAAGTGTGTGCACATGAGTTCATTTCCCTACTTGGACTACTGTAGGAACCAAGTTTAGTCAGGTTAGGCCATGTAAAAATTCAACTCCAAAAGAAGCATGGATAGAGCCTTATTGCCAATCAGACATCTATAGCCCTGACGAGGTTATCGTTGTGACTCTCCCGAACATAGCTCTATTGCCAGTCAGGCGTCCATAGCCCCGATAGAGATATTTGGATACTCCTGATAAGTTGAATTTATTTTATTTTCAATATTTTCTCTTTTCTTCTTTTTGATATTTCTTTTCTTTTTCACTTTTTTGTTTCAACTTGTGAACAATGAAGTTCACACTCAGGGCTGAGAAGGATTTTTCACCAACAAGACCTCAAAAAGATCCCACAACAACCTCAAACCAGTGACCCATCCTTCTTAAATCAAACATTTAGACTGCTTCACGATAACAAAGACCTCAACCATCCATTCAAGACACATGATTAAAGTTCATCAAGGAAATACTTAGAATAGTCCCAGATAAAGGTATATTTTCCATGCAGGTGCAACACATACAAGAGAAAACAAGAAGACCTCCAAAGCAAGAGTAGAGAAAAAACACACCAAACCGAAAGCAAATGAAAAGAAAAAAAGAAAGAGAAACCTACTCTAACCAAAAAAAAGAAAAGCAAGCCAAGCAAAAAAGAAACCTACTCTAACTATGTACAGGAAAAGAGCTGAAAACAGCTCAAGATTGGAAATAATGCTTCAAATACTGCCCATTGACTGGCAGTGGGATATCTTCCCTAGAGAGAGTTTTCAAGCCAAAATAATTATCTCCTAGAATCTCTGAAATCTGGTAAGGGCCAAGCCAAAGTTTGTCAAATTTACCATGCTCCCCCTTATGGTCATGAGCTTTATCCCAGTAGAGAACCAAGTTAGAGATTTGAAAGGCTTTTACCTTGGCTCTTCTATCAAACCACCTTTTGACTACACCTTGATGTTTGACAAAGTTTTCTAAGGCTTCATCCCTTCTTTCTTCAAGGTGTAACAACTCCTATAGGCGGGCCTCACACCTGTTTTCTTCATCATAATATTCATTAATGAATTGTAAAGTAGGGATCCTTAATTGAATTGGAAATATAGGTTCCAGGCCATACACAAGGTGATAAGGGGAGGTCCCTATGGAATTCTTTTGTCTTGTACGATCTTCCCATAGAGAAAATCTAAGTTGAGTGTGCCAATCCTTGGGATTCTTCTCTAGTAACTTACGGATGACTGTTAAGAGGTTTTTATTGGAAGACTCAGCCAAACCATTACCTTGTGGATAGTAATTAGAGGCAAATTTTATTATGATCCCATGATCAAAAGCCAAGTTAGAAAATTTCAATGATGCAAATGTAGGACCATTATCAAAAACTAAAGATAAAGGACATCCAAAGCAATTGATAATACCTGATTCAATGAAATCAATTACCACTTCGGAAGTACACTGTTTGCATGCAAGAGCTTTAGTCCATCATGTAAAATAATCAATAACAGTGAGAATATACCTGTGACCCACAAAAGAAGGTGGATTGATGGTACCTATGAAGTCCATCCCCCACTATGCAAAAGGTTTTACCTCAAAGACTGGTTGAAGTGGAAGAGCTGCATACTTTTCTCTAGTTGCTATGGTCTAGAACACATGGCAAGTTCTGACATGACTGTGTGTGTCCTTGAACAATGTAGGCCAATAATAACCAGCCCTCAGAATCTGATTTGCAGTGGAATGTGCAGATCCATGGCCAGTACCGTATCTATCATGAAATTCAGCCATGACTCTCCCAGCTTCCTATTGCCCCAAACATCTTAAGTATATACCTTCATGATTCCTTTTGTATAAGACAACTCCTTTTAGCATGAAACTTTCGCTCTTCAAACATAGTGCCCTCCTTTGTACTGCATTAAGATGGTCAGGACACCTTTGATTCAATAGATAGTGAATGATATCATCATACCAGCCCCCTGGAGAAACATCTTCAAGATTGTAATGCTGGACTGTAAGGTCAGGGCCCATTTCTGCCATTTTTCTCATAATCCCTTGTCCTCGTACCAGTTTCATATGTTGAATCTCAATATCATATTCCTGCAACATGGTCACCCACTTTTGCTCTGCATTCTCCTAGCTCATTCTGCATCAACAACAACTTGACTGCAAGATCAGGAACTATTGCAATGACCTTGTTTATGAGAATATAGTGTCTAAATTTATTCACAGCCCTGACCAAGGCATAAGCCTATTTTTCCACACTTGGGTACCTCAATTCTACATCTTTCAGTGGTGCGCTCATAAATTCTATGGGGTGCTCATTCCCTTGATCAGATTTTTGAGTCAACATGCCAGCACAGGAATGGTTAGAAGGAAATGAATATATGTAAAACGACTTCTCATAATTAGGACTTACCAATACTGGGGCCTCAGAAATAGCTCTTTTAATTTCTGCAAAATGCTTCTTTTGCCTCTACACTCCATTCAACCTTAGCTTCTTGCTTCAACATGGCATTCAATGGCTTGACTATTTCAGCAAATCCAGTGATGAAATTCCTTACAAAGTTGATCTTTCCAAAGAATGATTTCATTTCTTTCTTGCTAGCAGGTGGTTGGATCTTGAGTATAGCTTCCACTCATTTTGGGTCAATAGCAATGCCTTTTTTTGAAATAACATGTCCCAGTAACTTTCCCTCAGTAACTCCAAAGATGCACATCTTTGGATTGAGAGATATACCAAATTCCCTACACTTCTAAAACACTTTACATAAGTATGCTATGTGGTCTCCTCTCTTCTTGGAAAAGACCGTCATATCATCCATGTAAATGATTATGCATATACCAATTATGTCTTTAAAGGAAATGTCCATAGCCCTCTAAAAGGTGGCTCCAACATTGATCAAACCGAAGGGCATCCTCCTGTAGGAAAAAATGCCCCATCTTGTGGTGAAAGTGGTCTTATGCCTGTCTTCATACTGCACCATAACCTGGTTGTACCCTGAGTAGCCATCCAGGAAGGACATCATTTGATAACCATTGACAATCTAAAGTACTTCATCCAGTGAAGGTACAAGATAATTGTCCTTTTCTGACGCCCTATTGAGGTTTCTAAAATCCACACACAACCTGATTTCACCATTCTTCTTTCGCACTAGAACCAGGTTCGCCACCCAGATGGAGTGTCTGACTGGGAATATGATTCTTGTAGACAGTAGCTTCCTCACTTCCTTCTGAAATAGGGGTTCTAGTAAGGCATTGATTAGCCTTTGCCTCTCCCTGAAAGGCTTCACTCCTGGCCTCAGAGGGATAGTGTGAGTTATAATTGACTTGTCATAAGTTTTCAAATCCTCATAACTCCAATCTATCACATCTTGATATGTATGTAATGCATCAATTATTCCTCTCCTCTCTTCTAGAGTACATACTTTACCAATGAAGACATTCCTGACATCCCCATGAGTTCCCATATTATATGTTTCACACTGTTCACTGATGGACTCCTTCTTGGCATCTTGTTCTTGATCTCTGACCTTATCCAGATCAAAAATCCTTTCTAACTGCACCATTCCTCTGGGAATAGTATTAGTCTTAAAATTGATTACTCCTTCCAGATCCATCTCTGCTTCTTGAGGTTCAGTTTCATCAATAATCTGTGAAGAAAAAACATCTGAACTCATGATAAAATCCAAAATATGCTTATCATCTTCAAATACCTAAAAGTTGGTGACATTGTCAGGTACTGAAGGCACTGGAGTTAACTCCATTGTAAACTTCTTCAATCCCGAAAGGGACAAAGGTTGCAACGTACTAGCTACTTGAGCAAAGGAATCAACTGAATGTTGAAGGAATCAAATCTTTCAATAAGGTCCCATACTCTATGTCTATAATTGGTCATTCTTTTGTCATGACAAGAGTATTGTCTCCTAACTTGCTTAACCACTAACTCAGAGTCCCCAAAGACTTGCAAAATCTTGACCTTTTTCTTTAGTGCCATGAGCAACCCATGAATTAAAGCCTCATATTCTGCTACATTATTCATACAATGAAATTGAAGTCTATGAGAAACAAAGAAAGTTTTACCTTTTGGACTAATTAATTCAAATCCAGCTCCAGGTCCTTGTTTCGACTTAGATCCATCAAACCTTAAAGTCCAACAACCAACAACTGTAGACTTCCTTGTTGTATCTCTTGCACTGTTGCTGTTGGAAGGTTCCTTAGAAAGCGTCACTCTCTTCCCTTTAGGATCCTCCTAAACATTTTGGATATTGATTTTGACTGTTGGGATGGGATTGATACATTTCTGCACTTGTTCCACTGCAGTCCAACATAAGCAACAATCTAGTTCAGAATGGGAGGCATTATGGACCCTGCACCAATTTGGAAAGAGAAAATATCCAAAATTCATTTCCCTACCCAACTGAATCTAATCCTCAATGCACTTCTGAATGAATTCTTGGAAATTATCCAGCAAACTGACCTGATTATCTTTAGGATCATCATCATTTTCAACAGGTTCCACCAGAGCTTCAATTCTACTAGATTCTGTTGTGAGATCAGTGGGCATTGTATGCAGCATAAGGGCTTCCTCTACATCTGACTCCTCAAAAGGGGCTGCAAGCTCGTAATTACCCATACTTACTTCCGATATCAGAATTTCATTGGAGGTATTTTAATATTCTGTAATCATGTATTTCATTTTGGGTTCTCTTTCAATTCTAATCTGGTTTAGCACTCCCTTCCAGGGAAGCCACATATGAGAGTGATCAGTTGATACATATCCATTCAAGGCCCTGGTAAAGTCTCTTCCCAAAATCAAGCCATAAGCATCAGGTATATCTACCACCTGTATATTGATAACTTGTTGAATTCTAGGGTTAGAAGCAACCTGGATATAAATCATGTTTAATTCCCCTACAACATTAACTTCAGTTCTATCCAATAGTGTAACTTTATTTTGGGAATTAGTAGGAGTAATACCCAAAGCTCTACAAAAAGGGCACTACATTAGTGGAAGCACCTGAATCTAACAAGCAATTGTGCAGATTTTTCCCAAATATGTGGAAAAAACTCAGAAATGGAGGAGTATCCATTTTCCCCTGGAATAGGGTCAAGGGAGTATCCACTTGAGCAACTTGAGTTCTATCTTTATCTTTTCCTTTATCTCTAGGAGGAACATGGACTTGATTATGAGTCTGATTTTTCCTTCCTACCGATTGAGAACTAGATCCTTTATTGACACTTTCACTAACTGATTTATCTTGTGATATGGAATTTGCATTGTAAGCTCCTAGAACTATATTCCTAATGGTCAGAACTCCCAATAACTCAAATGCAGAGAGACTTACCTTTAGTTTTCTGAGTTCTTCTGCAACATATGTGGCCAATTTTTCTTCACTCAGATCAACAGGGGTCTCTTTTGGGTATTCCACCACCTTGTCCTTGTTTTCATCAATACTTTTCCCTTTTGTCATGTCCATATGTCCTTGATCCTTAGAGAAATATTTCCTAGACACCTGATGATATGGAAGATTATTACTAGCATTAGGATCTGGAGGCGTAGTGAAGTTGTTTGGTGGAATGGAGGTGGTGAAGGGGCCTCTAGCCTATGGACGTCTATGTGGCAGATCCCTCAAATCATACTTCTTGAAAAACCTTTGGAAGGTTTGTACCTCTTCAACATAAGCTTCCTCTTCATCCATGGGTCCATTGTCATTCACTAGGTTTTCATCAAACAACTGTGTAATCTCATCTCCATTGCACACTTGGTCAGCCTCTTCCTTTAGCTGGTATGATTCTTCTTCAGGGAAATTTTCCTTGCTCTGTGGAAAAGGAGCATGATTTAGTACCAAAACTGATGAATCATAGGGAGTAGATGGCACCATTTCATGACTACTTGCATTATTCTCCACTTCATACTGAAAAATTGAAGTTGTTGTCTGGAACTCTTGACAATCTAACTCAAAATGTTGACTTGTTTTATGGAGCCTACACCATCCTAATAAAGAAGCCTCAGCTAAATATACACCACTTGGAGGCTTCTCTTGGTTGACTTTCTAATTGACTGGTTGATCCAATGGGGTGGGAATACCTCCATTATTAGGCCTCATATTCCAAGCCCTATTTTGTCTAGGTGGTTGTCTCCTATCAAACCCTTGTCCACCAGCTTACCCTCTATCAAAGTTCTGGCCTGAAGATTGTCCTTTATCAAAAAAATTTCCCCTATCATTATTATACCCTTTGTCATTATTATATCCTCTTTCAGGATGTTTCCCCCTATCAAAATGTTGTCCTTATTGAAAATCTCAGTTTTCTTTGTTATGATTGGACTACATACCCCTTTGAGCAACTTGAAGCTGCTTGTTTTGGTTTCTCAAATAAGTCACCTCCATATTCAACTTCTTCACTTGTTCAGTCAATTCATCCAGTCTCTCTTGGTCAGAATTCCTATATGGAGGTTGATTTTAATTATTTTGAGGATATCCTACTATAGTATTGGCATTCAGTGATTGGTTTAATACTTCAGAATTTTGTAGATACATGGGAAAACTAGCCTGAGACTGTGGATGAAGAGGCTGATTCACATTTTGTTGGGGATAGCTAATTGTAGGTGGACTTGACTCACTGGAGGCCCTGGGTGAGGGACCATAGGAAATTGAGGCACTGAATTCATGATTGGAGTGTGATTGGCGAGAGCCTGGTTGAGAGTTGGAATCTGTCCATGAGCAGTGGGTCCTAACGACGGTAAAGGCCCAGAAAAATGTTGTCTTAAAGTAGTACTAACCTTCATAGCCTCTGCATATGCATCAAGCAAGGTGGTGGGAGGGTTATTTCTCCACTTCATGAAGGTAGCCATAAGACTGTCAAGACCTTCATAATAAAATTCTAAAGCAATGGCTTCGTCAACAGCATAAGGAGCCTATTATTGGATGTAGACAAGATGAAACCTATTGTTAAAGGTTTATGTGGGCTCATGGAATTATCTCTTAACATTGGTGAATTGAAGATAAAGCTCATTGGGACTAATGGGAATCCTAAACTTCTATAGAAATACAGTCTCTAGTTTAGTCCAGTTCTGAATAGATCCAACAAACAAATGATTGTAGCAATAGAATGCATCTTCTCCTAGGGAATAAGGAAAGATCCTACACGCTACATCCTTATGATTAATTCCTCTATCCTTAAGGAAAGTCTGAAAGATCCTAATGTGTTCCTCAACAGTTCTATTGGGGTCATTAACATGGAACTTAGAACAAAAGTGTTCTGGGTTCTTAGGAATGACATTGTAATTAGCAAAGGTCAATGGAGATGGGTTATTGGCAAGGAAATCCATTGGTGGAGGTGGGGGTGGTAATGGCTGACTTATGGCTATTTGAGGTTGTTGAATGGGAATGCCCTCAGACTTAGATGAAGATGAACTTGATGAGGATGGGGATGATGGAGATGATAAAGGTGGCTGGGTAGATGATTATTCTCCCCTTCTGCTGGTCCTTCTTGACCTAGTAGGGACTGGTAATTCTTGAAATTCCTCCTCCCCTACAGTAGATTTGGTTCTTCTAAAAATTTCAGGAGAGATGGTAGACAAAAATCGATCTAGCTTGCTTATTCAGGCCCTCCTTCTAGCACCAATCTATTGATGGTGTTTTCTGCACATCAACAACTCAAACATAATATGGAAATCCTATCTCTCTTGAAACGTAAATCTCTATCAGCAAGCCTCAAGAGATAACCCCAAGGTCTCTAATGTCAGGCCTTGACAATACATAAACAACTCAGTGATAAATGTGAAAATGTTGGTAATCACAAAGGGACCTTACTACAAGCAAACACTGAATCTTTAATTTATCACATCTAGCAATATGATGATACTTCAATCCTAAATCTAACCCAAATGATAAAAGAAATAACAAAAGATAATGGTTTTAAGAGACACTCCCAAGATTAAAAAAATTCCTAAGATTAACAATGCAAATGATGAAATATTTGAAATGGACCAATCCCTCATAAACTAATTCCTGCTCGACCCAGATGAATCTGCAATCTCACATAAATAGTGCAATCTTCTAAGGTATTAAATATTTTTAGATCATGAACACTCATCCAAGACAACCCTATTTCACTTGAAATGGATAAACCTTCACAATTGAACTAAGCATAATAAATGTAAGGTCTAGGCTAACTTTGCAAAGAAACTAACAATCAACTAGCTACAAAAAGTATGGACCAAGGATTGCTGCAAACACTTCAAGCATCAAACCAAAAACACCATTGAATCATGTCTAATTCTAAATCTAGCATATTATCTAATACTTCCCAAGAAATCTCAAAGATAGAACAACAAGAACCATGCAAGATAAATCAACACAAGAGAATTCACCAAAAGCACAATGTCTCCAATTGTATTGAATCACCCAATAATAGCAACAATTCCAGTGTTCTTTGTTACAACACTTACTCAAAATGAACAAACTTCTAACCCTTTCTCTACTACTTAATTCACTCTAGTATCAAAACTACCTATCTAGCCCTTACAAATAAGGCAGAATGCCATATTAATAGAAAACCCCCCAAGGCATGTCGGCCTAATTAGAATTTACAATAATAATAAATGGCCATAAAACAAGTCGGCCAAGAGGAATTCAAAATAAGATAGGATATGCATTAAATGCATGAACTCCATCTAGGTCAACCTGGGATCTCCAATATAGTTTAGACCAATGCATGAAAAATAATAGGGAAGCACAAATTCTGATGTAGCCTTGCATTAACTTCTTTCCCCTTTGTCTTTATTTCGCTCCACCCTATCATGCACCATCAAAAGTAATTTTTCCAAGACAGCTATAGGTGACAGAGGTAAAACCTTATTTCTCCTTTTGATAGATTTAATATTTTCTCTTGATTTCTCCATCGACTTATCCCACTCAACCCTACTGGTTTGATAATTATCAATAACTGCTATATAGGTGGTTGCATCATCCAACTGGTGCTCAGTAACTAGATCCTCACTAACTGGAGAATGTACATCTCACCACCATTTTCTCAACTGCTCTAAGCTTAAATGCTTCGGTGCAAACTTCCTTCTCCCTGTCATCACCTCAAAGAAAGAAATGCATCTATCATAGATATCGGTCAGGGCATCCTCAATTTTCCTCCTCTGCTTATATATCTTCTTCAAAACCTTCTGCCTTATTTTCAAAGCTTCTAACCATTCCCATGGTTCTACAGCTCAGGAAGAAGGGAGAATTCCATCACTCACAACCTTATCCTTAATGTATTCCACGATGGTCTTGGTCTCCTGCAAAAGGAGATCTACATCCTCTTTATCTTGAGCCAATACATCTTTCAACCAATCTATTTCCCTCATTGCATGTCCTCAGGTTGAAAGGATGTCCTTGATAGCATTATCTCCCTTATTTTGCACCCCTTGTAACTAGTTTGTTGTGGAAAGAGTAGTGGCCTTCATTCTTTCCAACTCAGTTATGGTTTCCTGTGGCAGGAAACTCGTAGCAGAAAATGAGGAGCTAATGGATTACAAGGGCCTCATCAATTCTTCCAAATATTTCTTAAATGTTTCATTCTCTTTCTTCAACTCCTGTTTAGTTTGTTCTTCTTTCCTCAATCTTCCCAGGATCACAATACTTTAACCCTCATATTCTTCAATTTCTGGTTCCATGGAAGTGGGTCCTAGGTTGATAGTTAGCATGTTGTAATCACTCCTAGTAACCTCATCTCTATTCTTCTCTGTGGCAGGAGTAGCAATGTGGACAAATCTGTTGTTTGCTTCATCTCTTTTGATCTTGGAGATGACCTTGGCCTTCTTCTTTCCTCTACCTTTTCCTATTTTTTCCAGTAGCTCATCCCAATTGGGAGGGGTATCATCCACAACAATTTTTTTTCTCTTTATTTCTCTATCAAGCCAACTGGGAACAATAGACTCTGACTGTATTTCACTCTATCCCACTTCTTCTTGTTGACCCTCGGGTGTACCTTCCTGCTTCTCAGAAAACTATTCATCTTTATCATGTTCTCCTTTGCCATACTCCTCTTTTTCAT
Source organism: Sequoia sempervirens (assembly GCA_007258455.2). Taxonomy (NCBI): domain Eukaryota; kingdom Viridiplantae; phylum Streptophyta; class Pinopsida; order Cupressales; family Cupressaceae; genus Sequoia; species Sequoia sempervirens. The sequence goes on from VDFB02000015.1 coordinate 76,529,963, forward strand.
GCACTGGTGATGGATTCTTAACAGGTGTTTCCTCTCTCTGAAGAGGCCTATCTTCTTCACTTCTAGTAGAAGAATCCTCATAAGTTACCAAGGGAGTCGTAGAATTTTCTCAATTTCTATAGCTACATTATGAAGCTCACCTTCTTTAAATTCTTCTCCCTCTTCACTTAACGGGTGCTCTATATCTGCTAGTTGTTTTGATGCACCAAGTGGTTTATGGGTTGGAGAAGCCTCTTTATATTGTTTTGCAGTAGAGGTTGTTGGAGGAATATCCTTCTTTGGCACACTATCCTTGGGAGAAGGAGTTCTTGATCTCCTTGTGTATACCTATGTCTTCTCTCTAGAAATTTCTATATTTACCACTGTTGAAGGATCAATTTCACTTTTCTCCTTGGAAGGTCCACCCTTCTTTCTGGAACCCCTTGTTGTTTTCCTCTTAGATTTTGGGGCACCATCCTTTTCTTCTCCTTCACCTGGTTCTTCCTCTACATATTTTTCTATCTTTGAAGTAGTAGTCATCTTCTTTGCTTTTGGTTTCCTCTGTTTCTCCTGCTCTTATCCTTGGGAACCTTTGATCTTAATCTTAAAAGGAGAATCCTCCTTGATTTTTCCCTTAGGATCTTCCTTAGCCGACTCCTCAGAAGTGGAATGGGATTTTAGATTCCCCATCAGATTATAGGTACATGGCACACCTTCACTCTCAAGTTCCCAAACCTTGTGTTTGAGCCACAACTTGGTGTATTTCATCACAGGGGCCATGATTTGCTCTATTTCAATTTTTTCTTCTTCCAGCCAATCTACTTCTCCAATTAGTTTGTCCTTAATTGGCTCATAATTGTGACTTTGGATTAAGTCTCCATCATCTTCCACCTGATCAGGAACCATTTTCACACTATACATTCAGACCACATCAACTGCAAGTCTAGAGAATTTCTTCTTTCTTACCTCAAACTCATCCTTACTGTAACCTCCAAAAAAATGCAGAAGAAATAGGTCAGAGCAAACTGTTGTCAATAGATTTGCACCTTGTTGAATGAAATATTCAGCAACCTACTAAAACATGGAAACCTTCTTTAGATGTAGGTGATCTGAATGAAGAAGGAATCTCTAGAGTGAGCTGGTTCTCCGAATGATGAATATTAAACTGCTTATTCTGGGAAAAGGGGTAAAAAGTTGAACTGAAAACAAATCTGAATCTAACTGATATTTCACTTAAAGTTATGAAATTCAAACATTGACACTCACAACAACTTTCTTATCACAATGAAACTCACAATCTCACTGACACATACTTTCATTAGTATTTTGCATGAAGATTCCTAAATGAAGTACAATAGGCAACCTAAAACTATGCAATTCTGAAACACAACTTATAACAACAAGACATAAAAGGATTCTGATTTGAACCACAAAGACATCAAATTGCTATTATGAAACTGAGATAGAAATGAGAAGGAGAATACTGCTGCTTTATTAAAACTAAAAGAGTGAATAATTTTGAACTGAGTACAAAAGGTTCACAAACTCAAGATGTGTATGAGTAGGAACTCCTCTCAACTAAAGGAGGAGAGCTAAAAAGACTAAGTCTTTTGAAAGGCATAACTCTCAAGAAACCCTAATCTGAGCTCAGAAAAAAGATCAAGGAAAAAGGCTTCAAACTGTCTCAAAAACTGCAAAAAAGCAGAAAAAAGCATAATGCTTTTATGATCACACTGTCAAGCCTCTAAAAATAGGCTGAATTTGCTTTAAAAGCTCAAAAACACCTTATCTCTCCAAGATAAGTCACAAATCCGACCAAGAGAAGAAGTCAACAAAAATCTACTAAAAATAGCAAGAAATCATAAAACAATTTATAACAGATTGCTCTATGATTTTGCTTTACAGGATTGCAAATTTGCACAATTTGTCTATTTTTTCCAATTAAAGATTAAAAATCTTTTGCAAAAAAGAAAAGCTTCTTATCTCTCCATTACAATGTTTGATTTTCTCACAAAATCATAAATATATTACATATCATTATATTCTCATCAACTCCTCAATTGATTTCTTTAAAATCAATTAAGAAAACAAGGAACCCTAAATAGATAATTGACCCAAAACAAAAGACCCTAAGTCATTAGGTATCCCACCATAATATTGTCATTGTTTTCTCATAAAACAATAGAATAACCCACCTTCAAGACCTCATATTTCACTAAGGAAAAATAAATAAGTCACAAAGACTTAACATATTAACCCAACATACAAATTTCGGCCACCCTAAAATACATTAGACTTTAGTTTTTTGAATAAAATATGATGCAAGGATTAACCATTCAACTTTCCCCATGTGTTTTGACCGAAGACTCTAGATGATGATAAGGTCAAATTAGGGTTTCAACAAAACAAGGTCAAACCCTAATCATCACTTCATTTCGCACTCTCCACTTTAAAGGAAAAGAGCTCTGCCAGTGAACATGCCACCATGATAGTCGAGCTTGGACTAGTACTCGTGTGCCTTGAGAACTTCATCTTGCTTCCTCCGTGGTCGAGCTACTCAGAGGGTAAGCTTGTTTTGCTCTGTATTGAGGTTCTTTCACTTGATTTCAAAGAGTAATCTCCATAGCCGCGGCTTGTCATGCTTATTTCTGATTTCCTCCATACTCTGGTGCTTTTTTATGCTTGGCCGACCTATTATAAGCTCGAGTTCATCTAAAAGCTTTGTGGGAAAGCTTGCTTAAGTTTTGTCTTCTACCTCCTATGCACAAGGTAAGCTAGCTTCCATGGTTTTATTTTGCATTTTTGGCCTTGAGGCCGCGGCTATACACAACTTCTAATACATTTCCTTGTTTATTTCTTGCGCGAATATTGTTGTATCTGTACTCCTTATGCTTGCCGACCACCTTACACGAGCTTGCACTAGATATCTTCATGTGGTTTGAGAATCTACTATGGTTTTGGCCATGCCATAAGCATCCTTCTACAGATTCAAAGCGGTGAGTTACATACATACTTTCTCTTTTGGAAAACTCGACCTCTTTCACTTAAAAACCATGGCCATATATCAACTGCCATATATATATTATAAAAAGCATTTTTTTATGAGATTTTGGGTCTGACCCAACACAGGAAATTTTCATTTTCATGTATTTAGCTGTTTTATGTAAAAAACCGATATGGGTTATCTCCATTATTGCATTTTCTGTATTTTGAAAGTAAACCCTAGGTGTGGGTACTTGAGATTCAAAACTGTAAATTTATTTGTATGATCTATTCATATGGGCTCGACCCAAAACAACCAGTGGTTTATTTCGGACTCCTAAAACAAAAGAATGACATGGGTATTTGCATATTTTGCAGAAAATGTATCTATTATGATTTCTCTTCAGAGCTCGACCACCAGTTCTTTGCATTTGTTCTTGTTATTTACTTAACAAACTCTTCTTATGGACATCACTGGAAATGTAAAGCTTCATGGTTTTGTGCATTCTAAACCTTGACTCAAGGATAAAATCCCACCAGTGTACATGAATGATTGGAAATGGTGAACAATCTATATGTTTACTGTATTTAGCGTATGGCTCGACCCATATGACCAGTGGTTTCTACCTTTTGTTGGTATTTATGTGCCTGTTAATTTCCTCCATATAAGTGCTTGACAGTGAAAAGGGAACTAAGCATTGTCTTAAAACTCTCGTATGACAAAAACACTTAACTTGTTGTTCTGGAAAACACACCCATATGAGCAAATTGGAAATGCTGAAAATCTGATTCACATGGTACTTTACCTTCTTTAACTTTCTTCATGGAAACATTGTAGAAATTATGTCCTTCACAAGACCTTCTCCTGAGTATATAGCACCTTTGAGTATATCCTGTTTGTATTGCATTAAAAACTTGATATCCTTTCGGCTTCTTATTGCTTGAAGCTTTCACACATTTGCATTTTAAAGGTTCCTCTTGTGTCTTTTAGTTCATGTGTACTTTGCTTGACACTTGTAATTCACTGAGGATAATTCTGGATACACATGGTACTTTGATTGTTGTCTTCAACTAAACACTGATACATGGTTTTATTTGAAACATCCTTCCAGTCGGAATGAGCTATTTTGTCCCTACACACTGCTTTCAATGAAAGCTCACATGTTTCCTTACAAAAATAACACCTCAGAAACACCTTCTAGAACGAAAATGTTATCATTTTATCCTATGATTCTGAATTTTGTATTCGCTTATTAGTCAATTAGAATTGGTAATCCACTTAACACTTGATCATTTAACAATTGAATTCACTGACTGTCTTTTGTACTCTTGAGCAACATGGTACTCTTCATGCATTTTTATGTTTCACTTATCAAACTGTTCTTTAAATCTGCTCTCTTTCACGATGAAAATCAAAACAAAACTCTTGATTAAGGCATAATGTATGTTCAATATCCTTGATCGTGAAAAGGATACTAACGAACTGGAACTTGCATGACATATATGATTATGATGAACACAGAACATGAACTTATGCAGCAATGTTTGATATAAATATACTCATCTGAATTGATTGAGTGAGCTAAACTCACTGTTCACCTGTAGCCTTCAGAAGAATAAACCTAATTGTTATGAATGCACAGTTGGTTTAGTAGCTCGATAGATAACTCTGCTTTTACTCTTTCAATTGTATTTCATTTCTCTTGTCGAATATGATGATGTAATCTTTAAATCAGCCCATTTAATGAATAGGGCAGCATGTCGAGCTCTACCCTTGTGGGAGCCCGTTTTTCTCCACATGCTTGGTTTTTGAATAATGATTAGCTTCGTGACTTTACCTATACCTGCACAAGGAAACAAACAATGTTAGCATAAAAAATAGAACATGATGATCATGATATTGTTATTTCTCCTTCAACTCATTTCTTCCATACTACACTTGATTGATTGTTTCGATGCATAATTAATAGTAGGCTGCACTATTGTGGGTGCCTCATGTAGGTTACTTCATAATCGGAGCCACTGACACCCCCTCTTTTCTCTTATAGGTTGATGGAGCACAAGAAGACAAAGGTGCACCATTCAATGTCAAACATCGATAATCAGGCAATGATGATTATGTCGTCACTTATATGTTTTACTTTCTACATCTTCAGTAGTGTAATGTGCTATTAGTAATACATTGTGACAGTCACATCCACGACTTGTGTGGATATTTGATTTCATCTTTTATGCTTTTCATTTGAAAAGAAAATGCATTTAAATGCAATGTTGTAATATCATTCTGATTCTTGAAATCAAATGAAGCCTTGTAAAATATGAGTCTTTTCATGAAATAAATGAAAGCATTTAAAATGTTATTTTGCTCATCTGCTCAATTTTGTACTTCAGTCATTTCTGGAATATTTGAATAACACTCTAAAAACTCTACTTCTTCTTTAAAATGTATAACTGTCACTCGATGAATAATGATAAAGGTGCAATCAACACTTAAACACAATTTGCAATTTCACATTAATATGTAATAATGTTCAGCTAGCTCCACCAATTGAGTTGAGATGAAAATTTGGTAACATTTTGGTGATTTCCGCTATATGCTTGCCTGCTAAGCATAGATCAGTGGCCTTTAAACAATTCATTGGGCACAAAGTCAATTCTGCCCCTTCTTGACAACTCAGAACTTGAACAACACTCCAAACAACAGCAAGGAAAACAAAACTGAAACTGAAAGCAAACTAACAGGCCCTGATGGCCAACAAAACATGTGCAGCAACGCTTAGGGAAAGAAAAACTACTGAAAGTAAATGTGCGAAACACACTTATTGACTGCAACTATTCTATCCTACGCTAAATGATGCCAAGGTTGTTTAAATAAAGCCATTAACTAGATCAAAAAAGTAACTTCCCTTTCTTTGTAATCTGTAAAGCTTAATCAGCTTGTAAATCCACCAAAAGATGTGGAGAAATATCAAATATTTAGCAATTTGTTGCAACACCCTTCCAAGGAGGGAAAAGGAATCACTTACCCACATCTCTGGACTTCTGAACCAGTGGTGATTGGGTGGAAAAATGAATGGCTCATGCATAATTGAATACCTCATTTGCTACTCGACATCAGCATTATCATGGGGTTGCTTCTCCTTGCTCATTTCTAATTGAGTTAGGTGCCTAATAGGACATCCCCTCGAGAGCCTTGGATTGGAAGTAAAGCAACCTGAATGATCATTGATGACAACACCATCCTCTCCTTGCATAATGGCCTGCCATACTGACCCCTCCTCCATGGTTGGTGAGCTAGCCTCCTCCATGGTTATTGGCATATCCTCTAAGCGTGAGCAGAAAAGCTCAATGTCAGCTTGGAAAAGATCTTCTTGACCAACTTCATGAAAACTTGGAAATATATCAAGACCCCTACTTTGGACAGCAGTATCCACCTTTTTCTCAATTTGATTTTGTTCTATTCGAGCTATTGTACTGTGCTTATCAGGGTTTTGGTATTCGATAACCATGTTGTTCCCACCTCGAGTTTGGACACCGCCTATCGCCTCTTCAAGCTACTGCTCCACACGATCTCTTTTAGAAAATGAGTGTTTGGCATCTAGATTTGAAACAAAAGTTTCCAGGTCATCCCAAAACATGTCTTCTTCCCTCTCATCTTCAGTTCTTTGTGAAGGGAGAATATTTTCTACCTTACTACAACTCTTCTGAGGTATCAAAGCATCAGAATTCTGAATCTCTTCCCACTACTCTAGAGCTGGTATGGATGTAGTCTGAGATATGTTGTCTTCACTATCCACAAAAAATGGTAACTCGTTGAACAAATCAGGTGGAACTTGAGAACTGTCGGCTATTTATTGATCTAGAATATGTGGTTCCTCAAACACAACCTCCTCTATCTCCTACAGTAACTGCTCCTGACATTCTGGGTCCTCTTTATCACTGTACCAACTAGATATTTTGAAATAATCATCGATATTCTAATGTTCCAAAGAATCAACTTCCTCTGCACATGCAACACTCTTAGGTTCAGCTGAGAAAGAAGAGCAATCAGTAGCAACTGCCTGCTCTATCTTTTGCAGCAATTGTTTCTCTGAATATTTTTTATCGTCTTCCTCAAAACAAGGTAGCTCATTAGTGAAAACATGGAAGGATTCATCAGGGGAAGGCTTCTCCTGACCTATCTTCTGCTACTGCAAACGGTAAACTGCCAAAGCTGAATGCAATGGATTTACCTTCCTAAGCTCCTCGATAAAGAGCAGGGTATCCTAATCAAAGGGTTCAACCATGGATTCTTCAGGTGAAGAAACTTGGGAGAATTCTTGAGTTTCCTGAGATGAAAACTATTGTTCAAGGGGATAATCCGGAGTTGTACTAGGCTGACTATAACCATTTCCCATGACTTGCAAGGGATGATGGTTTTGGAAATTCGGGATTTCAAGATTAAGAGGTTGATTTGGGGAGTTAAAAGCACTATCCTGCCTAAAACTTGGGATTTTAACTTTAGGTATGATAGGAGGCTCATTTTTCATAAAACTTGGAAATTTGAACTTACAAACCTCTTCTTGAATAGGATGTTCAGAAATGGCAGGAGTTGTTTGGACTTCATGCATTTGATATTGAGCAAGCAGAAGCTTCGTTTGTGCAGCTGCCTCCCTCTCCAAATCCTCCTCAAACTGTGTTCTTTGGGTCTCTAACTCCTGCTCACGAAGATAGGCCAGCTCCTCCTGGTGCTGATTATATTCATGTTGCTTCTTGATCTCCTCCAGCTAACTCATGTAATCAAGCAATGTGCTCTTTATACTTGCAATCCCCTCCTACTGATCTATTTCATTCATTTTCCTTTCATAGTTCAACAATATATCTTTGAAGCTCAAGTCTTCAATCTCTTGGGACTGATTTTGAACATATGAGGGCTAGAATGAATAATGAGCAGGGGTGGGTGGGTGGCAACTATACTGGGTATGCTGGTTTTGAAAAGCCATGGAACTGAAACCAGCAGCATGATTATGCGAATATGGCTGATATGGAGATGGACAAGCAGGGCTCTCATGATATGGCAGATGATATGATGCATGGCCATGAAATATTGACATATTTATTCATTCATAAGCTGGAAAACAACAAAAAGATAGGCTTTTAAAAAAAAACACCAGCACTTGATCTGCATACAAGAACTGAGAACGGAGTCGCTAGGTATATTGAATCGAGCCTCCAAAAGGCTGAATAACTTGCTACATACACCAAATAGCAACCTTAAAGGATTAAAAATTCTCTGAAATTGATTTTCAGAGTACCATCGGGTGTGCCAAAAACTGTTGTCAATAGATTTGCACCTTACTGAATGCAATATTCAGCAACCTACTGAAACATGGAAACCTTCTTCAGATGTGGGTGATCTGAACGAATAAGGAATCTCCAGAGTGAGCTGGTTCTCCAAATGATGAATATTAAACTGGTTATTCTGGGAAAAGGGATAAAAAGTTGAATTGTAAACAAATCTGAATCTAACTAATATTTCACTTAAAGTTATGAAATTCAAACATTGACACTCACAACAACTTTCTTATCACAATGAAATTCACAATCTCACTGACACATACTTTCATCAGTATTTTGCATGAAGATTCCTAAATGAAGTACAACAGGCAACCTAAAACTATGCAATTCTGAAACACAACTTATAACAACAAGACATAAAAGGATTCTGATTCGAACCATAAAGACATCAAATTGCTATTATGAAACTGAGACATAAATGAGAAGGAGAATAATGTTGCTTTATTAAAACTAAAAGAGTGAATAATTTTGAACTGAGTACAAAAGGTTCACAAACTCAAGATGTGTATGAGCATGAACTCCTCTGAACTAAAGGAGGAGAGCTAAAAAGACTAAGTCTTTTGAAAGGCATAACTCTCAAGAAACCCTAATCCGAGCTCAGAAAAAAGCTCAAGGAAAAAGGCTTCAAACTGTCTCAAAAACTGCATAAAAGCAGAAAAAAGCATAATGCTTTTATGATCACACTGTCAAGCCTCTAAAAATAGGCTGAATTTTCTTTAAAAGCTCAAAAACACCTTATCTCTCCAAGATAAGTCACAAATCTAACCAAGAGAAGAAGTCAACAAAAATCTGCTAAAAATAGCAAGAAATCATAAAACAATTTATAACAGATTGCTCTATGATTCTGCTTTACAGGATTGCAGATTTGCACAATTTGTCTATTTTTTCCAATTAAAGATTAAAAATATTTAGCAAAAAAGAAAAGCTTCTTATCTCTCCATTACAATGTTTGATTTTCTCACAAAATCATAAATATATTACATATCATTATATTCTCATCAACTCCTCAATTGGATTTCTTTAAAATCAATTAAAAAAACAAGGAACCCTAAATAGATAATTGACCCAAAACAAAAGACCCTAAGTCATTAGGTATCCCACCATAATATTATCATTGTTTTCTCATAAAACAATAGAATAACCCACCTTCAAGACCTCATATTTCACTAAGGAAAAATAAATAAGTCACAAAGACTTAACATATTAACCCAACATACAAATTTCAGCCACCCTAAAATACATTAGACTTTAGTTTTTTGAATAAAATATGATGCAAGGATTAACCATTCAAATTTCCCCATGTGTTTTGACCGAAGACTCTAGATGATGATAAGGTTGAATTAGGGTTTCAACAAAACAAGGTCAAACCCTAATCATCACTTCATTTCACACTCTCCACTTTGAAGGAAAAGAGCTCTGCCAGTGAACATGCCGCCATGACAGTCGAGCTTGGGCTGGTACTCGTGTTCCTTGAGAACTTCATCATGCTTCCTCCGTGGTCGAGCTACTCAGAGGGTAAGCTTGTTTTTCTTTGTATTGAGGTTCTTTAACTTGATTTCAAAGAGTAATCTCCATAGCCGCAGCCTGTCATGCTTATTTCTGATTTCCTCCATACTCCGGTGCTTTGTTATGCTTGGCTGACCTGTTATAAGATCGAGTTCATCTGAAAGCTTTGTGGGAAAGCTTGCTTAAGTTTTGTCTTCTGCTTCTTGTGCACAAGGTAAGCCAGCTTCCATGGTTTTATTTTGCATTTCTGGCCTTGAGGCCGCGGCTATACACAGCTTCTAATACATTTCCTTGTATATTTCTTGCACAAATATTGTTGTCTCTGTACTCCTTATGCCTACCGACCACCTTACACAAGCTTGCACTAGATATCTTCATGTGGTTTGAGAATCTACTATGGGTCTGGCCGCGCCATAAGCATCCTTCTACAGATTCAAAATGGTGAGTTACATACATACTTTCTCTTTTGTAAAACTCGACCTCTTTCACTTAAAAACCATGGCCATATATATATATTATAGAAAGAATTTTTTTCTGAGATTTTGGGTCTGACCCAACACAAGAAATTGGCATTTTCATGTATTTAGCTGTTTTATGTAAAAAACCAATATGGGTTATCTTCATTATTGCATTTTATGTATTTTGAAAGTAAACCCTAGATGTGGGTACTTGAGATTCAAAACTGTAAATTTATTTGTATGATCTATTCATATGGGCTCAAACCAAAACAACCAGTGGTTTATTTCAAACTCCGAAAACAAAAGAATGACATGGGTATTTGCACATTTTGCAAAAAATGTATCTATTATGATTTCTCTTCAGAGCTCGACCACCAATTCTTTGCATTTGTTCTTGTTATTTACTTAACAAACTCTTCTTATGGACATCACTTGAAATGTAAAGCTTCATGGTTTTGTGCATTCTGAACCTTGAATCAAGGATAAAATCTCACCAATGTACATGGATGATTTGAAATGGTGAACAATCTGTATGTTTACTGTATTTAGCATATGGCTCGACCCATATGACTAGTGGCTTCTGCCTTTTGTTGGTATTTTTGTGCCTATTAATTTCCTCCATATAAGTGCTTGACAGTGAGAAGGGAACTAAGCATTGTCTGAAAACTCCCATATGACAAAAACACTTAACTTGCTGTTCTAGAAAACACACCCATATGAGCAAATTGGAAATGTTGAAAATCTGATGCACATGGTACTTTACCTTCTTTAACTTTCTTCATGGAAACATTGTAGAAATTTTGTCCTTCACAAGACCTTCTCCTGAGTATATAGCACCTTTGAGTATATCCTATTTGTATTGCATTAAAAACTTGATATCCTTTCGGCTTCTTATTGCTTGAAGCTTTCACACATCGTTATGAATGCACAGTTGGTTTAGTAGCTAGATAGATAACTCCGCTTTTACTCTTTCAATTGTATTTCATTTCTCTTGTCAAATATGATGATGTAATCTTTAAATCAGCCCATTTAATGAATAGGGCAGCATGCCGAGCTCTACCCTTGTGGGAGCCCATTTTTCTCCACATGCTTGGTCTTCGAATAATGATCAGCTTTGTGACTTTACCTATACCTGCACAAGGAAACAAATAATGTTAGCATAAAAAATAGAACATGATGATCATGATATTGTTATTTCTCCTTCAGCTCATTTCTTCCGTACTGCACTTGATTGATTGTTTCGATGGATAATTAATAGTAGGTTGCACTATTGTGGGTGCCTCATGTAGGTTACTTCATAATCGGAGCCACTAACAACCCCTCTTTTCTCTTACAGGTCGACGGAGCACAAGAAGACAAAGGTGCACCATTCAATGTCAAACGTCGATAATCAGGCAATGATGATTATGTCGTCAATTATATGTTTTACTTTCTGCATCTTCAGTAGTGTAATGTGCTATTAGTGATACGTTGTGACAGTCACATCCACGACTTGTGTGGATATTTGATTTCATCTTTTATGCTTTTCATTTGAAAAGAAAATGCATTTAAATGCAATGTTGTAATATCATTCTGATTCTTGAAATCAAATGAAGCCTTGTAAAATATGAGTCTTTTCATGAAATAAATGAAAGCATTTAAAATGTTATTTTGCTCATCTGCTCAATTCTGTACTTCAGTCATTTCTGGAATATTTGAATAGCACTCTGAAAACTCTACTTCTTCTTTAAAATGTATAACTGTCACTCGATGAATAATGATAAAAGATGCAATCAACACTCAAACTCAATTTACAGTTTCACATTAAGATGTAATAATGTTCAGCCAGCTCCACCAATTGAGCTGAGGTGAAAATTTGGTAACACAAACATGCAATGCAATCTAAAACTCTGATGCAATCTAAGTTAAGCAATAGAGAACAAAGGAAAGCCAAAACATAAATAAACTGAACAATCTCACCCAATATGTACATAATTCCATGTATCATCTCGATTGCCCTTCTCCATTTTGTCGTTGTAGTATAATTGCCCTTAGATTTTAAAAAGTTCGTGCAAGTATAGCCTATGATAGTGATTTAGAAAAACATCAAAGATTCAAGATAGTTTCTCCAAAAAGTCATAAGATTTCGAGAGAGATTGGAATGATGAATGACAGATCAATTTATAGAAAATTGATCATTTGAACGACAGGTCAGGATCCAAAGATCAACGGATAGTTGAGATCGAAAGATTAGACATGCATTATGATAACTGTTAGTAGTGACATGAGTGATACAAATTAGAAATAGAATTAAAGATTAAATAAATGATTTAATCTTCGAGTTTGGTATTCAAAAACAATATATATCTTTGCATGACAAAGATAAAGATTGATTAAAGCAACTCTTGTTCGAATGCACACATAAGGTTTAATTAATTAAATAGGAATATTTAATTAATATGCATGTACACGCAATTGAGTTAGCACTGAAAAATTGAATGATTTGACGAAGAGATTACTCGAGAAAGCTACTCAAACATTAAATCAAGAGTTAACTAAGCGATTTAAATAGATCTCGAGTCGAGTCAAAGTGAATACTTAGATAATTTGCACAATTACCTAAATATAGAGGAATGCGTTAAAATAGAATTTATGAATTAAATAATTGATTTAATTCAATATTTGATATTTGAAGAATAATTAAATAAATAAGATTTATTTAATTAAGTGACGAAAGGATTAAATGAATAATTAAATAAATAAATAATTCATTTAATTATAGTCGAAATATGATAGAGGTAAATTAAATAAGAATTTATTTAATTGAAGAAGAAGTATAAGGTTAATTAGTAACATAATTAAATAAAAAGTGTTTATTTAATTAATCAGATAAAATAAAGAAAAGTGTAAATTAATTAAATAATTAAGATTATTTAATTAATAGATGAATTCAGGTTAAGGTAAATTAATTAAATAAATAGATTTATTTAATTAATAGAGAAATGAAGAACTTTAGAGAATAATTAAATAATTGACATTATTTAATCATGACCATGGAAATACAAATTATGAAGAAATGTTGAAGTCGCAGGCTTAGACCAAATTTTGGTGTTTACATTTGCCCCTCTTTGATACAATGCCATTTCGGCGTTGTGTCAAAGAAAATCGATAAAAATATGCCCCAATCATGCCCAGGTGTAAAACAGGTGAAGGTATACCCCATCGAGAGGACATGTGGGTTCAAAGAACATGAGTGTGCTCTCAAAATTGATGAGAGAACTAGAAGATGAAAGAAAAAAGGATAGAGGAAAATAGATAAGGGTGGTGAAGATGTAGAAAAGAAGAAATGTTAGTGCGAAAAGAAACATGAATAATAAAAGACATGGATGTTAGTATTAGCAATCTTCGATGTTTCGCTGTATCACTAAAGCATTTGCAGTTTATCATCATTGGGCAAGACTAATACAAATGGAGAAAAACACCATGATATGACATAAATCAAGGTGTGCAAGGTCATCCACTTGCTAACAATAGACAGTCGCAAACAAGGATTGTCCTAACTCATACTAAGGGCACAGTTGCCCCAGTCTTTTTTTCAAGACAAACCATAGACATCAAACAAAATAAAAGGCGGGTCATGAGATGTCATCACTCCTCTAAATACTTCATAGGAAATCCTTGAGGAAACTAGTAACATGACTCAAAATCAAATTTAAAAGACAGTTGACAGACAATAGTCGAAGAAAATAGAATTATGATACATCGTTGCTTCTCTAAATCCTTCATGGGACATCCTTGAGAAAGCTAGTAACAAGATTTCAATCATAAAATCAAGTGAAATTATAAGATAAATAAGCCATAAAGTCAATAAGCCAGTAAAAAATTTGCAAAAACTTGATCTTGTTTATTTGATTTGTTTTGATTGGTAAAAAGATTGATTGATAAACCCTAATTTTAGGAGATACACATACTGGATAAGACTGTGAGTCTGGTTTCGATGTTATGACTATCTGTATAAGGCATGACAAAGCCTGGTTTCAGAAAGACATGTATCGTATAAGACAATGAGTCAAATGTCGTTGATGTGATAACCTGTGTAAGGCTATGTTTGATTGTTTGAAAATGTTGATATGTAGGAAGGACTAATCCTATATAAGACATAAATTGTTTTGTTGATATCAATACTCAGGAAGGACTCATCTTGAATAAGACAAATGTTGATTTTTTTGATTGTTTTGTTTGGAAAGATGTTTGATTTGACTTAGAGACATTGCTGACTTGTTCACCAGATTGATGCATGACTTAATATGATGTGTGGACAATTGGTTGTGTGTGATGAAAAACCCTAAAGGACTGACCTAGTACGGCCTCAGGGGCTCATCGATTGATGGCCTTGCCTATGTTATACACACAGAGACCTCGTAGTTTGACTTGACTTTGACTGACAAGACTGACTACAAATAGAAGACGTGTGTGATAGTGAATGTGACAAACCCTAATGGACTGACCTAGTGCGGCCTCAGGGGCTCATCGATTGATGTCCTTGCCTACGTTATACACACAGAGACCTTGTAGTTCGACATGACCAATGACCTTGTCATATAGGCATATGGATTGAATCATGATTTTATACAAGCAAACCTAGACGAACTGACCTAATGCCTAAGGGGAACATCAGAAATGGCCTTGCCTACGTCCAATCGTAGAGGTAACGTAGTTCGACTAATGACAAAGACTGACAAATGTGACTGACTCTGACTCTGTTTTTGGATTTTCAACATATTTTTATTTTTTTGTCTTTTTGAATTTTTCCGATGTTTTTGTGTTTTTCTCAGGTTGTTTTGTGATGTTTTTGGATTTTTCTATGGTTTTACATCTTCAACACAGCCAATGTAAGAACCAATATTACGCATGTTAAGTGTTTTCCCCCAGTCGAGTATAAGACCAATTGATTATGAATAGGGTAAAATGGGGGATACGAAATGCACTCGATGTCAATTGTTCCAGGTTATGGGAAAGACTACCACTTATTACGAATGGTATATACAAGCGATGGATACAAAAGATAAGGGATATGTACATGGATAGGTAGTATGTACAAGGAGTAGGTAGTATATACAAGGATAGGGTGTATGTACAGGGACAAAGACCATGTACAGGGATAAGGACTATATATAGGGATAGGTAGTATGTATAGGGAACATGTAGTATATACAAGGATAGGGTGTATGTACAGGGACATGGTGTATGTACAGGGACAAGGACTATGTACAGGGATAAGGACTATGTATAGGGATATGTAGTATGTACAGGGATATGGTAGATGAGAATAATAGTAGACAAAGGAGCAGAGTCAACTACACATGGTGCCTGTTTGCTAGGTTTTCACCATGGTACCTATCCATAGCACCACCGAAGTGGTTTTCACTATTGGATGAATTATTTGTGTTTACTATTTTCTGGATTTTCTAATTTTTTTGGTGTTACTAAGATGCCTGTTTGCTAGGTTTTCACCTTGGTAATGATTTTTTTGTTGATTTTCTATTTTTTTTGTATTTTTGCTAATTAAGACAAGGCTCTCAGAAGTTATGCATAGAAATTCTTCAAATGAAGACTATTAATTGGCGAGGACAATGGTTCCCCTTCAGGAGTAGAGAGTTGATACGCTCCTAATCTAAAGGCTTCTGTAACAATAGAAGGTCCCAACCAACTTGGTTTGAACTTTCCTGATTTTTCTCTTTCTGCTTGATTCTTCGGGTTCTCCATTAACACCAGGTCACCAATGTCAAAGTTTTTGTTCAAGACCTTCCTATTATAGCTATGACGAAGGAAATTTTGATATGCTTGGAGATGGTTTAGTTCCTTCTATCTTCACTCATCCAAGAATTCTAGCTCATGGAGTCTCGATACTTGGTACTCTTCATCATCATGTGGCCTTTCAAGGATACCCTCAGGGAAGGAATCTTGACCTCAATAGGAAGAATGGCTTCAAAACCAAATACTAGTGAATAGGGAGTGGTGCTAGTGGGAGTACAAATACTTGTGCGGTAGGCCCATAAGGAAGGATTAAGCTATAAATGCCAATCACAACCAACATCATTGACAATCTTCTTGAGGATTCTAATGATAGTTTTGTTAGATGCCTCAGATTGGCCATTACCTTGTGGGTAGTATGGAGTGGAAAAATGATGTTGACTATGAAATTAATCACAAAGATGGCGGACTTCTTGATTCTTAAATGGGCGGCCATTATTAGTGATTATGGACTGAGGGACACCATACCGATAGAGGATATAGTTCAGGATAAACTTAGAGATCTGTGTGCCGGTAATGTATGTCATAGGAATAGCTTCGATCCACTTCGTAAAGTACTCAATGGCAATGATGATGAATTTGTTGCCATTCGATGATGTGGGATGGATCTTACCTATGAGGTCGAGTCCCCATTGGGTGAAGGGCCTTGGTGACGTTATAGGACGGAGTTCCTGTGTTGGTGCATGTATCAAGTCTCCATGAAATTGGAATTGATGACATTTCTTTACAAAGACATATGAGTCCTTTTCCATAGTAGGCTAATAATAACCCAGTCTCATAATCTTTTTGGCTAAGGTAGGACCGCTAGAATTGGAACCGCATATACCCTCATGCACCCCTCACAAGGTTGTTTTTGCTTCATTAGAATCAAGACATCTCAGTAGGGTATTATCTAAGGCACGTCTATATAGGGTGTCTCCAACGATGGTATATTTGGCTTACTTTCAAAGGAATTTCCTACGTTGGTTGTTTGACAGGTCAATGGGTATGATTTTGGCATGAAGGTAGTCAAAGATTTCTTTGTACCATGGGGAATCAGGACCAACAATGTCACACACCATTTTAGAATCTGGGAT
Source organism: Sequoia sempervirens (assembly GCA_007258455.2). Taxonomy (NCBI): domain Eukaryota; kingdom Viridiplantae; phylum Streptophyta; class Pinopsida; order Cupressales; family Cupressaceae; genus Sequoia; species Sequoia sempervirens. The sequence continues at coordinate 76,547,094 of VDFB02000015.1, forward strand.
ATCATAGGCTGAGACCAAAAGCTATTCTACTAAAAACTCAAACTTAGGCACGTTGTTAGGAATGTCTAGAAGTGATGCAATTGTAGCCATAGCATCTGCTGCCTTGTTTAAAACGTGAGGTATCTAATGAAATTCAAATTTTTTAAAGTACTCTTTAAAGCTATCATCCATGCGTTTGTATGGAGCAAGCTTCTCATCCTTAGTCTCATAATCATCATTTACCTGTCTAATTACTAGTTGAGAATTGCCACATACCTGTAGGTTCTTAATTTTCCACTTGACTTCCATGCGTAACCCTGTCACTAGAGCTTCATACTATGCTATGTTGTTAGTACATGGGAATGCAATCCTGAATGAATTAGGGATGAAATCACCATGTGGTGTGATAAACAGTATACCAGCCCCTGAGCCATGATTTTTATGTGAGCCATCAAAGTACAGTTTCCCTGTTATGTTCGTGTCTATTGTGAAGATAAATTCATCAGGAAAGTCTGCAACTAATGGATGATCTGCTTATAATGGTGCATCGGCTAACTGATCAACAATGACTTGTCCTTTAATAGCCTTTCTCTCCACATATTAGATATCATACTCACTAAGTATCATAACCCATTTGGCCAGTCACCCTGTTAATGTTTCCTTGCTAAGAAGATATTTCAAAGGATCTATTTTAGCAATCAACATTGTTTGATGGTTTAGCATATAGTGCCTTAGTTTTTGGGTAGCAAATACTACTGCAAGATAGGAACATTCAATGGTACTATAGTTGACCTCATAACCTACCAAAGTCCGACTGATATAATAGACTTCCCTTTCATGACCTTCATCATCATTCTGTGCAAGCAATGCTTCGAGTGATGAATGGGTTGCTATAATATAAAGAATCAATGGTCATCCTTCAACATGTGGCATTAAGACTGGTGGTGTGAGTAAATATTATTTAATCAGTTGAAAAGCCTCTCCGCACCTAGCTGTCCATGCAAAGGGTACCCCTTTCTTAAGTAGATGTTGAAAAGGATGTGTCTTATCTGCTAACTGGACTATAAATCTTCTGATGGATTGCAGTCTTCCTTGTAATGTCCTTAGTTGACTGAGATTAGTTGGTGGAGGCATGTCTATGATTGCTTTTACCTTGGCCGGATCCAATTCAATGCCTCTTCTAGAAATGATATAACCTAATAGCTTTCCTGACTTCACTCCAAACACACATTTCTTGGGATTGAGTCTCACTTTATAATTTTCCAGCCTTTGAAATATCTTGTCTAAAACCTGTAAATGTTCTGCCCTTGTCTTGGATTTAACAATAAGGTCATCGACATAATCCTCCATAAGAGTGTGTAATAGATCATGAAAGATGGTGGTCATGGCACGTTGATAGGTTGCTCCAACATTTTTGAGCCCAAAGGGCATAACATTCCAGCAATACGTTCCCCAAGGACAAGTGAAAGTTGTCTTAGGTTGGTCTTCAGTTGCAATTCTGATCTGATTATATCCTAAAAATCCATCCATAATGGACAACATCTCATATCTTGTTGTCATGTCTACTATCATGTCAATGTTAGGCAAAGGGAAGTCATCCTTAGGACAAGCCTTATTGATATCTCTGAAATTGGTGCAAATGTGGATGCCCCCTATTGGTTTAGTGACTGGTACAAGATTGGAAATCCAATCTACATAGTCGATTGATCTAATGAAACCAACGTCTAATAGTTTATTGAGTTCTGCCTTGACTAGTAAAGCAATCTGTGGATGCATTTTCCTCAATTTTTGTTTCACTGGTTTGACACCTGGTTGTAAGGGTAAGTGATGTAGAACAAGTTCAGGATCCAACCCAGGCATATCTACATATGACCAGGAAATATTTATCTATCTCTGTGCAAAGAAGTTGTGGAATTCTGGTTGCTCTTTTGTTGTTAATGACGCTGCAAAATAAACCAATCGAGGATTCTCTTCTGTGCCTATGTTGACTTCTACTGATTCTTCAACAAGCATGGGTGACATTTCCTGTGCAATGGGGAGAATTTTCAAACCTCCATCTGTATGTGCCTCAGAGAGGTTTTTTCCTTTGGATGCGTCCTTTATTTTTACTTTTTCATTGTCTAGAGGCGCCTTTCGATTTTCACCTAGAGACTCATCCTTTTTATCTTGTTTATTATTTTTCACATTTTTGTGACTGGAGGGTTGAACAGATTCCCCAAAATATGCTTTGTTGTCCAATTCAATGGTAAAACTAGCCTTGTGATCACTGCTACGTATGCCTTCTCGTAATCCCAAGAACTCAACAATTGCTTCGTCGTTCTCAAAAATGTCTAAGATGGGTGTGTCTTGTTGGTCCCAATCAATGAGTTGGGGATAAACTAAGGGCATGTCATCGTCGGAGTTATCAAAGTTTAATGGGGTCAAGGTAAGGACTGAGTTTTTCATATAGTCACAAAAGTCTTGTACTAAGTCCTATTTGCTCTTTGGTTTAGATCTAGGTAGATTGAGAGGTGGGCCTAATGCCAAGGTTTGGTTATCTGAACCAAATGTATCAGGTTGCCAAAAGGTAGGATCAAGTGATTCCCAATAGTAGTGTTTAAACCATTCCTCTTTTGTCATATTATTTGGTGGACAAGAATTCAATGGATTCAGTGAGGATCTCAACATTAAGTCAAGTTCTCCAAAGAGCTTGTCAAGGTCCATGGAAGAGGTAGAGGATAAGGAATTCCACTCATATTCGTTTGAGTCGGGGGAGTCACAATGGTATTGGTCATATGGGTCGTGAGATGTCTTAATATGTTCTAAAGCACTTACTTCCTCAAGTAAGGGTGATGTGGTACTAGGAACACCAATTTGAATGGGTTGAAACCCCAACCCTAAGCCTTTTGGCCACTGAGAAATAAAGATCGGTTCAATCCTCCCATCTTGATTTAAGCCTAAACTGCTCTATCCATTATATCCCTTGCTCTGCATAATTGTGAAACCTTTTCCATATAGATCTGTAGGAATGTGAGCAAGTGAGAGAGGTTCTTCATCATCTTCTTTATACAGCCAGGAGGTGACATCTTCTATATTTACGGCCTCTTTGCTTAATTCTCCCCATTTAGTGAAAGTTGTTGTGGGAGGAACGTGTATAGTGACCATAGATTGTCTCCTATCTGATGTAGGTAAACCGTATGACTTAGGAGGAATCAGATGGCTAACATAATAAGATGTCTTCATGTAATACTCTCCACAACCCTTGTCTTGGATCTCAACCCTAGGAGTGGTAGGAATTGAAGGTGAAATAGATGTTTGAGTGAGTGTGGATGGATCAACATAGGGAGATGGATTGGACGATGAAGCCTCTTGGTTTACCGACACTTGACGTTGGGGGATCTCTTTTAGATTGGTGCAATATTGGAATGGATCTAGGTCACCATCTATAGTTATTTCAGTGCCATTGTAAGGGAATTTGAGAAATTGATGATATGTGGAAGGGACCGCCTTCATGGCATGAAACCATGGTCTACCTAGCAGAAGGTTGTAAGGAAGGGTGAGATCTAGGACTTGGAACTTTATCTCCATTGTTGCAGGACCAATTCTGATAGGAAGTGTTACCACCACCTTTGATTTTCGTTCCTCATCATCATAAGCTTTAATGAAAATACTTTTGGTTGTGTCTACGAATGCTTCTGAGAAACCTAATGCTTTAATTAGTTTTAACGTGCACAAATTTAACCCTGCTCCTTTGTCTACCAAAACTCGTCTAACTTTGGTGTCATCGACAAGGACTTCAAGATGCAAAGGATCATTATGATTCATCTTTTTAGCTGTGTAGTCTTGTTCAGAAAACGTGGCATGATGGTTATTGGTAAAATAGCCCACCATTTCCTGGAAACGATTGACATCGAGATCATTAGGGACCATGGTGTTATGTAAAGCCTTATCTAGAATGGATCGATGCTTGGGAGAGATACGCAACAGTTCCAAAGTTGAGATTTGGGTTGGGGTCTTCCCCAACTGGTCAAGTAGGTTATATTGTGACTTGGAAGGCTGTGGTGTTTGCTGTGATGAAGGACCTTGGATAGTGATCATAGTACGACGAGTATTGACTGCGCACTCAGAATTTGTATTGATAGTAATGGTATTGATATTCTCATTGGTGACACGAAGGTGATGAATGGTTTTGCCACTATTATAATCATGCTTGATACCCACATAGTTGGCTGAAATATTGGTCTTAGTACTCGAACTGGGAATAGTTCCTTTTCCATGGTCATGTAGCAGATCATAAAAGACTTGATGATCAGTGTTTGATGACTTTTGTTTCTGTCCACTAACTTCAATTATTCTTCTTTCGACAAGATCATGTATGATATTTTTTAGTTGGCAAAAATTTTGTAGGTTATGTCCCTTAGTTCTATGATAATCACAAAGGCATTGTCATCCCACCAAACTGGCTTAAATTGTCCTGGATCATATTGTCTTTGCTCTTGTAGCTGTATAAGATTATGTTGTAACAATTGCTTGAATACAAACTCGATGGGTTCCCCTAAGGGAGTGAACTCACATTTTTGAAACCTCCTTTGTTGTTGGGGACGTTGAGTATTTTTGACCATGTTGGGAGATTGATTGACAAAATTAAGCGTGTTAGAAGAAGTGTTAGGGCCTTGTAATGTGATGATTGTTCCTACTTGTACAATTTTAGCATCAACTACCCCATCATTGGTGACGTTTTTGTTGCAAGACCAAAATCTGTTTCTGTCATTGGGGGTGTTTTGCACGATGAGATTTCTATTGGATATTGATGTCTTAAGTTCACCCTTTTCAATGAGATCCTTTTCTATTATAACCCCTTTTTCCACTAGTTCTGAAAAGGATGTACAACAATGTACCCTTAAGTTACTCCTTAGTTTTGCATGAAGGTTTTCCTGGAACATAGTAACTTTTTGTTTTTTAGGTATCTCGAAAGGACACCGGCTAGCTATAGTCTTCCATCTTTGGAAGAAAGCGATGAATGTTTCACCTTCATCTTGTGTTGTGTGACACAAGGTTGCTATATTTATCTCATGGTCTATGTTGAAGGAGAATTGCTCCACAAATTTCTTGGCCAGTTCACCCCAAGATCTGATGCCATAGTCTAGACCTGAAAACCACTCTAGTGCAATTCTCACAAGACTTCTTGGAAATAGTCTCATAAGATATGTGGGGTCATAAGCAACGTCTATGCATATGGTAGAAAATTACCTTATATGTTCTATCAGATTTCGTTTTCCATTGTACTTAGGGAGATTCAGTATGTCATACCCGTGAGGGAAAGGGGTCATGTACAATGATCTATCAAAGGAAAATGGGCATATGTCCTTTGTTGAAAAGGATTTCTTAGTTGACACTGCCATGTTATCCATCTGTGTTTATAGTGCATGCATTTGTGTTTGTAAGACGTCAACCTGGGTCAATGATGTGTTGGGCAGGTTATGTGGATCTGTGTATGTATTCTGAAATCCAAGGTCTCGTGATGGGTTTCGATTGAATGTTGGTAAACGTGTTCTGGTCCAGAATCTGCATAAATTGGTGTTGACTTGGGATCTATGTGAACGAATTCTGAGTACCGCTCTGGGAGAAGGGATTCTGATTCAAAATTTGTGTGAATGGATTATGGCTACCGATCTGAGAGAACGGATTCTGATTCAGAATCTATGTGAATGTATTATGACTGCTGATCTGGGAAGATGGATTATGATTTCCATATTGGAATGAGGGAATGCCTCTTGTTTGTGTAATCTGTGGTATAGTACTAGTGGTTTGAACACTAGGTATGGCCGTTGATTGAGGTATGGTACCTGTGACGTGAACACTAGGTATGGCTGTTGATTGTGGTATGGTACTCGTGACACTAACATTTGGTGTAGAAGCTGATGTTTTAGATCTTTTACTCCCAACAAGAGGACCAAAGGGAGTGGATGATGATGCCCCTATAGTGAAATTAAATCCTGATGTCATGCCAGACATACCAAATGGAGATGTATGGACTGTCATACTCTATGTAGGTATGCCAGATGGTATGGTTGTATTTACCTGAGGTATAGTAGTACTGGAAGTCGTTGTATTTGTCCCTTGTGTAGGTTGAGTTTGTAAGGTGCTAATATCAAATCCTGTGGGTAAGGTAGCGCCTTCAACTAGCAATTTGGCTAAGTATCGTTGACGATCGTTTGCTAGGAAGTCATCTACAAAAGAGGCAAACTTAGGGTCTTGTGCCGCAACCTCTATGTCCTCTACTATAATATGTCCTTAAGTATTTCTAGTGGTGAATTTTTCTAATAAAGTCTGGTGAGGTCTTGTGGAGAATGGATTGATGAATTTTTTTGGGTTCGACATCTTTTCTCTCTCTTTTCTTAGACCTAGTTTCAACCATGTAAGATAAGCTCAATATGCAAGGAATGCAAAACTACGTCTATGGACAATATGACTCTAGTCTATGTTTTTGGGATTTTATGAATGAAAAATAAGGAATGTTCTAAGATGATGCTAGTCTAAAATGACAATATCTAAAGATGCAAAGTCTAAGCAAACTTCTAAGGTAATCAACTCTGTAAACCCGAGACGGGGGACCAACTACCTAAAGTATAACCAAGGCGTCAATTTAGTTAAGTCAAGGAACCAATGTAGGATGAGGATCAAAGACAAGTTGAGTTTCCTAACTAGACTGATGAGCTAGGAGGACTCTCTATAGGACAAATGATAAGATGATAGGACTAGGTTCAATGATAGATTTCATTGACACTATGATTTTTTCAAAGTGTAGATGGTAAACCTATCCTAAAGTTTGTAAAATTGACTTTCCTAGAAGTTTAAATCTAAAGGAAATATGTACTCAAAGATGAAAGTAACACTCAGAATCAGAACAACTATAGTAATGACTAAATGATACCTAAAGGATACAAAATTGAGAAAATAGTTTCAGGTTTCTATCCAAGGAAAAGTAAGACAGATCAAAGAATGGTATGACAGTGTTGACTGGACAGTGACTGTGAATTCTAGTTTTCTAATAATTTGGCAAATGCGTCGCAGAATTTGTCAAATGCGGTTATGTTTCACAGTTGCAGTTTTTTGTCAATCAATTGCGTGTTTCTAGTAAAGTTCAGTGTTTGAATTTGACAGATGCGGTTAAATTTTTCATAGATGTGAATCGTAATGATAGTTGCGACTCAGACTGTAATAGATGCAGTTTTCCTAAACTTATGCACTGGTAAAATTTATGCGACAGTGGAAAATGCGTCGTTTGAGACTGCAGTTGCAACTCACCTTTTTAGATGCGTCATAGAATATCACAAGTGTGGTTTTTGAAGACAAATGCAGTTTTTGACAAAGCAAATGCGAGCTAATCTGGCAGATGTGACTCTAAGGTAAACAGATACGACTTGACAAAACAATTGCGACTTTCTAGTGAACAGTTGTGACTCTGTTGTATTTTCAGTGAATTGAGATATAAAATTGACACTATTTTCTGTGATCAAGTTCCGGAAAACAAAGACAATCATAAGACGATGTGTTTTCAGTTTGATTTTAGACTCAAAGAACGTTGAATATGACAACAGACAAGCACATCCTAGGCTATGAAGGACATTATTTACTGAGTTCTCACTTGGGTTTCCCCAGCTACGCTTATTCAAAGTGGATGATTAGTAGCTTGACCCCTCTGGCTCCCCTCCATGGCTCATTAATGTCATTCGAGGCAGCCAAGCTACAGTACCCATGAACTTCCCATGGCATACCTTCATCTCTACATATGAACCATAAGAATATGAGATGGCTTCACAGGTCTGACCTGCTGCACCAGTAAATAGAAGGATTTTGGACACTACAAACAAAGATGCTTAATTAGGGCATTCTATTCGTAGGGCATGATCCATGCGGTGAGATTCTCCTTTTGAATCCATCTCATCGGAACCATAAGTGTGATTCTTGGGCTTTCCCCAAGAATCCACTTTTATATACTGGCTGGAAGTCCCTCGGGTTCAAGGTGCTACTGGTCTGAGTCGTCCTGGGGTGAGTACTTTTTCCCATTAGAACAGGCCCAAGTTCTAGAGTTGGTAACTGTTTCTCTCACACCCATGATCGCGCAGATGCACAAGGGGAGAGGATACTTCAACGTACCAAATCGTGAGGGTAATTACACAATCGTGCTTTAGCACCAAATATAGTAGACACTTGTTAATTTTAATCCAAATGAAAGATTTGCTACACTACCAAACAATTTGTTTCAAAAATTTAACTAGGGTCTTCAACATGCGTTCTGCAGAAAGATTCATTAGTAGTTTGATATTGGTCTTTGACTATCGATCTGCAAAAACTTCATTAACTCCTTAAGACACACGCTGAAAACAGAAGATTAGCGAAAATAAAAACATGAAAAAATCCTGTAAATTGAAAATCTAAACCTAAACACTTTACTAGTCAGATGCATCTCGGGATTTTTACCAGTCAGTTGTGGCTCAGAAAATCACAGATGCATCGAAATTCGTCAGATGGGTTGTTTCTTTTGGAAGATGTGTTTTGGAATGTCAATTGCATCATTTTTTTCATGCAAATGCATCACTTTATCTCACAAATACGTTACTTTAGCTTTTTGTAAATGTGTCACTTTATATTGCAAATGTGTCACTTTAACTTGCAATTGCATCACTTTAGCTCACAAATGCGTCACTTTATCTCACAAATGCATCACTTTATCTTGCAAATGTGTCACTTTAGTTCGCAGCCGCAAAAAATCATGTTTTTCTTATAAAAAATGCTTCCCTTAACTAAAATATGTAGTATAATATATGAATTTTTGTCTCTCAACCCTTCTGGACACAATCGTGCTATTTATTTGACCTAAAAAAAACTCCCAAAAGTGTGATTTGCAAGATTCTTCAAAAGTACCTACACCCTTCAAGACAAAAAACACCAAAAACTTCCAAACAAAGAATGTCAATCAAGAGGGTTAGTAGTTCACGTCGGGTTCACCAAATGTAACGTCTAGAAAATGTAGAAGAAAGGTTAAACAACAAAAATGCAATGCAATCTAAAACTCTAATGCAATCTAAGTTAAGAAACAAAGAACAAAGGAAAGCCAAAACGTAAATAAACTGAACAATCTCACCCAATATGTACATAATTCCATGTATCATCTCGATTGCCCTTGTCCATTTTTCCGTTGTAGTATAACTGCCCTCAAATTTTCAAAAGTTTGTGCAAGTATAGCCTATGATAATGATTTAGCAAAACATTGAAGATTCAAGATTGTTGCTCCAAAAAGTCATAATATTTCGAGAGAGATTGGAATGATGAATGACAGATCAATTTATAGAAAATTGATCATTCGAACGACAGGTCAGGATCCAAAGATCAACGGACGATTGAGATCGAAAGATTAGACATGCATTATGATAACTGTTAGTAGTGACATGAGTGATACAAATTAGAAATAGAATTAAAAATTAAATAAATGATTTAATCTTTGAATTTGGTATTCAAAAACAATAGAATTATCTTTGCGTGACAAAGATAAAGATTGATTAAAGCAACTCTTGTTTGAATGCACACACAAGGTTTAATTAATTAAATAGGAATATTTAATTAATATGCATGTACACGCAATTGAGTTAGCACTGGATGATTGAATGATTTGACAAAGAGATTACTCGAGAAAGCTACTCAAACATTAAATCAAGAGTTAACTGAGCGATTTAAATAGATCTCGAGTCGAGTCAAAGTGAATACTTAGATAATTTGCACAATTACCTAAATATAGAGGAATGCGTTAAAATAGAATTTATGAATTAAATAATTGATTTAATTCAAGATTTGATAGTTGAAGAATAATTAAATAAATAAAGAATTCATTTAATTATAGTTGAAATATGATAGAGGTAAATTAAATAAGAATTCATTTAATTGAAGAAGAAGTATAAGGTTAATTAGTAGCATAATTAAATAAAAAGCGTTTATTTAATTAATCAGATAGAAAAAGAAAAGTGTAAATTAATTAAATAATTAAGATTATTTAATTAATAGATGAATTCAGGTTAAGGTAAATTAATTAAATAAATATATTTAATTAATTAATAAAAGAATGAAGAACTTTAGAGGATAATTAAATAATTGACATTATTTAATCATGACCATGGAAATACGAATTATGAAGAAATGTTGGAGTCGCAGGCTTAGACCATATTTCAGTGTCTACACTTGCTATTGGCCCAGTAGTCCACTATGCCATCTCTGTGGTGGTATACCTTGTTGGCTTTCTTTTGTGCTTCACTAGTGATATCAAAACCCAACCTTTTTGAATGGTAAGACAATCCAAGAGTGCCCATTTCCTCCTCAGAAGCATAGGCTGAATTAATTGAAGGGCATACCTTGCTAGTACTTATCTTCAGAGGAAAATCTCCACCAAATCCAATTTTATGCTTATCTTTCTTTACAATGGTGTCAAAGTCACATATTTTCCTTCTGACCTCCAGAAGTATAACATGGTTTGTGGGATACCTTGGAAGCCTATATGGAGCCCTCTGACAACCATCAATTCTTATGTACGAGAAGGTGGGAAACTGTATGAACCAAGCCCCATTAATTTTGATCATCTCCTTAGCATCATTTGATATTCTCACGTGCTCTGCACCTTGGAGCAATCTAGTGATGTGCATGGTGAATGCATCATTCACCCTCCTGTAACTTGAGTTTCCTAAGTGCAATTGAGGATAAACCTCATAAATTAAATCCTGTCCAAATATTCCTCTTGTGCTCAATCCTTTATAGGGATGGAATCTTGCAAGTGCATACAATAAATAAGAAGTCATGGTGAATGCCTTGGTCTATAGCACATTACACATTTGTTCATGAATCACAACACTTATAACACCTACCCAATGATAATTAATATTTTCCTGCTCCATCCTCACAATGGCATGGAACATCCAATTCTCGAACATACCTGCACTCTTTAGGCCTACCACCCGGCTAAGCAATGTGATGGCATCATAGAATTCTCTTTTAAACTTTTCCCTGTGCAACTACTTAGGTAGTTTTGAGAAATGAGACTTTGGATTTTCAAGCCAAGAATTAATAACATGTTGTGACTTAATAGTCTCCTCCTCATAGTACCTTTTAGCTTCCTCCATATTAAAATCCACCACATGAGATCTGTCTGGCATATCAAAATTCTGTGCAATAGAGACATGGTTAAGATTAGCCAATACCCTCCCTTGAGGGCTGACTATCCTTTGTGAATCCCTGTCATAGTGTCGGGCACATTCCAATACCAACTCGTAACACTGAACTATGGGAGGAAATCCTGCTACATGAGATAATCTCGATTCCATTAGTCTCCTGGCCAACACTAGAAGATCTTCTTATGCCATCCTTGCTTTGAACTCCTCATAGTCCCATCGACCCACATTTGTGTCCAAAACTTTACACTAGACGAAGGCTATCTTACTTTCTGGAATCCTACTCTTTATGTCCAATTTAACCCTGTCTGCTTCTGAGATAGAGGATCCCTCCATATCACCCTTAGCCTTTCTAGTCGCTGCCTTGCTAGATTCAGCCTACATCCATCGAATACTAACATGAAAATTCAATTGTTGATAACATATTTATCAAATTGTTAGCTCAAAATCATAAGAAAACCATCAAATCAACTATAAATCATCACAACTGAGAAGTTTGGGATTCCAAGCTAACTAGGGAAAACCAATCTAAGAGGAACTTCAGAAAATTCCAGACCAAGCGGATTTTCCCAAAGAAGGCACAAATATCAACAATAGATCATCAAAATGAAGAAAGGATGCATATAACATTGTGTAATATATCAGTTTAAAGCATGGAATGTTAAGCATTCATCATTAAATTCATCCATTTCATCCAATTTCTAAGTTCCACAAAGCCTCCCAAAGAATTCAGAAAAATCTGGCTAGACTAGAATTCCATGAAGTCCCCAAAACTTTAAATTTTCAATGCACACCCTAGAACATAGAAGGTTAAATGAAATCTGAGAAAATCCGGGGATTCGGAAATTTCCACGAAGTCCTCAGAATCCCAGAAAACTGTTATTACGTTTGATTTTTCCTTGATACGATCAAATGTCCATGAATCTCAAATCTCCTAAGCTCGGATCAAATCTAATTCATGTTTCCTATCAACCCCTTTGGATCAAGACTACTTGAGGTGTTAAATGATGAATGTTCATAACAAATCAATGATGCCCTAGATTTGACAGCTAAAACCTCCGCCATGGGTGAAAGGAACTAGCTCAGATTAAACCTGGATTGAGCTCGAACACACTCAACAACGAACCAAACTAAAACATTGACTTATGGGGCAAGGCGCTGGAACCATTTGAGAATGCGAAACATCACTAAAATCCAACTGGCTTACTAGGGCAGAATATAGGATAGGCATTAAGAATCCTCAAACATCAAACACAACCCTAATTTGAAGCATTTAATCATCAAACATGCAAAATCAGGTTCCCAAATGGACGTAAAATGGCCATGGAAAACCAATCATTAATATTTCAAAGGCAGGGACCATAGTTACATACCATAAGTAAATCAAATTCGACCACAAGGAAAATGAGCAATGAACACGGATGCCCTAGCGACCAAATCAAACTGAATTTAAGAAATCCAAGTGCCTCAACAAGCAAATCAAGAAATCCAAATGTCCAAATCACCAAATCTTAGATGCAAGAGTGATATACAACGAAAGATGAGAGTAAATGATGCAAAATCCCCTTAAATTCGACCACACTCGTGCCGCAGAGATAGTACCTAGGTGCATTAATGTCATCGACAAGACAGGCTAAAGAAATTTGAAAACCCCGACGGCAAAATAGAATCTCAGAAAAATCTGGTCCATGCGGAATTTTGTGAAATCCCAGATTTCCCAAACTGCAACGTTAGTCTCTTCACCAGACTTTGAGTGAAATTTGGGAAAATCTAGATGGAGCAGAAAATCCCGTAATGAAGTAAAAACCCGAACTTTGTTCAAAGTGTTTCCTAGAAGGGGGGAATTTGCACGAATAAGATAAGCATTCAAGAACTTGCAAAGGTAACAAAACCTCAACATAACAATGGCCCAAAACAAAAAGAGAAAGCAAAAGAGGGTCCCTACTTTCAGTGGGGCGTGTGCGCAAAAAACTGCACAACAATTTCTTGATTCGACTTCAGTGTGTTGTCTTTCAAATGTTGACTATTCTTTTTCCTCAGTAGATGACTCCTCTTCATTGTTGGTTGGCTACTCTATCTAGTTCAAGCAACTTCTAGCTTGATCAATAATGTCTATACATGAAGGGAAAGTTAGTTTTGAATGAGTTGTATTATGAACCTTGCACAATCCAAACATTAGTACTTCCTCTAGACTCAATCCATCCTCAATGCCTAGTTGTTCTTGGATCAACTCTTCAAATGCGTTGACTGCAATATCAACAAGCTCTTCTTCTAGATCAACATGAGCCAACCATTGGTGTACATCCCAAAAGAAGATTTCCCCTTGCAATTCCATCTCAATTCTACCCAAGAATGTTAAAAATTCCATTTCATTGTGCCTACAAGTGTCATGAATCCTACATTTCTCGGCCAAGGCAAAGTGGTGCAATGGATCCTTCAATCTCCTACTTAAATATTCTTCAAGTTGAGTGATGTTGATATGAAATCATTGCTCCATCTCAACTCATATCTTGTTTATCTTCAAATTTTTTGATTTTTAAAATTTTATTCTTACGACGAGATCTATCTATCTCAGATTTTACTTGAAGGTACACTCAAACTTCCAGCTTTGTAGCTTCGTGCTCAGCCAAGCCCTCCTTCTAGCGCTAGTTTTGTTGATGGGTTTTTTTGCACCTTCTCAACATAGACAACATACAAGTATGCTATCTCTCTTGAAAGGTAATTTTTGCAACTAAGTTTTAGAAATTACCCCAAGGTCTCTCGGGTGTCAGGTTATGACAATGCATGGAATAGTTCAATTGGTTGATTTGATTTGCTAGTAATCACAAGGAAGCCTTTATGGTTGACTAAAAATGAGATTTTGGGTCTGCAAATGGAGTTTCAAGGTTCTAGAAATGAATGAGTAGTGGCTGCACACTTAGAACAACAAGTTGAAACTCACTTTGAACATCAAATTTAGCATTATTATGATGCTTGGTGTCTGCCTCCTACAATGATTTCATAACTAGGCTTCTACGGCCATAATTCAGAGATTGAACATCTAACCTGAATAGTCATTCAACCACTATGAAGGTGCATTTAACTTGTCAACCCAGGGACGTGAACTCGAAATGGGTCGGAATTGTATGTGCACTAGGGGCTCAAGTAGTCATTGTGTCCTATAACTAAGAAGCACAATGCAGAAAGTAAATCGCTGAAAAGGAAGTAAAGAAAATACTAAGCATCAACCAACAACTATGTTGAACTAAAATGCAAAGAAAGAATGAAAGATCTGAGCAACAAACAGGAACTACTCTATCTACTTTGGTTGTAGGAACAGACACATAATGGACTTCTAGTGGTTGCAGGAACAATCAATGCTACATTTCAAACTAAGTATCAAATGAGAAGTAATACTAAGCTACTACTAAATTAAGAGAACAAATTACTCACCAAGTGGGCCCCGTTGGATAAGTATCCTCTACACTAACAACAACTTAGATGTTCGAACTCAGAACTTTATTTTCATTCACTGTAAATTGTGCATACAAAGAGTGATGTATTTGTATCATAGAAATGAGAGTACAATGTCGAATTGTGTAACCTCCTGAAGAAGGAGCATCAAATCATTATGTATACTACAACTAACAAGGCAGTCAACTCCACAACTAGGAGGATGCCTTTTAGGGAAAGCAGGGAAAAGTGGAGTAGTAGCGGTTATGCGTGCATGGAACCTTATCAGACATGCAAGTCAATGCACAAATTCAACATAATAGTAACACCCATGCAGATCATTAAGGCCCACTGCAAGGCGGTTACATTCGGTTGCATGAAGAATCTCTACTGTCGGTTGCCTTTGACCTAGAGCGACTTCTCAATTGGATGTTATGGTGCATGTCCAACTGGCGGTGTCCTCCATAACTTGATGTATTAAGTATGCAGTCCAAGGTTAGTATGCACAATAACTGTACATCAATAATCACTCTAAAAAACACTCATTAACCACATGCAAATCAACATAAATGACCCACATGTTATGCCAAATATCATTAAAGCCTCCAAAGATAGGGTAATGTCAAATGTCAATGGTTTCAAGGAAACATTATACCAATACCAACACTTAAGCATCAAAATCCATGACATCAATGAGCAAATAGACTATAGATTTTACCCAAACTAGATCAAAAACTAGGCTCATCACTCCCCCCAACCTAACATTTTGCTGGTCCTGTAGCAGGGGAAAATTTGTTCTTTTACTTGGTCAAAGCTTTGAAATTTGCAACTAAGAGTTGATCAACATCAGTGGATATAGTGCATGAGTCGGGATCCCAATAGAATCCTCCCAATCTATCAAATCTATCCCATCTCTGCCTTTCTGCAGCAATATCACTCTGGTAGAATCTAAAATTTGGAATAGGCCACATGAGCATGGGTGGCTGAAAAGTTAGGGGAAGCCATTGTCGTCCCTGAGTTCTTCCAATCTGAATATGTCTCTCAATTCTTTTCAATGTTGCAGCATAATTATGGATGGAATGAGGCTCAACCTACTTCAACTCATCAGTCAAACTATTCCATCTCTGGGATAAACATCTCCTCATGGTTTCCTCTTTTGTTGTTATTTTTACCTCATACTCGGTGTAAGTTGCCTCAAGCCAAGGCATAATTCGATTGCCATAGCTTGGTCTAATCAACATTCTATGTCATTCTCTGTAAACATTCCTTGGGTTATTTGATTTAGCTCTAACATGCAAAGGGATATCAGACTCCAATTGTTTATAAACACTGTGTTGATGTCCCCAACTAATTTCATTTTGCACTCAAGACACGAATTCTCTCAATTGAACATCTCCAACATATAGCAGTGGGTTCCATTCATTGTCTTTTGTGATAGCATAATTATGTAAATAAAATTCACATAACAAATTCTTCCTTTCAAGGGAGGCAATCCTGTAAGCATTGAAAAATTCCATAGGGGTATCAATAGAAGGATTCAAACCTGAGGCAAGTCTTGACATCTTAAAAGAGAGATACTTCTCTTTCAAGAGCAGAGCATAGACCCTCGGGGGTTCTCTACATTCTAGAATCTTTGGTGCCAAAGCTGCCATATCATCTACCCTCTGCTTCAAGGTAGCAATTTCTTCATTTTTCTCCTCAATTTCTTCATTCTTCCTTTTAATTTATTCCTTTAACTTTCATTTTTCCCTTTTCCATTCTTCCTCCCTTCTTTGTATCTCCCTCCAAAGATTCAAAATTGTTGCATGTACTAAAAAATCAAGAGGATTATGAATACCTACTAGTCTTTTGGTATATGGCATTATTTGCATAGACTCGGGCATTCCAATTATCTTCGACTATAAGGGTGTTGTTTCTTCTTCCTTTCGCTGCAGGGACTCTTGCTCTTATTGCGACTGTAGGAAATCTTGCTCTAGTTCTGGTTGTTGTTGCAGGACTTCATGCTACAATACCCTTTGCTTATGCTGCAGGAAGTTATGATTTTCCTCCAATTCCTCTGCAATGCTAGCAAGATTAGCTAGTGTTATGTTTGTTGCACCTTTAAATATTCCTTCTTCTTCTTCTTTTTCAACACACGCCTACTCCATTGGAGCTTCAGGGTCCTCATGTGGGGTCTCATCAAGTTTAAGGTTTTTCTGGATAGGCCCGGCTGGCCTTTATTTTCTGGTAGGTCCTTCACGTCTTCCTTTGGCTGCAAGAGGAATAATATCAGCTTTCCTCTTTTTTTTGACTTGGTACTTTTATTTCCACAGGTTGTATTTTTGCCTTTCCTTTTCTTATTTCTACCTCTCTATGTTGTGCCCTAGTTTTCATGAGGGTTTCGAGTGGGACTTCATTATCATCAGAACCCAAGGAAGAGCTTTCTTTTTTTGAGTGCTCTGTTCTAGAAGAACTAATTTCGATGGTTTCCTCAGCTGCAGGAGGATTCATGCCAGAGCCAATGCCAGGGGTTGAAGCACTAGGAATGTCTTTCATCATGCTTACACTCCTTCTAGACCTACGGGATCGAGGTATAGCCCTAGGTGGTAAATTTTCAACATCGACAAAATCCTCCTAGCAATAATCTTGATCAACCCTAATAAACTCTTCCCAATTCATTTCAGAAACATCATGCAAAGATTTTTCAACTAGAAATTTAATCAAGCAATGGTGGGAAGCAAAATTACCCCTACCTTTCTAGGTCTCGGCTGCCATGATTGAGAGAAGATTGTACAACACATTGGGTACATTCATCCTCCTCCCGTGCCTCATGTGGTTCAAAAGTTTGAAGTGTACAAAATGTAAGTTAGACTAGCAACCCTCGCAAGTAATGTATTTGATGACATACACAACTATTTGCTTCCATGGCTCAAGTAGAGACATTCTTTTTTCGCCCTACTTGTCTATGGTCAATGGGGGATCGTTTGGATCTACAAATTCATCCCTAGCTGACCTGGCATCTCTGGAAATAGGGTGATTTTCACCATTAGTAGGTAACCCTATAACTTTTGTAATTCTTTCCTTTGTTGCTACAACTTATAACCCTTTTTTGTGGCTTTTCCTTCTAAAAATGTCTAGGAAAATTCAAGGGCAATGCCTTCATTGAAACCATCTAGTTTCAAAAAGTAGTCTATCCATCCACAGTTTTGAAATTTAGCCAGGCATTATGCATCCTATAGTAAAATATCATGCACTGTGGGTTTGTTTCGAACTAAGCCACCTCTCATTGTCTGCAATCAAATGAATGCTTTGCAAATCCTTTCAACTTTTTTGCAATTCTCCCCTTAAATGTAATCCCTGTAGTATCTATGTCGATTGTATTTACTTTCTTTTGTTTTGTCTTCTTGCTTGTAACTCAAGGTTAGGATAGGGAAATAATATCAAGAAAATAAGTGATAGAGGGAAGTTATGATAGGAAGAATTGGCGGCTACAATTACTATCATTTCACTCATCCAATCAGCTCATTTTAAAATTTTGACGCAACCTAATATGGTTTGACACATGGACAATAAAATATTTGCATCTTTTTCATTTCCCTTCCCCCAACCTAAATTTGGACATGTGTCCACACATGTGAGATGGGAGTGGCGATTGACAAGCAATAATGGCATTTATGTGAATACTTATGCTAACGTACAATGATTAAATGAATGTACTTAAAAGATGATTAAACATAGAAATTAATGCACACATACGTGAATGTGTGGAAGATTTACTGCAAAGATCATGGATAAGTAACATTCACCTTGTTGGAAAATGGATTGAGCAATGAATGAAGATGGGGTGGAATGGAATGAGATGGAATGAAGTGATGAAAGAGAGAGAAAGGTGGTATGAATGGGTGGATGGATGAATGATAGAGAAATGGACTTCCACATAAGTGAAAGTATTTATTATGAAAATTACATACCTCAATTAAGCTAAAGGAGGGACACTAGGTCCAATGCCTTCGACTACAGGAAGCTCTAAGTGTTGGGCGAACTACTAGAGGAATTCTTCTTTAGAAGTTGGCCTATGATATAACCTGAGGCGATGACCATTGACAAGTAATTTGAACCTAACAAGGTCAATGGTGGTAAGTTGGATGACTCCATTGGGAAAGACCTCAACAATCTCGTAGGGTCCTAGCCATCTCATCTATATTTTTTTTGCATTGTCCTAGTATCTAGAATCATAGAGCAAGGCCCAATCTCCTAGTTTGAACTTCTTCTCTTTGATAAATTTTTCATGCCACTTGATCCTCTGGTTTTTCACTACTTCAGTATGCTGCAGGGCTGCTCTCCTTATTTCATCCAAAGCATTTAGTTGCATGATTCTTTCTCTTTGTGCTTCAGAAATGTCCATCCCTAAATCAACTATAGTTCACAAAGTTTTTTGTTCAAATTCAATTGGCATCATGGTGGTCTTTCCATACAACAACTCAAATGGGGTGAAGCCTATAGTTGTTTTCCATGTTGACCTATAAGCCCAAATACTTCGGGTAATCTGTTTGCCCAATCTTTCCTATGAATAGCCACCATTTTGGTCAGAATAGCTTCAATTTCTCAGTTTTTCACCTCAACTTGGCCATTAGCCTAGAGGTGATAAGGAGTAGACTTTTTGTGCCTGATGTTATATTCATTCACCAGTGCTACAACTAGGGTTGATGTGAATTGTGTCCCTTGATCAGTCACTATTTCTCTTGGAACTCCATATCTTATGAAAATATCCTCATAAAGAAACTTGGCAACTTTGTTATCCTTTGCATGCTTCATGGCCTTGACTTCTACCCATTTTGTTACATAATTAGTGCATACCAATATATAAGACTTACCATTTGATGGAGGGTCAATTGATCCCACAAAATCTAATCCCCATTTGTCAAAAGGAGTGATCACTATTTGAGGGCACAGTGGCATCTCATCAGATCTGGTTGGTCTGCCCATTCTTTGACATCTATCACATTTTCTGGTATATCTTTGTGCATCTCTATGGAGTGTTGGCCAGTAGTACCCTGTGTTCAAGATCTTCATTGTTGTCCTTTTGGCCGCAAAGTTTCCTCCACATGGCTCATTATGAAATGCATGCAAAATATCATAAGTCTCATCTTCTCTCACACATCTTCTCATGACATGGTTAGGTCCAGTGTAAAACAAACATCTAGCAATCCAAGAGAAAGGAAAATATTTTTCAATAAGTGCCCTTTTCTCTTTTGGGGAGAAGTGAGAAGGAACTCTTCCTATGACCAAGTAGCTGGCTATGTCAGCATACTAGGGTATTTGTACACTAAGAGAGAATAGATGCTCATCAGGAAAAGAGTCATCTATGGGCTGGTTGTCTTTAGATGTAGTCAGCCTTGAAAGAAAATCTGCAACAACATTAGCTCTTCCTGGCTTATCTATAATAGTTATATCAAACTCCTACATCAATAACAGCCATCTTGCCAATCTTCTTGTGATCAAAGGTTTATTCATGAGATATCTAATGGCTACATGATCCGTGTGCACAAAGATTTGGTAGCCCGTTATGTAATGTCTTAATTTGTTCAGTGCATAGACTATGACCAACATTTCCTTCTCTATCACAGTATAATTGAATTCAGCTCCTTGTAATTTTTTTTGACAAATTATATAGCATTTTCAACAGCTCCCTCTTTTTGTCCTAAGACTGCCCCTATGGCATAATCTGATGCATCAATGTGAATGTGGAAAGGAAGCTCCCAATTGGGTCCCTTAAGTACAGGAGCATTTGTCAAAGTTGTCTTCAGAGCAGAAAATGCCTTGTCACAAGCTTCAGTCCACTCAAATTCAACATCCTTAGTGAGAAGGGTATACAACGGTGCCGCTACCTTGCTAAAGTCTTTGATAAATTTCCTATAATACCCTACATGACCCAAGAAACTTCTAACATCCTTTTCTTTTTCAGGCGTAGGAAAATTTGTGATTACCTCTATCTTTGCAAGATCTACTTGAATTCCCTTGTGGGAGATGTAGTGGCCAAGAACTACACCCTCTTGCATCATCATAAAGAATTTTTCACTATTTAAGGACAAGTTTTGATCCTCACATCTTTGTAGGACCCTTTTGAGATTCTCCAATGCTTGATCAAAGTCAACACCATAAGTGGTAAAGTCATCCATATAAATGTCCATGCAATCATGAGAAATGTCTGAAAATATACCAATGATTGCCCTCTAGAAGGTTGCAGGTGCATTGCACAAGCCGAATGGGAGTACCGAGTAGGCATAGGTCCCCCATGGACAGGTAAATGCAGTCTTCTCCTGGTCTTCTGGTGCAATTTGTATCTAGTTGTAGCCACCAAATCCATCTAGAAAAGAGAAGTATTGTTTTCCTACAAGTGTATCTAAGACTTGATCAATGAATGGTAAATGAAAGTGATCTTTCTTGGTGGCAGCATTAAGTTCTCTATAATCAACACAGACTCACCACTTCCCTCCTTTCTTGGGAAAAATCACCAATGGAGACACCCACTGACTATCTGAAATAGGATAGATAAATCCTACATCTAGCAATTTCTACAGTTCTCCTTTCACAATTTCTCTTAGTGCAGGGTTAATCCTCCCTTGTGGTTGTCTTACTGGAGTGCAATCATTTATGATATAAATTCTATGGGTACAAATTTTAGGATCCAATCCCTTCATGTCATGATAATCCCATGCAAATGCATGTTGATGGGCTCTTAATAGATTTTCCAACAACAGTTACATTGCATTTCAATCAATTTATTATTAACATTCAATTATCTTCCTTCTGACACCTGTATTTGTGTAGTTAATTCTAGCATGGCTACTTCATTAAAAAATGGTACCTTTAGTTCACACGGAAGCAATGTATGGAATGCACGTGTTGCTACAAGAAGTCTATCTATAGGAACAACGTCTACAGGAATAGTGGTTGTAGGAAGAACATCTACAGGAAAAACGTCTGCAAGAATAAGGGCTTCAGGAAGAACAGGAAAAAGTGTGTTGACTAAAGTAGAATATGATGTGTCCTCCACTCCATAATGATTCTAAATGATGTTAACCAACACCTCATCCTCATCTTGGAGTTGCATGAAATATTTTCTACCTAGCATCATAAGTTGTACCACAAAATTAACTTCTTCGGCCTCTTCACCAACTTATGGCCATACAAAATCTTCTTCATCATGAGATGGTTGAGCAGGTGGATAAAGAACAAAAATGTTAGTACTCCTTCCATCTAAAATGGTCATGTCACCTGACTGACATCCAATGGAGGAATCTGTGGTTTCCAACCAAGGTCTTCCAAGGATAATGGGATACCTACCTAGTGCGGCCTTAGGAGAAAGAATCATAAAGTCTGTCAGATATTCCCAGAATTCTAGCACTACCACAAGATCCTCCACTACACCATCAGGCTTAACAATAGAGCTATTTGCAAGCTACGGGACAATAGGAGTAGATCTCATGCTTGCAGTATTTAGTTGTTCCATAATGTCTTTGGTCATTACATTGATTACTTCCCCTAAATCAATCAAAGCATTCTTCACTTGAATCCCATTTATGACAACTGCTACCATAGGACTGCCTAGGTCATTATACTTGGGAATAGTCACTTTTCCCAACATGATATTAGCTAGCTGACCCACCACATGAACTGTAGTTGGGTCTTTCTTCTTCCTTCCTGGCTTCTTAAGACAAGATTTTGTAATGGCTTTGTTGTAGATGGGAACATCTTTTATACCCTAGATCAAGGGTATTTGAACACATATATGCTTTAGTTGATCCAGGATGTCAAAAGTAGTATCCTCCTTCTCTTCCTTCTTCTTAGTAACTTCCAATCTCTAAGGAAATGGTGGTTCTTGCTCGGCCCATTTTGCTTGGACTGGTTCAATACTTTTAGGTACATTTGGCTGAATAGGATCATTTAGAGGCTGCTCCTCCTCTTCCACCAGAAGCTCAGTAATGATGGGCTTGGAAGGGGCTAGTAACTTGGTTGTTGAATTCAAATGGATATCACCTACATTCACAACATATGCAAGAAATTGGTTTGACTTAGTGTAATATATGGGTTGTTGTTGTGGTTTATTATTAGGATTGGGTGTGGGTTGAGATGGTAGTTGAGTTGGTTTAGGTGCATTAGGATTTGGGTTAGCAGGTGGAGGCACTATAGCAGGTTGTTGGGGCTGAGAAGGTGGCTGCATGTAAGTGGTATTCTGGGTAGGCCATTGTTGCCCTCCTCTCCATTGGTTTGTTTGCAGCCAATTTCCTAGAGGTGGTTGCCAGTGCCCTTGAAATTGCTGCCAATTCCCCTGAGGTTGTTGCCACTGAGGTGGAGGACTCTGATGGCTAGGCCAAGCGTTTGGAGGGTTAGTCCAAGGCCGTGGTGGATATACTCCATAACTAGGTGGATATGGTGGTTTCCATTGGTTTCCAGATGAATAAGAGTTAAAATATGGTCCAACATAGGATATTGGATATGGTGGCATACCTTGCCTTGGAGCCCAGGGCTTCCTCTGTGCAACATAATAGACTTGGTCTTCTTAAATCTAAATTGGCTGGAACTCTAGTAGAATATTCTTACTTTCCAGATTAGCAACCATCTTACATCTGCAATCCCTCTTCTTTTGTCTGAAATGAGGACAATACTTGTCAACATCATTTATGCCTCCTCTTGCTTCTTTTTTCCCTTAAGTGTATCTAGTTGAGTAGCTAGATTGTTAATAATATCTTGCTTGAAGTCTGCCAGCAAATTAGTGATCTCCATTCTTGAAACTCCATCGGTAGTTGACTTATGGAATAAGATCTCCCTTTCTTTGAAGTTTCCCTAGAGTAATTCTAGAATATCTTCTTGATATCTTCCCAAGGAACTTGGGAGATGTATCCTCCTGCCATGAGGTCTAAAGCATCCGTGCAACCATCATTGATTCCTCTTAGGAAAATTAACTTTTGTGAGTCCTCATTAAGTGCGTGGTGTGGATATTTTTGTAGAAAAAAAAAAAATCTTGCAATGTAGTCTTCCAGGCTCTCATCTTCCTTCTACTACATTATGAAAATGTATCCTCCTCTCATGTCACTACCCCTGCAGTATTGTACTTCTCAAGGAATTTTGTCTTCATGTCCTCCCAGGTTTCCACAGTATCTTTGCCTAGGATCATGAACCATCTTAATGCAGCCTCTTTCAAAGTGGTGGTAAATAACTTAATCCTATGGGAATTAGTAGTATAATCATAACTCCTATAGAGTATGTCAAATTCAAATAAGAAGGTATTAGGATCTTCTATCACAAGTTCATAGAACTTGGGGAGTGCTGAGGCAAGAATGTTCTTAATATTGTCAACTTCATTCTGATGGGAAATGGAAAAGGGAAAAGCTAGTTGGTTTTTTTTGTTCCCATTTGCATCACCCATGCCTACTTAATGTGGTTCAAGGACAAAGGGGTTCTCAAGCTGATTTTGATCTTTTGAGGAGACTTCAGAACTAGTCAAATTAGGATATGCATCTGCAAAGGGGTGTCGATTGTCTTCTTCTTCTGATAAGTTCTGGTACTAAACTAATTGAAATGGATGAGGATTGTTAGGAAGAAATCTCCCATAAGCATCCTTTCTCCTTCCTCTATGCATGTGGTATCACTCACTATCAATCAGCTCACATAAAAAAATTGGTAAAGAATTAGGAGGGTCATTACTTCCTATGCAAGATTATGCTAAGAGCAACTTCTAAAGATATTACAACAAAACTACCAATGACTCCAAAAACTTCCTAGCTTGACACCTTCCCCAACAACAATGCCAAAAATGTTTTCCTACTACAATGATTTCATAACTGGGCTTCTACGGCTATAATTCAGAGATTAGACATCTAACCTGAATAGTCATTCAACCACTATGAAGGTGCATTTAACTTGTCAACCCATGGATGTGAACTTGAAATGGGTTGTCATTGTATGTGGACTAGTGGCTCAAGTATTCATTGTGTCCTACAGCTAAGAAACAAATGTTGAAAGTAAATCGATGAAAAGGAAGTAAAGAAAATACTAAGCATCAACCAACAACTATGCTGAACTAAAATGCAAAGCAAGAATGAATGATCTGAGTAACAAATAAGAAATACTAGGTTTTCTTTGGTTGCACAAACATACACAAAATGGACTTCTAGTGGTTGCAGGAACAATCAATGCCATATTTCAAACTAAGTATCAAACGACAAGTAATACTAAGCTACTGCTAAATTAATAGAATGGATTACTCACCAAGTGGGCCCCCTTGGATAAGTATTGTCTACACTAACAACAACTCAGTTATTCAAACTGAAAACTTTATTTTCATTCACTATAAATTGTGCGTACAAATAGTGATATATCTATATCACAGAAATGAGAGTACAATGTAGAATCGTTTAACCTCCTGAAGAAGGAGCATCAAATCATTATTTATACTATAGCTAACAAGGTAGTCAACTCCATGATTGGGAGGACGCCATTTAGGGAATGCAAGGAAAAGTGGAGTAGCGACAGTTACGCATGCATGGAACCTGGTCATACATGCAAGTCAATGTGCAGATTCAATGCAACAGTAATGCCCATGCATGCCCAATCATTAAGGCCCACTGCAAGGCGGTTACATTCGGTTGCATGAAGAATCTCTACTGCCGGTTACCTTTGACTTGGAGCGGCTTCTCAGCTAGACGTTATGGTGCATGCCCAGCTGGCGGTGTCCTCCATAACTTGATGTATTAAGTCTGCAATCCAAGGTTAGTAAGCACAATAACTACACATCAATAATCACTCTAAGAAACACTCATTAACCACATGCAAATCAACATAGATGACCCACATGTTATGCCAAATATCATTAAATCTTGCAGAGATAGGGTAATGTCAAATGTCAATGGTTTGAGGGAAACATTATGCCAATACCAACACTTAAGCATCAAAATCCATGACATCAATGAGCAAATAGACTATATATTTTACCCAAACGAGACCAAAAACTAGGCTCATCACTTGGAATCCTACACTAACAAAGATCTAAAAGAAATATAAAAAGAGGAAAGGGTTGAGAGCTATTCTAAGTCTAAACTATGAATGAATAGTAACAATGGAGGATGCTATAGTAGAGAAACCCCACAAGATTGAGTTTTTCTTGACCAAGAGAAAATGTGCAGCTACATAAAACCAGTGCAATCTTCAAAGGCTCATTGCATATTTTTAGATTGTCATTCACCCATTTAGCATGAACAAATAGTTGAACTAAACTGCAGTGAATAAACAAGCCTAGGCTAGTTACTTTAGACAACAATTTGTCATAAAAAAAATGCCAAAACTATGGGATGGAGGTTCATCAAATACTGTAACAACAACCACCATTAAATACATCCAAGAAACTAACAAACTAAAATGAACATGGAGGCTAAATCATGCATGCATAATGAGAAAACTCAAAGAAAACACCCAACTTTCATGCAATGCTTCCTTCTATTGCTACAAAATTCCCTTTACAAAAATTCACCACCACCTTACAAATGAGGATCAAGCCCCTATTTATAGTTTTCCAAAAGTGAAATGAATGGCTAGGATTCATTTTCAATGAATGGACCAAATTCAATATAGCTTAGGGTTTCACCTACCCCCAATATATTACAATATAGAAATAGACTATTTTGTCTTTTCTCTATTTTGTCTTGTAGTCTATTTTGTCTTATAGCTATTTTGTTTTCTAACAAATTTATACTATAGCTGGAAACTAGTAAAGTTTGCCTTTTGTTTATACACTTCCAACATCTCTTCTTTTAATTAGGTGAATCTTCTTGCAGACTTACATCCATGGGAAATAGAAACATTCTCCTCAGCCCTGGTGGACAACTCTTCATTGGAAAAAAATAAAATAGCCCCCCATGTTGTCTTGTTTGAAAGCACTTCTCTAGTTGTTGTATTGATCGACACAGATTCTTAAGCGGCCTTTGGTAATTAGATGTTCAGCTAGCATCCTCCTGGCATGCATCCACAAGTAAACCCATCTCCACCTTGGAAATTTGAATTAAAATCCCCCTTGTCGACATGTCTTCATATGAATTGATCCATTATCCCTCCAAGCATTCCTTAAAAGCACTTGTGTCATAAAATATCATGATTTAAATATCCAAAAATGATAAATTGCTCTCATTTAAAATATTGAAATGTATCAATTTATAGTCCATCAAGAAAATTTCATTTTAAAAAAAAAAATCCATTTTTGGAAACTTTCCATTTTACCCAGTTTCACTTTGGAGACTTGATCACTTGGGAAGTGAAAAAATGGGATATACGGGGTCCGCAATGCGGGGTGCTACTAAGTAGGAAGTGGGTAAGGTTTAGCCGCTAAGAACGATTAAGGAGTAACAACCTCCCACGGATGGCAATCCACTAGGGCAGGCCCACAAAAGATGCTTGGACTTGGAATTTTCACTACTTGGCTCAAAGCTTTGTTTAGGGAAATAAGGCATGCGAGACCCATGTGGTGGAAAGATGTGATAGTCTCACCATAAGGCAAAGGAAAAGAGATCACAGAGGCCTGCATGCAGAGACCCACATGGGTGGGTCTGCGCAGACTTGAAGACTCAAACAATTTGTCAAGGAAACACTTTGTAACCCATGCGGTGAAAATGGAAGCAAAATCAGCAAATGTGGGGGTTGTGCTTGTTTTGTCATTTGGAATGGCGTTTGGTGAACGAACTTCCACACGAGGCAGCCCATAGGGGTAGACCCGCAATGGTCCATTTGACTTAAGGATTTTGACATTTGGGAATCAAGTGTTTGAGTCATGAAAGCATGAGATGCAGATATCGTGAGGTGGGAAGCCAAACAAGTTTGTGTCGTAAAAACAGAATTGGGAACCACAACATCTGCAAGGAGGCTTCCTGCATGAAAATTTCTACAAAGCCACAACTCTTAGAAATTTTGAGTTTTTTCAAATTAAGCACATGAAAGATGCATTAGAAGGGTGCCTAGATTTATTCCTCAATGATTTTGACCCCTTTGAAAAAATGCGGAAGCCAGAGGGTCCAAAGTTGTTAGAAATGACATTCCACATACAAAAACCCGCAGACAACAACCCACACATGGAAACCCACGAATGGACTTCCGCACATAGAAACCCATAGACAACAACCCGCATTGAAATTTCCACAAAGCCACAAAACTTAGTAAATTTGAGATTTTTCAATTTTAGCATGTGGAAAAAGGGGTAGAAAGAGCGCCAAGACATATTTCCTTAAGATTTGACTCATTTTTAAAAATGCAAAATTTTGGGATGCAGAAGCCAGAGGGTATGACACTGTTTGCAATGGCATTCCACAAACAAACTTCTACAGACAGAAACCTGCAAATGGCTTCCCACAGTGAAGTTTCTAGAATGTGACAACTCTTAGCAAATTTGGCTCAAACCCCTTTGGGCATGTGGAAACATGCATTTTATCGGCCCTAGATGTTGAAAACTTAAAGTTTATACCCTTCTTTTGAAATACAAAAATTTGGAAGGTGGAAGTTGTAGGGTCCAACGCCATAAAAATGACATTCCACACACAGAAACCCATGAACGGCGACCCACACACAAAAACCTATGGAGAACAACCCACACATGGAAACTCGTGGACAACAACCCACACACAAAAACCTACAGACAACAACCTAGACATGGAAACCTGTAGATAGAAACTAACACACAAAATCCCACACACGAAAACCTGCGGATGACAATCCACACACGAAAACCCGCAGACAACAACCCGCAAACAGAAACCCACACATGAAAACCCACAAACAGCAACCCACAATGAAATTTCTGCAAAGTCACAAAACTTAACAAAACCTTGGGAGTTCACATCATGGAAACATCCCAAATCCATAGGCAACTTGTCCCCAAAGTCAAAAAATGAAGGAAAAAGTGAAGCAAGCGAGAAGGGACCAAGCTAGTAGGAGCAAGGAAAAAGTGAAAAACCGAGGGGGTCCTTGCCTTCGGTGGGGCATGCGTGCAAAATATGCACAAAAATGATCAAATAAGCTCAAACTCAACAAAATATCCTACAGATCAACTTGTTTCCTTTGACAGCAATCCAAAGACTTATTGAAAAAGCATATGGATAATTCGAATTATACTCCAACAAAGACATCAATAGAAAAAAAATTCAAGAGGTGGCTCTGAAGCCTCTATTCTCTTATCAAGTTGGCACAGTTTCTTATGGAGAGAAACACTCAACATTAAATCTGTAACACTTAGCACATATCGGCTAAATTTAAGGAATGAGTCAATTAAACATTTAAAGGCATTTAGACAAAGTCAAAGTTTCTCTTTATCACAACGTCGACCAAGTCTAAGCTTGCATTGATGATAGACAATAGTCAAAAATGCATTTATATGTTTCTACATATGTGACATGGTGAGTGGAACTCGGCTTCACTACACAGTCATAAGCATTTCCAAATCAACTTTCAAATTCATAGTCATTGATGACTATTCTCGGCCTCCTTTATCATAGTCTTTATTGACTATTACAACTTTTGTAAATCAACTTCAATAGAATAAGAGATAGTTGAATTCCAATATCATTTATATTATGTTAAATATATAATATTATATATATAATATATATATTATATACATATAAATATATATATTCTTAAATACTATCTTGTATTTATATATATATCGAAAGTCCATAATGTAAGCATACATTTGATATATATATATATGTATGTATGTATAAATGTATATGCCCCTATGTACACATATGTGTAGGTATATCTATATCGATGCATCTGTATGAGCATGTCCATTTGCCAATGTACACATGTATCGATATACATATACATATGGATACATGTCCATTAGTAGAAAACTTCAGCACCTAGGGTTGGGTTCTGGGTATAACTCGACCTCCCCAATCTCTGAACATTGAATTTTCATGGTAATCCAATAGTGCATAGTGAGGAAAATCATCCAATCTACCAGTAATATACAAACACAAACCATTTTCCAAGCACAACACTGAATTAATTGATTTCTTCCCAATTTGGTC
Source organism: Sequoia sempervirens (assembly GCA_007258455.2). Taxonomy (NCBI): domain Eukaryota; kingdom Viridiplantae; phylum Streptophyta; class Pinopsida; order Cupressales; family Cupressaceae; genus Sequoia; species Sequoia sempervirens. The sequence continues at coordinate 76,576,753 of VDFB02000015.1, forward strand.
TCTGAAAGAGACCCACGAAATTGAATTAATCACCCCTATAGAAATCATGTGTGACTTCCTCAACAATCCAGTTAGGGTTGATTGGTTTCACTACTAAAATTGGTGCCCTAGGGTTTCCAAAACCCACAAACCAAAGAAGATTTCAAAAATCTCTCCAAAATGAAGTGAGAAAATAACATCCAAGAATAATCAAATGATCTCAAAAAACCTCCTTTTATACTTTTTTTCCCAAACTCTCCATAAGCTTTTTTTTTAAGATGCACTTTTTAAATTAAACACCTTTTTACTCTGAAAATGACCTTTTCATTAAAATAATGATATTTTGACATGCAAGATCCCTATTTAATGCATCCTTGATTTAAAACATCTCATCCTAGTTCTGACGAGCTATAAGACTAAGAGCCATTTTAAATATTTTAATTAATTTTAAGCAACCTTAGTAATCTAATTAATACACTCATTTTTGTGGAACTATTGGAATGCATCGAAATCAAAAACTAACTGCACTAAAGTGATCTCGATGAAGAATAAAGATGAATGGAGCCAATCAAGTTACTATAAATAGATGCTCTCTCCAAAAATCTTGGAACCCAAATCATAAGCTAGAAATAACATCTAGGAGCATCAATTAACTCCTCTAAATCATTTGATCTTGTCAATAACATCAAAATACCCTTTTGATCAATTAGATACAAACCTAGAAAACCATCTCCAATTGCAAAGCAAGAGAACCCTAAAATGGGGAAATTACAAGATATTTGCAAGGAAAATTATTTATACTGGATTTTGTACATGCTTACCTGATGTGGAATTTATGGGTGTTAGATATCAAGTTTTGTAAGAGTGAAATTATTCACAAAATTAATCATATTTTAGTTTGGGATAGGTGCAACTACAACTAGATATGATGTCACGTTCAATTAGTGTCATTACATCATAAATAAAACCCTTATTACATTAATTTCTCTTTTATGAGTAGAATAGTTTCTACTACATATGGATTTATTTAGTGTATGCTATGTTTGGTTTAGTTGCATTGACAAGTTTGAAATTTTAAAGAAAATTCAAACATCATACGAAAAATTTTGGGTGGTCAAAGTGGATCTTTACCCAAACTCAAATGTCTAGTTCAATAAGATGATAAAATTTTGTTTAGGATAAAACGAGATTTAATAAGGTTCCAGGTCTATGCAAAGGAAACACTTTATCTTATAGAAGGCCATGTTGGGTTACAATAGGATTCCTTTGTGTTTTGAGGGTGAACTTAATGGCCCACCAAAATTATGTGGACAATCCTATCAAAAAAGGAACATCATTTAGACAGTATCAGGTTCAATAAGACCAAAAGTTCCCGCAAAATATATCTTCCATACTTGGATAAATTTCAAGTTTCTCCAAAAGGTAACTATTGTTATTTCTCAGTGTTTTATCCATTAGTGAAGACATTTTACCAATTTGCGATAAAGGATTTAGAATACTCCAAACTTTACCATTTTCTTGAATAATTTTACCCTTGGAAATACTAATATGAGACCTGAGAGACCTACTGGAAGTTGTGAATTGCTACATGATAAACAATGCCCAACAGAAGGAAGGGGTCCATATTTTTCCAAGTGAAAAATGGAGTGTGTTGTGTAGACTACACAGGAGGTAGTAGGTACATGTCTTCTTTAAAAAATAGTATGTAGTTGAAATATAAATTTTAATATAACTTCTTTGATTTTGATATAAGTTATCATTATAATAGAATATTATGTATAAATATAATTCAACTATTAAAGTTTGACATTCTATTTAAAATTTAAAAATTTATATAACTATAAAATTTATTATTTAAATTGTGATTTTATTGAGTTCATAAGACATTTTATATGAAAAATTAAAATTAATTTTTAGATGAGTTAAAATAAAAAATTATATAAAAAGGTCTCAATGCTAAAATTTTGATATATTATTTTAGATTAATTTTATTATAACAATGAAATATAATTTTAATTTTAATTTTATAATTATTTCAAGGAAAATATTTTTACTTAATATTATAATTAAAAAAATATCTATTTATTAGACTATGCTCTTGTTTATTCTATATTTAATATAATTGACCAGACATTTTTCATTTATATACATTACATTATAAGAATTTTGGCTATGTATTATAGCCAACTATTAACATCATTTAACAATGGATAATGTTAATTAAATCGTAATGATAAGTTATGCATTATGAAAGAGAATAAGTGGTTAATACAAATAATTTATAGGTGTGGAAAAAAGCGTAATATTTGAATTGGATACATGTGTGCAAATTTAAATCATGAAAAATATTTGTTCTCTATATATAAATAAGGTATTATTCATTTAAGTTTATTATTAAGGCTGATGTAAGAAGTTGGGTCCACAAAAAGCTCAAAAAGTGGAAGTGTTTTTGCTGCTTTTCATAATTTGTCACACTTGAATTGAAAATTTGAAGCACTTACACATTGAATCTTTAAAAAAGTTAAGAATATGAAATTTAGCATTTTGAATCTAGTTTCCAAATATGTAATTTATTCCAATACCCAAATGATACAAATTAAATTTTAATAGGCATGTATAAAAACCACTTTTTAAAATTCACTTTTTTTTACCATACCATGCCCCACTTTTTGACCTAAATAAAAGTATTTTTCTAATTCCTTTTGGGAAAAGATATGTAACAACCTAAATATTAATGAGGATATTTTTTTGTAATTTTTTTGAATTTTGAAATTATTATTTTTAAAAATCAACATGTACAAACAACATAATTGGACCTAAACTAAACATTTTTTAATTATTTTCATTGTGTAGAGAATTGTCTAAAGATTGATGCCATATATTTTTTCTTGCAAAAAAAACAACAAATTTTTTTTATTGAAAAACAAAAAAAAATGATATTTCTAGTTTATGGACCAGTTTGCTTAGAAATTATTTAAAAAATAGAAAACATAAAATATATTAAAATTATATATGAAAACTAGACATCGAGATCTATAATGGGTTTTAATTTCATAGATTAATTCTGAAAAAAAGTTCATCAACTATATTGTCAAAGTTGTGCCTTAGTTTTTTAGTTGTAGGTCAAAGGATAAGGGTTGAGTTGTCAAACCTTTCTCAAGCCTAAAACCCAAGCAAAGAGTGGCTTAGGGATTCTAGCTTTAAGGAATGAATGCCCATTTTAAAATAGGTACCCGTTCTGAAAAAGAAACGGTACCCGTTACTAATTTTCCCATTTGAAATTAGGAATGGGTACCCATTTATAGCTACCCATTTTAATTTAGAATAGGAACCTATTCTAAAATAGAATTGTAAATGGGTACTCGCTTCTAATATATCTATTTTTTCCCAATTTGGAAAAAACTGACTCAACACATTTTTTTGCAACATTCCTTTTCTACAATACGGACTAATAGTGTATTTTTCTACCATTTTTAATTCAATTTTTTCTTGTGCAATCTCTTAATAGGTCATATTCTATTCAATTTTTTCAAGGGGACAATCACAAGTTGAATTTTCTGAAGTGGAATCAAGTACCGAGACTTTTCTCAAGAATATTTGAAAAAAGAGAAATTTTGGATGTATTCATATGTTTTCGTACTTCAAAGTTTATAGAACAAAGGATCTCCATATATAATTTCATTTCAAAATTTAAAGGAGGTAGGAATTTTTTTTTGATAAAAGGCTATATCCTATTTAGTATTATATTAATATATATAAGAAGAAATATATCGATTGCTAGAATTATAGTACTAGCAAAACTATGCCCTTTTTATTTACATAACCTATCCATAATTGGCACTAATTCTTCAAAAAATTTACCAAAAGACTATTATGTAAAACTATATAAAAAATTATGCCATTTTTTAGTACATAACCTAAGTATATTTGGCACTAATTTTTCAAAAAAAATATGAAAAGACTGTTTACTAAAAGCTACAACATAGTGAAGTAGAAATATAAACTGTCATCTTTTGAAAGCCTGCACTTTATCATTCTTCCATGAATCCCTCATTTGCTGACATTTCTCCACAACCTTCATTCAAATCAGTTGCATTTTCTCCTTGACCCTTATTGAGATCTATAGCATTTTGCAACTGCGGCATCCTTGCAACTCTTACTTTTTCCATGCCTAATTTGATGTGAAAGTAAGAAAGATAATGCAAAATATTTATCTTTCAACTTACTGACAGCTTGAGGCCCAATTTCTATTGAGTGCATACTAATAGCACGATATATTACCCACGGATCATCTGCTCGCAATCCTTTTTGTGCCACTTCAAAAACTGTTGCATATGAACGCTTGCTTCGAAGATAGCTCTTGGGAAAGATACCACCAACATTACCTTTACCTTTATCTAGATTATACAACTAGATAGCCTACAAAAGCTCACCCTCCACTAAATAGTTTGGTTGTATCACTTCATTAACCACCTATTGTAACAGTTCATAGGATTATAAAAAATCAATGGAATCAGAAAGAAAAATGGAGAGAAGTGATTTGAAGAGCAACCTGGGGGCTTTAGGCTTCAAGATTTCATCTCCAATGACCATTTGAATGCTATCAACCAAACTAGGATAGGTTATTCTAAAGACCAATGACAACTCAACCAACCGAAACCTCCTTTGAAAATGGAAATTCTCCATCCCAAATCTTTAAAGGAACCCTGAAGTTTTTGGCCATGTATTCCATTGTAATTTAAAATTTGAACCACCTGAGAAACAACTTAACATAAACCTCTTTTTTTAAAAGCGGAATAGAGCAAAAGCAAGACATAGCAGCAATGAATACTTGAATTGTGTGAACAACTATTTTAACCCAAAAACTAGAAGCCACCCTTAGAGACATGAAAAATAACAATTCTTTACCCAAAATGCAAGAACCACCCTTACAAAACTCCAAACACTAGCAAAAAAAATATAAGCCACTTTTATAGAAATCTAGATGCAAAGAAACAACAATACTTTACCCAAAAAAGTAGAAAAAACCCTTACAAAATTCCAAACACCAACAAAAGTAAGCAGAAGCCACCGTTAGAGAAACCCAAAAGGTAAAACACCAACTCCTACCAAAGCACCACTAGCTTAATGTAGCAAAGTCTTTGAAAATAGCAACCAAAGAGCAACAACATAGAAAACTACTGAATTGACCTTGAAGGCTCACAATAACTATACAACACAACCCAAGCATAGACCCAAAAAACTACATTGAAACTAGTGTGAGATGACAGAATACCTTCTATGAGAATGCAAATGCCATTTAACAAGCTGCACCTGTACTTACTTCTTTAATGAAATAATGCAAATACAATCATAAAATAAATATTTGCTTTTACATCATGTCTAAAATATTTCACACGGATGAAAAATTCAAACTATACAATGAAAATACTTTTCATTATTACAAAGAGTGGGATATGAGGATATAAATTGTTCCTACAAAAAATGAGACACATGTTAAATTAAAGTACATAATATGGCATTAATCCATATTACGACATTTAGTAAGACACAAGCAAGGTGTCAAGAAACACTTTCTTACACTTCCATGTGTATCAAATTAATCCACCCCTTTACAGATATGCTACCACCTATTAAAGCACCATACAAATTTTAAAAACCTTGAACTCTAAGCTTTTCTTTTTATATCCCTTAATTTTGGAGATAGCTGCTAGAATTTACACTTACGTTTAAATGATTACATCACCTAAAAACTTACATCATCAAGCCAAACATGTTCCTTTTTAAATTTTCATTGCAAGGCAATGGACATATTGTTTATTGTGTTATCATAAAAAAATTCATGTTGTAACTGATCACACCCAATGTTTGAAAGAAGATCTGCTAACTAATTCCCTTCTCTATAAGTATGGCGAAGCTGATAAAAATCAAATTTATCCAAAACCTTCCAATCTTGTTGAAGAATATAATTTAGCTTACAATTGCAAGAATTGTGCTCCCTACATGCATTAATAATGAGCAAAGAGTCACCCTCAACCTATATTTTTAATTTTTTTAAAGATGATGCCAATTGTAGGGCCAATAATAAAACCCGAGCTTCAGAAATATTGTTTGTACCCAAAGGTAAACTGATAGATTTTGCTCCAATGAGGACCCCTGCATAATCTCTTAACACTATACCTACACCTAAAGAGCCTGGATTCCCTTTACAAGCACTGTCAAAATTTAATTTTATGAAACCAAATGATAGAGGGATCCACACAACTTTTGGATTCTATCAACCTTTTTGGATGCTTTATGTTGAATATTACCTTTGAATGGTATGACCAAATTCAGCCACTATTTAATCATCATGGAGTTCCAATCAGGAAAAAAAAAAACCAGGTAGCACTGATTTATGAATATAGGAATTTGTAGATTTTGATACTGATTTTTCAATTTGATGAATCACTCGATCAATATTAGATGCATGATTTCTAAAAATCCTCTTATTCCTCTCCCACCAAATGCACCAGACTACTGTTGATGGGATAATTTGCCACATACATGCAAAAAGAGCTGACTTGTATAAAACAAGCCAACTTGTAAACATTTTCCAAAGACTATCCAGAAGAGGCGAAGCCCAACTCATTATGTTTTTAACATTTTTGACCCAGCAAGAGAATGCAAAAGGGAAATGAAGGAATAGATGATTCACCTCTTCTACAACTTGATTACATGGAACATAGTTGAAATGTTGTTGAATGATGCCTAATTTAAGCAACCTATCACTTGTAAGGATCCTATTTTTTAATTCAAGCCAAGAAAAACAACCCGCCTTTGGTAAAATAATAGGATTCCAAAAAAAAGCTAGAGCCCTCTGAGGATTGCTAGAAGTACCACTACTCATCACCACCTTATAGCCTAACTTAATTGAATAATTACCAGATTTGGATGGAGCCCAATGAATTTAATCTGCAAAACCAGAAAAGAAAACCATTATTTCACTTAAAATTTTGGTAATTAGCTCCTTTTGCTAAAATTAAATTGGAAGAAGTGAAAATTCATTCCAATTTACTTTGCAAGTAAGATCATCTATAGAATGGATATAGTCTTTAACTCTGATTCCCCACCTAGCACTTGCTATATTAATCACTATTTGTAAATCTTGAACTATACTTAAAGTAGGAAATCCATTTGAAGAATCACCCCAAAAGAGAGTCTACTCCCCATTGTTAATTTCCCAAGTATTATAAGGATTGATCACCTTTCTACAAAGGAGAAAAAAATTCCAGATTGTTGAACCAACTAGTGGATTAGAAATATTAAAAATTCTTGTTGGTAGTGCATTATCCAAATACTTGGATTGCAAAATTTTACACCATTTAGCATTGGGCTTAGTATACATGTGCCAAACCAATTTCGCACCTAATGACACATTCCTTGTTGACATGTTATGAACACCTGCACCTCCCTTTAATTTTTCCATATAAATTTTTTCTAAGGATACAAGCAAAATCTTCTTTTTGTTATCCAAATTACCTTTCCATAAGAAATTCCTTATCATTTTTTCAATTAAAACAATGATAGATTTAGGAGCTTTTAAAACTACCATATAGCAATTTTGAATGGTAGAAAGTATAGTTTTAATCTTTAGTATTCTCCCTGCTAGCGACAACCATCTCCCTTTCCAACTAGCAATTCTTGATTAGATGCTTCTTATTACCTTATCCCAATAAGGAGCCTTGTTTTCCCTTGTAAAAAATGGAATGCTTAGGTACTTGCATGGAATATCTACCAATTGGAAACCCAAGAGCTTAACCAACTTGTCTTTTAATGATGAACTTGTGTTGAAAATGTAAATTGTTGATTTGGCTACATTTACCTTTTGACCTGAAGCTTCTGAATACTTGTCCAAAATCTCCTTAATATGTGTTGCTTCTGACAATGATGCCTTTCCAAAAAGAATAGTGTCATCAAAAAACAAAGAGTGAGTGGCTGAAATTCCAGTTAAAGGAATTTTGATACCTTTCCAAAGCCCTTGATTATAGGCTTTATGCACTGACCTACTTAAAGCTTCGACAAGAATGATGAAAAGGAATGGAGATAATGGATCTCCCTACCTAACTCTTTGCAAGGAACGAAAGAAGCCTATTGGAGAACCACTAATTAAGACTAAAAACTTAGCTTTAGATAGACAAGACAACACCCACTTACACCACTTCATTTGAAAACCAAATTTCTTCAATACTTGCAACAAAAAAGTCCAATCTACTCAGTCGTAAGATTTCATCATATCCAACTTAATAATAATTGTTGAAAGCTTATGAGGAGCAATTAAATGAAGGAATTCATGTGCTACTAAAGCACCTTCAGTCTTTTCTCTCCCAAGAACAAAACCTCCTTGTTCCTCCGATATTATTTTTGGGATAATAGGCACTAAGCGTAGATAAATTAATTTAGTGAATATCTTATAAATTGTATTGCACAAGGAAATTGGCCTAAACTCTGAAAAAAACTTGGGAGATTACATTTTTGGAATTAATACAATATAATTGGTATTGAAATGCTTTAGCATTGTTCCTAAACTTCTAGACTCTTCCAATGCTTTGATAAGATCTAATCCAATAAAGTCCCAACATTTTTTAAAGAAAATAGTCGTAATACCATCTAGACTGAGATCTTTTCCTGGAGAGAGTGACAAAACTACTGACTTCATCTCTTCTCAAGAAAAAGGCTTAAAGATTTGTGTATTGTCTTGCTGTGAAATTAAGGCTAGAATTGTTTCCAACAACTCCTCTTTTTTCTTCACTAATTGAGGTGAAACCACTAAAGGAGCTAATAAAAAACTTTCAAAGAAATTAGACCCTTCTAATCAAATGTATTGTTCATTTGTTAACCACCTACCTGTAACACTATCCTGCATTGAAAAAAATGACCTTCTTTCTTTCTTTATTTGTGCAGATTTATGAAAGAATTTAGTATTTTTGTCCCCCTCTTTCAACCAAAGTTCTTTGGAATTTTAACGCCAGTATATCTCTTCTCTCAAAACTAACTCAGTCCACTCCTCCTGAAGTTTATTTTATTATTAAAAGAAGATTGATTTAGACCTTGTGAAATGATATTATCATTAACTTTTGATAGCTGTTTAAAAAAACATCCTTTTGATGGAATACATTCTTAAAGAAATTAGCATTCCAATGCTTAATCCTTCCTTTTACATGTTCTATCTTCTTACAGAGCCTAAACATCTTTGATCCATCAATATAGAAGTCTGTTACCACCAAGCATGTAATAGCTACAAAAAAATTCAAGTGATGAAACCACATGGTTTCAAGTTTGAAAGTGTAGACACTCGAATTATCCTGATTGATATCATGCACTTGATCCTGATTTACTAACATCAATTCTTCCTGAATCACTTCTTTACTAAATTAATTGAATAATCCTTATTTAATTAATTCATCAAGATTCATCCTTTAATTAAATAAATCACCTTTATTTAATTAAATCATAATTCTTCTTTGGTTAAATAAATCAATTTCATCTAATCAAATCCTAATGTTCCTCTTTTGATTAAATAAATCATATTATTTAATTAAATCCTAAAGTCATATCCTTTAAATTGAATAAATTAACCTTTATTTGATTTAAATCTAATGTTCTTCATTTAATTGAATAAATCAAACTTTATGTAATTAAATTAATAATGTTCATTAATTCCTCTCATTTGATTTAAATAAATCTAAAAAAACTAAATCAAATGTCAAATCAACTAACTTCCATCTAAGTTAATTAAATCTTAATTAACTCTAACTCTAATCCTCAAATCCTTTAGATTTTTTAACTTGCACATGTAAATCAATTTATTTGATTTATTATTTAATCTATTTCCATTAAAAAATGACATCTCTTTGGAATATTCTTCCAATTTGAAATCTCCCTCCTAAAAGGACTTTGTCCTCCAACAAGGCATTTAAGTCTCTTACATGTCCTTTTTCTTTAGCTAAGGGGCATTAACTCATCTTTCAACTCTTCCTCTACAAGCCATCTTTTGAATTTCAAATTCCACCTAATTGCATTTATCATGCACATTGATCAAAATGTGCTCCACCTCTCTTCAATAGCATGTTGACAAGTGGCACATTGTTATTGGTTTATATTTAATCCCACATCCTTCATGTTTCTCATTCCTCCATCCTTCTCTCCTATAAATGGAAGACTCCTCTATTGATTTTGGATCCACAACTTTATGCAAGGTTATTATCTACAGGTTTTTGAGCTAATTCATCAACACTTCATCAAGGTTTTCATAGCTTTCATCCATCTTAGCTAGGTTATGGTCAAATTTCATGAAGGAGTATCAATCTTCATCAAAATTCATCAAAGCTTACAAGGAATTGGGAAAGGGCTACTTTCCACATCAAAGTAGCACTAATTCCCCATGGGATTGAGGGTTTGAATGTTTTGAACAAGATTTAGTAGCTTTTATTTGATTATCTTTGTTTTATTTCTTGTTCTTGGCATTTGAATGAATTGCACGGGGAATGATTGTTTTAGATATTTTTGATGACTAACATTGATGTAATACCCCTCATGTTGTTGTTGGACTTGTTATTTTTCTATGGTTTTTGCTTGATACTTTGAGACTTTGATAGTTACTGTTATTGTTTGGATTGGTGGATTGGGTAGTTTAGACTACTACTTTATTTGATGACATGGATATGATGATATGACATTATGGTTACATTATGGTTTGGTGATGTTTAATTTTATTTCAGTAGTATATTGTGATGCAGTGGATTAATAATCATTTTTCGATGATATGATGTGATCAGTTTAGTTTAGCGATGTTACTTTATATTTAATGTTGTAATTGTTAGTATAGTTTGGTGAGAGGATAGTGTAGCACCACTCGTTTATGAGTGCCCTGCTGCGCTGCAATTCCTTCTCACAATGTGATGTTTTTGATTATATATATACATGTTGTACACAACCTTGTTTATATGCAGGAATTGTAGGAACAAAGTCTCGATTCCACCTACTTCGGCAGGACAGGGCGAGCATCAATTTAACCCATCGGACATGAAGTTGAAACAAAGATGAAAAGGAAGTCACCTCGTCCCATGTTTGTCAAACCATCTTATGTTTTGTGGTATTGTGCGTCTTTGACCTTTATCATTTTGCATTCTATTATAGTGGTTTTGTGTGAGTGTACTTTTGATATTTATTTTACATTGGTGATTAGTATGATGTAATTTAAATAATTAAATGATGTTAATAAATGTTGATAATAGTGTTGGAATAGTTTGTATTAAAATATAAAAGTTTTATATTAAAAGCCATATAATTTATTAAAGATAAATAAATGGAAATGTGTAAATTAAATTATTTAAAATTAATATTTTGATAATCTAATAAAAATAGCATGTTGAGGATAATTAATGAAATAAATTAATTAAATAAATTAAATTGTGTGAATTGCAAGTAAAACTTGCAAAATCAAAATTAAAACAAAAAGTGTTGTTAAATAGGAAAAAAATCAAGAAAAAAAAGAAAAGTAGAAAAGGACCAATGAATGTTGAGTTTTTGCTTGAAAAGTTGGTAATGATTTAGAAAACTTCTTTTAATTTTGATTTATAGAGTTTTCCAAAAAGGGAAGATATCTTTTATTTAATAGCAAAATTGTGAGATTTTCATGGACGATAAATTGACAGAAGCTTCAAAATAAGAGTTCTAAAAAAATTGGATTCTCTGGGGTTTTCTCTGTTTAATTGTTTCACTCTTTCATTGTTCTAGAGGGGAGGCTTTTCTGAATTAAAAATTAGATTAAAAAAAAATGATCAAGGAAATCGGGTGGAGAAGTTCTAAAGGAAGGAAAGGGAGCTCTTCGAAAAGGCTATTGGATCAAGCAAACCTTCATCAAATTTTCAATAGGCGCAGGACTCCAGATTCCATTTTCTTATTTCTTTAGTTTTCTTATTCAAAAATAAATAAATAAATAAATAAATGTTTTTTTTTCTGTGAAAGAAAATTCTTCTAGGGTTTTAAAAAAATTTCTGGGTTGCAAACATATAGAAGAAATTCTTTTGGATTTTTTTTTAAAATGTCATTATCTTTATCATTCTGCTGTGGAAAATATCAATCCTCCTTTTTATATAAATGGGTTTTAAATCTCTTCATATATATATATATATACACACCTTTGTACATATATATGTGTGTATATATATATAATATTTTTTGTATTTAAATTACCCAAGTTGTATTTTTGTTGGGGCCGAACCTGTGCGTCGGTCGGATAGGGGTCAGATGTTTTTATATAAAAAAAAAATTGTTTTGGTTGAGGGGAAGGGACGGCGTTGGGCGTACCCTCCCCTTATCCACTCTCTGCAAGTGGGGACTGCCCACAACAGTCCACAGACTGTTGTGTGCAGTCCTCTGTGTACTGTGCATGGCAGTTAAAAAACTACGATTTATGTTTTTTTTTTTATGATTTTATTTTTTTACATTCATTTTTAAATATATATATATATATATATATATTTATGTATGATATATATATATTTATATATAGTTTTATAATTATAATAGAGTATTGAAACGGGTACGATTTGAGTACCCAGCAGTTAGCCAAATTAGATTATTTTTAAATTTGAGTAAAACAGTAAAGTAAATATACATATATTTTATATGTATATATATATATATATATTTATATATGCAATTATTTGTATATATATAAATATATATATATATAATATAAATGTTATGATTTATTGATTCTGGTTTGACTGTGAAACTGTGAAATTTAGTCATGTTGGTTAATTAAAAAGAAGCAAATTAAATATTTATGTCAAAACTATTATTGAACTCTTATTTCTTATTGTATCGAGGAAATGGAAATTATAAATGCAATTAAACTAGTTGTTTATTTTGGAGTTGCGGAAACAATGTGTGAAAATTAAAATGGTTCATTGAGTTATGACATCTTGTGATTTTGTTTTTACCATTATATTATTGTTTTGGATTTTCGATGTGGGAACCCAGTTGATTTTATGAAACCTGCTTATGGATGTTGTAAACCTTAGGTTTCCAGAGGCTTAATTTTATTGTTGGATGTGTATCCTCGTTTTATGTGCTCTTGATGTAGCAAGATATTGGTATCTTTATTTTGAAAGGGTTGTAAGAAATTTTGTTGAGACTTTGATTATGTGTTTTAGAGAGATGGGTAATGCCTCGCATGTCATTGGTTGAGATTTAATGCTTTGTTATTTATGCTACAACCCTTGACTTTGATATTGTTTTGGGGTCTCCAGGGAGAGTGGCTCTTTGTAGGGGCCGACGCCTCAAATAGGAGGAAGGGCTCAAGATAACCCACGTAAGAGTTAGATTAACAAGTGAAAACCTAATAATAGAACTTAGGGGGATGGGTAGTAATAAAAAATAAGATAATCTTGGATACCTCATCTATTCATTAGGGCTATTACAGACTAATGGTAGACTGAGAAGGTTGTGGTTGGCAAAGTCGTTACCTCATCCTCAGGAGAGGTTAATGGCTCCGCATGAGTCACCCTATGGGGCCAGCGCCTCAAGTAGGAGGAAGGGCCAGGATAACCATAGATGGTGGCCGGCGCCTCATGTTGGAGGAAGGGCCAGGATAACCCATGTAGGCTATGTGATGACACTTTCCATTAGTTTCCCTTGTGCTTTGCTTTCTTGGTTGCCTCTAGAAGTGTGTTATGATTGTTGTTTTGGATTTACTTAGCAAGTGATTATGGTTGTTGCCTTTGATTATCTATGATGAGTTTTATGGTTTTATTTTTATTATGCTTGATTCTTGGTTGTTTTCGTTTATGACCTGTGTAATCCTTTGATGTTGCTATTAGAGTTATTGTACTATGTTTTCTTATTGGAGTTAGTCTTATGGAATTCATGGTCGTGGTTACTTCCTTGTCACCTCTGAGCACGGGGGGTGGGTTTTTCCAAAACCCACATGGTCAGGTGGAACGTGCTTTGCACCTAATGGGTTCCCCATCAACATTCGTTCTTCACAGTATTCTTCAGATGGAGCTCGTACCTAATATTCATCTTGTAATTCAGACATTATTTATACTATGTACTTATCCCACATGTATGGGGGGTTTTATTGTATTTCATATTTTGTGATCTTGTAATGTATTAAAAGATGATGTATTGTAAATGCACCCTTGTATCCATTCATGAATTTATGAGATTTATTATGGTTCGTATCATGTGATGTATCTATACTTATGCTTTTGGATATATGTATGTTATCTTTTGAAAATGGATATTGTAATGTTTATGATGGATGTTAGACTAGTCAAGTTACTTAGCCTTATGTGTGATTTTCATTATGAGTTAGTTTTATGCGATGTGACGTCACGTGCCCCAATGGACTTGATGTTATGATGTTATTGTATAATGTGATTATGGTTAATGCTTCATTATATGTATACTTTGTTTTATTTAAAAATAAAAAATATAAAAAATGTGTGCATTGTTTTGTCCTTTGGGGTTTGTGTAACAGGAATTACAACTTGGTATCAGAGCCAAGGTTTGCAAATGTTGGGGTCTCTGGGTAGTTATGTCTATTAGGCAACCTTTGCGTTTGACTCTTGAGCTCACTTTTACCTTTATCTTGTTGCACAAAAATATGCCTTGAGGTAGAAGACGTGGCTGAGGAAGAGGCCATGGTGCTGGTCATAGAGAAAACTAGCAAAGTCCATCAGCTCCTAGTTCCCACGATTCAGAACATGAGGAATGACAGAGTCCTCAAAGCAATCCATTAGGTGGTGGGCAGAACCCGGAACAACCTAGTTTAGATGGGCAGTTGTAGCACATTCTAGGAGAGATTCTTGATCGGTTGGGACCCAGGCCAGAGGAGGAGCAGCGGGTCGAGAGAGAAAGGGAAAGGTCACCGAGGCAGAGGAAAATAACGACAGATCAGTATGCAGTGATAGCTAGTCATATGAAAGATTTGATGAGAGCACACCTACCTACATTCGATGGTTATGGAGGAGGTTTGGAAGCGGAAACATGGTTAATTGATTTGGATGAATGCTTCGCGATGCACCTCTATGGTAGCAATACCAAAGCTCGATGTGCAGTCATGCATCTGCGAGGCTTCGCATCCACTTGGTGGTGGCTGGAAGAGAAAAAGTTACATCTAGATATTAGCATGGTCACATGGGAAGTATTTCTGGATAGGTTTAGGGCTCACCTCCTTTCAGATCATTGGAGGCAACGCAGGGCAGATGAGTTTCATGACCTTAAGCAAATGTCGATGTTCGTTGAACAATATGAGCAATAATTCTATGAATTGAAGCAATATGCAGGGATCAGCCATGATGAAGGGATGTTAGTGCAGCATTTTTTTCGAGGCTTAAATGCCCGAATTAGTGGTGTCGTGCAAATCTTCAAACCAAAGACGATGGAAATTGTGGTTGAAAAGGATCATTTGGTAGAGGAGAATTTGGCCATGGCCTTGGGTGGTCACATTGGAGTACAAATTGGAAGTGCACCTACACCTAGTTTTAGCACTCATGGAGGTCAGTCACAAGTTGTAGGATCTTCTAAGAACAGGTATACACCCTCTAAAGGGGGTTAGCAGCAACATCATCAGCAGCAACAGTCATAGTTGAAGCATAAAAACTCTCATTCTCAACAGGGTGGCAATTCTCAGTTTTGTAGGGATTGAAACTGGAACCAAGCTCATCAGGAGTGTTTTGAGTAGCCTGCACCTAGTTTTCAGTCAACACCAAGTCGAAGAAGCTTCCAATAGTCAAATGCTCCATCAGGGGGTAGAGGATTTGGCAGAGGTACTGGATGCTACTCATGTGGGCAGCAAGGGCATATCACTAGATTGTGTCCACAAAAGAGTGCCTCAGGATTTCATCAGAGACCAGTTGGGTCAGAGCCGACAATGGGTGATGTAGGGATAGCACATCATGTCTTTGCAACAGTGGAAAATCAACAGGCAGACCACCAGAGCACCGTCATTGAGACATTAGGTGTGTTGCATAACACTAGCATTTCTATACTCTTTGATTCTGTGCATCTGATTCTTTTATATCTCCTTCAATAGTTGAGCAATGTAGACTAGTGGCAACTAGTCAAGGCATTAAATGGCAGGTTGAATTGGCCTCAGGGTCAAAGCTTGTTGTAGAGAAGCTTGTGCAGGGTTGTAGTATGAATATAGGAGCATTGAAAACTAAAGTGGACCTCCAAATCCTACCACTTGGCTCATATGATGTCGTCTTGGGCATGGATTGGTTGAGTGCACATCGTGCTATGATAGACTGTCACTAGAAAGCAGTATGGTGCATTGATGATTCTGGAAAGGAGGTGGAGATCGTGGGTATTCAAAGGCCCATTTCATTGCGAATGATCTCTGCCATGCAGCTTAAAAGGTTTTTCCGATAGGGTTGTCAACTTTTTGCAATATCTATGAGTGATCTGGAGTCAGAGGATAGTCGAGGGGTGTCATTGGATGATTACCCTCCCCTCAAGGAGTTTTCTAATGTGTTTCTGGGTGAGATACCTGGTATGTCGCCAAAGTGGGATATAGATTTCAGGATTGATCTGGTACTTGGAGCTGAGCCAATATCTCAAGCTCCATATCGGATGACAACACAGGAACTTCAGGAACTTCGTCTTCAATTGGAGGAGTTTTTGGCTAAGGAGTTTATCCGCCAAAGTGTTTCCCCTTGGGGAGCACCTGTGATATTCGTAAAGAAGAAGGATGGTTCTCTCCACTTGTGTATTGATTACAAGTAGTTGAACAAAGTAACAGTGAAGAACCAATATCCCTTGCCCAAAATTGACAATCTTTTTGATCAAATAAAAGGGGCAAAGGTATTTTCTAAGATTGATCTCAAATCAGGATATCATCAGTTGTGGATTGCTGATGCAAATATTCATAAAACAACATTTCACACTCGATACAGACATTAAGAGTTCACTGTGATGTCGTTCGGGTTAACAAATGCACCTTCAGCCTTCATGAGCTTAATGAATGGAGTGTTCCTAACATACTTAGATAGATTCATCCTTGTGTTTCTTGATGACATTCTGATCTATTCTAGGTCTATGGAAGAACATGAGAAGCATCTAAAATAGGTGTTGCAATGCTTAAGGGACAATCAGTTGTTTTCCAACTTGGCAAAGTGTGACTTCTATAAGACTGAAGTTCAATATTTGGGCCATGTGATTTCAGGTGAAGGAATTTTTCGTTGATCCTACAAAGATTCAGGCCATTTTGGATTGGCCCGCACCCACAAATGTCTCATAAATTCACAGTTTCATGGGACTTGTAGGCTATTATCGGCGGTTTGTCCAAGGCTTTTCAAGGATGGCACATCCTATCACCTCTCTCCAAAGGAAATGAAAGAAATTTCTTTGGTCCGATCAATTTCAGTTAGCATTCCAAACTCTTAAGGAAAAGCTGACTAGTGCACCAATATTAGCAGTACCAGATCCAATAGGAGACTTTGTTGTTTGTACGGATGCTTATTTGGAAGGCTTAGGGGCCATTTTGATGCAAGAAGGGCGAGTGATTGCGTATGAATCACATAAAATTAAGGATCATGAACTGAACTACCCCACACATGACCTTGAGTTGGTCGTAGTTGTACATGCTCTGGTGAGATGGTGACACTTACTTTTAGGACATCGATTTGAGTTGCATACAAATCATCATAGTCTGTAATACATCTTTGCGCAGCCGAACTTGAATGCAAGATAGAGAAGGTGGATGGAATTCTTGTGCGAATATGATTTTGAAGTAAAATATATCCAAGGAAAAGAGAATGTGGTGGTAGATGCTTTGAGCTGACATAGACATGAGATTTCTACTGTGGCTCTTGAGGTTGATTTGAGGAGTCAAATCCTCATAGCTCTTCCTTCAAATAATTGGTATCAAGCGGTGAAATATGAGATTGAGTTGGGCAGAGCTCTGGAAGGAAAATTTGTTGGATACTCATTGGATTATGATGGTGTTTTGCGCTATGCAAGCCGAATGTATGTACCTCCTACAGAGGGTCTTCACACCCTAATCTTGGTTGAAGCCCATCAGGCACCTTATTCGGCGCACCCCGAAGTTAAGAAAATGTATGTAGATCTACACTCACTATATTTTTGGGGAGGATTGAAGCGTGATATCGCTGATTTTGTGGCTAGATGTCTAGAATGTCAGAGGGTTAAGGCTGAGCATCATCATCTGACAGGTTTGTTGCAGCCTCATATTGTTCCCGAATGGAAGTGGGACATTATCTCTATGGATTTCATTGTCGGCTTGCCTATGTCTTCCAGGCAACATGACGCTATCATGGTCACTGTTGACAAGCTGACCAAGGTAGCCCATTTCTCCCCTATCTGATCTTCCTATACTGCTTCTATGGTGACCAAGGTGTTCATGGAAGACATTGTTCGATTGCATGGGATACCGTGAAGAATTATTTCTGACAGAGATCCAGTATTCAAATCCGCGTTATGCACATCCTTGTAGTGGTCCTTAGGGACTAAATTGAACTTTAGTTATGCCTACCATCCTGAGATGGATGGTTAGACTGAGAGAGTCAATTAGGTGCTTGAGGATATGCTCTGCATGTATGTCATGGACCAACAATCACATTGGGAAGATTATATGCACTTGGTCAAGTTTTCCTATAACAATGGTTATCATAGTTCGATCGACATGGCTCCATTTCAGGCTTTGTACGGTCATCCTTGTTGTACCCCTTTGAGTTGGGATCGATTAGAGGATAGGGTTCTTCTTGGACCAAAAATGCTTCGAGATATGGAGAAGCAGGTAGCTCGCATCTGAGAGCATCTCGTAGTAGCTCAAGATAGGTAGAAGAAGTATGTTGATGCACACAAAATTGATCGGTAGTTTGTGGTTGGAGATCGAGTGTTTCTTCGAGTTCGTCCACGAAAGATCCCTATTCGTTATGGAAAGGGTTCTAAGCTTGCGCCCCACTTTTTTGGACCGTTTGAGGTGTTAGAAAGAATTGGTCCTATTTCCTACCACCTGACCTTGCCACCCAGTCTGTCGCAGATTCATGATGGTTTTCATGTTTCAGTCCTTAGGCCATATTTTCCTGATGTTACTCACATACTTGATTGGAATGCTCTATAGGTCGAGGACGGGTAGCTAGCTCTCGAGCCTGTGGCCATGCTACAATAAAGGAGACCCACCCTCAGAGGCAAGGATATTGAGCAGGTGTGGGTCTAGTGGGACCCCAATGATGAGACTTCAGCAACATGGGAGGATACCTCCCATATCAGGGAATCCTATCCTTACCTATTTGCTGGCTTCCAGGAGTAAGCCGAATTCATGGGGGGGGAGGATGTAATACCCCTCATGTTGTTGTTGGACTTGTTATTTTTCTATGGTTTTTGCTTGATACTTTGAGACTTTGATAGTTATTATTATTGTTTGGATTGGTGGATTGGGTAGTTTAGACTGCTACTTTATTTGATGGCATGGATATTATGATATGACATTATGGTTACATTATGGTTTGGTGATGTTTAATTTTATTTCAGTAGTATATTGTGATGCAGTGGATTAATAATCATTTTTCGATGATATAATGTGATCAATTTAGTTTAGCAATGTTACTTTATATTTAATGTTGTAATTGTTAGTATAGTTTTGTGAGAGGATAGTGTAGCACCACTCGTTTACGAGTGCCCTGCTACGCTACAATTACTTCTCACGATGTGATGTTTTTGATTATATATACATGTTTTACACAACATTGTTTGTATGCAGGAATTGTAGGAACAAAGTCTCGATTCCACCTGCTTCGGCAGGACAGGGCGAGCATCAATTTAACCCAACGGACATGAAGTTGAAACAAAGATGACAAGGAAGTCACCTCGTCCCATGTTTGTCAAACCGTATTATATTTTGTGGTATTGTGCGTCTTTGACCTTTGTCATTTTGCATTCTATTATAGTGGTTTTGTGTGAGTGTACTTTTGATATTTATTTTACATTGGTGATTAGTATGATGTAATTTAAATAATTAAATGATGTTAATAAATGTTGATAATAGCGTTGGAATAGTTTGTATTAAAATATAAAAGTTTTATATTAAAAGCCATATAATTTATTAAAGATAAATAAATGGAAATGTGTAAATTAAATTATTTAAAATTGATATTTTGATAATCTAATAAAAATAGCATGTTGAGGATAATTAATGAAATTAATTAATTAAATAAATTAAACTATGTGAATTGCAAGTAAAACTTGCAAAATCAAAATTAAAACAAAAAGTGTTGTTAAATGTGAAAAAAATCAAGAAAAGAAATAAAAGAAGAAAATGACCAATGAATGTTGAGTTTTTGCTTGAAAAGTTGGTAATGATTTAGAAAACTTCTTTTAATTTTGATTTATAGAGTTTTCAAAAAAGGGAAGATATATTTTATTTAATAGCAAAATTCTGAGATTTTCATGGACGGGAAATTGATAGAAGCTTCAAAATAAGAGTTCTGAAAAAATTGGATCCTCTGGGGTTTTCTCTATTTAATTGTTTCACTCTTTCATTGTTTTGGAGGGGAGGCTTTTCTGAGTTAAAAATTAGATTAAAAAAAAAAATGATCAAGGAAATCGGGTGGAGAAGTTCTGAAGGAAGGAAAGGGAGCTCTTTGAGAAGGCTATTGGATCAAGCAAAGCTTCATCAAATTTTTAATAGGCGCAAGACTCCAGGTTCCATTTTCTTATTTCTTTAGTTTCCTGATTCAAAAATAAATAAATATGTTTTTTTTTTTGTAAAAGAAAATTCTTCTAGGGTTTTAGAAAATTTTCTGGGTTGCAAACAAATAGAAGAAATTCTTTTGATTTTTTTTTAAAATGTCATTATCTTTATCATTCTGCTGTGGAAAAGATCAATCCTCATTTTTATATAAATGGGTTTTAAATATCTTCATATATATTTATATACCTTTGTACATATATATGTATATATATAAATATACAGTGCTTATATTTGAAAAAAAAATGTTTTCCTTTTGAAATAAATTTATATATATATATATATATAGTCGTACAGATGTATATACATATCTATATAAATATATATATATAATATTTTATGTATTTAAATTACCCAAGTTGTATTTTTGTTGGTGCCAAACCTGTGCGTCGGTCGGATGAGGGTTGGATGTTTTTTATATAAAAATAAATAATGTGTGTATGAAATATTTGATCAATTTAAATGAAATCAAACACATATAAATAATACATTAAATCAGGAAAACTGAAAAATAAAATAGAATAAGCAAACCGTTATCGCAACTTTCCCGAAACCGTCTTATCTCTCTCTAACTCCAGCGTTTTGTTGGTTTCCAAATGGCTCTTAGATCAGCAGATCAAGCTCAACAAAAGGACAACTAAAGAACGAGATATTAAAATGCATATTATGCTAAATGCAAAGCTATGCTAAGATGAGAAGATTGTTGTGATGCTGAAAATGATGTGAATGCATAAGCTGATTGCATGAATCTTCGTGTGTAAGTACGTGTAGGTGTAGGTAACCAAAAGCTTGGATTTGCACCAGAATTTATAGAGTTTTCGAACGGATTCGATTAGATGATTCGATCGACGGTCTGGATTAAGCTTGTTCGAAAGGATGGTGGCAGATTTTCGAAAGTGGAGAGGGAAATTGAAGGTTTCCCTTTTCCTTCAATTTCCGTCATTGAGTTTTGAAGGGAAATTTCCATTTCGAAGGATGAGATTAGCATGAGTTAAAAATAAACAAATTAAATTTGTTTAATTTGTAAGTGAAGACGAAAATGGAAACTCGCATAATTAAATAAATCATATTTAATTATGTTTTAGAAATGAATTAGGGTGAGATGGAAAATATTAAATAAAATATTTAATATTTAATTTGAGGATGAAAAAAATATTCCATTATTTGAATATTCAAAATATTCAAACTTTAGAATATGATAATCAAATATAAATAAATTATGAAAATTTATTTAATTTAATTAAGCGGAAGGTGGAAGGTGGGAAGAAGAAGATATTCTATTATTTAAATATTCAAATATTTAAACTTTAGAATGATATGATAATCAAATATAAATAAATTATAAAAATTTATTTAATTTAATTAGGTGAAAGATGGAAATGTTAATAATTAAATAAAATTATTTATTTAATTAAGGTAGAAGAATTTAGAAAATGAACAATATAAATAAATAATTAAATTTATTTATATGTAGATGAATTTAAGGGAATTAATTAAATAAATCATATTTAATTAATTAACAAGCTTAATTATGACCATTTTTAGACGTATACATTTTGCCCCTCTTTGAAGTGAGGTGTAAAACACATTGCTTCAAAGAAAAATAAGATTTTGCCCCTGATATGCTTTCGATGTTTCTGCTGATGATGCCCCCTCGGGAGGTAAATCACGGATGAGAGAGAGAGTGGTTTAGCTCGCGATAAATAATGAAAAAGAAATGCCCATTTAAAAATAAAGTCAAAAGGGTAGCAAACTTACCCTTGGTTTGACCTTTTAAAAGGTAAAAAGGTGAAAAAGACAAGTCATTTGCACTTTTGACTTTGGTGAGTACTGTAGCTCTGACAGTGACATCGCGACATGGAGATTCCTTATCATCGCCACCGATTCGAGAGATCTTGCCGATACCAGAGGCCAACAGCGTGTGAACCACCGGTGAGTCGATCTGACCACCTATGCTTTTGAATTTTTTTGTTTGAATTGTAATTTTTTATTTTTTTCCACGGTTTTAGATTTAAAAATGATGTCTGCGCGCATTTAGGATAGTTTGCGCGCTTTCGAAAAAAAATTTGGCGCTTAGAGTAGAAACAGAGGCGCATATAGGATATGTTTGAAAATTTAGGGAAAAAATCAGTTTAGCGCATCCCGTAAAAACTAAAGCGCATATAGGATGGGATAGAAAATTTAGAAGTAAAGCGCATATAGGGAAAATAGCAGCGCATAGAGTAAAAACGTGCATCCAGTGATTAAAGTCGCGCTTAGGATGATTAAAGCTGCACATATGGGAAAACGCGCATAGGGGGTCTGTTGGAGCGCATCCAGCGAAAAAAATGGCGCTTCCAGGTTTTAGCGCATCCCGTGAAAACAATGACGCATATGGGGTTTAGCGCATAGAGTCCACAGAGTAGCGCATATGGTAAAAATAGGCAGAATTGATGTTTTGATGATAGTAATGTGAAAATGATGATGAATATTGCTTCCTTAGTCAACAGATAGGTAAATTGTCATGTCATCATGCTGATATGGATAGAAATGATAGAATAATCTAATTGATTGATTGATAACTTTGCTTCTCATAGTAGAAAAAAAAGAGTAGATGGTTGATAAATGATTGATATGACTTCCGATAAATTTTCTTTCTACGATAGAAAATAAATAGTAATTGATGGTAGAGCAGATTTGATATGATATCCAGCTAGATAGGTTGTGTGTTGATCTTCTTGATAGGATTGATTGTGTGATATGGGTCATTGATATGATGCATTGATATGAGTCACTGATATAGGTCACTGATATAAGTCACTGATATAGATCACTGATAGATATGAGTCTAATTGATTTTGATTGATTAAGATTGAATGATTGATATGATTCTGATGAATTACCCTTGTGATGAAAATAGGAGGTTTTCAAAAACCTCCAGATTAGAAAGCAGCATTCAGCAGGATGGGATAGGATCCCCGAGTTGACACCTGCTGACATAGATTTGATAGATACATGTAGTCTGAGATCCTTATTGGCTATGCCGCCGATTCGGGTCAACAGAGGATTGTTGACGGCACTGGCAGAGCGATGGCACTCGGAGCACAACACCTTTCATATGCCGACTAGTGAGGTGACAATGACTCTTGAGGATGTGTATAAGATATTAGGTATCCCAGTGGTTGGTGCCTTTGTGTATTATGATCACAAGGAGCTGGGGGGTACAGATGCTTTGAGGAGAGTGTATGGTGATGCACATATAGTTGGGTACTAGGTACCGTGGGCTAATTTTCGAGGATATCCAGCCTTGCCTGCAGTTTTGGGTGTGTTCATTGGAGGTCTCCTTTGTTCAGATCATCGGGCAAAGGGATTATCAGTGGGATGGGGTAGGATTTTGGAGCAGATGTTGCTACAACCGAGGAGATATGCATGGGGGAGCTGCATGTTAGCGCATCTTTATCATGATTTGCATTAGGTGGTATACAGGGGTTCTTCCAGTTTGTCTTGCGGTGTGATAGTGTTGCAGATCTGGGCATGGGAGCATCTTGCTGTGACGAGACCGGCATGCCCCAGAGTTAGGCCACCAGGTAGGCCTTATATATATGCGTATGCTATGTTCCTTACCTAGCCCAAGCTGGGCAAGGTGGATTACTGGAGGCGACTTTTGGATGATATGGATACAGTAGTATAGCGACCATACCTTGATTGCAAGCCATGGGATACGAATGATATAGAGATGCCATATGTGTGCATCCCTTGGTTTCTGATAGGGAGGACTCCTTTCATTCTTGAGAGGTTTCTGGCATTGCAGGTGTAGAGGCAGTTTGGATTCACGCAGGGGATGCCATAGGGGGTTGCACATTATGCCCGGAGCAGATATGAGGATGGATGGGGGCCATGTATTTCTTATCAGATAGTGTATACAGAGTTCCAGTCATTAGCACCTAAGGCATGGGCTGACAGGCGAGACGTTGTGGATGCTAGTATGTCTAATGAGTACTCTGCTTATTTTCACACGCATCCCTTTCCACGGTTTACCAGTCTCGATGAGCCAGCACCCATTCTAGTAGCACCACAGCCAGGGGCAGTGAGAAAGGAGGATGTGGCCGATGGCGAGCAGGGAGCAGTTGGAGGAGAGGAGGAGAGTGGAGATGAGGAGGAGAGTTTAGATGGGGATGACGGAGATGATGGCGGAGATGAGGGCCAGGTGCTAGGGAGGTCGAGGCTGGATATTCTGAGGGGTGTCTAGATCATGCGGTGACCGAGGACAGGGATAGGGCGATGGACAGTGATCCGGATGGGATCCTCATCTCAGATAGCCACACTTCAGGTCTAGGTGCAGGCACTACAGGGGCAACAAGGACAGTTACAGAGTCAGCTGGGACAGGCACATGGATTCATTGTGCAGCTACAGGCACAGCTGGCACAGGCTCAGGCACAGGCACAGGCACCTGCCCTAGGCCCACAGTTAGCTCAGGTGATTGCAGAGAGAGATGCATTTAGACAGAGAGCAGTAGAGGCTGAGGGTGTTGCACAGAGGCTAATGGACACCGTAGAGAGTGCATCATTGCGAGATGCCATTACAGAGGGCATGGAGATGGCACGGGAGGCTGAGTATTACAGGGTCATATATGAGGAGCTGTGTCCTCTAGATCGCAGAGAGCCATACCCGTGGTCCCATAGTAGGACCAGGAGTAGATCACGAACACACACGCAGAGCAGGGGAGTGACTGGACCTTGGCAGGACCTAGATGCAGGTACCAGTGGTAGGCCACCTCCTTCTAGACCAGCTCCATCAGGGGCCTCGACTAGTTAGCAGACAGAGTGCACATATGTGTATCATTTTGGGAGCATGTATACTGATTTTTGATCATATCTGATGTATTTCTCTTTGGACATTTGTATCATTTTTGATGAGTGATGATATGCAGCGGCAATGATTATTTTGGATTATGTTTTGTGCATTTATGATATGATGATGTGATATGCATTTATTTCTGTGTTATGGATTTTGATATGCATTTGAATGATTTGATGACTAACATGATATGCAGGATGAGTTGATATGATATTTTTATTATGATGATGATGATTGATGATGCGTACTGATGATGCTATGCAGGTGGATGATTTATGATGTGATTATGAAAATGTATATATGGAATGTTTATTTTTTGGATTTTTCAATGCAGGTAATGAATGTTGTGTTCATGATATGCATTATGAATTTTGCATGATAAAATTATATGATTTGATGTAAAATGATATGAGTACTAATATGAAATTAAGATGAGTAGATAGTGATGAGATGTACGATAAAATGATATGTGATGAAAATATAATGATTTGTAATTAGAATGAATGGATAAATGAATAATAAATGGGATTATAATGATAATGAAATGATAATAATATGATATGAAAATGAAACTGAGATAACTGATAATGATAATGAAATGATGAAATAATGATGACCATGAAATGCATGATAATGATGTGATAAATAATGATAACGATAAGAATATGATGAAATGATAATGATAAGGAAATGTTAAATGATAATGATAATGATAATAAAATGTTAAATGATAATGATAAATGAAATGTAATGTTAAATGATAATGAAAATGAAATGTTAAATGATATGAAATGGAATGTTAAATGATAATAAAATGGAATGTTAAATTATATGAAATGGAATGTTAAATGATAAATGATAATGCAATGGAATGATAATGAAAATGATAAGTGATATGTAATGTTAAATGATAAATGATAATGCAATGGAATGATAATGAAAATGATAAGTGATATGGAATGTTAAATGATAAATGATAATGCAATGGAATGATAATGAAAATGATAAATGATATTAAATGATAAATGATAATGCAATGGAATGATAATGAAAATGATAAATGATATTAAATGATAAATGATAATGCAATGGAATGATAATGAAAATGATAAGTGATATGGAATGTTAAATGATAAATGATAATGTAATGGAATGATAATGAAAATGATAAATGATATTAAATGATAAATGATAATGCAATGGAATGATAATGAAAATGATAAGTGATATGGAATGTTAAATGATAAATGATAATGCAATGGAATGATAATGATAAATGATATTTAAATGATAACGAAAATGAAATGATGATAATGGTAATGCGATGATGAGATGATAATGAAACTAAAACTAATATGAAGAAAAATGAATGAAATGATGAAATGCCAATGAATGATGAGGCGATAAATGATAATGGTAATCAACCAAGCATCCACATTGTCCTCACAAATAGTCCAAAGAAGCATGACAACCATTGGCCTGTCAAAAACTCTTGATACAAATCCAATATGCAGTTATGTACCATGACCTAAAATGAAATGCAACTAAATGAAGCTGACCTTTTTGTTGAGCTTATTGGTATATTTGTTGGAATCATCATAGAGCACTTTTTAAAATGTTGGAAGTATGTACAAGCATCAGAGGGGAAATTAGCACCAATGATGACCTGAGTACAACTTTCATGATTTTTGATATAGCAAGTGAACACAAGCACCTAGGTATAATTGAACCGAGATGACCTGAACATTTCTTGCATAAACAGACAAAGACTAACCATCATCTGATGCAAATTTGGAACTGTCATCAATGATAAAATTTCAATCATCACGTCTCGTGACATATTTGCAACAGATAAATGATTAACCTCCAGACAGCAGACAAAGAAAAATCATCCTCTTTCCTTGCCACTCTAGTTCAGTACATCATCAAGTGTGCTCCACAGAAATGATATCAAAAATTAAACAACCATTATTCAAAAATGAAATACTGTGATTCCAAACATTATTCAGATTATAGATCATCTAGATATGAGTCATGATAAAGTACGCAACTGAAATCTACTGTGATATGGATCAATGATTAGATGTTTTAGTTTGATTTGGTTGTTTTGTTTTTGTGATTGGTTTTGACATCGTTGTCCAGTTGTTTCGGTTAAACCTAAAAGTTGGTTGCCCCCAGTATCTTTTTCCCTTAGTATTGACACAACTTGCTGAGATGAATATGTACAATAGTCAAGCCATGGTAAGACATTATCGCTCGAGGCAGATGATGATAGCATGGTGCTGGTGTGGCCCTAAGATGATGAAAAAGATGCATGAAAAGGAATGTCGAAAAGTTAAGTGCAGAACATGAACTAATAGATGGAGAGGTACAAATAGCGTCTGTTTGCCAGATTTTCACTATTTGTTTTTATTGCATTTTTCTTGTCAATAGACTGCCTGTTGCCAGGTTTTCAACCTATGACGTTTTTTTTTGTGCTACCAAGATGCCTGTTTGCCAGGTTTTCACCGGGTAACCATTTTTTAGGACTTTTTCTGATTTTTTGGATTTTTTCAGAACTTTTTTTGATTTTTTGGATTTTTTCAGAACTTTTTCTGATTTTTTGAATTTTTTCAGGACTTTTTCTGATTTTGATAACCGCTTTAAACATAATACTTTTTCAGGTGCATGATGTTGATAGGTTCGTCAAACAGGTCCCCTTCTGGCGTTGATAGCTTGTAGGCTCCTGAACCGTAGACTGCGATAACCACATAAGGACCTAGCCAATTTGGTTTGAACTTTCCTTTCTTCTCTCTGTCTTGCTGATTGCGTGGGTTCTCTTTCAGAACAAGATCACCCACTTGAAAGGTGTGTGGCTTTACTTTGTGATTATAGCTACGAGACATCATCTGTTGATAAGCTTTCAAATGATCAGCTGCTCTTCATCTCTTTTCATCTAGGAGTTCAAGCTCTTGGAGTCGGGAAACTCTGTATTCATCATCTATTGTGAGGCCTTGTAATGATACCCTGAGTGAGGGAATCTCAACTTCTAAAGGTAATATGGCTTCTGCTCCATAGACAAGAGCAAATGGTGTTGCTCCTGTTGGCATGCGGACACTGGTTCTGTAGACCCATAGAGCAGGATTGAGTTGAATGTGTCAATCCTTCCTTGAATCATTCACAATCTTTTTCATGATTTTCAATATTGTTTTATTTGAGGCCTCTACTTGGCCATTCCCTTGTGGATAGTAAGGTGTTGAATATCTATGCTGAATGTGAAATCTCTCGCAAAGTTCATCAACATCCTGATTTTTGAATGGATGTCCATTATCTGTAATAATGGAGTTGGGAATGCCATACTGACAAATAATATAGTTGAGTATGAATGATGATATTTGTTTTCCGGTAACTTTAGTAAGAGGGACTGCCTCAATCCACTTGGTAAAATACTCTGTAGCTGTGATGATGAATTTATGCCTGTTCGATGAAGAAGGATGAATCTTTCCCACTAGATCTAACCCCATTGAGAAAATGGTCAGGTTGGCGTGAATGGTTGAAGTTCCTGGGCAGGAGCATGAATGAGATTCCCATGAATCTGACATTTTGAGCATGTTTTCACAAAAGTGAATGATTCCCTCTCCATTGTAGGCCAGTAGTAACCCATTCTAATCAATTTCTTGGATAAGGTCAGTCCACTTGAATGAGTACCACAGATGCCACCATGAACTTCTTGTAAAGCTTTGTCAGATTCATCATGTTCAAGACATCGAAGTAGAGTACCATCAAAACCACGGTGATAAAGGGTGTCAGGGATAAGAGTGTAGCGAGCAGATTGACGGATAAAATTGCATTTTTGATTACGGGATAAATCAAGTGGCAAGATATCGTCTTTGAGGTAGGCATAAATTTTTTTGTACCAAGGTGAATCGGATCCTACCAAGTGGCAAATGATTTGGCTTTCAGGGGTATCATAAGCAGGTGTAAATGATTGTTCCACCAGAAATTCATAACGAGTCCGAGTTTCTGGGAGTTGTAACAATGATGTGATCGTAGCCATGGCGTCAGCTGCTTTATTATCAAGCCTTGGAATTTGTGTGAATTTGATGTCCACAAAGTATTTCTTGAAGTCATCCACCATCTTTTTATAAGGCAGCAGTTTGTCATCTTTGATCTGATAGTCATTATTGATCTGACAAATGACCAACTTTGAGTCACCATACACCTATAATTCTGTAATTCTCCATTCCAGTGCTATTTTGAGTCCGGTGATTAATGCTTCATATTCGGCTATGTTGTTGTTGCATGGAAACATCAACCTATATGATCGAGGAATGGTGTGTCCTTGAGGGGTGATGAAAAGTATGCCTGCCCCCGATCCATGTTGAGTGAAAAAACCATCAAAATATAAGGACCATGGTTGTTTAGATTCTGCAGTAAAGACATCAGCATCTGGAAATTCAATGTGTAGGGGATGATCTGCTTGTAGTGGTGCTTCAGCCAATTGATCAGCAATAACTTGTCCTGTGATTGCCTTGCAATCAACATAATGGATGTCAAACTCACTCAAAATCATTACCCACTTTGCTAACCTTCCTGTCAATGATGCTTTGCTTAATAAATACTTGAGTGGATCAATTTTTGAAATCAGATTGATTGTATGGGTTAGCATGTAATGCTGAAACTTTTGTGAAGCAAAGACTACTGCCAGACAAGCCTTCTCGATAGAAGTGTAATTGAGCTCATGACTTGTCAGTGTTCTACTGATGTAATAAATTGCATGTTCCTTTCCTGTAGAGTCTTCTTGCACTAGCAGTGCCCCCAAAGATGTTTTTGTTGTAGCAATGTATAAGATTAGTGGTTTGTCTGGATTTGGTGGTACGAGAACTGGTGGAGTCATCAAATACTATTTGATTTGTTGAAAAGCCAATTCACATTTTTCATCCCACCTAAAAGGAACATTCTTATGTAGTAGATGTGTGAAAGGTAAAATTTTGTCGGCCAATTGTGCAATGAACCTTCGTATAGACTACAGTCGTCCCTGTAGTGATCTTAACTGACTGATGTTCTTTGGTGGAGGAATTTCCATAATTGCTTGTACTTTCACGGGATCTACTTCAATTCCTTTTTCTGAAACAATATACCCCAAGAGTTTTCCAAATTTGACCCCAAAAACACATTTTTTAGGGTTGAAGCGAACTTTGAATTTCTCTAATCTTGCAAATATTTTGGACAATATTTCAAGATGTCCTTCTCTGGTGCATGATTTTGCCAATATGTCATCTACATAATCTTCCATGAAGATATGCATCATGTCATGAAAAATTGTAGTCATGGCTCTTTGATAAGTAGCCCCAGCATTCTTCAAACCAAAAGGCATGACGTTCCAACAGTAGGTTCCCCATGGACATGTAAAAGTTGTTTTCTCTTGGTCTTCAGGTGCAATCTTGATTTGGTTGTAGCCAAAAAAACCATCCATTAATGAATACATGGCATGGCCAGCTGTCAGATCAACTATAGTGTCAATGTTGGGCAGTGGGAAATCATCCTTAGGACATGCTTTATTAAGATCTTTGAAATCTGTGCATATTCTCACAGTTTTATCTGGCTTAGATACAGGAACAATGTTGGAAATCCATTCTGCATAGTCAATTGGTCTTATGAAGCCCACATCAAGGAGTTTTCTCAGTTCTTCCTTAACCAATAATGCAGCATGAGGGTGCATCTTTCTGAGTTTTTGTTTCACCGGCTTGGCCCTTGGTTTGATAGACAAGTGATGCATGATGAGATCAAGATCAAGACCAGGCATGTCAGTGTAAGACCACACAAAATTTACTTGATTTGCTTTCAGGAATTCCATGAACTCTGGTATTTCTTTCTCTGTCATTGATGCAGCTAACTGTAGGATCCTTGGTTTGTTTGAAGTTTCAAGGTTGACTGTATTTGTAGGCTCGATTAAAATAGGTGATCACTCATGGTAATGCTCTGGGAGAGTGTCAAGATTCCCATCGTCTGG
This sequence comes from Sequoia sempervirens, assembly GCA_007258455.2. NCBI lineage: Eukaryota > Viridiplantae > Streptophyta > Pinopsida > Cupressales > Cupressaceae > Sequoia > Sequoia sempervirens. The sequence continues at coordinate 76,608,325 of VDFB02000015.1, forward strand.
TGCCTCAAAGAGGTTTTCACCATCTGATACGCTCTTTATTTTATCTTTTGTTTGATCTAATACTGCCAGATTTTGGTTTTCACCATTAGATCTCTTTTTTTTTTGTTTTAACTTTTGCAGCTGGGAGAATTGACACTCTCTTGATCAAAGACTTTATATCGAAAATCATTAGTGGAACAATCATTTACATCTTCTGCCGAAAGGAAATTTACAATAGCTTCATCACTTGGAAACATAGGTATATCAATAGGTTCGGTTGAATCCCAATCAATCAGATCAGGATAAATCAAAGGTATCGGTTCATCAGGTTGCGTGAAATCATTTATGGTTATGGTCATAACAGAGTGGTCTATAGGATCCGAGGTGTGAGGCGGGTCAATGATGATACTGTCCTCATGATAATCTTGTTCGTTTAGATTTGACTCAGTATCACTAGAATTATAGTTGATTTGTGGTTCAGATTCTTGTGGTTGGAACCCTGAACCTTCACCTTCAATTAGAGTTGAGGCGTACTGGTGTATTACATCAACCTCTTTATCCCTCCAGAATTCATCATTATAAATGGTGTCCCATTCATATTCAGCAGAGTCTGTGTCAGAATTGTTCTCCAAGAAGCTTTGAACTGCTGTCAAACATGCTTCCGAGCCTTCTTGCAATGCAAATACAATGCCATGTAGTTGTTTGGATGTGTTTTCTTTGGAGTGGGTGTCATAACCTAATCCAGTTTTCTCTTTTGCAGCAATTCCATGGAGGTGAATAGGTTCAACTACTCCTTTCCTTTTTCTGATAGGACCTTTATCATAGCCCATCTTCTGCATGATTGAGTACCCTTTTCCATATTTGTACGTGGGTAGTTTGACATTAAAGCTTGCTTCCTCTTCATCTTTATAGAGCCAGTTTAGAATTTCTGTATCCTTAGGATTTTCCATGGGGAATTTTTCTTTGATGAATTGTCCATTAAATTTTGTGATTGGCTCTATTGGTGGTTGCTTTGATGTTGATGTTGCTAAATATTTGATGTTCCCTAATAGACGGTTGTCCATGTGATCGAGGTGATGTAGGTAAATTGGCAAGACAAAGAGAGTATTCTCCAACTCCATGATCCTTGAATTTCATTTTTTTGTCAAAATTATTGGTCAATTGACTGATTTGTGTGTCAATCTTTAGAGAGGTACTAGCATGAGCTTCTTGATTATTAGGAACCAAAGTATCCTGACTGGCTTTTATGTTGGCACAAGTTTGAATATTGGAATTATCAGTAGGTATCGTGATTTCCTGTCCATCATAAGGAAACTTAAGACATTGATGATAGGTTGATGGGACAGCTTGCATTTCATGGATCCAAGGACGACCCAACAAGATGTTATATGCAAGATCACGGTCGAGTACTTGACAGAAAGTATTATTTATAATAGGGCCCACTCTGATTGGCAGCATGATTAGACCCTTGGATGCTCTTTCTTCATCATCATAAGCTTTTATGGTAATCTTTCGTCTGAAATCAATGGAGTCTTCAGAAAATCCTAAAGCTTTAACCAACTTCATGGTACAAATGTTCAAACCAGCACCTCCATCTATTAGAACTCGTCTGATACGAAACTTGCGAACCATGACTTCTAAGTACAATGATGAATTATGGGGATGAGTTATGGAAACGTCATCTTTTTTAGAGAATGAAAGGCAAGTGGGTGAGGACAAGTGTCCTACCATAGCTTCAAATTGGTTCACATCCAAATCAGTAGATACATTGGTTTCAACGAGGGATTTTTCAAGAATTTCCTTATGGGCTAGGGAAATCTTCAATAGTTCTAGAATAGAAATTTGAGCGGGGGTTTTCTGAAGTTGATTGACCTAATCATATTGGTGTTGAGGTGGAGGTTCAGTGGATTTTGAAGAGGCGCCCTTTAAGACAACTTTAGCTTGTGCTCTCGTTGTTGCGTTGACTTCTCTATATTCCACCTTCTTGTTGACTTTAATGACATTTACCCGCTCGTCGTCTCCGTAGAGATGATTGATTATATGATCATCATTGATATGATTAACATTTTTTTTAGAAGACTCACCCTTTTGATAATTGGGAAAAGGATTGTGAAATGCTTGGTGGTCTGCATTAGATTGTTGATGTCCTTCTATTGTAATGATGTCATTGTCGATTAAGTCTTGAATGGCATTCTTCAAGGCTTGGCAGTTATTCATGCGATGTCCTTTGCACCGATGATAATCACAATAGTATGCCTCATTCCATGATGGAGGCTTTACACTGGGTTCATAATTTCGTTGAGGCGGTAAAGTAATGACATTTTTGGCCATCAACTCTTTGAATGCGGATTCTACAGATTGGCCTAGTGGAGTGAAAGTTCTTCTACTAGAGAAGAATGAAAATCTCTGAGGATTTGAATTTGAGGTGTTCCCTAAAGAATTGTGACTGTTATTGGTTCCTCGGTAACCTTGGTTGTTGGAAGTCTCTTGATTGGGAGTAAAGTTTTGATTTATATTGTTCCTCAGAGGGGGAGGATTATTTCCTTGATTTACAATCGAGTTGACATTGTTGTTGCGAGTGTTTGGAGTACTGAGGACAAATGGCTTGGTGGAGGCATGATTCACATCAACAACACCATCATTCACCATATTTTTGTTGCGAGTCTAGAATTTGGACTTGTCCTGATTACTGTGATGGTTGGATGAGTTGGGATTGTCTTTGTATGTTTTATTATTCCTCTTTTGACCAAAGTGTTTTCAATGGTTATGTCATCTTCAATCATTTTCTGAAAAGAAGAAGGACAATGTAAGTTCAACTGATAGCTCATTTCTGAATTTAAACTGTTAATGAAGGTAACCATCTTTTCCTTTTTAGGAGCAGGACGTGGATATTTGGCAAACATTTTTCTCCATCTCTGAAGAAATGTAATGAAGGATTCGCTAGGTTTTTGTGCAACTTTGCAAAGATCTATCATGGTGATTGGGTGTTGTATGTTGTAGGCATATTGTGATATGAATAGGTTGATCAATTCTTCAAATGTCTGAATGGGAGGTGTAATCTTAGATAGCCATTCCATAGAGTGAACTCCAAGGCTCCTAGGAAACAATCACAACAAGTAAGTGTCTTCGTGAGCGAATTCCAATGTCATGTTTCAGAAGTCTCTGATATGATCAATTGGATCCAATTTCCCATTATAGCGATCAAATTTTGGCATTTCACAATTTTTGGGAAAAGGGATCATGTCAAGACTTCTATCGAAAGGATAAGGACAAATGTCCTCCAGAGTATATTTCTTTGTGGTTGTTCCCCCTTGTAACTCTTTGATTTGTCCCTAAAGTGCTTTGATTTGTTGGGTCAAAGCATTAAGATCAGAAAGGGGTTTTTCTTCAGGTTTGTTTTTCAAGTTTTCAGTATTAAAGTCATGAGGCAATTTAGCCCCTTGTTCGGCTAGATAGCGAAAATATTTTTCCTTATCTCGCTGCAAGATCTTTTCAATGGCTTTATGGAATTTTGGATCTTGCTCAGCCTCTCTAAGAAGTTCCTCATCTTGTTCCTCATCACTATCCAGATGGATTTTATCTCTATAGTTATGAAATGGATTTTCTTCTCTGTTGTCCATGTTGTTGTTGAAAAGTGGATTTTGATTTATGCTGAAAAGAGGATTACTGCTTTCTCCTTCTTCTTGAGTGTTTTGAATATGACTTTCTTTTTGGGTTCTCCTTCAATTTATTATGTTGAGATTTTAAAGAATTCTTCTGAACTTAGATCACAGTTTTTGACAAGTGCAATGGGAATGATATTTTGATCTGATAAGATGTGGAATCTTATGATATGATCAAGAATGCTCCTAATTTTTTATTGTGGCTTCCAATGATGAAGGATGTCAGAATCCTGTTGGGGAAGTTGAACCAAAAATTAGAAAGTTGTTTCGAAAAGTGCACTCTAAAAGATTTTGATTTCATTTTTAAAGAAATTCTTTCAAGATCTTTGAAGAATATGACTGGGGTGTGAAGGATATTCAATGGCAGGTTGTGGTATGTTATCAAACTCAAGAGGTTGGTTATGATTATGCCGTTGTGATAGAGCTAATCTCTGATAATAAGCTCGAGAATCTAAAGGATCTACAAAATACTCATCAGTGAATCCCCTAACAAAGTTTTGATACCTATGAAGAAATCCACGGAAATGAAGCAACACGTGTCGAATTTTGTATAAAAAATTTCTCTTTTGCAAAGTTTTCTTGTATCCTAATGTTTTCTTGGATTTTCTTATTCTTTTGGACACTGATTTCTTGGGAAACTTTGTTGATTTCCAATCTCTAAGCATGGGAAAAGTATTTTGAGAATGTTATTGGACCAATGGTATGAAAAACTTTTGAGTGATTTCAGTTGTTGTTCTTCATGTTCAATTTGAATGATCTATTTATCTAAATTAATGTGATGGAAGACACAACAAAAATTTTGAAGAACAGTTTTTTTTTAAGGCCCTATACTAACATGAAGTGTTTGATCAAGAAAATGTTTTTCAACAAATGTTTTCACAGGTTTCGCACATGAATTTTTTTTTAGACAGACTCACTCTTAATGCTCAAGTAGGTCATTCTAGTAATCAACAGCCCACATCTTAGAACTGTGTCAACTCACACAGCCGTGTCACCCCTGAAGGGGCGCCCGTGTTTTTGTCTTTTCCAGGCGCATACTCAGAGTTACGAAAGTGGATACCGGATCTCCTGAGAAAATGGTCCTTGGCAGTTATATGGTGAGTGTCTTGGGGGAAAATTCTTCCCTCCCCTTGCACTGTGATTATTAGAATGTTCGGAAACTGACTTCGGCTGGCCACTACACTAGGTTCGTAGTAAGGATTTCCGTTCGATGCGGCAATAATAAACTCCCTCAGGAGACCTCCCAACCTTTAGAACAAAGTTTTGGGGATGGTTATCTTGCACACTACCGGAAAAGAGGGTTTCCCCATATTTGCTTTAAATTTTATAGTGGGGCAGAATAGCCTGGCTTTGGCTTGAACCCACTTGAGTCGTTCTCGTAGGGTGTACTTTTTCCCACTACGGCAAGCCCTCTAAAGGATGTAATTGAAATAGTAAAATTTGCATGAAAACTAAAAAGGAAAGTCTGGTATTCTGATCACCCAATTAAGGGGAGAGCATAGACCTATTGCCACAGACAAAGCAAACAGATGTTCTTTTTAAAACCCAAATCACAATGATCTAATCTAAGTGAAGATATTGCTTCACTAAAAACAAGTTTGTTCAATTTTAACTACAAGATCATTGTTTGGTGACTATCGTAGATTGCTTCATTTTATCCAGATGTGGCTACCCTAGGATAGTTTCATTTTAAAATCCAGAAAAAGAAAAGAAAGAATTCTGTCTGCGGAAGGCGTCAGACTCAGAATTCTGTATTTTTGTTACAATCCGTATGCGCCAAAACAGAAGGTATATGCGCCAGAAGATATATGCATCGGAACAGAAGTTAGATGCACCAGAACATAAGGTAGATGCGTCGGAACAGAGGATATATGCGCTGGAACAGAGGATATATGCGCTGCAAGAAAGATTTATATGATCTTAAAACAGTTTACTATGTACCAAAGGAGAGTTACTGTATGCGCCTAAACAGTCACTATATGCACCTAAACAATCACTAGATGCGCCTAAACAGTCACTAGATGCACCTAAACAGTCATTAGATGCGCCCTAACAGTCACTATATGTGCTCCAGAATCCTGCAAAACAAAAGAGTTAAAACCCCGTATGTGCCACAGAAAATTTTGAATGCGCCTAAACGCCAAATTTTTCTGAAAGTTGACTCCAGAACGCGAAACTGTCAAAAGAAACTTGCAGATAATGTTAAATTCGTGGGTTCGAGCCCCACGATGGGCGCCATTTTATGTGTGTATGAAATATTGGATCAATTTAAATGAAATCAAACACATATAAATAAGACATTAAATCAGGAAAACTGAAAAATAAAATAGAATAAGCAAACCATTATCGCAGCTTTCCCGAAACCATCTTATCTCTCTCTAACTCCAGCGTTTTGTTGGTTTCCAAATGGCTCTCAGATCAACAGATCAAGCTCAACAAAAGGACAACTAAAGAATGAGATATTAAAATGCATATTATGCTAAATGCAAAGCTATGCTAAGATGAGAAGATTGTTGTGATGCTAAAAATGATGTGAATGCATAAGCTGATTGCGTGAATCTTCGTGCGTAGGTACGTGTAGGTGTAGGTAACCAAAAGCTTGGATTTGCACCGGAATTTATAGAGTTTTCGAATGGATTCGATTGGCTGATTTGATCGACGGTCCGGATTAAGCTTGTTCGAACGAACAGTGGCAGATTTTCGAAAGTGGAGAGGGAAATGGAAGGTTTCCCTTTTCCTTCAATTTCCGTCATTGAGTTTCGAAGGGAAATTTCCATTTCGAAGGATGAGATTAGCATGAGTTAAAAATAAACAAATTAAATTTGTTTAATTTGTAAGTGAAGACGAAAATGGAAACTCGCATAATTAAATAAATCATATTTAATTATGTTTTAGAAATGAATTAGGGTGAGATGGAAAATATTAAATAAAATATTTAATATTTAATTTGAGGATGAAAAGAATATTCCATTATTTGAATATTCAAAATATTCAAACTTTAGAATATGATAATCAAATATAAATAAATGATGAAAATTTATTTAATTTAATTAAGCGGAAGGTGGAAGGTGGGAAGAAGAAGATATTCCATTATTTAAATATTCAAATATTTAAACTTTAGAATGATATGATAATCAAATATAAATAAATTATAAAAATTTATTTAATTTAATTAAGTGAAAGATGGAAATGTCAATAATTAAATAAAATTATTTATTTAATTAAGGTAGAAGAATTTAGAAAATGAACAATATAAATAAATAATTAAATTTATTTATATGTAGATGACTTTAAGGGAATTAATTAAATAAATCATATTTAATTAATTAACAAGCTTAATCATGACCATTTTTAGACGTATACAAATAAATTAAAATATAAAAAAATATTTTTGTTTTGGTTGAGGGGAAGGGACGGTCCTGGCCGTACCCTCCCCTTGTCCCCTCTCTGCAAGTGGTGACTTCCCACAACAATCCGCAGATTGTTGCGCACAATCCTGTGTGTACTACGCATGACAGTTAAAAAATTGCGATTTATGTTTTTTTGTGTTATGATTTTTTTTTTTTACATTCGTTTTTAAATATATTTATATATATATGTATGATATATATATTTTTATAGTTATAATAGAGTACTGACATGGGTACGATTTGAGTACCCAGTAGTTAGCCAGATTAGATTATTTTTAAATTTGAGTAAAACAGTAAAGTAAATATACATATATTTTATATGTATATATATATTTATATATGCAATTATTTGTATATATATATATATAATATAAATGTTATGATTTATTGATTCTGGTTTGACTGTGAAACTGTGAAATTTAGTCATGTTGGTTAATTAAAAAGAAGCAAATTAAATATTTATGTCAAAACTATTATTGAACTCTTATTTCTTATTGTATCGAGGAAATGGAAATTGTAAACACAATTAAACCAGTTGTTTATTTTAGAGCTGCGGAAACAATGCGCGAAAATTAAAATGGTTCCTTGAGTTATGACATCTTGTGATTTTGTTTTTACCATTATATTATTGTTTTGGCTTTTCAATGTGGGAACCTAGTTGATTTTATGAAACCCGTTTATGCATGTTGTAAACCTTAGGTTTCTAGAGGCTTAATTTTATTGTTGGATGTGTATCCTCGTTTTATGTGCTCTTGATGTAGCAAGATATTGGTATCTTTATTTTGAAAGGGTTGTACGAGATTTTGTTGAGACTCTGATTATCTGTTTTAGCGAGATGGGTAATGCCTCACATGTCATTGGTTGAGATTTAATGCTTTGTTCTTTATGCTACAACCCTTGAATTTGATATTGTTTTGGGGTCTCCAGGGAGAGTGGCTCTTCATAGGGGTCGGCACCTCAAGTAGGAGGAAGGGCTCAGGATAGCCCACGTAAGAGTTAGATTAACAAGTGAAAACCTAATAATAGAACTTAGGGGGATGGGTAGTAATAAAAAAATAAGATAATCTTGGATACCTCGTCTATTCATTAGGGTTATCACAGACTAATGGTAGACTGAGAAGGTTGTGGTTGGCAAAGTCTTTACCTCGTCCTTAGGAGAGGTTAACAACTCCGCATGAGTCACCCTATGGGGCCAACGCCTCAAGTAGGAGGAAGGGCTAGGATAACCATAGATGGGGGCCGGTGCCTCATGTTTGAGGAAGGGCCAAGATAACCCATGTAGGCTATGCAATGACACTCTCGATTAGTTGCCCTTGTGCTTTGCTTTCTTGGTTTCCTTTGGAAGTGTGTTATGATTGTTGTTTTGGATTTACTTTGCAAGTGATTATGGTTGTTGCCTTTGATTATCTATGATGATTTTTATGGATTTATGTCTATTATGCTTGATTCTTGGTTGTTGTCGTTTATGACCTGTGTAATCCTTTTATGTTGCTATTGGAGTTATTGTACTATGTTTTCTTATTGTAGTTAGTCTTATGGCATTCATGGTCGTGATTACTTCCTTGTCACCTCTGAGCACGTGGGGTGGGTTTTTCTAAAACCCACATGGTCGGGTGGAATGTGCTCCACACCCATTGGGTTCCCCATCAACGTTCGTTCTTCACAGTATTCTTCAGATGGAGCTCATACCTGATATTCATCTTGTAATTCAGACATTATTTATACTATGTACTTATCCCACATGTATGGGAGGTTTTATTGTATTTCATATTTTGTGATCTTGTAATGTATTAAAAGATGATGTATTGTAAATGCACCCTTGTATCCATTCATGAATTTATGATATTTATTATGGTTCGTATCATGTGATGTATCTATACTTATGCTTTTGGATATATGTATGTTATCTTTTGAAAATGGATATTGTAATGTTTATGATGGATGTTAGACTAGTCAAGTTACTTAGCCTTATGTGTAATTTTCGTTATGAGTTAGTTTTATGCGATGTGACCTCACGTGCCCCAAAGGACTTGATGTTATGATGTTATCATATAATGTGATTATGGTTAATGGTTCATTATATGTATACTTTGTTTTATTTAAAAATAAAAAAATAGAAAAATTGTGCATTGTTTTGCCCTTTGGGGTTTGCACGACGAGTGTTACAGGGTTGTTTGTCTATGTTTGAGTAGTTATAGGTCAACCATTCACATTTTAGCACTAGAAGGAGGGAAAAAATCTCAAAATTAACATGTTTTTTTTGGCCATTTCCATCATTTTTTCTCTTTTTTGTCTTTCTAGGTCAAACAACGACGCTGGAGGAAATAGCGATGCAATCATGGTCTCTATTTTTCCATAGAACGATGCTGGTTTCCAAAGAGCAATGCTCAAATCCTCAAATAGCAATGCAATCATTCCAACATCATTGTTTGCACTCAAATAGTGATGTTGCCTCTGTGTTTCAAATGGTGACGCCTTTGTTTTCTTGCTTTTGCACTCAATCTTAAAATGGTCGTATCTTGGTCCTTTTCGGAGCTTTTTTTTTTAAATGGAGTAGAATTTCATAAGCTATCCAATGGTATAGGTGTTTCTCAACTTTGATAGAGTTAAAATTTTCAAATTTTCACCTAAACTCAAATCACATTGTAACTTGGTCTAAATTTTAGGGTTTCTATGTGTAATCATTTATCTAACCTTCATATCTTCTTGTTTCTTGATTTCATATAACACTTGGAGCTTGGATTGCAGGTTTTAAAGGATCATGGAGCATGGAGGTGAAAGAAAAAGAATTTTATACTCATTGTAACAAGTGTTTTTAAACACTTTGGGAGCATTTATAATCCCATCTTTAGGATCTTGTTATCTTTAGTTTTAGGACTCCAATACATTTTTTTTGGGCTTTAAAAAGAACAATCAAATGGTTAAAAATAACCTTAGGAACTTACTAGAGTTCATTTTGGATCTAAAAATTGAACAAGAAAACTTCACACTTCATCTTGGTGCTATAAAAAAATCCATTACTACTTTGAGGTCTAAAATGAACATGTTTTTTTCATGTTTTGTAATCTTTTTTACAAAATAATATCATTTAAAAGGCGTATGCACTTTTCTCGCGCTTCACGATGATCTTGAGAATCAAAATTATTTTTGTGATATTAGGCTATATAAAATATTGCCTTCACACTTCAATTTGGGCATTTTAAAAATTAAACAAATCTTTTTAGTGTGAGTTAAGTGTATCGCGTTTATTCTCTCTTTGTTCATGCAAACAAAGATTGATCGAACTACGGATGTATTTGCTCACTATTGTTCACCTTTAGAGGGGCATACCTAAGACCAATTTGAAGGTAACTCCAGCCAATTTTTCACTCGGGCTGGTATATAAAAGGATAAGACTAAACTGTTAATTCCTCATGGTATGTAGGCCTTAGTCGTACAGTGTCTTTTAGAATGGGGTACTACCATAAAAAGTATAAGAGCCCCTAGTAGAATTGATTAAAGCCTTTAATGGCTTGCTGGATGCTTGCAAGGTGCCATGTCCCTAATCACCCTGACTAAGAACCAATTTGTATAGAGGCCAAAATCCTTACTATTTTTTGGTGCAAGAATGGTCATTCTGAAGCCATCCCACAATTTTTTGGTTCTTAGTAGAGATGAGAAGTATGCCATGGGAGTTTCATGGGTACTGAAGCTTGGATAACCCAAGAAGTGTGTGTCGTGGAGGCGAGCCAGTGTGGTCAAGCTTCTAATAATCTGCTAAGAATAGGTGCAACTGGATTTATCCAAGTGGGAATTCAACAAATATTGTCTCTTTCTATCCTAGGGTTGTGCATCATTTTGGAATCAAAACGCTTTGCTTGGATCTAAAACATTGGAAAGAAAACATTCAACAAAATCATCATAATTTCAAACCCTTTAGGAGGAGAAAATACCTTTGAAAAATCCAAGTGTTACTGCTTGTCCCTAGGGATTTCATCCTTAGAGGCTTCTAAGTATTTGGATTTATATCTCAATTTTCTCTCTCTAAAGTCAACATTGGGGAGCTATTTCCTTGATTCTCTTGATTTCCACATAATGGACCTTGTGGAATAAAAAGAAATTGAGACATAGACATTCAGTTTGAATCTTAAGCAAGACATTGGATGTGGTAAAATCAATTCATTAATCAAGATTAAATCAATTTAACCCCACACATTTTCTTGTTTATCTTTTGTCTTATGGTCTTTTGAGCAAACACTGATCTTTTGGTTTGAAGTACTCTTAGGGAAAAACATGTTCTTCAAAACTTTTGTCTTGTAAATAAGTCCCTCTTAGGTTCATTTAGGATCAAAACAACCAATCATTTCATCCATCTCAAACATCAATCAAATCCCATCTCACAAACAACTTTTGAACCATTGAAAAAATCATTCATACTAAACTCTTGGTAAAATCCTTCAAATCAACATCAAAATCACCTTGTTTGGCTAAGTGTGTGTGGATGAATCCTTCCTCATACATCTAGTTAAATTATCATCCTTGTGGATAATTTTATTCCAAGATAACATCCAACATCTTGGGGTTTATAAGTCCATTATCCAAATCAAATCAAATCCAATCCAAATCAAAGAATCCAAAGAATCCTAAAGTCTAGTATTCCTCCAAGGTTCTTAAAAGTTCAACACCCATATCATTCACCCCTTTCATCCTTCATCTCATCATTGGTCCTGCATCCCTTAGAGGTCAACAAGGTCAAAACACAAGAAAAACATGGAATATAAACTTGATTCATACATCATGAGAAGTCTAAATCAACCAAACTATCAAAGCCTTACAATGCCAATTGATTATCAAAACTCACATTTATACAATCCATACATGGGACCATTATCTCGTACAAACCTCAATGGTACAACAAATGTGAGTATTCCCAATCTAAATTTTGGAACACCTTTCCCTATGGTAGATTTAAATCAAATTCCAAACCTACAAATCTATGAACCAAACCATCAATGCATGATTCTTCAACAGAACAACATTATCCCACCAAATCCATACATGCCAAATGTGAATATACTAAGTACAAGTTTACCAAACATGAACATTTCAAATCCACACTTGGTAAACTTTGGGATATATATGTTTATGAATCAAACAAATGTTGTTCAAAGTCCAAAAAATATGTTAACAACTCCATGTATTGATCCAAGTCAAGGTAACAACATGCAAAATAAAAGTTACCTAAATCAAAGCAATATGTTTCCAAACCAAAACAATTTTCAATTTCAACCTATAGTGCCAAATCTAAACATCATCCCAAATCAAAAAATTGTCCAAAATCAATTTTTCTATGGTCCCATACAAACACCACAAGTATACATTCCAAATCTGCTTGAACAAAAACCAAATCAACTATATCAAGGGTGTCAAGATCAAAATCAAGATCAAATTGCTGCACTTGCCAAAATAGTCGATTCATTGAGCCAAGAGACATCTCCAACCCAAAATAAATACACTCTTCCATTTGTTAAACCATGTCATCAAATCATTGAGTTGTGTCCACAACCACATCAAGAACAATATCTCCAATGTCAAGAGGTTGGATATCAAGATCAACAACATTAACAACAAACCCAACCTCCACATCTCGAACATCAATCACCAAATCTCAAAGATCAATCACCACATCTCCAAAATCAATCACCACAAGGTCAATTTAAAGTACAAATCTCACAAGGTAACAAATGAAAATACATACCACTTTGGGAACCAATCGAATCAGTCATGCAACAGTTGATACAAGAAAATCTCAACAAAATCCTTGTTTATGAAAATGATCAAGAGCCTCAAGTTAAACCACCAGGGTATAATGAGAAGCACCTTTGTGATTTTCAAAAAATAAAGGGACACACAACATCAAATTGTATTCGACTCAAAAATCTTATCCAAGACCTTATTGATCAAAAAATAATAACTATTAAGGACAATGATGAAGATTCAACCACTAGTGACAACATTGACAATCTCCCCACTACAATTGTTGAAAACAATGATCAAGATCTATCCTTCAATGAGCACCTTGAAGATGTTTCTACCTCATCCAAAGATCAACTCAACATACATCAAGAGTCACTTTTTGATCATGAGAAAAACCCCCCAACAATATCCAACAATGATCTATTTCAAGGAGTGTTAACATTATTTGATCCTATAATCAACAATCCTTCCACCAATGATAATTTTGACAATCCCTCTACATCATCCAATAAGTTCGAGGATATCTCAAGAATTCATTCCAAAGCATGATCAACATCTTTCATCAAAGTCTAGCAATGGTCCTTTCCAAGACATATTGACATCCTTCGACCTAATGGTTGCAGATATTGAAGGAATCTTCAACTCAACATTTGATCCAAGTCCACTCAAATATCAAGAGGATATTGAGCCACTTCCCATTCCTAATGAAGATATCCAAGAACCCTTTATAAGAAATCCATCCTTTGAAATTGACCCATGTCAAGAACTTGATCCAAAGTATGTCAAAAGCAATTCCAATATTAGCCAAGATCAAGAATTTGTATCTCCACAATACTACAATGATCTAATGGGTACTCTCCTATCTATACAAGATGTCGCAAATGATGATCATATCCATACAACACATACTCATCCATCTACCCATGAGATGCTTTATTTGGATGGAAATGTAGATGATATTCATTCAAAACAAGAGTCTCATACTCTTGATATCATTACCAAGGAACAAGAGTCTCCTACTCTTAACATTTATACACAGGATTGAGATATAGAAACATCTAGAGAAATATCAGAAATGGGTCATGAAGAAGGCTTCTACAGAAGTTGTGAATCAGAAACATCCTGTGAAGGCATATAAAAAATGAATCATGAGGGAGACTTTTACGTGGACAGTGAATCATCAACACCTCTTGAAGAAGCATTAAAATTTGATACTTCACAAGATCAAGCCAAAGATATGACTTAGGAAGTTATCCCATTTATGGAGGATCCTATCACTTATAAACTTGGATCACTTACCTCTTTTAGGGCAAGCTATCTTATCAATAAGAAGTTATCACCTTTGAAGATCCATGACAAAGAAAAGAAGGATTGGCACCTTGTTACCAAGGTAAATCATATCCTATTGCAAATAAAATGTTTCAACAGATGATTATCAAGGCAAAGGATTGGGCATACCTGAACAGGGTATCCTAGAACCAATGCAAATTATTGGAAATCCTAAGCATCAAGGTCTTGGTTATTTGAAAATTAAGGGATCTAAACATATTAGTGATACCTCCACAATACTGAGGGAAACTTTATCTAGTGCAAGCATCAACATAGGGAGCACGAAGAATCCTTATGATGAAACCAATGCCAATACTACAACCAACCATGTCATGAATCTTCATCCACCCATCACCCCATCCATGAATTGGTACCTATATCAAAAGAAAGATTTGAATCAAAGCACAAAGAACGTTATCAAAGAAAAAGAAGCTAAGGAGCACAATGGACAAATCAAATACACATGGATACCAAAGAGTACAACGAAAGATTATCCCTATCAAACTCCATTAGTCAAAGAAAATATGGGGAAAAATAAAAAAAGGGAAAAGTATCCATAAAATATTTCCACAAATGCAAAAGCAGGCTTCTCAAGCAATGTAGAAAGTGTATCAAGCGGTTGGTTCTAATTCCATGCACACTTTCATATCCACCCATTATTGCTCATCTTCCCAAGTTTGGAGATTCAAAGGTTCCAAACTATCAACCAATCCATCTCATATTCCTAAACACACAACTCAACCCATGCCTCCACTCATGATATCCAATTATCACATTGACCATGTATTGGTAGCCACCCTTCATCATAAGGATTCAAAAGGCATTCTATTGTGATGTGCACACAAAGATAAAGTTAGCTCTACTATAAACAAAGCAGATCAAGAATCTCAAAAGTTGCATTCAAGCGCATGTATTTTAGCAAAGAAGCTTCTTCAAGCAGGATATCAATGGCACATTATGATAGAAGCATCTACATTGACACCACTAGGTGGTTCAGAATGAGCTTAAAAATATTTCACAGAGAAATACAAAAAAAAATCAAAAAAATGATTGAAAATAGTAAAAAAAAAATTGTCCTCCAATGAAAACCATTGTGGTGGCGCTTTGGGTAGGTACCATGATGAAAACCTGGAAAATAGGAATCATGTGTAGAATCAAGCATCTACATGCACTAATTTAGGTGAAATCATCTCATCTCATCCATAATAAATCCATTCATCCATAAACCATTGATCCAATCCATTTCCATCCATCTTCCACATTATCTTGATCCTGATAAGTTTGGTGTACATTTTACACTTGCTTTTGGTAAACATCTTGACATGGGTCATTTTCATTGATCCTATCCTACCCAACGTCATCTGAGCCATGAAGCATTATCCAATGAGCATTCTTTATTCGAACACCTTATCTTATCACAAGATAATCCATATCCATCCATCCATACATCTATCCAAGCATCCACCCATGGAATTCCATACATTTCTAGACATTGGGGGAAAATATTTACATCTTGCTTCGGAAATAAACCTTGATCTATATCTTCCAACTTATATGGTCATCTAAATATTGGCAAACATAAAATCAAATTGGTCAAAGCAGTTGTGAGAGAAAAGGAATCCAAATCACTAGCCCATGGCATATTTTGATGAGAAAATGTTCCTTATCAAGTTTTATCTTTAATCGAACATCGATCCAAACAATCAATATCATTTGCATCTAGTGTGTGCTTCAGTATTGCATCAAATCATTCAAACAAATCTTGTTCCAAATCAAGCTTCAAAATCTTGGTCAATCAAATCCAATCAATCATCATCTTGGGATATCCTTCCCAATCCTTGTGTTGCTTAACACTATCCTTGCATTGTTGTGTATCCTCAACAATGTTATCATCATCAATCTCGATCAATCAAATTTAATCAATCCCTTATCATATTGGGATATCCTTCCCAATCCTTGTGTTGCTTAACACTATCCTTGCACTATTGTGTATCCTCAACAATGTTATCATCATCAATCCATCGGTCCGATCAATCAACCTTAGCTTGGTTTTCAACAAAATCCAAAAATAGAGCATTGATATCATCACACATCCATATCCAAATCGTCAAAATCATGCGAAAATCCAAAAACATTCAAAACATGTCAAAATCCCAAAACAGGTTAAAAAGTCAAAAAAATGTCAAAAACATGGTATCCAAACTATGTCATCTATGAGCTTAAACGTAGGCAGGGCTCATCTTTGATCAGCCCCCGAGACACAAAAACACAAAAACATTCGAAAAAACACAAAAACAAAAAAAAAATTAAAAAAACACAAAATCACCAAAAACATTTGAAAAAACACAAAAACACAAAAGCATTCGAAAAAACATAAAAACACAAAAACATTCAATAAACACAAAATCCAAAAACATTCATAAATCTCAGAAAACACCAAAAAAATTAGAAAATTTGAAAATCAAAACATTTGTAAAACACCTTGAAAATACCAAAAATAGCCTCAAAACATTTCAAAACATCAAAAAAATCCAAATATTTGAAAAAATCCATATGTCCCATCTCACTTTCAGCCACAATAAACATCACTCATAATAAACCATTGTCACCCCCAACCTTTGGTGAAACAATCAGAAACAAGTCTATCAGGTTAGCAAGTGAAAACTCAAGCGTCAAGGTCTCAAGTCTAGGTCAGTAGGTAAACAAGTTGGTCAACTCTTGATATTGATAGCCCATCATCTAGTTTGTCCCAAATCATCTAATAACATCATGTCCTAGGATGCATCTTTCCTAGAATGGACATCTAACATCAAGCATCATTGTAGTTTAGTCTTGGCTAGTGATATGAACATTAGCTTGTTTGTTTACTTGATCTTTGTCTTTTGATTTATCTTATTGCGCTCATTCTAATGACCTCTCGATGATGTCCAAACAAAGGGATTTAGAGAGAAAGGAATGGGGCAACAATCATTATCTTTTTGTCTGTTGTGCTCATTGGATGTTCTTGTAATATAACCTTGGTCATGTGTGTTTTTTTTGGTTCGTAGGGAGGGTGTTTTACGTGTCTTATTGACCACATAGGAAGGCTTTCCTTTCTATGTTTTGGTCTGAGATGTTTGACATATTTGAACTACATTCTAAATAAGGTTTCATATGCCAGGTGTGAACAAGGATACTCCTATCTGATTGTCGAGTCAAAGTCCATTGCACTAGGTACAACACCATCCTAGTTCTTTACACCTTGATGCATCGTATCTATGTGTGTTATCAAACATAAGGTAAGTAAGCCCTTTTAAAATCAAAATTCCTGATAAGCAATACATCATCATCAATATCTCATCATTATTTCTAATAAAGTCTCCATGACTCATGGACTTGTTGGACTGAAATGCATCTTCTTAGAATCAAGGGTCCATCCATCTTATTCTTCTACTTATAACCATCTTATTCTTCTTATTCTTTTATCTTTACTAACATTGCTATCCAAGTATCGAATCTATGTGTTATATCAAAATATACATGAGGCTACCCATGGTCAATGACTATCTATACATCATCAGAATTGTCTACATCAAACATTTGAGCTTTCTAGTCCTCTCTAAGTTGAACTAATCTTGAATCTTTATCACAAGCTGGACCCTCAAATCAAACTTTTTGCTCGATCTCTCGAGGGGGTAGTGTACCCGCATAATTCTTCCACTGGGGCAATAGTGGGGCATCCAAAAAAATTGATTTTTTTAAATTTTGATCTCGACAAGGTTATTCTTAGAACCAATGCAATAGGTGCATTGCTTCAAAGAGGGGAAAAATGTAGACACTCTAATTATCCTAATTGATATCGTGCACTTGATCTTCATTTACTAACATCAATTCTTCTTGAATCACTTCTTTACTAAATTAATTGAATAATCCTTATTTAATTAATTCATCAAGATTCATCCTTTAATTAAATAAATCACCTTTATTTAATTAAATCATAATTCCTCTTTGGGTAAATAAATCAATTTTATCTAATCAAATCCTAATGTTTCTCTTTTGATTAAATAAATCATTTTATTTAATTAAATCCTAAAGTCAACTCCTTTAAATTGAATAAATTAACCTTTATTTGATTTAAATATAATATTTTTCATTTAATTAAATTACTAATGTTCATTAATTCCTCTCATTTGATTTAAATAAATCTAAAAAAACAAATCAAATGTCAAATCAACTAACTTCCATCTAAGTTAATTAAATCTTAATTAACTCTAACTCTAATCCTAAAATCCTCTAGATTTTGGAACTTGCACATGTAAATCAATTTATTTGATTTATTATTTAATCTATTTCCATTCAAAAATGGCATCTCTTTGGAATATTCCTCCAATTTGAAATTTCCCTCCTAAAAGGACTTTGTCCTCCAACAAGGCATTTAAGTCTCTTACATGTCCTTTTTGTTGAGCCAAGTGGCATTAACTCATCTTTCAACTCTTCATCCACAAGCCATCCTTTGAATTTCAAATTCCACCTAATTGCATTTATCATGCACATTTATCAAAATGTGCTCCACCTCTCTTCAATAACATGTTGACAAGTGGCACATTGTTATTGGTTTATCTTTAATCGCACATCCTTCATGTTTCTCATTCCTCCATCCTTCTCTTCTATAAATGGAAGACTCCTCTATTGATTTTGGATCCACAAATTTATGCAAGGTTATTATCTACAGGTTTTTGAGCAAATTCATCAACACGTCATCCAAGTTTTCATAGCTTTCATCCATCTTAGCTAGGTTATGGTCAAATTTCATCAAGAAGCATCAATCTTCATCAAAGTTCATCAAAGCTTACAAGGAATTGGGAAAGGGATACTTTCCACATCAAAGTAGCACCAATTCCCCACGAGATTGAGGGTTTGAATGTTTTGAGCAAGATTTAGTAGCTTTTATTTGATTATCTTTGTTTTATTTCTAGTTCTTGGAATTTGAATGAATTGCATGGGGAATGATTGTTTTAGATGTGTTTGATTACTAACATTGGGTTGTAGGTCTAGATCAACCGTTCACAAAAATATGGTCTATGGAGAACTACCAACCTGATGAACCTGAAATGGATAAAGACGTAGGAAAATGATCTAAAACTATCCATGGCAGAATTTCAGATAACAAAGAAAACTTTCCTAGAACCTAGTTTGAAGACATGAAGAATCTATCTAGTCTCTCTGCTATTTGCAAAAAAAATCCTTTTGTTCATCCATGTGAAATGGCCATTACGGGGGATAATATCAATAAGATCATTATTATGAACAAAAGCATTAAAATCATCCATTGTTCGATGTGGTGGAACAATACCACCCTTCTTTTCATTAAATGCAAAAAGTGCATTAAAATCACCACTCATAATAACCTGGTCATCCTCTTTTTGATCCAGAATTTGACTTAAGTCATCCCATAAATTTTTTTCCCAACTATTGTATTGAGAGCATAAATATTAAGCAGGCATAAATTCAAGTCAAAATGACAAACTTTCCAAAGTTTCCAATTTGATTCATTTGAGACAACTTCCACTTTTATTGATTTGGTATTCCAAAAAGTTACCAAACCCCTTGAAGTTCCTTGAGCCATTGAGTGAGAAGATTTCCATTTAGACCATTTACTAACACTTGCATCAAAATTTTCATTGGATAACTTCGTTTCTTGCAACATAACAATGTCTGCCCCACAAGCATCAACTTACTGCTTGACGAGGGCATGCTTGTTAGGGGAATTAATGCCCCTAACATTCCAAGATATTAAATTCATAGAGATAACTAAGAGTAACCAACTCTCCTCAATCTCTTTTTAATATTTCCATCTAAAGTTTTTTGTGTACCTACTTCTATTTCCTCTCATAGTTTTACTACATTGGACTTTCTACCACGCTTTCCTGGAGATTTCTTAACAAACGAGATTGTAATAGGGAACTAAGAAATGGACAAAGTTTGAGAGAAATCATACTCTCCTCCTATATAATCATTAACCTCTCAATTTATCTCAGTAGAATCCTTTAATGGCACACACATACTCCTAGGAGAAGAATATTTCTCATGTTTAATCTCCCCTTCCTCCAACACTACCTCATATATAATTTCATAAATAATCTCTAAAAGTGCTGCAATAATGGTGGTTTCAAAGCTTGGGTGTATGAGAGATAAAGTTGACTAAGTGTGTGATTCTTCAAAATGAAGCAAATTCACCATATTTAGGGAAAATGCCTCTAAAGAAATGGATGGCCAAGATTGCCTCTAGATTAGAAGATCAAGGACTATGATATCTTGGGACCTCACAAGCCATCTCATGAAGACATGTGGAAGGTGAGGTGGACAAGGGACGGTGATGTGGAGGTCAAATGGAAAATGTAAGTCTTGTCTCATCTCCCCAAATCATGGGAGGATGTGACAATAGAAGAATTTTAAATTCTTCTAAAATCTCCGTTGGTTTTGGAGATTTGACTTTGGGATTGGGAAGGGAATTTTAAATTAAGATTTTATACCTCCAAGGGTGTTGGAGAAATAAAGTGGAATTAAAAAGTCCACATAGGATGCATAGGAGAAATAAAAAAGGAATTTTAATTTCCTTGGGTGGTGGAGATAGCTTCTCCAAATGTAGAAAGATTTTATGAGGGTTGGTCATAGTACCCTTGCCATAATTGGAAAGAGGACAGGATTAGGTGTTAACTAACCTTTGATTAGACGTTGTGCAAATGATTAGGGGGATTAATGATGGATTAAGGAAAAGTTGCAAGATATGGAGGATGTGACCTTAATTATGATTAGGAATGTGCACATCCTAATCACAGACTAATTAAACTAATATGGATTAAAAGGAGATTATGGAGGATGTTGACATGAAGAGAGAAAAAGAATGAATTAAAAATTGGCTTTAATTCATTGGGATAAAATTACTACATTAAATAAACTAGACAACTTATTTAATTTAGAGAGGAATAAGGTAAGGTATTTAATTAATCAATCAAACACCTTAGGATACATTAGGGATAGGATAAATATTAATTAAATAATGAACTATTTAATTAATATGGTTTAGGGACACGAGATAGAATAATGCAAGGGTGAATTTGACCATATGGGGGTGGTCAAATTCAGGTGTCTACAATTTTCCCCTCTTCAAAATATCATTAGAATAACAATATTTCAACAAAAAAAGTGCAAATGACTCGATAGATGAAAAGGACTTTAGAAGATGCCTCTGTATCAAAGGGAAATGGATAGGAGAGAGGAATGCAGATATATGGTGAGGTATGCCCCCTCGAGAGGGTAGATTGGGAAGAAAAGGGGCCCCAAGCAACTTCTCGATATGGAGAAACGAAGGGTACCACATGGTAGAGGATGAAAAACCATGAAGAATTACTTTTGAATGGAGACAAATGGACACACAAGGTGCAAATGGCAGTCCACGGAAGAAAGTGGGAAGA
Source organism: Sequoia sempervirens (assembly GCA_007258455.2). Taxonomy (NCBI): domain Eukaryota; kingdom Viridiplantae; phylum Streptophyta; class Pinopsida; order Cupressales; family Cupressaceae; genus Sequoia; species Sequoia sempervirens. The sequence continues at coordinate 76,629,895 of VDFB02000015.1, forward strand.
AGGATTAAAAAAAGGGCTAAAAAAAGGTTAAAAATTACCCAAAAATTAGCAAGGCTAATTAGGGTCAAAAGTTAAAACCTATAAATAGTAATTTTGAAAAATTACTATTCACCTAGCTTTCACTTTGCACATGTGTCATCGAGAGATTAGATGAGAGAGTGAGAGGCAATTGAGTGAGCGAGCAATATGGCTGACAATGAGGAGATCATCCACTGAGTAGACATAGTGAGAGATTTCTACCATCTGCGTGCACCACCCTAATAGGTAGGCCTTGATTCCAATCTTTGTGATTTGATTTTGTAATTTTGCAAATGTTTTTGATTTCTAAGATGGGATGGGTAGTTAGGAATGAAAATGAGCTCACCACAGGAGTGCAGATTCACCCTTCTAGGAAAAATGCATTCGCCCTTCTAGCGAATGGGTGATTGAGTGGCAGTAAATAGTTGGGTGTGCATCCACAAGGGCGAATGCACTGGTGAAAGGGTAATTGTGAAATCACCAAAAACCTAAATGGGTGAATATGCCATACAATAGGGGGGATGCGCGATGGAGGGGAAAAGGAAAATGTGCTACCTCGTAGCGGTGGATGCGCGATTGAGGGGTGATTACAAAATTGACTCCCCGGGAAAATGGCGAACATGAAATTGCCAATAGGGCCAAGGGATGGAAAGAGGTGAATACATATCTTTCTATGGGGTTAAAGGGTGGATGTGATTTTTCTTGTCAGACAAAGAGGAAAACACGAGTTTTCCTTAGAGATAAAAGGGAGAATTCATGCATGGGGAAAGAAAGAGGTGGTAACGCTTGTAGAATAGGTGAACCCATCGAGGGAAAGATGCAAGGGTGAATGCACGGATCCAATAGGTGAATGCACCAGAAAAAAGGAATAGGTGAATTCACACTTCACAGAGGTGAATTCTTCAGACCGGGGGAGGGAAAAAGAAAGGGTACAAGAGAAATGGTAAGAAAGTACTAAAAAAATGATTGGTATGGATGCAGAGCATATAGACCCTATGAACCAGAGAGAGACACTTTGTTGTATTGGAGGTTACCTAGGATGCGATGAAACCAGAGGACCATGAGTCCCTAGTGCAGGAAGGTCTACTTCATATGCTAGGATATCCAACTATCAAGCACATAGACCATTGTTGACAACCCTTATGCAAAGATGGAGCTCGTTGACCTCTACCTTTCATCTCCCCACAGGGGAGATGACTATGACATTGGACGACATTTGGAGTATATTGAGATTACCTATCAGAGGACATCTAGTGAGTGCAGTGGCGAGCCGACCATTGGAGAGGAGCTTGCAAGCTACCTTTGGTACCACCGACCTTCCCTATTGGGGGAAGGAGTTGGATATTGATGCTAGTATTGGAGTTGTTGCACCTCTACCATTATTTCTATGCAGATTGATCAGCGAGATCCTCCTCCTTGACTAGAGTGGGAGATTCTTTAGCCTCAAGATGATTGAGATTGTTAGGCACATCGTGGAGCTGAGGGAGAGATTATTTGCATGGGGGCCCTATGTGCTAGCATAGTTGTATAGAGATATGCACGTGGTGTGCTACAGGGAGGTTTTTAGTGTTACCCATGTCACATTGTTACAGGTGTGGGCGTGGGAGTATGTCAAAATTACCTGGCCTAATATCCTTAGAGTAGGGGACAGAGATGACTCCCTCCTAGTGGCATATTGGTATGGGAGAGAGCATGGATGGATGATCCACTACATGAAGGTAGGGAGCCTAGAGTATTGGCATCAAATTTTGGATGATCTGATAGAGGATTAGATTTTATGGTAGACCTACATTGATCATTGATTCCAGTCCTGGAGAGCAAAGGATAGGCTGTACAGGGCTTATAAGTTTTCTTGATGCTATTTGATAGGGAGGGGTCCTTAATTTTTGAGTTGCACAAGCTGGATTGAGTTACTTGAATAGTATGGTATACAACACGATATCCCAGCAGGGGAGAAAATATTCTAGTGGATTATCCAAGAGGCAATAGCTATATGGGGGCAGGCTATCCAAGCAGAGTATGCTATAAAGGAGTGGGAGAAGTTACTTCTAAAAATATGGGGATGGAGAGGAGGCCCAAATGATGTAGGTGTTATAGATAGATACAGGGCATGGTGGCAGGGGAGACTGCCAAGTGAGGATCACTAGAGTGGATCCAATAGTACCGACAGTTGGGTTTGGGGAGGATGTGTAGGAGAGACCTAGGAGGAGGAGAAGGGATGAACAGGGAGGAGAGGAGGAGGAAATCCAAGAGGAGGGGAGAAAGTATATGGAGGTGGATGCGCTGATGGTGGAGGAGAGGGTGATGGTAGTTTATCAGGGGTCACCGGTAGAGGACCCTGCAATCAGATTGGTGGGGGCTCAGGCTCACGTCTACATCCTTCAGTAGAGGTTGTGGCAGTCAGATACAAAGATGGAGCAACTTTAGGATGAGGTTGACAGATTACAGGGGTAGTATCGATGGGAGAGGAGGGTGTGGGAGTTGAGACTGATAGGTTATAGGAGGAGATAGAGCAACTACATGGTTTGTTGGAGACTTCCCGAGGATAGAGGGATGATCCACTGGCCATGGTAGAGTAGGCTGCAAAGCAGGCGAAGGCCATGCAGAGAGAGATGAGGCCCTATTGAGGGAAAATACTATAGAGGCCGCAACTAGGGATGGGGGACTAATGTAGGAGAGGGAAAAGTAGGTAGAGACATAGTTGCAAAGCCTACAGGAAAATAGAGATGAGACAGTTAGGCAGGTGAGACAGGAAGAGGCATAGTTGGCATCAACGAGATTAACGCAGGACACCTGGGAGTTGGAGTAGAGGAGGCTGGAAGGGAAACAGGATCGATATAGGATGGAGAGGGAGCAGTTTCAACCATAGGCAGTGGGGGAGGTAGATGCAAGGACAGAGGCAAGATATTATATAGGTGCATATTTTTGAGCCATTCTAGATGCAGCACGGAGGGTCCCTCCATATGTAAGAGTGATTTCGTAGAGGCCATGACCTTCCCACTCTGGACCATCCTATACCCAAGGTTATAGTGATTACAAAGAGACACATCCTCACAACCGAGGACCTGAGGTAGACTCTCCCCAACGATCAGATGTTGGGAGCAATGGTTAGGGGGACAAAGGGATAGACACAGGATCCCAGTTTTCATAGGTGCCCCAGTGGATAGTGTACGGATATGGAGAGATGAGACATAGATTTTTGTGTATAGATTATTTAGCATATTCATTTATTCTTTATTCTTTATTGATTCAAGACACCATGATGTGTCATATGTACCTATATGTATATTTTGATTCCTCTGCACATGTACTTTATTATGTGATGGACTCTATATGGACTGTGGATATCGACTTTATGGACTATATTTTTTGATATATATATATATATGATATAGTGGACTATGATGGTGCTCTATATATGATTTCTATGTGATGTTTTGGATGTTTATTATGAATATGCATATGATTATTATTATGATGAATGTACGTGATGATGATGATGATGGTTAATGCATTTATGATTACATGTACAATATGGATGAGATATATTACGCCTAACATTGTGTGATGCAAGATGTGATGATTTATGATTTATGATATGACACTAATGGTTTGTGATGTAGGTGGCGATGTGATTATGATTTATGATGTATGATATATGATTTTTGAGATGGATATGTTTGTTTATGCATGATGTGTTTATTATGGATGGCATCGTAGTGTTTCATTATGAATGTATGATATGCATAATGTTATGGAGGAACCATTATATGAATATAATGAAATGAACCTAATGTAATGAATTAAGATGCTTAGAATAATAAATCTATATTAATCTAAACAACTTAATATGATAATGAAAATGATAATACACTGAAATGAAATAATAATGAAATGGATTTAAGATGCTTAGAATACCAAATCTATATTAATGTAACAACTTAATATGATAATGAAAATGAAAATTGGATGAAATGAAATGAATTAAGATGCTTAGACTAACATATCTATATTAATCTAAACAATATAATATGACAATGATAATGAAATGGATTAATGTGATGGATAATGAAATTGATAAAAATGATAATGCAATGCAATAGAATGAACCTAAATGATGGTAGACATGCAAAGTGCAATGAATAATGATGGGTGATGTAGTGCACCTGTCAAAACCGTAGGGAACCTGATAGGAAGAATAGGTGGAGGGAATAACATTTGCAGAACCAAAAATCAATGACCATAGGCTAGGGAAAATGGATTGGGATAAATGAAATGCAATGGGAAGGATAAATAAAATGTAAATATAATGCCATTATGTCATATTATGAGCATTCAATTTTTCTATAGCATAGGACACAATATGCCAAGGTATGAAGAACCAAGGTTGATTAGTGTCAAACGCACAAGATTGACACAAAAACAAGAAGGTTATCCCAACACCCCAAAGTTGCAGGGGATTTGGTTAGGCCTAATGTTGGAATAACCACAAGCACAATGGATGCCCTAGCATTACACAAGAACATGGGGATCTTGGTGGGTACTACATAGGACAACCAAGAAGACAAGATCATGCCAAAATTCAAGATATGCCCCTATGTTTACCAATCAAAGCACACCATGATATGATGGATCGTGGCCACCCTGACAAGGTATAATAGGAAGCTCAAATGATAAACAAAATGCAACAACACCAAAAGATGAAAAAAACTTAAAATATAGTTTGTCATAGGACCAATGAGTGGATGGGATTGATGCGGTCTGATTTAAGGAATGATACATCTTTTTAAGACCAAAGATGGAGGGTAGATTAGTTGACTGACAAGACTTAGGATACTCAAAATGGATTGAATCTTATGGTACATGTGGTAATCAAAATTGTACTCCCTTCTTGGAGATAGTATGACTCCTTGCCTAATTTGGACCTATTCTGGTACTCTTGCATTAATTTCCCTTTAAATCATCATTTATAGCCCCTAAGACCCATTATTTTGGATCTTGAGGCTTATTTCAGCTAAAAACCTGACAAAATCATTTAAAACATCAAAAATATTGAAAACCCACCTCAAAAAGCTAGGGTAGGAATCATTCACCCCCATGGGCGAATGAGTCCCCCTAGGTGGGACCCATTCACCATCTTGGGTGAATGAGTCCCATTTGTGGTCTTTTTAAGTTTTGAGCAGGAAAATCACCTTTTTAATCAAATTTTTGGCTCAGGTCAACCTTTGAGATCTAAATAACAATAAATTACGTGTTAATGCCTATATAAGCAAGTTTCTATGTCAATTTTATCATCTAAGGAATCCAAGCAAGCTTTCAAGAGCATATTCAAGAGAGAATCATCGAGAATCTTCAAACATTCATTCACAAGAGCATTTAAGTTTCAAAAGTAAGCAAAGTTGAAGTCTTGGAGTAGCATTAAAGTGTTTTTGCAAGTCTTCAATCTCACTTTCATTTCATTCAAGATCTAGCATTGTCAAGGGTTGATCATGGTTGTCTATGGTGAATCATGATGGATTCTAGGTTGGGGAGATGCAACTAGCCATCAAGCAAAGCCTAAAGACTTGTTTCCTAAGTGATTCCATCCTCCATTATCACTCTACATTTAGCCTAAGGTACAAGCATCATTGGGGCTCATTTGGGTGATTAGAGATCTCTCAAAGTGAGTCATACATCATATTTCCATTCATGTATCATATTCTTACACATTATAATAGGATTGCATCATGTTTCAGATTTCCTAGTCTTAGACACACTTAAGGCTAGGGTTTATAGTCCTATTTGCATGCATATTTCATTATTTCCATCAAGGTTTAATTATCAAACTAGGTGTTTCACTAAGGAAAACATACCATATGCAAATCAACTCTATATTTTGTTTTGCAAGTCTTTTCGTAGATTTGGATTTGAAACTCAATTTGGAAAGAAAGAGCAAGTGTTGAAGTGTAGATCAGAACTTTAAATTCCCGAAAAACCGAAATGAAATTGATTCGCCAAGAGTGGCGAATGAGTCCCATTGTAGGTGTTTTCTAGAATTATTTATAGATTCAGATACCCTTTTTCCCGAAACAAATCCCCATGCAGAAATCTAGATCTGGGATTGATTCGCCTAATTCACCCAAGTTGGCGAATGAGTCCCAATAGGTCAAAAAGTCAAAATTTTCAGCATTTTTGAGTTCATCCAAGTCTGCTTCAAATTTCCATGTGCACACCATTCATCCTATAGATTTCTATTCCATTTTATTTGCATTTATAGGTCATTTTGTAGGTCATTGCATTGAATTAGGGTTTAGTATTACATCTTGCATTTCATTTATCTTTTCAAGTTCTTACTTAGTGGTGAACCCCTTATTAGTTTACATTCAACCCCTAGGGAAGCCCTATTGCAAGATCACTTTCTCATTTGCATTGAGATCTCTAGGGCTACCCTTGCATGTAGTAGGTGGAAAGTGGGTATGCTCTATGCCCTAAGTCATATGATAGCATTCAAACCCCATTTTTCATATACCACATTTTGGTGAACCTGCATTTAGAATATTAACATTCTAATTTGGAGTGAATCATCATCCTAGATCTCGCTTGCGTTAACATTACATTATAGTTTTCATTAGTTAGTTGGAATTCTAGGATTTTCAAATCTTGCATTTTTGCATCTCATTTCACTGAAAATCAAGAAAAATCTGCATTTGCACTTAGGATTTACATCATGTACAACATAAAAAGCATAAAATTCTATTGAAAACTTATGAAAATTTTGAAAAAAATCCCTACTGTGACTCATTCGCCACCTTGGGCGAATCAGTCCCTATGCAAATTCTGAATTGCATTTTACAGATTTAAATTTCATGTTTTAAAGCTTTTGTTTTCTGTTAAAAATTTTATGTTTCATTTTGCATACTTTTTGTTACATTCAAATCATTAGGAGTAGCATAATTTACATTCATTGAAATTGTGGATAGAATTATATTTGTACACTTTTCATTTTCAGCATTAGTTCATAGTTCAATTAGATCAAATTACATTTGCAATACATTAGAAAACAAAACCAAAAACAAGATCCAACACCTAAGCCACTTGGAGAAAGTATAGTTATTTGACTATGTCAAATCTCTCTTTCCAAGTTAACCTACCCCTCAAGCCTTTTAGTAGTGATGAATTTGGCATGTTAGATGAAGCCCTTGAGGACTTCTTCTCACATAGTTCATCCACTAATGCTTGTTATGACAAACCAAAACTAAGAGACGTTAATGTGATTCGACCTCAACTTATCCTTTACCCACCTTCACAGAAACCTCAAACTCAAAAAAAACCTGTGTACACTCTTGGACCACCTAAGAACAATGTTTTTCAGAAATCAAGTAATGATACCATTGCTCATATATACAATACTAGAAACAATCCACAACCGAAACAACCAACTCCGCCAACCTTACCTTTTCCAAATCCCATCTTTCCTAGCACCCCTCATTTACCTTCACATAGTGGGAAGGAGTATGATCTTTTTGAACAAATTAAGAATACTCCTACAAAGATATCCCTATGGGATTTGATTCAAAACTCTCATAATTATCACACTATGCTTCAAACAGCCTTACAACAAGTTGTGATCCCTCTTAATACAAATGCAAACGAGGTGGCAACACTAATACAAGGAATGAATATAGTTAATATAGACATTACCTTTCACCAACATGAGCTCCCTCCCTTGGAGATGAGAAAGAGACATGATGCCTTCATGATAATGGCTAGATTCAATAAAATAGGCATAAAAAGGACCCTTGTTGATAATGGCTCAACCCTTAATGTGTGCAGTGTGAAAATTTTAGATAGATTGTGCGTGGAAAAATAAAAAATTGAACTTGAATTCTTATCAATTCAAGGATTTGACAATGTAGGAAAGCAACTTCTTAGTGTGATTACTTTACCTATTATAGTAAAAAAGGATACCTTACAAGCCCCAATTCATGTTACGCCTCATGACCTTTCATACAATATTATTTTAGGAAGACTGTGGATTCATGAGATGCATGTGGTGCCTTCAACCCTTCATCGTATCATGAAATATGTATATAACAACAAGGTATACCAAGTTGAAATAGACCCCAAGCCTAAAAGTTTCTTACAAGTTGAATAAGGAATTTCAAGTCCTCTAAGCACATTAATTCCAACATCAAACATAGAACCTATCAAAGAAGAGAAACAATAAACAAAAATAGTGGCAAAATTATTGGATGATGATTGGGGTTCTTTAGAATTCACATCCTCATTTATGGGAGAGTACATAATCACAAATAAAAAAGATTAGAAGCAAAGAAAACAAATTGTAATTTCCATATAGAATTCAGAAGAACAATCACAAGCACATACCTCATTAACTTTAGAAGAAGACACAAGTTATACAACAAAGTTTGATGAGATAGATTATCAACAACCACCAAACCCAAAAGAAATGGAAAGACTTAATGGGAGAGGTTATGAACTTATGAAGCAATTGGGTTATACTAGAAAAGGATGTGGAAAGAAAGAACAAGGAATATGTGTCCCTATGGAATCTAACACACAAGAGACAAAAATTGGCTTGGGATATTTCCATTCTAATATTACACAAGAAATGAAGAGACGCTTGTTAAACATCAACATGACCATCATGTGTAATCCTAAAACAAATCTCACATTGAAGAATCTAGAATTGATTGATACAAATTGTGAAGAATCATTGGAGGTTTTTAAAGATGATGAAGCCTTGAAAAGAATGCTAGGAGTTTATGAAAAACCATTCACTAATAAGAAAAGAGTTACATGTGTTATGATTAGTACCAAGCAAAAATATGGCGAAGAAGACAGTAGTGAAGTTGACATGAGCAAAGAAGAATACAACCCTAAATTTCTGAAAAAAAATGCACTTCCTTTAGGAGATACAATGGAAATATAGATGGATATTAACAATGAAGACAAAGTGATTAAGATAGGAAAATTCCTTAATGACGATGAACAAGAAGACCATGCAACTTTACTTCATGAATTTCCTTAACTTTTTTCTTGGAATTACTTAGACATGTCAGGAATTGACCCTAAGATTGTAACACATAATATAGTCCTCACTGAAAATGCTAAGCCTATTAGACAAAAGATTCAGAAAATGAACCTTAAGATAGCCTTACTAGTTAAGGCCGAGATTGAGAAGCCCCTTGAAGTTGGTTTTATCATACCTATAGATTATTCTCCTTGGATCTCAAAAAAATTCGTAGTTGCAAAACCAGATAATCGTATTAGGATGTGTACAAATTTTCATGATTTGAATAAAGCATCTTTAAAAGATGACTTTCCCCTTCCTAATATCGATATGATAGTGGACTCGACTATGGGACATGCTTCATTGTCATTCATGGATGGATTTTCTGGGTACAATCAAATCTTTATCAACTCTCAAGATCAATATAAGACAACATTTACAACAACTTGGGGAATATTTTGTTGGGTAAGGAGGCCTTTTGGATTGAAGAATGCAGGTGCAACATATCAACGAGCAATGATATTGATATTTCATGATTACATACATAAGATTTTGGAAGATTATGTTGATGATATTCTAGAAAAATCTTTAACAAGACAATACAATGTAAATTTCCTTCAAAAAATCTTTGAACGAATGCGAAAATACAACATGAGATTGAATCCAAAAAGGTGTGTCTTTGGTGTAGATAGCAGAAAACTTCTAGGGTTTATCGTATTTCACAAAGGCATCGAGGTGGACACAAAGAAAATTGATGTTATAGTTAACATGCCACCTCCTAGAAACATCTCTCAATTACACACCTTACAAGGAAGAATTCAAGCTATTCGTCGTTTTGTGGCATCTTTAGCAGATCGCACATTACCATTTATGCATCTCCTCAAGAAAGATGTGCATTTTGACTAGAATAAGGATTGCAAATAGGCTTTTGAGAGTTTGAAAGAATATCTTATCACTCCACCTGTTTTACAACCTTCTATGCAAAACAAACCATTCATTTTATATACAACAACATCAACCCATTCTCTCGCAACATTATTGGCTCAAAAAGACAAAAATGGTAAAGAACATCCTAATTCGACTACGAGAAATGATACACAATGATAGAAAAACAATTTTTGGATCTTGTATTTGCTACTAGTAAGTTGTGACATTACTTACTAAATACTAAAATACAAGTGATGACAAAATTTGACCCTTTAAGACATCTCTTCACAAAAATAGACTTATTAGGATTATTAGCTAAGTGGGTAATGTTGTTAACTGAGTTTGACCTTAAATTTATTTCACAAAAAGCAATTAAGGGCCAAGCCTTGACTGACCAATTAGTTGATCCCCCTTCTCCTTTAGCGTTACCTAGTAATGACTCTTTCCCCGATGATAATGTGTTCACAATTGAAGCTAATACATGGGAATTATATTTTGATGGATCTAAGTGTAGAACTGGCTCTAGTGTGGGGGTTATAATAATACATCCCACGGGATAGCCTATTCCCTTGTCCTATCGGTTAAAATTCCTATGTACAAACAACACTACCGAGTATGAAGCATTGCTCGCTAGGTTGCATGCCACTTTAATCATGGGCGCAAGAGACATTAAGATATTTGGTGATTCACAATTAGTCATTAAATAAATAAATGGAACATGTCAAGAAAAGCATGACAAATTATCAAAATACAAGGATCTTACAATGACTTTGTTAGAGAAGTTTGAATAATTTACCATTAACAACATCCCTCAAAAAGATAATCGACATGTAGATGCAATGGCTAGTGTAGATTCCCTTATATCTCCTCAAGATCCTTCAAAATACTTCACCTTCATTGTGTATATAGTTACGAAACCATAAATCAAAGAAAAATTAGACGAAGTATTAGCAACAACCATGGAAGACTTGAGTGAATGGTACAATATGATATTTAACTACTTGAAAGAATGTGGTACCTTTCTCGATCCAACAAAAAATAACATCTGATCCCACCTACGAAGACTTGCATCTAAGTATATAATTCTTGTTGATGTGTTATATCAAAGATCGTTTGATGGTCTCTTACTTAGATGCCTTAAAAAATCTGAAATACCCACAACACTTGAACAAGCTCATGCAGTTGCTTGTGGTGGTCATTTTGGAGGAAAAACATTAGTTCAAAAACTTATCTGCATAGGATATTATTGGAGACATATGAAACAATATTGCTTTGCATACATAACAAAATGTCACAAATGTCAAGAACATAGAAATTTGATTCATGCTCTCACCTCTGAAATTCAAGCTCAAGTCCCTATTTGGCCCATTCTAGTTTGGGGTTTGTACATCATTGGAAAAATATCACCACCTTCCTCTATTGGACATACATTCATAATCACCGCAATAGATTACTTCACAAAGTGGGTAGAAGCAATTCCCCTTCGTTCAACAACTACTGATGCAATATGTTGTTTCATATTGGAACACATTATTGCTCGCTTTGGACTTCCTTCAATGTTAGTTTTCAATAATGGTACACCATTTAAGAATAATTACATAAATAAGTTCTTAGAGACATTTAACATACATCACTTTTCAACACCCTACTATCCACAATCTAACGGTCAGGTTGAATCAACTAATAAAACCCTTGAACAAATCTTAAAGAAAATAGTTAACAAACATAATAAGGATTGGCACACGAAGTTAACATATGCGCTATGGGAATATCACATGAATGTGAGTATCCACAAGGACTACACCTTATAACCTTTTCTATATTAATAAGGCAATAATGCCCTTGAAGTTAAAGATTCCTACATTAAGAATCATTCTTCAAGGACTTATTGATGATAAGAATTACAAGGAACAATAGTTGCATTAGCTTGAAATGCTTGACGAACAATGCATCAACGCTCTTGAGCACCTCCAGGCTTATTGTAAGAGAAGACACCATAGCTACAATGACAATGTCATTCCTTGTGTATTCAATAAAGTCAATTTTATGTTATGTGAGAATCAACGTAATATCAATGCCGACCCGAGTGATAAAGGAAAGTTCAGCCCTAATTGGTTAGGACCTTATATAATTAATGCTAGCTATGGGTCTAGTACATACACATTAATAGAATTGGATAGAACAACTCTTAAAGAGCATATAAATTCCGCACATCTACGTTGGTACTATGTGTAACAATCTTGAATAGTGTGAATGATAAATCAATGATGTTAGAGTTAGTAGATGACAGTCTATATGCTCTTGCATTGCTTTTTTCTTGACAAACAATTATTTATGTGTCTTGAATACTAAAGTGATTATTTAATTCATTTTAAATGATTACTTTAGGTTTCATGCTATTCAAGTTCATCCTATTTTTTATGTTAAATTAGATCCTTATATGCATTTAATGTTCTTTACTTAGACCATAGGTGCATTTAATTTAGCATAACATACTTAATCACAATGTTTCATCTAAGAGAAACTAGAATAAGTTTTAATTAGATCACATAAAACATGTTAAATCATGGAGACATTCACTAAATAGTCTTATAAAGATTATTCAATCAATTACATTGCCATTTATCATTAAGCACATAAATGCAAGTATTAAAACATCAAATTCTCATATATATATATATATATATATATATCAAAGTTTTGTGCACATGTCATCAATATATACAATGCTAATGAGGTTTGTGACTGCTAGATCCCTTAGGATTTGGTGCTCACATTTTTCTGGTGGCAAATGTAAACCCCACAAATTTTCAAGGGAATCTTGATGCTCCCATGCTATCTAATCTCTTTGCTTGTAGTTTTTCTACCTCCGACTGTAGTCTCTTGAACTTTGTTGGGGTCTGAGATGACTGTGCATCCTAGACAACATCGACTTGGTGGATGCACCTCCTGAGACTCTCATACATTGCCTGTAGTCTAACATACAGTCTGAACAACTCTGGATCTCGCTCAATGATGTGTGGGGGCACATAGTCTGCATCTATGGCCTCCTCGTCGACTAATGGAGGCACTATCTCTGTAGCCAACTGACGATAGAGATCATGAAGATCTCTCACAACTCCTGCAAGATAGAAACCATAAATATAATCAGTACACATCATGATATATATGTATACATAAAATTAAAGCATAAAACATAAGCATAAGCATAATGCCCGACTATAAATAAAATATCATCACCTAGGTCTCTGGCAGGCTGTGTGAAGATAACCTCATTGTGTGCAGGGGGAATGGAGGATGTGCCAAGATCTCCATGGCTATGAGTGTTGGTGCCTACTGCAACTACTGATCATGACCTAGTAACATGAATGGGAGATGGCTCCCCCCACTCGTGGCCCACTAGATCCTCATATGCTGCCACACAACCCTCACTCATTTGTTGCTCCTCGTCCTCATCCTCCTCATGGCCATCATAGTTTGGATCTGCAGCCTCATCATACTCCTTATCTATCACATTTGTAAATATGTCTCCAGCCCTGTAGCGTGTCTCCTCAACCCTTTCCTCCCCCTCGTTTCCCTCATCTGGGAGTGGCCCTGCATCACCTATCGGCTCATCCATTGGGAATATGGGAGCCAGTCATGATACTATCCACCACTCCTCATAGAAATATATGGTACTGAAATACTGGAGGCATATCATGATTTGAATACTCAGAGTCACTATCTAGACAAAATCCTTGGAAGTGAACCATCTAGAATCACCGGGTCTCTAGGCACTCTGTACTGATCTCCTGAAAAAGGGTTGTGCCCTGGGTGTAATATGAACCTATCCAAACTGTCGCATGACATGATCATAATAGAAAGGTCATACTATGTAATAATGTCTTCCTATCAAGAACTTGTCCATATACAATCTTCTCATCTGTCGAGTCTCATCTAGCCATTGTAGCACAAGTTGGTAAGGTCTCCATAAGATCTCATCCTCGTCTAGTTAGTCAAACTAAACTCTCAAAAAATACAAGTCACCATACTATCAAAACTACCACAGTGGATAGCTAAAGGCTTGAGGATACCCTAGGGCTATCACGCATGGAAATTTTTTTGGTCTGGTACATGTGATATGCTCTAGGCACCACACCTACAACATCATACAGTGTACCGTGCTATCATCCTCCTGAAATGAAAACTGTCCAAGATCATAATATAGATGTGCTAGGATGTTGCGCCCCTAGGCATACACGGTCCTATGCTCTACCATCCCTTGAATCATGTGTATTATTCCTCCCTTTAAGCACGCTCCCTAGTCATCATTGAAGAGTACTAGTCCTACTGTAAACATCATAATTGATGCAACCAATGGGGCCCATGAGTATAGTAGCATCGCTAGATCAATCCATGGCCTCACCATCCCATCATGCACTAGACCTCCAAGGTAGTAGTGCATGTCATATTTCATCTCTTGGAATGACCATCCCACTAGGAAACATAATCTCTCACTCTGAATCGAAACTCAGAGTATACGATGTACGTCCTTTAGCATAATGGCCATCTCGCCAGTAGGAAGATGAAATGTGTATGCATCTGCATTCCATCGCTTTGCTAATCCCATCAACATAGGATCATGGTACCTCATGGGAGGAGGTATGCCCAGTATAATCATGTAGTCTGTAGGATCTCTATATCCTCTACTGAAAGAGAGGGGGCTAGGTCTTGGAGGTGGTTGATCTGTCTACCACCCAGATGTTGTCGTGAATGGGTAGGAATCTTACAAAAAAAAACAAAAATATGTCCTATAAGCATTCTAAACTCTTAAATATTTACATAAATAATAAAAAAAGTGTACTAAAGTTGTTCTAGTGTACTCTCCTAAAGGTCCTAGACACTTTAGACCCCTTTTGGAACACTTCACAAATAAAAGGGACACTTTGCAAAAAAAAGGGGACACTTTGCAAAAAAAAGGGATGCTTTGCGAATTTTTTTCCAAGGCCCTAAATTAACCTAGAAATGCATATAAATCATAGTCTAAATACGTAAGGACAAAGCTAAGGTAGAAAAATCAACTCACTTGATGATAATGCTCGCTATGGGCCACCTGATCTCACAACACGTCCAATCTTGCAGGCTCGTAGTCTCGTCGACTCGAAATCTTCAATCACTATTCAATCACTCTCAAGCTACAAGAAGGTAAATGAAAAATAGTTAGAATTTACTTCACTTTTTACTCTTATATAAGCTAAAATTAGGGTTTTTACTATACTAAGGTTAAAAAGTGCTTTTTATTCAAATCAACATAACAGGTGCTAGAGAGCTCCATTTTCGACACTGTTTGTTGCATTGGAATCATGATTATGCTCTTGTCCTCATCAAATGTCTATCATCATGTGGTATGGTACTTGGAAATACCCTATGATAAGAATAAACTTATTCGATGTGCTATATTTCTACCTTGATTCCACCTCTGTAAATCAAGTGGAATCAAGGGGGACATACATCTACCCTTGATGTGGATTTCTATGAGAAGTTAGATAAAAGGATTTTTGGACAACTAATGAATTTGTGTTGCAAGTTGTGGTTCCTAACATTATGGTTTTGTAGATAGCTACATTGGGGGCTTCATTCTCCCATGTTGTGAATAAACCTATATGAGTATCCTTTTATAAAATAAAGTGTATTATTCAAAGTCCTTTAGCTTGCATATGTACATAGAGTCACATGGGTGCTAAATGGGGGCTAAATGTGGTAACCAAAATTGTACCCCCTTCTTGGAGATATTACAATTCCTTGCCTAATTTGGACCTATTTTGGTACCCTTGCATTAATTTCCCTTTAAATCATCATTTATAGGCCCCTAAGACCCATTATCTTGGATCTCAAGGCTTATTTCAGCTAAAAACCTGACAAAATCATTTAAAACATCAAAAAACCCAAAAAACCACCTCAAAAAGCTAGGGTGGGACACATTCGCCACCTTGGGTGAATGAGTCCCCTAGGTGGGACCCATTCACTACCTTGAAAGAATGAGTCCCATTTGGGGTCTTTTTAAGTTTTGAGTAGGAAAATCACCTTATTAATTCAAATTTTTGGCTGAGGTTGGCCTTTGAGATCTAAAAAATAGTAAATTAGGTGTTAATGCCTATATAAGCAAGTTTCTAAGTCATTTTTATCATCTAAGGAATCCAAGCAAGCATTTTCAAGAGAAAATTCAAGAGAGAATCATCAAGAATCTTCAGACATTAATTCACAAGAGCATTCAAGTTTCAAAAGCAAGCAAAGTTAAAGAATTGGAGCAACATTAAAGTGTTTTTGCAGGTCTTCAAGCTCACTTTCATTCAAGATCTAGCATTTTCAAGGGTTGATCATGGTTGTCTATGGTGAATCATGATGGATTCTAGGTTGGGGAGATGCAACTAGCCATCAAGCCAAGCCTAAAGACTTGTTTCCTAAGTGATTCCATCCTTCATTATCACTCTACATTCAGCTTAAGGAAGGTACAAGCATCATTGAGGCTCATTTGGGTGATTAGAAATCTCTCAAAGTGAGTCATCCATCATATTTCCATTCATGCATCATGTTTCAGATTTCCTAGTCTTAGACACACTTAAGGCTAGGGTTTAAAGTTCTATTTACATGCATATTTCATTATTTCCATCAAGGTTTAATTACCAAACTATGGGCTTGACGGTGGAAAACCCCCATAATAAAATCAACTCTATATTTTGTTTTGCAGGTCTTTTCATAGATTCAGATCCAAAACTCAATTTGGAGGGAAAGAGCAAGTGTTGAAGTGCAAATTAGAACTTAAATTCTCAAAAAAGTGGAATGGGACTGATTCACCAAGAGTGGCAAATGAGTGCCACTGTAGTTATTTTCAAGAACTATTTGCATATTCAGATACCCTTTTTCTTGAAACAAATCCTTGGGCAGAAATCCAGATCTGGGACTGATTCACCCAGGTTGGTGACTGAGTCCGAGTAGGTTAAAAAGTCAAAAAAATTAGCATTTTTGAGTTCATCCAAGTCTTCTTCATATTTTAGGTGCACACCATTCATCCTACAGCTTTTTTCTCTATTTTATTTGCATTTATAGGTCATTTTTTAGGTCATTGCATTGAATTAGGGTTCAATGTAACATCTTGCATTTCATTTATCTTTCCAAGTTCTTACTTGGTGGTGAACCCCTTATTAGTTTACATTCAACCCCTAGGGAAACCCTATTGCAAGATCTCTTTCTCATTTTCATTAAGATCTCTAGGGTTACCCTTGAATGTAGTAAGTGGAAAGTGGGTATGCTCTATGTCCTAAGTCATATGATAGCATTCAAACCCCATTTTTATATACCACAATACCAATGGATTTTTTTGTTAGGAACCAGATGTATAAGGACATACTTGATGACATGAGATTAAACCAAGAAACACTTTAAGTATAGACCTAGGGTCTCGAGGGCTGATCAAATGATTAGCCTTGCCTATGTGAAAGTGTAGAGACCTTATAGTTTGATAAAAGACTAATGAATGACCATGGATAAAAGCAAAAAGAGGATGATGAAAAATTAGATGGATGATGAGGGCTGACACAAAAGGATGGACAAAAGTCTCGGGGGCTCATCAAAGATGGCCTTTCCTATGTGAAAGCGTCGAGGCAACGTAGTTTGACAAAATGGACTAAGGATGACATGAGACCTAATGATAAAATACACAATGGAGGATCCTAGATGAGGATGAAAGACCGACGACACGACAATATATATAGGTCATGAAAAGCTCAAGATTTAGGATAGAAAATTTGAACTGTCCAATACTCAATCAAAATATATCAAGTGGTGGATGATGGAAGATCGATGGAGGATGGATGCGAGAGGATGTCGGGATAGGATAGATGGATGGAGATGCAAACACATAGGAAGGTGGGATGCAAGGTAGATAATGATTAATCCCTCTACAAATGGTGCCTATTGCGAGGTTTTCACCAAATGTATGTATCCAAGGCACCATAAAAGGTGGTTTTCACCATAGGACAAATTATTTCTCTTTACTATTTTGGATTTTTTTTACTTTTTTTAATTTTTATTTTATTTTTGTAGATTTTTTACTTTTTTTTTTGTATTTTCTAGGTAGCGTAACCTAGCTGACTTAGGTATTAAACCATTTCAAATGCATAATATTGATGGGTTCTTCCAAGGGTTCCCCCTCTTGTGTAGCAAGCTGATATGCCCCAAAACAATACTTTGTAGTAATGACATATGGAGCCAACCAATTAGCTTCAAAATTTCCTTTCTTTTCTCGATCTTGTTGGGTATGTTGATTCTCATTCAAGACTAGATCATCAACTTTAAATTGACGAGGATGAACCTTCTTGTTATAGCTCCTCCTAATTCGATGTTCATAATATTGAAGATGATTATAGGCCTTGAGATGCTTCTCATCTAGGAGCTCTAGCTGACTCAACTGTGCAACACAAGCATCTTCATCACTAATCAAATTCTTCAAAGAGATACAAAGTGATGGGATCTCAACTTCAATCAAAAATATGGAATCTGTACCATAGACAAGGGGATATGGGGTGGCTCTAGTAGGAGTCCAGATGGATGTGCGATATGCCCAAAGGGCGGGATTAAGGTGGAGGTTCCAATCACGACTAGTATTATTGACCACCTTTTTAAGGGTTTTGATGAGAGTTTTTTTGGTAGCCTCAGCTTGTCCATAGCCTTGAGGGTAATAAGGAGTTGACCAACGATGTTGGACATGGTATATTTCACAAAGGTGTCACATGTACTGATTTTTGAAAGGTTTTCCATTGTCGGTGATAATAGTAGAAGGTATACCATATCTATAGAGAATATGGTAGAGGATGAATTTGGATATCTAAATGCCAGTGGTTTGGGAGAGTGGAATCGGATGAGGGAGGATAAATCTTACCGATTAAATTAAAATCCCATTGTGAGAAAGGCCATGGTGCAATGATAGGTTGCAGATCTTGTGCAGGAATGTGGATTAGGTCCACATGTTGCTGACATGGTACACATTTATTGATGAGTTCACAAGCATCATGCTCCATAGTTGGCTAATAATATCCTTCTCTGAAAAGTTTCTTTTCCAAGGCCATCCCATTAGTATGAGCCATGTAAACACCACTATGCACTTCATTTAACACAACATGAGATTTTGCTTCATTTAGAAATTGAAGGAGAGTGCCATCATACCCTCTACGATAAAGTGTATCCCCTACAATTATGTAACAAGAAGTGATTTGAATTTAAGATTTGTGTTGGTTACAATTTAGATCGGGTGGTAGGATGTTATCATGTAGGTAGGTGTAAATATCATGGTACCAGGGTGATTGGGCACCTATGATGTTGCACACCATTTCATTGTCTAGAATTTCATACGTTGGGATTAATAATTTCTAAACTAAAAACTCACAATCTGTTCGATCTCTAGGCATGTCTATGAGGGAACCAATTGTGGCCATTGCATCAATAGATTTGTTCTATAATCTAGGGACTTACTCAAACTGGATATTGGTGAAGTACTTCTTTAAATCATCCACCATGTGCTTATAAGGGAGAAGCTTATTGTCTTTTGTCTGAAACTCATCGTTGACCTATTTGATTATGAGTTAAGAATCGCCATAAACCCGAAGATGAGTTATGTTCCATTGGACAACAATTCTAAGGCCTACATGGGAATGCCAATCTAAATGATTTTGGGAAATAGTCACCTTGTGGGGTGATAAAAAGAACACACTTACCAGCTCCATTTTGAGTATATGACCCATCAAAGTATAACATCCAAGTATCTGATTCTAAGACTGTGAAAATTGATTCATCAGTAAATTCAGCCACTAATGGGTAAGCATCAACAAGAGGAGCATGAGCCAACTGATCTTCTATGAATTGTCCTTTGATTGCCTTATAGTCCACATATTCAATGTCAAATTCACTAAGATGCATAACCCACTTAGCCATGCAACCAGTAAATGAAATTCTTGATAAAAAATATTTGAGTGGGTCAACTTTGGATATCAATTTCATTGGATAGTCGAGCATGTAATGACATCGCTTTTGTGAACTGAAAACAATAGCTAGGAAATATTTCTCCATGGGATAATAATTAAGCTAATATCCCACAAGTGTATGAATGATGTAGTAGATGGCATGTTCTTTGGAAGACTCATCATGTTGGGCCAACAATGCCCCCAGTGCAACTAAAGTGGTAAAAATATATAGCACTAATGGCTTGTCAGGATGGGAGGCATTAAGATTGGTGGGTTGGAAAAATACTCCTTGATCTTATCAAAGCCTTACTAACATTGCAAATCCCATTTGAAATTTGTATCACGCAAGAGGTGAGTAAAATATTGACACTTGTCAGCAAGTTGGGCAATGAAACACCTAATAGACTATAATTTCCCTTGTAAGCTTCTTAGCTTTTTGAGATTTCTACGTGGGGGCATTTCCATTATAGCCTTAAATTTTGTTGGATCAACTTCGATACCCCTTATAGACACAATGAATCCTAATAGTTTGTTGGATGTGATGCCAAAAACACACCTCTCAGGATTTAAGTGTAGCTTATATTGTTCCAACCGCTCAAACATCTACCACAAAACCTTAGGGTGATCTTCTCTAGTTTTTTACTTCCCCAATATATCATCGACATAGTCTTCCATTATAATATGGATGAGATCATGGAAGATAATTGTCATTCCACGCTGATATGTTTCCCCCACTTTTTAAGTCCAAAGGGCATGAAATTGTAGTAGAATGTACCCTAGGGGGTAACAAAAGCAGTTTTGTGTTGGTCTTCAAGTGCAATTTTAATCTAGTTATACCCTGAGAAACCATCCATGATGGATAGCATGGTGTGTCCTGCTGTAAGGTCCACCAACATATCAATATTGGGAAGTGGAAATTCATCTTTCAGAAAAGATTTATTTAGATCCCCAAAGTTTGTACAGATCCTAATGCCCCCAATGGGATTGGCCACAAGTACTATATTTGATATCCAATCTGAGTAATCAATCAACTTGATAAATCCAACTGCGAATAGTTTTTCTAGATCCATCTTAACAAGCAAGGCCACTTGTGGATGCATTTTCATAAGTTTTTGTTTGACAAGTTTCACATTTGGATGCACATCAAGATGGTGAACGACCAAAGTGGGATCCAATCCTCGCATATCAGAATAAGACCATGCAAAGTTGATGATACCATCTTTCAATAGATTGAAAATGACAAGATACTCCTCTTCGGACAATGATTTTTCCACGCAGGTGATTTTAGGTTCTTCTTCTATTCCTACATTGACTTCTTGTGTCTCTTTAATCAATATCAAAGATCATTCAAAAAAATGAGTTTTGATAAGGGGAAGATGAACATCCCCATCCTCTAGTGCCTCGTCAAGGTTTTCACTAGTGGATGCACCCTTTATTCTTACATTTGTCGAGTCAAGAAGCACCTTAGAAAGGTTTTCACTAGATGACTTTTTTGTTTTGTTTCTTTTTATTTTTCTAGTTAGGTTGTTCATCTTCCCCCAATCCCATAAGGTGTACATATGCTTCCTCTGAAGGAAATATGTCAACTAGTGCACTCCCTTGTAGGTCCCAATAAATAAGGTCAAGGTGACAAAGTGAAAGGCTAATGGATAAAATGGGCATGGAATCAAAGAGGGCAAGATGATCTACATCATCGTAAAATATTATGATAGCCTCTTCTTCGATTATGTCCTCAAGAAAATTGATTTAAAAGTTAACATTGTTCGAAGTACTAGTAGATGCAACAGATCCCTTTTATTATTGTTGTAGCCTAGCCCCAAGTGTTTAGGATGCATTGGTATTTCAATTGGTTGTCACCTTCCATGTTCCTCAACACCAAGCCCTCCCCCTGATAATTATACTTTTTAGCTAACTTATAAGCATGAGGATAAACTTCTTGGAAGTACTCAATAAGGGGAGGCGAGGGTTTAGGTTCCTCTCTATAAACCCATTGGTTGATGTTTTCATCTGCCTGATCTTGTAATGTTCCTAGAGACTAGAATTTTGTAGAACCCACATTCTTATAACTAGTTGTTTTAGTTTTTTATTCTTCCTTTTGTACAAACACAGAGGGTTGGCCATAAGTGTGGAGAGATGGAGGCATGGTTGCCACATTAAGTGCAGTATGCATCTCATACTCTCCTCAACCCTTGTCAATGATCTGGACCTTGGTGATGGTGGAATCAGATGTGGAGGATGTAATGGAGGATGTTATGGATGATGGATTAGAAGAAGGAATGGATGATGTAATAAAGGATGATTCCTGAGGTTCTCCCACTTCTACTCCCAGACAATATTGTGAATGTGGGAAATAGGCTTCAAGAGCATGACAATATTCAAAAGGTTGGGGGTCAACATGGAAGTGACCTCAACCCCATTATATGGAAACTTTATGCACTTATTGTATGTGGAGGGGACAGCTTGCATGGCATGGATCCATGGTTGGCCAAGGAGAAGGTTATATGGTAAGTCCAGATCAAGGACATGACAGGTAGTATATTGGAAAACTAGGCCAACCTAAATGAGAAGGACAATAATACCTTTTGATTCTCTTTTTGCATTGTTGTACACCTTGATTATGATGGTATAACTATCTAAGTCAGCATGAGTGTACCCCACCTGTTTTATGAACTTTAACGTGCACAAATTTAGGGTAGAATGATTATCTACCAAAACCCTCTCTACCTTATTCCTAGTGACAAGGACTTCAATGTGTAAGGCACGATTGTGAGATGGATCAATTGGTGGCATATCATTTTGGCTAAAACCCAACTGGTAGGTAGATGATAGATGCCCCACGAGAGCTTGAAATTGAGTGGGGTCAATATCATTTTTCACATGCATTTCTTGTAAAGCTTTTGTGAGAATCACTTGATGAACTGGGGAATACCTAAGCAAATCTAGGATAGATATTTGTGTAGGGGTCTTGCCAAGGTGATCAAGGATATTATACTGCAAGCTCCCAGGAGCTGGCTGGGATGAGGTGGAAGGCCCAGGAACTAATATACGAGTGCAACAAGTGGTAACAATGCATTGGGGATCTTTTCCTTTGACATAGATCAAGGATACACATGGGTCCACTTGGGTAATGCATGTAAAAATATTCTCATACTTATATGGCATGTTGTTATAACTAATATTGTTTGTGCAGTTGTTTTTATTGTTATTGTTGGACCTAGTGTTAGCATTTGATGTGCTAGGACCTTGGTTATGCTTGGGAATGAAATTTTCATATACTTGCAACTGAGCATTGGATGAGGTAGATTGGTTCGCATCCACTACAATGTCTCTTTGATCAATGAAATATTGGATGTAACTTTTAAGCCCTTGACATTTGTTGGTGGAGTGACACTTAATCTTATGGCAGTCACAATATTCATTTTCCCTATACCATCTAGGTTTTGGCTTCAACTCGTCAAAAGGTTTGGTAATGGGATATGTAACCGCATAATTAGCCTGAAGTAACCTCTTAAAGACTCTATCTAGGGACTCTCCTAAAGGAGTGAATGTGAATTTAGTATTCCCTTGATTGATTTGGTTGGACGGTGGGGAAGGACAAGGTGTACCTTGTGGTATGGATATTACATTGGTAATTGTAGATGGATGAGAGGCATTTTGCGATCTCTGAGAAGTGCTAGCTACCTAGATATGCTTAGTGCCAGTGACACCATCATTAACAATGATTTTGTTCCTTTCTAGTAGAGTGATTTTGCCCCAAATTTTTTTGCTTTATCTTCTTTAAATATTTTGATGAGCCCTTTAGAAATGAGGGCCTTTTCAATAGTGGTACCCTTCTCAATGACCTCTGCAAAGGTGGTGACGCAATGGAGACATAAGTTATGATCCAACTCATGATGGGAGTTCATGACAAAGATGCCAACTAACTCCTTTTCAAGAAGAGTTCAATTAAGACAACTAGCTAAGGCTCGCCACCTTTGAAGGTAGCTAGAAAATGTTTCTCCATCACGTTTTTTATCTTTTAGGACATCCATGGTGTTTACATCCTTCTTTAGATTGAAACAGAAGTGTGCGATGAACTTCTCTAACAATCAGAAAAGGGGGAAATTGATCCTTCCAGAAAACCCATGAACCACTCTAAAGCTTGACCTGTTAAGCTTCTAGGGAATAACCAAAGGAGGTAGTTGTCATTGTGTAGGACCTCCTGAAAATGCATGTAAAACTCTTGTAAGTGGTTTTGTGGATCACCCCTCCCCTTATACTTGCTGAATTTTGGGATTTCAAAATGTTTCAGGAAGGGGATGAGTGAAATGGATTGGTCAAATGGGTAGGGAAAAATGTCCTCAAACAAAGGATTTCTTTGATGTACCCACTCCATGGTTGTTGCAGTGGTTTTTGGTAAGGTGGTTGCAATGGTGGTTATTATGGATTACCCTAAGGTTGATGGAGGGGTAGCAGATTTCCTTGAGGTTGATGCTAAGATGGTGATGGAGGTACATGGTAAGATGATGGTTGTGGGCCGACATGATTGGGGTTAAATGGTGGTGGTGGTAAGTTTAATGGGTGTGTGTGAATGAGTGGTATATTAGGAGGTGTAACAACAAAAGGATTATTCTCATTGCCCCTAATATTCCATAATAACCGACTCGGTTGATTCTGTGGAAGAGGTGGTGTGGATGGTGTGGGGGTAGGACCTTGCGGGATGCTAGTACCTAGTGGATTGGGAGGGCCTTGAGGATTTCCAAGACCAGGAGGATTGCTAAGACCAGGACCTTGAGGATTATTAGGATCAGGCGCTACACCCATAGCTAAAATTGGGGCGCGAGCAGGTGGAATCTGATAACACACATTGTTGCAGAATTCTAGTTGATACCATGTGTCTTCTATGGTAACCTGAGGGACTTGTTTGACTGGTGAGCCTAGATTGACCTAAGAACTTTGTGAATCTTGTCTTGGAGGAGGGGATGTGATATTGACATATTACAATAAATCAAACCCTGGTGGTGGCTTGGTACCTCTCATAAGCAATGTGGCAAGGATTTTGTCCCCATGCTCAGTGAGAAAACGACCAGTCATTTTCACATTGGTAGGATCACTAAGATATTCATCAACAATCAACTTAGGTTGGTTGACCATGCCTTCCTCAAGGGTAGGGCGAGGATGGATTTTTGTGTTAGATTGCGAAGAGCCACCGTTAGTGGGTTGAGTTAGAGGATGTTGAGGTTGACCACCATGGGATTATTATAGTTCAATGAGTTTCTTTGCCCGTGATCAGGAAATGGGATTGAAAATGCAAGTGACCAGGAGACTAAGATGACACTAAGCCCTAAGATGCATTTAAGTGGCATCCTAGATGATTACCTAAAGGATTTCTAGGATGATGGATCAATTGATTAGATGATTGATAGGATGATTATGGATTGTTGATTGGATAGATTGGATTGGATTGATTGATTAGATCGGATGAGTGATTGGATTGGATTGATAGGATTAACTCCAAACTAGATTCAGGAGCTCAAATAGATGATGCAAAATGATGATGATAGGATTGGATGATGAAAAGGGATGATTATGATGCAAATCCACCTTGAGATGGAAGTAGATTGATGAGGTCATGAATGATTACTCACTTAGGATGGATGGCAGTCCTAAGTGAGTATGGATGATAATGATTAGGGTTAGCTACCTAACCTAATTTGGATCAAAGCCCCTAAATGGATGTCTTGGGGATTTGGATTGATGGATTAATGATTTATATGCTACCTAGGGATATCCTAAGATGAACCTATGTGATTATATTGAGGATCCGATGACTTTTGAGAAATGTAGATGCATGAAAATGATGATTGCAGATAGATGGATGATGATAAAAAAATTTGATCATAGTAAATGACTCAGAATGAAGCAAGCTTTCAATGGTCAAGAGGATTCACCTCTGTGTGTAGTGAATTCTCCATTCAAGTCACGGGTTTTCCTATCCAAGACTCTGTGGATTCGCCCCTATTTATAATAGGTTCGCCTAAGGTTCACAAGTTCACCATTATCTTGGACTGTATGGTCAAGATTTGTAAGATCACAAAAACAGACAGTGGGCTTGCCTAAATAGGACTCAGTACGAATGGTGATAGCAAGATCACCTCTTAGGCAGGAAAATTTGCCTATCTAGGTCTCAAGTTTTCCTATTACTTTAGATGTACATAAAAAACATAGAAATTCCTATTGGGAAGCAGGATCACCTATTTCTTCAAGCATACGGATAGGGATGGTACGAACTCTAGAATGGATCACCTTTGTGGGAAGCAGGATCACCTATGTCTATGGATGTACAGACAGGAAAACTGATCAACTCAAACATGGATTCACCTATCTAGGAGATGGTTTTTCCTATTCAAAGAATGGGCAGATGCAGGTTCACCTAACTATTAGATGTACGAATGGAGGAATGGAATGACTTGGATTCAGATTCACCTCTGCAGGAGATGGGTTCGCCTTTTCAGAGAATGGACGGATGCAGGTTTCCCTAACTATTGATTAGACAAGCAGATTCACCTGTTCTAAGAATGGGTAGACGCAGGTTCACCTAACTATTGATTAGACTAGCGGATTCACCTCTAGAAGAGGCAGTTTTTCCTATCAAGGATGATTGGATTGGACTCGACTCAGATGCGGATTCTCCTCTGGAAGGGAAGGATTGCCCATCCATAGTGAAAATTCACCTCTGTAGGAAGAAAATTTACCTCTAAGGGTAGGGATGGACTATGGAAAAGGATTGAAAATAGCAAACAACAAATAATGGGAATAGACCGACTCAGACTAAAGACACTCACCGGTATATCACAAGAAGACATGCCAGACAACACAAGCCTAAAATTAGTGATAAGGGTTTACAAACTCAATGTAGGCCTACCAGCTTGGGGGTTACCCAAGGTTAATACTCCATGATACTAGGGTGTGCCACCCTTTTTCGTGAAGGTGGATAGCTATAGATCCAGTGATGCAGGGTCATCAACAGATGCCATGGGTTCACCTTCTCTCTCTCTCTCTCTGAGGATTTCTATCTTGACCTAAGGGAGTACATGGTGAATAACTTTGGGGTGTCATTCATAATCCCTACACTACACCAAGTTGCAGCTAAAACATGGGTCTAATCTAGGCTATAAAAGATATCTTGTGAGTCCTTGATACACCAAGAGGGTGCATGAGGCACAACCATGAACAATATCCCATCACAAGTGTGGGTCAAGAGCCCTAGCGAGGTACTGCAAACTTAGACCAACCCTCCAGTCTTAACTAGGAATCACCCTAGTATCGACACTTCACTAAACACAACATTACTGGATTGGGGTACAACTTTAGTTCTCCCCCCTTTATATACCCCGCCAGTAACATGTGGTTGAGATCATCCCCCGAGTGATGAAATCTTAGAAAGGTCTCCTATAGGGAAGGATATACTAGACGTTTCTGATCCCTAGGCTCGCATGTAGCTTAAGGGGAGAGAATACATGTATTTGTACTCCTAGGTGGACTCAACTGGACTTGAGTAGGTTGTGATTTTTGATCCCGAGGATCATCGTACGGTGCACGGGGATAGCATACATCAACAACTTTCTCCAAACACGACAAACAAGATTAATTGACCCTTTAATAAAATGATTTTTTTTTGGATTAGTATGAAAAAAAGGCACACACAAGCTAATCTAGGGGTCTTTGACTGATTGTCCTACAACAAACATGTTAGTAATTTGATCACCGATCTTGGACAAATGACATGTTGCATAAATTTTAGTAAAATCTCACAAACACCAACAGACAAGTGAGTGGATTAGTAGCCAAAACCAAAGCCAAATAAAAGTGAAAACTAGAAATTTTAGGTCTTTGGATTACCTCATATTCACCCTTATGTAGGGTAGATATGCCTTTGTCTAGATGTCATGATCGCCCTTATCGTGGAAAGGTGTATGTGAAATCGCTCGTCGAGTAAAGAGGCGTGTGAAAAAATGCATCTATAAGTCAAGAAGGATCACACTTTCTATCAACAAGTTTTCTTTTCCATACAACCTAAGGTGTGTTCACCTCTAAAATTTGGGTTCTCAAGTATTGGTTAAAAATTCACTCGTTAAGGTAATAGATGATCTTGAAATCACCTCTTCAAAAGTAGGTTTTCCCCTGCATCAGGCGGATTCGCCATCGGGGTGGATTTTCCTTTCTAGCATGAATATCTAAAACCTGGAAGAATGAAACAACAAAAAAACTTCAAAAGACCCATCACATGGGTCCCACCGAGCATGCCAAAAATGTGTGCAAGTATTTTTCTTAAACTAAAAATGCAAAAAAAGATGAAATGCACAAAAGAAAGAACACAAACAACCACTCAAGATTATCCTAGTCTAACTCCAACATAATGAAAAGTGAAAGACAAATATTACCTTGTTAGAGTTGTCTCCTTTGGTTGGCCCTTTCATGGTGATTTTATATGCTCCTTCTTTGACAAAATGACCTAAAATGAAGCTTAAACTATTGTGCATGCGATGGTGGATACAAAGTGATTGGATGCAATATGAGGCTTGAAAGTGCTACAACAATGGTGGTTTCAAAGCTTGGATGTATGAGAGCTAAAGTTGACTAAGTGTGTGATTCTTCAAAATTAAGTTAATTCACCATATTTAAGGAAAAGGCCGATAAAGAAATGGATGGCCAGGATCGCCTCTAGATTAGAAGATCAAGGGCTAGGATAACTTGGGACCTCACAAGCCATCTCATGAAGACATGTGGAAGGTGAGGTGGACAAGGGATGGTGATGTGGAGATGATGTGGAGGTGAAATGGAAAAATGTAAGTCTTGTCTCATCTCCTCAAATCATGGGAGGATGTAACGATAGAAGAATTTTAAATTCTTGTAAAATCTCCCTTGATTTTGGATATTTTACTTTGGGATTGGGAGGGAATTTTAAATTAGGATTTTATTCCTCTAAGGGTGTTGGAGAAATAAAGTGGAATTAAAAATTCCACATAGGATGCATGGGAGAAATAAAAATGAATTTTAAATTCCTTGGGGCTGGAGATAGCTTCTCCAAATGTAGAAATATTTTATGAGGGTTGGTCATAGTACCCTTACCATAATTGGCAAGAGGATAGGATTAGGTGTTAATTAACCTTTTATTAGAGGTTGTGTAAATGATTAGGGGCATTAATGATGGATTAACGACAAGTTGCAAGATATGGAGGATGTGACTCTAATTATGATTAGGAATGTGCACATCCTAATCATAGATTAATTAAAATAATCTAGATTAAAAGGGGATTATGGAGGATGTTGACATGAAGAGAGAGAAAAGGAATGAATTAAAAATTGATTTCAATTCATTAGGATAAAATGACTAAATTAAATAAATTAGACTACTTATTTAATCTAGAGAGGAATAAGGTAAGGTATTTAATTAATCAATCAAACACCTTAGGAGACATTAGGGATAGGATAAATATAAACTAAGTAATGAACTATTTAATTAATATGGTTTAGGGACACAGGATGGAAGAATGCAAGGGTGATTTTGACCATATGGGGGTGGTCAAATTTAGGTGTCTATAGGTACCAACTGCCCCCACAACCCCTTGATACCTTCAAGAAATAAAATTGATACCAGATCTAATAAATTTTTGACCTAGAGAGCTTCTAGAAACCCAAATAGGGAAAATAGCTATTGATTTCAAAACACATAGAGTTGATTGAGATGGAACCTCACTAGCTAAATTTTGGTTATCAACATCCATAATTGGCATCTTGATACGTACATTAGATATCTCACTCTCAGAGATCTTTTGAGATGAAGAAACAACCTTTGTCCCACCATGTTTAGACTACTATCTTGCTCTTGACAATCCCTGCCACCCTAGATGACTCACCAACATAGGTACTATTTGGTAAGCCTTCCCTAATCCTTACAAAAATTGGTTGATTGTTTTATCCTTTACAATCCCTAACTAAAAGATCCAATGGAGGAGAACTTACAGTTTGAATGGGAGAAGATACCTCAAAAACATCTTAACAAACTCAAAATTGGCCACCAACAGAACATGCGGGATCTTCCTTATTTGCATCAAATTGTCCCACATCCAAAGTTGAATCCTTGCTACTACACTTTTTGACAGTATGACACCCCATATGACAACATGTGCAAACATTATGAGGATTTTCAATAAAAACCTTATGTTCCCAAGAGCCAAATTTGGAAGTAATCAAATTTATTTTAGGGAAAATATTAGTAGTATCTAGAAGGACACACATCCTAACAGATTTTCTTGGAAACTTGAAGAAACCAAATTCATGCTTTAGAAAAATACCCATCTTACTTGCCAGGATCTCCACAATATTTGGTTCCCTATATTCTAACAGAAGGGTTTTATGTTGAATCCAAAAAGGAACAAACTTGACTTGAAATGTGGCTGGGTTAAAATTTGTCATCCAAGGGAGAGTGAATAAATCAGGTCCCTCAAAGACCCATGAATTAACCTTGTACACTGTATCCCTCTCAGCCTTTGAAGAAAATATAACAATAAAGAATCCATATCCCTTATCAACATAAAACAAACTTGATTTGAACCCTCTTGGTCTTGATAAATAAAAAAATTTAAAACATCAATAGAAGGTGTAAACTTCCTGAACTTACATATCAAAGCTTTCTCTCAGAGATCTTGAATCTACATGCATAAAAGCTCCTTCGGAAAAGATACATCTACACAACCCTTATTTGATTGACGATGGTAAGAACCAGAGACTTTAGAGAATTTTTTCCCTATTGAATGAAGCCCTTGAGGCTCAAAGCTTTTCACAACCCCTTTATGAAATCCCCTTTGCACACTACTATGAACCTACACATTACGCTGCTATCAGTTGAGATTGCAATGATAGAGAGACTTATTCAAAATAATATTTATTTGGAAAAGATGAAGGATTAATAGCCAACATCTACTCATATCCATGCTTCCAACCATCACTAACATAAATGTTATTTGGAGAAGTAGTTGTATGTTTCTTGACAACTTCTTCTGAATCAAAACCATAAATGTCAAAAATAGCCTGTTTTTCCTTAGACAATTTTTTTCTTGGAACATTCCTTTGCCAAGAGTAGGATAAAAAGGGTTTTGGTTAATAAGGTAGATCCATAGGACACCTATCCACCCTATTCCCCTGATAGTGACCTTTGGATTCTTTATGGCTACCGTAGAAATTTGAATTTTTTTTGTTACCATACTCCAGCCCTTTTCCTAGAGCTCCCATACTTCCGAAGGAGGTAGTAATTGGAAAATAGGCTAATTTTTTTTTTTTTATCAAGATGGTCTGGTAATCATGGGATCAAAGCAAAGAAAAAAAATGTAGAAAGTTAATGACACCCGAAGAAATTGAAGCAAAAAGAGAGATGGAGGCATAAAGACAAAGAGATATAAGAACAAGGATTTTTCAAACAAAAATTTGGAAGCATCTAGTTCCATGAATCTTGAAGAGGAAACCATGAAGGATGAGATGAATGTAGATGATGCAAATGTGGAAAATGGTGAATATGGAAGAAAATGCAATTATGGAGACAAACCCAACTATGCCTTCAACCTCAACTTTGAATGATATGGAAATAATGACTATGCAAACAACTTAGAGTATGTCTTCAAATCCACCTCTAAATGATATGGAAAATGCACCTATTTAAACAATTTATCTAGATATGTCTTCAAACCAACATCTTGATGATATTGGAATTAGTTATTTAGATGAAGCTGGATACACCAATAATGATATCAATTATGCTAGTATGTGTTAGACACACTGGAAAATTGAGAGGGGGGTGAATCATTTGTACATTAAAATCATCAAACCATAATAAATCCGTAAACCATTGTCAACTTGAAGATCCTTGTTATCATTAGCAAAGTGTAAAAAAATGAAACATAAACACATTCAACATCAAACACAAGAGAATTCCAGATTTATGTGGAAAACCTAATTAGGGAAAACCATGGTGAGGATTAGCTCACATATATATGAATAGAAACACTAAATACAATAGGCTCACTATTGGAAGGGATCACTTCCCAAAAGACAAGTAAGGCTCACAACCCAAAGGATTCACTGTCTAAAAGAAAGAAGAATAGAAAAATACTGTTACAGAGAGATTCACTACCTTAGAGCAATAGGAAAAATCCACCACTACAACTCTGCACCATCTGCAACCTTCGGATCACTGCCTCCAACAACTTCAAGCACACTAAAAATAGACACCTTCTACTCACTATATTTTCTTAGGTGATTAAGCTTGCACTCAAATCACCACACTTGATCACATGAAGCATCATACAAAACTTGCACATTTTCCACACACATCTCCAACAATTAATCTTGCTTATATATCCTCCACAACCTCAAAAATATTTCTCCATGTCAGCCACAATGAAATGTATGCACCTCAAATGTGCAACCACTAAATAAGTTAGCACCAAACACTTCCACAATGGAAAGAAGTGAAGGAAAAACCACACCAAGGGTTAAATAGGACCCAAATCTACATCGACACAATTTTCCACGTTTCCAAAAACAACAAACAACCTCTGCAATTAGCGCTAGCATGCTAGGTTGACGAAACTTGCACTAACACTAACAAGTGACCTCATGCACACCTCTACAGGTCTACAAATACCATGCAAAACATGTAGCAACATTCCACAACATCCAAGAATATTCAACTTCATCAAAATATTCAACAATATTTCCACAACCACCTGAAACTGAAGAACACTTTCATTCTATGTAACCAGCCACATTGCCATAGACATACATCTCAATCATCAACCTTGCAAAACAACTAAACACCAAATACTCCATGGAAAGGTAACCTAAGATAGGAAACCACAATGTAGAGAAATGTAGAGCAATCTAATTTCTCCCAAATAGCCTTCTTCATAGGCAACACCTTTCAAGCACAACTTCCTCTCAACATCTATGATCATAACATCCAAACCACACAAGCATATCTTCAACCATGAAGAAATGCAGAGAACAACATTGAGAACACCTCTATCACACTGCACACTCTTTTATTGAAATTTTCTCAAAATCACTTGAAAACCAAGTGAACCAACTACATCAACACCAAAAAAACTTTCTCAACATATCTGCAACATCTACAACACTTTCTCAATACCAAAAATCACAACACTAATGACATCATAGTGCAACAATCTCCCTGACCATACCAAAGGTCAACAACAATGATAAAAATAATGACAACACTAGCAATCTCCAACAATATCTTCCTTTATCATTGATGGAAAAACCAGCTCTAAAAAACCATCAATCGGTAGAAGCAACTTTGCAACAAAACTTAGATAGATCTCTCCCTTACTCCAGTCTCTCCCCCTAATTAGGACATTCCTTACACTTCTACCACTTTCTCAAACTTCACTCTTTCCCTTTCCTTCATTTTTCTCTCCCTTGAGGAGTTTTTCATACTTCAATCTATCACCCCTTCAACATCAATGGAAAGGGGCGTCAATATCTCGATTTAACATCACCTGAAAGCTTCAATTTAGGCAACACCAACACACTACATTCTTTCACACCTAATTCTACTCTCTCTCCATTTCTCTCTCTCTACTACTCTCCCCCTTAGGGGAAAAAGATATGCTCCCCTTAACTGCACCAACCAAAGACTACTACCTACTCCCCTTGAGAGGTAGCCTTTATCAATCTAAGATAAAGAATGTATTTTGAATAGCTCACCTAGAAAGATGCACACCCTTATACATCTATTTGAAAGGAGGGTAATAACTCCTAACTTCTTCCAAAGATACTCAAATGTATATTTTGGAAGAGCCTTTGTGAAAATGTTTGCAACTTGATCCTTTATAGGAACATACTCTAGCTTCACCTCATTCTCTACAAATTTCTCTCTTAGAAAGTGATACAAGATAGAGATATTTTTTATCCTTGAATGCATTACCGGGTTTTTTGAAATATTGATAGAAATTATATTATTGAACACAAGATAGAAATAGGTTCGTCATATGACACCCTAATATCCTTCAACATTTGCTTCATCCACAACACCTATGTGTAACATGATGTTGTTGCAATATATTCTACCTTTGCAGTAGATAATGACACTGAATCTTGCTTCTTACTCAGCTAAGAAACCAACCTGCTTCCAAGAAATAAAGCACCTCCACTTGTACTTTTGTTGTCATCTACACAACCTACCCAATCTGAATCTGTATAAGCACTTAAAATGAAATAAATATCCCCGGGATACCATAGGCCAAAATATGAAGTGTCCTTCAAGTATCTAAATATCATTTTAACTATTGCAACATGTGATTCTCTAGGATCTTCTACAAATCTTTCCACAAGAAAAACTACATGCATGATATCTATTCTAGTATCAATAAGATATAGCAGCCCACCAATCATTGATCTATACTTTCTTTGATCTATCTTAGGAGATTCATCATTTTTGCTCAACTTGCAACCAGTAACCATGGGAGTAAAAATTGGTTTAGAATCATCCATTCCAAACATCTTCAACATTTATTTGAAATACTTTGATTATGAAATGAAATTTCCTTTTTCTAATTGATTGATTTATAACCCAAAGAAGAAATTCATCTCCACAAACATTAACATCTCAAACTCTTTTTGCATATTCTCTATAAATTTATTAGACACAACTCCATGTCCTCAAAATATTATTTCATCAACATAAACAACCATAATTAGGATCTAATCTCTCTCAACTTTGAAGTAAAGATTACTATCTGTAATACCCTTTTTGAATCCCTATTGTAACAAGTATCTATCCAATCTTGCATACCAATATCTAGGAGCTTGTTTGAGTCCATTTAATGCCTTGTTTAATCTATAGACCATATCAACATCTTCTAACAATGAAAAACCTTTCATCTTTTCAATGTAAACCTCTTCTTCTAACTCACCATTCAAGAAGGAAAACTTGACATCCATCTGATACACCTTGAAGCCTTTATGTGTTGCAAAATCCAAAAAAAATCTAATGGCTTCCATTCTTTCCACCAGAGAATAAGTCTCTTCAAAGTCTATTCCTTCCACTTGTGAGTAGCCCTTACACACAAGTCTATCCTTATTTCTAACAACCTTTCCATCCTCATTCAGTTTGTTCCTGAAAACCAATTTAGTTCCTATCACACTCTTATTTGTTGGTCTTGGGACAAACTCCTAAGTCTGATTCTTCTCAATCTATCTCAACTCTCCTTCCATAGCTTTGATCCAATTCTCATCCTTGCATGCTTGTGTTACAATTTTAGGTTCTACCTATGAAAGTAGACATTTTACATGTTACTCTGTCATAGCAACTTTTCTCCTTATCAACATACCTTTGATTTTATCTCCAATGATTTGATCTTCAAAATGATTCTTCTGCATATACTTAGGAGTCATAGGGATCTTTTCCAGAGCTTCTTCCTCTTCAACAACCATCACTTTTTCTTTATCTTCATATTTTTCTTATTCATTGCAAGGGGGTTTATTAGATTCATATCCTTTTATCAACACAAAAATTTGATCTGGTTCTTCATCCACTTTGAAACTTGCACATTTAACAATCTTCTTCAACCTTTTGTTGTAGCATTTGTATGTCTTGATTTTTGTAGAGTATCCAAGGAAGATTCCTTCATTAGGTCTTGCATCCAAATTTCCTATGTTTTCATCATCTTTTATGATATAGAATTTATTTCCAAACACTTTGAAATATTTCACAGTAGGAGGTTTTCCATAGCATAACTCATAAAGATTCTTTGAAATGTTCACTCTTTCTTGTCCTTTGTTAACTATGTATACTGCACTATGAATTGCTTCTCTCCAATAGATATTTGGTAGATTTTCTTCCTTCATCATGGTTCTTATTGCTTCCTGAACTATCATGTTCTTCCTCTCCACAACTCCATTTTTTTGAGGAGTCCTAGGAGTTGATAATTGACTCTTTATTCCATGATCTTCACAGAAATTGTTAAAATTGTTGGAGGTGAACTCACCACTTTAGCCAGACCTCAAGCACTTGATTTTCAAATAAATTTCATTATAAATCATAGATTTAAATGCTTTAAACTTATCTAGAGCTTCTAATTTTTCTTTGAGAAATGTCACCTAAGTCATTCTGCAATAATCATCTATTAATAACATAAAATACTTGTCACCTTGAGAGCTTCTTATTCTAGTAGGTCCACATAGGTATGTATTCACCAACTCCAAAGGTCTTGTAGTAGAATATTCTTTAGTTTTGAACCTCTTATTTTTATTCTTTCCAAACTAACAATCTTTGTAGATTGCATTGATAGGCTTTATAATCCTTGGAAAATCTCTCATAGCATCAGTAGAACTGGTCTTCACTAGGCTATCAAAGTTAATGTGACCTAGTCTTCTATGCCATAGACAAGTTTCATTGAGTTGTGGCATAAAGCACTTAACACCACCACCTTTAAGCTATTAAACATTTCCTTATGTCCTTGTTCTTATAGCAACCAAAGTTCTAAAGCTTCCTTTTTTTATTTCACAACCATCATTTTGAAACACCAAAGTGTATCCTCTACTACACATTTTTCCTACACTAAGAAGATTATGCTGGAGACCCTTGCATAAAGAACATTGTTGATGGATGTTTTATCACTTCTCAACACAGGAAGTGCATAAGTACACTACCTCTCTTGAAAGGAAATCTCCAACAAAAAGTTCTTGAAAATCACCTCAAGGTCTCTCAGCTGTCAAGTCATGACTTGCTTGGAATTTCTCAATTGGTTCAATGTGATCTTGTTGGTAATCATAGAGTGACCTTATGCAAGTTAAGTTGGAGGGGAATTGGTTATTCAAATGGAGTTCTTAAAGTGTGGGATCAATGTGCAGTTGTTGCAGGTTCAAAACAACAATCTAGAACTCTATTTTCATCTTCAAATTTGGCTTTACAATGTGCAGTGAACCTTGTCTAAAGAACTATTTAAAAAAATTCAAAAGGGAAGGGGAGAGAGTAAGTTCCTATACCTTAAACTACTGATGAACAATGATAATGGAGGACCCTACAATGGACAGCCTTCCCAAAACTAAGTTCCACTTAACCAAATTAACTCACAGTCTCATGAAACTAGTGCAATCTTCTAAGGTCTGCAGATTTCAACCCTTCATTCACCATACGGCATGAATAAAAGATAGAGTTTAAGTGAAGCATTTAAAGTATGTTCAGACTAGCTTTACACTGTTATTTATTAGCAATAAACAACAAAAAGCATGAACAAGGAAGGGCATCAACATGACAAAATTATTCAAAACCAATGAACATTAAATAATCTATTAAAACAAGCTAAAACATAGAAAAAACAAGTTAATCTATTCAAATTCACTAACTAAGAGGAGAAGAATCATGAAACATGAAGTTGGAACTCAAGAATCCACCAAAATTAATGAACTTCTATTAAAATTCCAGTAGCATGTCTTTACAACAACTCAACTCTCTCTTGAAAATGAGAGGACACCCCCTATTTATAGTTTCCAAAAAGAAAAATGAATGGAAAAGATTCAATCTCATTATGTGGCCAAGATTCACTAAAAATTAGGGTTTCACCTACCCCCAAATATTTTACAATTTAAAACTCATTTTTGTCCTCTAGCCTATTTTGTCTTCTACTGGGAAGCACTATAACTCTTTTGTATTTTAGTTGATTTCGTTGTTGTAGCTAATTTGTGAGGAATTCATCATCAATAACTGGATTTCCCTCATGCTTCTTCATAGTAGCATATTCCATGAACTTGTTGATCAATGTTTGAAGCTAGCTCCACTCCATCATATTGGATTGAAGTACCTGAAAGTTCAATTTCTTGGATCAGTTGGTAATCGCATCCCAATATTTATCACACTTGGGTGTATTTTCCTTCACTTGCTCAGATTGGGAAAAGTCTTGAGCAGAAAAACCCATAAAGTCCATCGTGAGTGTATCTATCATTCCATTTTCCATCTTCTTATGGAAGTAAGGCTTTATCTTCTCTAGATCAATCTCAATGGCAGGCATGTCAAAATATGTCATTAGCCTCAAATATTCCCCATAGGCTATCCTGATTTCCTTAGCCCAATTGATATCAAGCTCCACTTCATGGAGCACCCATTCTAAGATCTCTCTTCTATGATCAAGGCCCAACTTTCAGGTTTCCACAAGCCAATGATCATCCTTTACCAATGCAAGCTCCTTCTCCCATGTTCTTTTGGGCATTCTAAGGATCACCTCGACCTTAGGATATGTGATCCTATATAGCTTTGGGAAGTCATTGCAGGATTTTATTTTTCCCTCAAGCTATCTTTGCACCTCCAAACTTGTTTGATTTCCTAACAGCGCGATTGATACCCATATTCCCATTGTAGAGGACTTGTTGGAACAATTCCTTGATGGCCTTTTTCTAGTTCTTCCTCTTATCTAATGTTTTGATGTGGTCCTAGGACAAGAGATGTGGTGGCACCAAAGACGTGGTGGGAAGCTCTTCAGTGGAAGACCATTGTTGTATATAGGTTGTTAAGTCCACCACTTGTGCCTTTAGCTCCTCATTAGAGGTTTTATCCTTATTCATTTGATGCACAATGGTGGTGACGGATCCCTAAAGATGGTCAATCTTTGGTTCCCTCATGGTTGTTCCTAGATGAACATTGGAGATACTATAGCTAACTCCTTCTCCCAATACTGGCGTAGCTATCTGTACTATCCTGGACCCTAATACATCCATCGTCAGATGGGATCTGACCTTTGGTTTCTTCTCCTTCTTTGTGCTTATTTGTCCTCAAGCTAGGATGGCCTCAAGTCTCGCCTTTGGATCCATAGGAGTAGGGGTTTTCTTCTCTAATTGCTTTTCTAGCCACTTAGGCATCCAGGACCTTTCCTTTGAATATTCGTGATCACCTTCTCCTTCTTGAATATACTGAATTTCTATCACCTTCTTGCCTGGAACCTCATGTTCTGACTTTTCTTCTTCTTCTTCATCGGAATCTCATACAAATATTGTTTCTTCCCTTGAAGATTTAGTGGTTGAATGCTTTGTGGGGTTGCCCTCCCTTTCAGAGGTTTTCTCTTCTTCCTCTTCTTGTTGTGCACGCTCCTCATGATGCTCCACTCTCAGGCTCTTTCTTGTCTCAGCCTCTTCTTCAGGATTTTCTTCTTCTTTCTTTTCTTCCTCTCTTTCTTCATATTTATGCGAAGGAGGCATTTCTTCATCATGCTTGGGGCTCTTATCTTTATCCCCAGTTGGAGGATGAGTGTCTACCTCCATCTCTTTGTCTGTTTCCTTCTCTTCATCAGAGGGATTCCCTCCAACTTCTTCTCTAACATCCCTAAGTTGTTGGGCCAACTCTTCCTCGAGCTCTAGGTCGAATGTTTCCACAATATACTTTGTGCCCAGTTCCTCAACATCTTCTTTAGAAGATTGGGTCTCCTCCTCTTCCTCATGCACCACTTTATCAATTACTAGATGTTGATATTCAAGATGCTCATGATAGTCATCCACTTCCTCCTCTATTTCTCTGGCCACTTCCCTTTCTTGTCTTTCCAACTCCTCAAAGATCTAGATTATTGATTTCATTTTTGGTGGCTTAGTTGGAGGAGTAGGCATAGGAATTCCAAAAACAAATTGTGCTAGGGTGGCCTACACTGTAGGATTCATGAATACCCCAGCGAGCTGCATTGGTATGTTATGCATGTGTCTAGCAAAGGCTTCCAAGAGCGAGAGGGTAGGCATTTTTGTTGTTGTAGTAGCCAGTGGCAGAGTTTTAAATAGAGACATAGAGGAGGAGGAGAGTAGAGAAGTGGTAGCCGACAAGGAGTCCACCACCAAGATGGGTGCAGTAGGGGAGGCAGAAGCAAGGTGGACCGAAATTTCCACTACGGGTGGATAAGAAGCAACCATCACTTGAGAAGTGGGTGGAGGAGAAATAGTAGTGGTAGCAATAGTAGTGGTTATAGCAAAGGCAGCAGGTGGGGACTTTGGTTGCTCGGCCTCTCCTTCTTCTCCCTCATGGAGTGGGTATTCCTGTATGGTGGGAATCTCTGTGAAACTACCTATTTTCTTTGACTTCTCTAAAGGCTTACCTTCCGAGGCTTTCCTTGAATACACCCTATGTTTGGGCTGACGTTCTATTGTTTTTTTTCTCTTTCTTGATCTAATAGTTGGAGGGGATTTTGAGGTTTCCCTAGATGGGGCAGCAACTGTCCCACTTTCAGTCTCACTTTCAGGCTCATCCTCAAGCTTACCGTACGTTAAAGTAGCTCCTTGAAGTTGCAATTGAGCAACCTGCCCATCAATCCATTGCTTTGTTCTTTCTTTTATTGGATTTGTTAAAACATCGAGGTCATTGACCTCTAGTTCATCCCAGTCTATTAAGGGAAGCGTAAAATTGGCAACAACGTTGTACCTTGGATCTATTACCGCATTCTCTTCCTCCACAACTTAGTCTGGTATCGGAAACAAGCTGACTACCTTGAAAAAATAAGACGTCATGCACATGTAGTGCCTCATACGTACCTCTTTATAATCTCTACAATTGGCCCAAAATTCTTCAACGTTATTCAAATGGGCATACTCTATCCCAACCGCCTTTTTCAGCTTACCATATAGATCCATTCATGGCCTGGAAGTATGGAACTCTAAGTTATATTCAACCAATTCCTTATTAGAATACTCCACACACAAAGATACGAGGAGTGCATACATACCCTAACCAAATGTAAGTGGATAAGGGATCCCCACCCTATGTTTGTCGCCTAGAAGGGCGTGTGCACATTGTAGCTACCAGGAGAGTTCAGGTAATATCAGCCGGTCATTTGGGTACTAGGGCAGCTTGTATGGTTTTTCTGAGAAACCCTTGGCTTTGATGTATGTAAATTTGGGAAACTAGATAAAGAGAAATCCGAACTAGTGAATGAAGGCATTGGAACTGTGAGACACCCTCCTATCAAGGTCACCTCCAAGCAATCTGATTATATGCCCAATGAAGGTGTTGTTGACCCTACAGTAGTCTTTCTTGAAGTTTTTGAATTGAAGCTGGGGATACCTGTCATATACCATCAATTACCTCCCTGGATTTTGACTCGATGCTATGAATAATCCCCTATATTTTGCATGGTCAGTGAGAAAATAGACCAAGTATGAGGTCATGCAGAATTGGGAAGTCTTCTTCACTACCACAAACTACTCATGTAGGTAGTTGCTTATCATGCCTACCCAATGAAATTGGGTCTTTCCCCTGATGATTTATTCAATGAAGTACATCATCCACTCCTAAAAGAAGGTTGCAGTTGGAAGACCCATGACCCTACTTAGTAAGGTTACCAGGTCATGATAGTCTTCATAAAAATTGCTCCTAAGGAACTCCTGGGGCTCCTTATTTGCACTGCCCCTCTTCTGCTTTAGCCAGTGTTGATTGATAAGTTTCTTGAACTTGAGGGGGTCAACATCCCACGTGGTCTTGGCCTATTCCTTAGTTGCTTCTTCCATATCATCAAAGGTGGGTATATGGAAAGTCTGCCTAATAGATTTGGCTGACAAATTAGCCAATACGTTGCCATCTCTATCCACTATCCTTCTAGTGTTTTCCTGATATGCGTCTCTACAGGACATGACCAATTTGGGAGCTATGAGCATAGGCTGGAAACTAGTAGCCTTGGCCAACCCACTTCTTCGGATTCTCTTGGCATCATCTATGGTGGGGTTGACAATGACCCTCTGCTTGAATTTTTCAATGTTGATATGCCCCAAGTTGGTATCTAAGATCTCTCTCCAGTCTGTGGTGACCTTTGACTTGAGGGGCTCCCCTTGGAACTTGTACTTAATTTGATCCCTATCTTCCTTACCCCTTGGTTCCTTGGTAGCTTTCTTTCCCTTTTCTTTCTCTATGGCCACCTCTTAAGGTCTTGTACCTAATTCCATATATCCTATGGGAAAAGGAGTAGTAAGCACATTCAAGTGTAAAACATGAGAAATTTTAGCGAAATCCTATAAAAATGATGTTAGATCAAGTAATTCACTATTCAAGGATCTTAACATTTCTTTTGGATCACCCGTAGCCTTTTGTTTAGGGAAGTTATGGCAATGTAGGCCCAGGGGTGTGGGCTTCCCTGGGCAAGCAACTATTTTCGAAGCAGCTTCAAAAGGGATGGCAATCAGGGCATGGTGGTCCGCATGGGGACTTCGATCATGAGGTGGGACCCATCGATAGGTCACATCATTTCAATACATGGTTCAAATCAGCATTGAGGTTTTGGGATCATCAAATTGGTCATTTAGGTGTGCGGGTGCAGGAGGTCTATTGTCTGCTTGGTGTTCTACCATTTGAAATGACACTGTCAGGGTGATGCCCCGTAGGCAATGTTCTACCATGCGGGACCTGCAATCTTAGAAGATGATAGTGTTTGTTCTTTGAACTCAAGCAATTTAGTCGGGTGTAGGTCAGAAGGTGCAAAAGGATGTTGGACAATCCTCATTCAGGATGGCGGAAATAGGATAGTGGTCTGCATAGCATGGCCCGCACGATCATGTCCGGGAGAGTCCTTGAAATCAAATTAATGGTTAATCTTTAAACGAAAGGCCTTTGTGAAGTTGGATCCTACATAGCGAGATGATGTCCTGGGTCAGCCATTTGAGGTCAAAAGAGTAGGATGGAGTTCCGCATGCGGCCACCTGCAGGGAAAATCCCACAAAGACATTTTATACTTAGTCATTTTGGTTCAATTCTCTTGGCAGTAGTGAGCCCAGGCTATACAGGGAAGAGGGATGGTCTAGCAAGGCCGCTTGGGGAAAAAAAATTGAAGTGAAAACTTGCAATCGGAGGCCCACGGTGGAGACCCACTAAAAGGCCAACACTTAGTCACTTCGGTGTAGGGAATAGGACGACAACGGTCGAGGCAGGGCTTGACTAGTGGAGAGATGCTAAGGTTTCACCATTTTGAATGGTCATTTGAACGACAACGAAAGGTCGGTGGAAATGTGCAAAGGATGGTCCTCTTCAAATGAGCTGCTTTGGTTTTGAGCTCAAATGGTGGTCATGAAGGCGGGGTCCGCCATGTGGAAGGATGGATTACTAAGGTCATTTAGAATGGAAAACCTAGGGCAAAAACCCGCAAATGGAATTCCACAACGATCAGTCAGTGAGGGACTCAGACTTACGCATTTTAGCATGGTTGGGTTTGAATCGAAGACCACCGAAGCGGGGCCTGCCTAGCAGAAGGATGGGATCGATTGGCCGTTTTATAGCGACATGACAGAAGAGCGTTCTAAGCTCGTAGACCCACATATGCTGACCCATGAGAGAACAATGGCTTTGGTTAAGTCTCATTTTCCATTTTCAGGTGTGGATTATGGCCAAGGGTGGCCATCTCCCTGCAGGCGTGGGCCCAAGAGATGTGTTGGCCATTTGAAGAGTTTAAGTGTTTTGAGAATTAGGAAATAGTATTGGCTGTTGTGCGGACCCACAAGGTGTGATTACCCTAGTTCAAGATTAGCGGTGGGGGTCTCAAATTATGTAGGCATCTAATAGACCGTTTTCAAAGGATTTTCCAAGTTTCAAAATATGGGTTTTCTTTGTCATGGTGCTACCTAGCTAGTTTTTAAGTTTTCTTCCATTAGAATTTAACAAATTTTGTAAAAATCAAAGAAAAACCACTTCATGACTAGCAGTGGAGGACCAACCTAAAAAATCTGATGAAGTATGCGAAGCAGTTGCAAATGATGGTAATTGGATGGTGGAGGGGTTCTACGGGCATAGGGGTAGTGATCATTGGTGAGCTCTGCCGGGTTTTTGAACTTCTAATAGGTGAAAATGACTCTTCAAAATTCCTATTTATAGATTTTTGCACATTTAATGCCCTCCATTAATACTAGTATGGCAGTGGCTACGGCTGGTGAAAGGGCATTTCAAACAAGGCAGTGCGAATGGCAAAGTCCACTAAACAAACGACAATCAAGGATTGGCTGCTTGGTCGATTGGTGGTGAAAACATCGAACGATGTTGTGGGCCTCACGAGGTGGGAAGAAATTGTGAGTAGGTCGTTCGGAATGGCGAAGATGCCAGGGAATCCCGAATAGAGAGGCCCATAGGGGCAAACCCACATTTCCTAGAGGATGTCAATTTCAAAGTTTGAAGGAAGACTACCAACAAAACCCCGCCAAGGCCAAAGATTTGGAAATTTGGGAAGTGGTGAAACTTGGTCAACTTAAGGTGGTTCTTCTAAGATTCCTTGACCACTTAGGACTCAAAAAAAAAGGAGGCACACAAAATGAGGCAATGACAAAAGTGACCTAGCAAAGCGAAAAGAGAGTGGGTCCCTGTTCTGAATGGGGTGTGTGTGCTATAGGCACAAAAAATGGTGACTCTGCTGGGGAACGCTCTTGAGCGTTCTAAGGATAAATGCTCATTCTGAACCCAGAATCTCTCGTTTCGCAGACCAGGGGTCGATTTATGAAAGTGAACTAGGGGACTCAAAGGAGAACGAGATCCTTAACTGAATCAACTCAAAAAACATCTCAAAAGTCTGTGCGTATAGCGAATTCACTCCCTTTCCTTAGAAACTGTGACAAGTGGTAGTTCATCAAACTAAGCAAGCTACATGAATCATCTAACTCCAAAAGTAACCTAGACATTGCCCCATTTCCAGTCAGGCATCCATAGCCCCGAAGGAGTTGTTGTTGTGACCCCACGAACATTTCTCTACTGCCAACTAGGGGTCCATAGCCCTGGTAGAGTTATCCACATACCCATACAGTTGTTGGATTTCAACATTTTTCCTTTTTTTCTTTTCTTTTGATATTTCTTGTAATACTTTTTCTTTTGCTCAACCACGTAAGCATCAAAGCTTACTGTGGG
Source organism: Sequoia sempervirens (assembly GCA_007258455.2). Taxonomy (NCBI): domain Eukaryota; kingdom Viridiplantae; phylum Streptophyta; class Pinopsida; order Cupressales; family Cupressaceae; genus Sequoia; species Sequoia sempervirens. Next base: position 76,674,743 of record VDFB02000015.1, read on the forward strand.
TTTGCAAATCACAATGGTCACTGGAGTAGACATAAGATTTTTCACTTGTTAAATCATCATAGCGACCACTATACAACACTTAAGAAATAATTAGTGTATGTTTTGTGTCAGATTTGAGATGAACGTAAAATGAAGATTCAACTAAGGGTCAGGTTCTAAGTTGGCTAAAAGTTCAAATAAGGAGACCATTCCATAGCAGCAATCAAAGACCAATAGTTGAGAGTGAAAACTTATCCAAAGAACACTAAAAGAAAATAGCAGAGTGAATCATCTGTCAAACTGAGCATGGCCACCACATCAAAAATGAAGAACACCGTCAGCAAAACAAAAGCAGCTGGGAAACGAACAAAACAAAAGCGAAGAAAAGTAGAAAAAAAAAGAAACAAAGGCAACCTACACTAACCTATATACAATTATTTACAAAGATTAAGCTCAAAAGAACTCAAGCAAGGAAATAATTCTTAAGGTGCTTCCCATTGACAAGCACTAGGACGTCTTCACCGGTTAAATTTTTGAGGCGAAAAGCGTTATCACCTAAGACTTCAGAAATCTAAAAGGGACCAAGCTAGAGCTTGTCAAATTTTTCATGTCCCCCTTTCTTTTCATGGGCCTTGTCCCAACATAGGACTAGATCAGCTATCCTAAAGGCCTTAATCTTGGCTCATTGATCGAACCATCTCTTGACCATGCCCTGATGTTTGGAAAAAATTTCAATGGCACAGTCACACACTTCTTCCAAGTGGAGCAATTCAGCCAAGCGAGCTTCTCATCGATCCCCTTCTTTGTAAAAGGTATTAATGAATTGGAGGGAGGGGATGTTGAGATGTATGGGAAATAAAATCTCTAAACCATAAACTAAGTGAAATGGGGAATCACCCAAGGAGGCCTTGTGGCGTGTGCGGTCTGCCCAAAGGGAAAAACAGAGCTGGGTGTGCCAGTCCTTGGGGTTCCTATCAAGCAGCTTTTTGATGATGGTGATCAATTTTTTATTTGTCAATTCAGCTAGGTCATTGCCCTGGGGATAGTAGTTGGATGATAATTTAAGAGCAATTCCGTAATCAAAATCCCAACTAGAGAATTTGAGTGAGGAAAAGGTAGGGCCGTTATCACAAACTAGAGCGTATGGGCTACCCAAACGATTTAGAATGCAACTTTCAAGAAAATTTGTAACTACCTTCGTGGTACATTTCCTTCATGCAATAGCTTATGTCCATCTAGTACAATAATCAGAGGCAGTTAGAATGTACCTGTGACCCGTAGATGATGGTGGGCTTACTGGACCAATGAAGTCAAGACCCCATTGCGCGAACGGTCTTACCTCAAGAACTGGTTGCAATGAGACACAAGCATTTTTCTCTTTTTTTGTAGTGGTCTGGCAGACATGGCACATAGGGAGATGGTTATGTGCATCCTTAAAGAATTTTGACTAGTAATATCCTGCTTGCAAGATCTGATGAGTGGTTGAAGGGTTGGATCCATGTTCGGCGCCAAACTTATCATGAAATTCCTTCAGCACTCGTGTTGCCTCCTCTTTCCCAAGGCACTTGAGGTAGACACCTTCATGATTCTTCTTGTAAAGTATAGACCCTCACAGCATGTAGCTACTACTCTTTAGATGGAGAACACATTTCTAAACTCTCTGCAGATGAGGTTGGCACTTGCTATTTAGCAGGTAGTAGATGATATCGTCATACCACTCCCCTAAGGAAATGTCTTCGAGCTGCTATTGCTGAACCGTAAGCTCAAGTCCTGCTTTAGCCATTGTTTTAGCTATTTTTCGAGTGAGGGCTTGTCCTCTTACTAATTTCATTGTCTGAATTTCCATGTCATACTTTTGCAACAGGGTCACCCATTTTTCTCTTCTTTTGCCCAACTCATTTTGCATCAACAATGTCTTTACTGTCGGATCGGCCGCAATGGAAGCACCTTGTTCTGCAAGATGTAGTGTCTAATTTTTTTAACTCCTCTGACCAAGGAATACACCTACTTTTCTACATTGTGATACCTTAGTTCAACATCCTTTAATGGAGCACTCATGAAAGCAATTGGGTGCTCGTTCCCTTCATCATCCTTTTGGGTCAAAATGCTAGCACACAAATGGTATGAAGTAAATAAGTAAATATAGAATGACTTCAGATAGTTAGGACTAACTAACACAGGTGCTTCAGCAATGGATTTCTTAATTTACTCAAAGGCCTACTTCACTTCTGGAGTCCACTTAGTTTTTTCATCTTGCTTCAACATGGCATTGAGCGGTTTGATAATTTCAGCAAAGCCTGTAATAAATTTTCTAACAAAATTTATCTTTTCGAAGAAAGATTTCAGCTCTTTCTTACTGCCTGGCAACTAAATCTTCAAGAGAGATTGGATATGCTTGGGGTCTATGGAGATTCCTCGCTCTGAAATAACATGCCCGAGTAGCTTTCCTATGTGACTCTGAAGATGCACTTCTTTGAATTAAGGGAAATCCCAAACTCTCTGCACTTCTGAAAAACTTTGCACAGATTGGAAACATGATCACCTCGCTTCTTTGAGAACATGGTAAGATCATCCATGTAGATGATTATGCACTTTTCGATTAGGTCCTTGAAGGCTATTTCCATCGCACACTAGAAAGTAGCCCCAACGTTAATGAGGCTAAACAACATCCTCCAATATGAAAAAGTTCCCCACTTCGTGGTGAACGTTGTCTCGTTTCTATTGCCATACCACACAATTACTTGTTTGTACCCGGAGTACTCGTCCAAGAAAGAAATCATTTGCAAACCATTAACAATCTACAACACCTCATCCAATGAGGGAATGAGATAGTTATCTTTCTTTGAAGCTCTATTCAAATTGTGGAAATCCACACACAACCTTGTTTCTCCATTCTTTTTTCTAACCGGGACCAAATTGGGCACCTAGGTGGAGTGCCTAACCAGAAAGATAATTCTGGCCGATAGCAGTTTCTATACTTCCTTGTAGATGATGGGCTCCAACAAGCCATTAATGGGATGTTGTCATGTTCAGAATGGTTGAACATCTAGTTTGAAAGGTATAGTGTGTGTAATAATGGAGGTATCATATGTCTTTAAATCTTCATAGCTCCATGCCACTACATCATGATATTTTTGCAAAGCATCAAGGATTCCTTTTCTTTCTTTTGACGTGCAGAATTTACCAATGAATACATTTTTAGCTTCCTCGGTTGTGAATATCACATTGGTTGTTGATAGAATCCTTCCTTGCCTATTGATCTTGGTCTCAAATCTAATCTAAGTCAAATATACGTTCAAGCTAAACCATTCCTCTTGGAATGGTGTTCGTTTTGAGATTGATAACCCCCTCTATGTCTAATTCAACTTCCTCAGGCTTGGCTTCATCAATTATCTGAGTAGCGAACACATCAAAACTAGTGATAAATTCCAAGGTGTGTTTGTCATCATTGAACACCTAAAAGTGGGTAACATTGTTTGGCACAGATGGGGTGGAAGTAAGCTCAACGGTGAACCTTTTGAGACCTGACAGAGAGAGGGGTTGCGGTGTGTTGGCTACTTGAGCTAAGACATCAGCAGTGTAATTCTAGGAGTGAGGGATTAGTTGGATATTAAAAGCATCTAGGCTTTCTAAAAGATCCCAAACTCTATGCATGTAGTTTTCTAACCTTCTATCATGGAAAGAGTATAATTTTCTGACTTGTTTTACTACCAATTCTGAATCATCGAAGATTTACAACATTTTAACCTTCTTCCTTAGAGCCATTAGGAGACCATGAACTAATGCCTCATACTCTGCTACATTGTTTGTACAATAAAATTGGATTCTATGAGCAGCGAAGTAGGTCTTACCCATAGGACTGACGAATTCAAATCCAGCTCTCGTTGCTTGCTTGGACTTAGATCCATCGAAGCATAGCCTCCAGAACTTGGAGGGTTCCTTAACCTCAGGGATAATCATACATTTGTTCCTTCTTTGTTGTGTACTTGTATCTGCAAGTTTTGGAGCGGACATTAGCTCAGCATGATTGGCAGTAGGCAGTCTGGTTGGCAACTCCTCCTAAGGTGTAACTTGTCCTTTGACATGTTCTACTATTTTCTGACATAAGCAACACTAAAATTCTGAGTGGGAAACATTATGCACCCTACACCAGCTAGGCAGCAAGAGTTCTTGAAAATTCATCTTGGCCCCTAGGTTGAGCTGATCTTGTATGCATTTTTCCATGAAAACCTAGAATCCATCTAGCAGTCCCAAATTCTCATCATTGTATGTTTCATCATCATCAGACTCGAACAACATTTATGTGTTTTATGGTGTACAAACTAAGTTGGTCATAGGGTTGCATATTACCAAGAAGACTTCTTCAGTCACCTTTTCTTCCCGAGGCTCTGATTCTTCCTAATATGCCATGGGAGAATAATTTCCCAACTCATTTTTAGCAAACAACACCTCATTGACATTGTTGTATTTCACAATCATGAACTTCATACGTGGCTCCCGATCTATACGGATTTGGTTTGGCAACCCCTTCCATGGAAACCACATGTGAGAGAAGTCAGTTCTGGCATACCCTTTCAATGCTCAGGTGAAGTCTCCTCCCAAGATTATTTCATATGTGTTAAGAATATCCGCAACCTAGATGTCAATAACTTGCTATATCATCGGATCTATAGCAATCTACATGGGAATCCGATTGATTTCTCCAACAATGTTTACCTCAGTTTTGTCCAGCCGGGTCACCTTCCACCTAGAAGGAGTGGGGAAAATCCTAAGAGCCTTGCATATAGCCAAAGGCATGACATTGGTTAATGCTCTTGAGTCAATCAAACAATTATGTAGGTTCTTCCCGAATATCTTGATAGTGGTAAGGAAAGGAGGCATTTCAAACCTTCCCTAGAAGAATCCCATAGGCGTGTTAGCTTGGGCAACTTGACCTTTGTCCTTTTTCATTGTTATTTTCCTTGGATTTCCCCTAAAATTTCCTCTTTAGAGAGTTGTTTTTTGGTTTGTTGATTTGGAGGGGCATCCCTCTTCTTGCCTATAATTTCTTGAATTACAGGCTCATATGGTGGTTCTTCGAAAGAGACTCTTTTGGCTGGTATCTCTTGTGTTTCCTTGGAGGAAGGGGTCCCATTGATAACCCTAAATAAGGCATGCCTAACTGGAGGGACCTTAATTAACTCAAAGGAAAATAGGTTGATTTTAACTTTCTTGAATTCTCCAGCAACATACTCACCCATTTGCTCAATTTCAGCCTCGAAGGCTTTACCTATGGAAGAGCTAGCTGACTGGTTTTGCATATGATTAGGATTTTTGTCCTTGTTGAAGTATTGAGTGGGAACATAGGGGAAACCTGGGTTGTTGTTGGCATTAGGGTCAGGTAGGGTGCTAAAGTTATTGGGAGGAGTGGACATTGTGAAAGGCCCTCCTACTTGTCTATTTCTTAAGTTGTATGGGGATTTTCTTTGATGGAACATTTGGACCTCATCCTCACGAAACTCTTCCTCATCTACTGGACCATTGTCTACTGAATTAAATAGCTAAGATAGAGTTTCTTCATTACTTACCTCTTTCACTTCTTCGTTCTTTGGGGAAACAGTCTTAGTCTCAGGTGTGTTGTTATCGCTTCAAGGGAATGAAGCTTGATTGACCATGAGCACGAAGGAGTCATATGGCTCAGATCGGACCAAGTCTCAGCAACCAGTGTTGTCCACAACATTCTAAACTTCTACTTGGAAAATCTTCGCAGCTATGAGAAACTCTGGGAAATCCAATTCAGAGTTCCTACTAGTCTTATGAATCTAACACTAGCCGGACAAAGTTTCCTCGATGAGGTACTCCCAACTAGTTTTCTTCTCTTTGTTAACCGACTGATCAAGAGGGGTAGGGACACCTACCTTGTTTGGCCTTGTATTCCACATTTGAGTCTACCTTTGTGAAGGCCTTCTCTCAAAGTTCTGATTTGAATTCTTCCCTTTGTCATAATTCTTCCCAGATGAGGTACCTGCATCACGGTTATCTTTTTTATCTCAATTGAGGTTGGCTTGGATGCTACGTTGGGAAGCTTGTAGTTGGTTGTTCTAATTATGCAAATGTGTCATCTCAGCAGACATTTTTCTTATCATCTCAGTCAATTCATCCAATCAATCTATTTCTGCATTGCTCGGCTGTGGGGTCTAATTTTGGAGAAAGACAGGTTGTGTTGTTGGTTGGTTCTACTGAGCAGGTGGGAATTTGGGCCCTTGCAGGTATAATGGCACTTGATGTTGTTGTGAATAAACTTGCTGCTATCAGGGTTGTAGATAATGAGGCATAGGAGGTGCCTGGTTCATGGGTTGTCCCAGATGAGGAACTATGGGAAGTTGCGACACCTAGTTCATAAGAGGTGTTTGGTGTTGAAGAGCTTGATTGAGCCCTTGAATCTGCATGGGATGAGCGACTTGCCCCAAGGAAGGAAACAGACCAGAAATATTTTGTTCCAAATCAGTTTTGGTTTTGACTACCTCAACATAAGCATCCACTAGTCTAGCAGGTGGTGGGTTCATTCTTTTCACAAATGTTGCAATGAGATAGTCCAGGGCAGTGTAATAGACTAGAAGAATAGCATCATCATTAAGCACATATGGAGTTTGTAACCTCATGTACACCCAATGAAATTGATCATTAAAGGAGCCTATCGACTCGTTGACCTCCCTGCGCACGAACATGAACTATTCATATAGTTTTGAAGGGATGACCAAAATCTTGTATTTCCTCAAGAAGGCATTCTTCAAAAGGTCCCAAGTCATGATGGTCCCTGTTGGTATGTTGATGTACCAATAAAAATATTTTTCTCCCAAAGAATAATGGAAAATTATGCATGTCACATCCTCATGATCAATCTGCATATCCTTCAGTGCTATTTGAAATATTTTAATGTACTCTTTAGCTGTCCTCTGTGGATCTCGAGGATTTAACTTCATATAAAATCCTTCTGGGATCTTGGGCATGTCATGGTAAGCATTGAACAACAATGGAGAAGGATTATTCCCAAACCAAGCCATGAGGAGAGGTAGAGGTGGTTATTTTTGTTGAACAGGAACTTGGGGCTACATAGGGGCAGCAACAGTTGGGATTGCACCCTGGTTGTGGGGAGCAAGCGGTTGGAAAGTAGTTTGAGATGGCTAAATGGAGGAGGTGGAAGTGGAAAAGGAAGGATGAGTATGGGGTGAATGGGAAAAGGAGGGAGGTGAAGATGAAGGTGAAGTGGATGGAATGGAGGAGGAAGAACAGGTTGTGTCCCCTCTTTTAGTCCTTCTAGCCTGGGTAGGGGGTTATAGTTCTTGAAATTTCCCTTTGTTTGGTGTTAATCTTATAACTCTTTGGAATCTTGTAGGGGAGAATGACCCAATTCAATCTAGCTTAAATCAAAAGGGCCCTCCTTCTAGCGCCAATTCTGTTGATGGGTGTTTTAGCACTTCTCAACACAGATAGTGCATAAGTACACTACCTCTCTTGAAAGGCAATCTCCAACAACAAGTTGCTGAAAATCACCCCAAGATCTCTTGGGTGTCAAGTCATGACATGCTTAAAATTTATCAATTGGTTCAATGTGATCTTGCTGGTAATAACAGGGCAGCTTTACGTAAGTTAAGTTGGAGGGGAATTGGTTCTTCAAATGGAGTTCCTAAAGTGTGGGATCAATGTGCAGTTGCTATAGGTTCAAAACAACAATCTAGAACTCTATTTTCATCTTCAGATTTGGCTTTACAATGTGCAATGAACCTTTTCTAAAGCACTATTTAAAAAAAAAATCAAAAGGGAAGGGGAGAGAGTAAGTTCCTAGACCTTAAACTACTGATGAACAATGATAATGGAGGACCCTACAATGGACAACCTTCCCAAAACTACGTTCCACTTAACCAAATTAACTCACAGTCTCATGAAACTAGTGTAATATTCTAAGGTCTGAAGATTTCAACCCTTCACTCACCATAAGGAATGAATAGAAGATAGAATTTAAGTGTAGAATTCAAAGTATGTTCAGACTAGCATTACACTACTATTTATCAGCAATAAATATCAAAAACCATGAACAAGGAAGGGTGTCAACACAACAGAATTCTTCAAAACCAATGAAAAACTTTAACTAATCTATTAAAGCAAGCTAAAACATAGAAAAACAAAGTTAATCTATTCAAATTCACTAACTAAGAGGAGAAGAATCATGAAACATAAAGTTGGAATTCAAGAATCTACCAAAATCAATGAACTTTTATTAAAATTCCAGTAGCATGTCTTTACAACAACTCAAATCTCTCTTGAAAATGAGAGGAGACCCCCTATTTATATTGTCCAAAAATAAAAATGAATGGCCAATATTCAATCTCATTATGTGGCCAAGATTCACTACAAATTAGGGTTTCACCTACCCCCAAATATTTTACAATTTAAAATTCATTTTTGTCCTCTAGCCTATTTTATCTACTAGTGGGTAACACTGTAGCTCTTTTGTCTTTTAACTAATTGCCTTGTTGCAGCTACTTTGTGAGGAATTCATCATCAATAACTAGATTTACCTCATGCTTCTTCACAGTAGCATATTCCAAGAACTTGTCGATCAATGTCTGAAGCTTGCTCCACTCCATAATATTAGATTGAAGTACCTGAAAGTTCAATTTCCTAGATCGGATGGTAATTGCATCCCAATATTTATCACACTTGGGTGTATTATCCTTCACTTGCTCGGATTTGGCAAAGGCTCGAGCAGCGAAACCCATAAATTTAGTCGTAAGTGCATCTTTTGTTCCATTTTTCATCTTCTTATGGAACTAAGGCTTTATCTTCTTTGGATCAAGCTCAATGGTGGGCATGTCAAAATATGTCATTAGCCTCAGATATTCCCCATAGGTTGTCCTGATTTCCTTGGCCCAGTCGATATCAAGATCCACTTCATTGAGCACCTATTCTAAGATCTCTCTTCTATTATCAAGGACCAACTTCCAGGTTTCCACGAGCCAATGATCATCCTTTACCAATGCAAGCTCCTTCTCCCATGTTCTTTTGGGCATCCTAAGGATCACCTCGAGCTTGGGATATGTGATCCTGTATAGCTCCCAGAAGTTGGTGTAGGATTTTCTTGTGCCCTCAAGCTGTCTTTGCACCTCCAGGAACTTGTTTTTTGTCCTAACAGCATGGTTAATACCCATATTCCCATTGTAGAGGACCTTTTGGAACCAATCCTTTGTGGCCTTTTTCTAGTTCTTCCTCTTCTCCAATGTGCTGATGTGGTCCTGGGATAGTAGCTGTGGTGGCACTGATGATGTGGTGGGAAGCTCTTTAGTGAAAGACCATTGTTGTATATAGGCTATTAAGTCCACCACTTGTTCCTTTAGCTCCTCCTTAGAGGTTTTATCCTTATTCATTTGATGCACAATGGTGGCGATGGATCCCTGAAGATGGTCGATCTTTTTTCTCCTCATGGTTGTTCCCAGATAAACGGTGGAGATACAATGCTAACTCCTTCTCCCACCACCGACATAGCTATCTACACTGTCCTAGACCCTGATGCATCCATCGTCAAATGGGATCTGACCTTTGGTTTCTTCACCTTCTTTGTGCTTATCTATGCTCAAGCTAGGATGGCTTCAAGTCTCACCTTTGGATCCATAGGAGTCAAGGTTTTCTTCTCTAATTGCTTGTCTAGCCACTCGGGCATCCAGGACCCTTCCTTTGGTGATTCGTGATCACCTTCTCCTTCTTAAATATGCCAAATTTCTATCTCCTTGTTTCCTAGAACCTATTGTTGTTCCTTTTCTTCTTCTTCATCAGAATCTTGAAAAATAAATGTTTCTTCCCTTGGGATTTAGTGGTTGAATTCTCTTTGGGGCTTCCCTCCCCTTCATAAGTTTTCTCTTCTTCCTCTTCTTGTTACACACACTCCTCACGATGCTCCGCTCCCAGGCTCTTTCTTGTCTCAGCCTCTTCTTCAAGCTTTTCTTCTTCTTTCTTTTCTTCCTCTTTTTCTTCATCTTTATGAGGAGGAGGAATTTCTTCATCATGCTTGGGGCTCTTCTCTTGCTCCCCAGTTAGAGGTTGAGTGTCTACCTCCATCTCTTTATATGTTTCCTTATCTTCATCAAAGGGATTCCCTCCAACTTCTTGTCCAACATCCCCAAGTTGTTGGGCCAACTCTTCCTCGAGCTATGGATTGAATGTTTCCACAACATATTTTGTGCCTGGTTCCTCAACATCTTCTTTAGAGGATGTGGTCTCCTCCTCTTCCTCATGCACCACTTTATCAATTAATAGATGTTGATATTCAAGATGCTCATGATAGTCATCTGCTTCCTCCTCCATTTCTTTGGCCTCTTCCCTTTCTTATCTTTCCAACCCCTTGGAGATCTACATTGTTTCTTTCATTTTGGGTGGCCCAGTTGGAGTAGGGACAGGAAGTTTGGCAACAACTTCTGCTCGGGTGGCCTACACTACTAGATTCATGAATACCCCAGAGAGATCCATTGGTATGTTATGCATGTGTCTAGAAAAGGCTTCCAGGAGCGAGAAGGTAGGCATTGTTGTTGTAGTAGCTAGTGGCAGGGTTGTTGATGGAGACATAGAGGAGGAGGAGAGCAGAGAAGTGGTAGCAGACGAGTAGTCCACCATCAATATGGGTGCAGTAGGGGAGGTGGAAGCAAGGTGGACCAAAATTTCCACCGCAGGAGGAGAAGAAGCAACCATTGCTTGAGAAGCGGGTGGAGGAACAATAGTAGTGGCAACATTAGTAGTGGTTGTAGCAGAGGCAGTAGGTGGGGACTTTGGCTACTTGGCCTCTCCTTCTTCTCCCTCATGGAGTGGGTCTTCCTGTATGGTGGGCATCTCTGTGAAACTACTCGACTTCTTTGACTTCTTGGAAGGCTCACCTTCCAAGGCTTTCCTTGAATACACTCTATGTTTGGGCTGAAGTTCAGCTATTTATTTTCTCTTTCTTGATCTAGTAGCTGGAGGGGATTTTGAGGTTTCCCCAGATGGGGCAGTAGTTGTCCCACTCTCAGTCTCACTTTCGGGCTTGTCCGCAAGCTCACCGTAGGTTAAAGTAGCTCCTTGAAGTTTCAATTGAGCAACCTACCCGTCAATCCATTGCTTTGTTCTTGCTTCTATTAGATTGTTAAAACATCGAGGTTATTGACCTCTGGTTCATCCCAGACTATTTAGGGTAGTGGAAAATTGGCAACAATATTGTACCTTGGATCTATTACCATGTTCTCTTCCTCCAAAACTTGGTCTGGTACTGGAAACAAGTTGACTACCTTGACAAAATATGTCGTCATGTGCATGTAGTGCTTGATACACACCTCTTTATCATCTTTGCAATTGGCCCAAAAGTCTTCAACATTATACAAATGGGCATACTCTATCCCAACCACCTTTTTCAACTTACCATACGGATCCATCTGTGGCCTGGCAGTATGGAACTCTGAGTTATATTCAACCAATTCCTTATAAGAATACTCAACACACTGAGATGCGGGAGTGCATACATACCCTAACCAAATGTAAGGGGATAAGGGATCCTCACCCTATGTTTGTCACCTAGAAGGTCATGTGCACCCTACAACTACCGGGAGAGTTCAAGTAATGTCAGTTGGTCATTTGGGTACCAGGGCAACTTGTATGGTTTTTTTGAGAAACCCTTAGCTCGGATGTATGTAAATTTGGGAAACTAGTTAAAGAGAAAGTTGAACTAGTGGATGAAGGCGTTGGCACTGTGAGACACCCTCCTCTCAAGGTCACCTTCAATCAATCTGATTATATGCCCAATGAAGGCATCGTTGACCCTATAGTAGTCTTTCTTGAAGTTTCTAAATTGAAGCTGGGGATACCTATCATATACCTTCAATTCCCTCCCCAAAGTTTGACTTAGTGCTACAAATAATCCCCTATATTAGGCACAGTCAGCAAGCAAATAGACCAAGTACAAGGTCATGTAGAATTGGAAGGTCTTCTTCACTGCCACAAACTACTCATGTAGGCAGTTGCTTATCATGCCTACCCAATGAAATTGGGTCTTTCCCCTGATGATTTCTTCAATAAATTACAACATCCACTCATGAAAGAAGGTTGCAGTTGGAAGACCCATGACCCTGCTTAGTAAGCTTACAAGGTCATGATAGTCCTAGTAAAAATCACTCCTAAAGAGTTCTTGGGGCACCTTATTTGCACTGCCCCTCTTCTCCTTCAGCCATTATTGATTGATAATTTTCTTGAACTTGAGGGGGTCAACATCCCACGTGGTCTTGGAATATTCCTTAGTTGCTTCTTCCATATCATCAAAGGTGGGTATATGGAAAGTTTTCTTGATAGACTTGGCAGAAAAATCAGCCAATATGTTGCCAACTTTGTCCACTATCCTTATAGTTTTTTCCTGATATGCCTCTCTGCAGGCCATGACCAATTCGGGAGCTATGAGGGCAAGCGAGAAACTAGCAGCCTTGGCCAACCCACTTCTTTGGATTCTCTTGGCATTCTCTCTGTTGGGGTTGATAATGACTCTCTTCTTGAATTCGTCGATGTCGATATGCACCAAGTTGGTATTTGAGATCTCCCTCCAGTCTGTGTTGACCTTTGACTTGAGGGGCTCCCCTTGGAACTTGTAATTCATTTGATCCTTATCTTCCTTACCCCTAGGTGCCTTGGTAGCTTTCTTTCCCTTTTCTTTCTCTATGGCCACCTTTGAAGGTCCTATAGCTAGTTCCATATATCCTATAGGCAAAGGAGCAGTAAGCACATTCAAGTGTAAAACATGAGAAATGTTAGCAAAATCCTACAAAAATGATGTTAGATCAAGTAATTCATTGTTCAAGGATCTTAACACTTCTTTCAAATCACCCGTAGCCTTTTGTTCGAGGAAGTTATGGCAATGTGGACCTAGGGGTGCAGACTTCCCTAGGCTGGCATCCATTTTGGAAGTAGTAGCAAAAGGGGAAACAATCAGGGCACGACAACCTGCATGGCTTCACCCATATGGGGATTTCAATCATGAGGTGGGACCCAGCGGTAGGTCATGTCATTTCAATACATGGTTCAAATCAGCATTGAGGTTTTGGGATCATCAAATTGATCATTTAGGTGTGCGAGCATAGAAGGTTTGTTGGTTGCTTGGTGTTTTTTCGTTTGAAATGGTATTGGAAGGGCAACGCCCCACAGGCGGCATTCTGCCATGCGGGATCCGTAATCTTGGAAGAAGGCAGCGTTTTTTCTTCAAGGCTTAGGAAATTCAGTTGGGTGCGGGTCAGAAGGTGCGAAAGGACACTAGACGATTACCATTTATAACGGCGGAAAGAGGATGGTGGCCCACATAGAACGATCTGCACAGTCGAGTCTGAGAGAGTCCTTGACATCAAGCTAATGGCTAATCTTTGAATGGACAACCTTCATGAAGCCGGATCCTGCATAGTGGGATGATGTCCTGGGTTAGTCGTTTGAGGCAGAAAGAGTGGGATGGAGTTTCGCATGTGGCCACCCACAGGGAAAATCCCGCAAAAACATTTTATACTTAGTCATTTTGGTTCAAGTCTCTCAGCGGCAGTGAGCACGGGCTCTGTAGGGTGGAGGGATGGTCTAGCGGGGCTGCTTGGGGCAGAAAACTTGAAGTGGAAACCCACAATTGGAGGCCTGCAATGGAGAGCCACTAAAAGACCAAGACTTAGTCACTTCAATGTAGGGAATAGGACAACAATGGTCGGGGTGGGGCCCGACTAGCGGAGAGATGCCAAGGTTTCACTATTTTGAATAGTCATTTGAACAGCAGAAAAAAGTCCATGGAAATCCACAAAGGATGGTCTGCTTCAAAGGAGTTGCTTTGTTTTTGATCTCGAGCGACGGTCATGAAGGCGGGGTTTGTCGGGTGGAAGGATGGGTTACTAAGGCTGTTCTGAATGACAAACTTAGGGCGGAAACTGGTGTACGAAATTCTGCGAGGGACCCAGACTTAGGCGCTTTCGGACAATTGGGTTTGAATCAGAGACCACTGAAGCGAGGCCCGCCTAGCGAAAGAATGGGATCGATTGGCCATTTTAGAGTAGCATGACAAAAGGGTGTCCTAATTGCAGAGACCCGCATACGCGGACCTACGAGAGCACAATGGCTTTGGTTAAGTCTCATTTTTCATTTCAGGTGTGGATTGCGGCTAGGGGTGGACGTCTCCCCGCAGGTGCAGGCCTAAGAGATGTGTTGGCTGTTTGAAGATTTTAAGTGTTTTGAGAAACAGGAAATGACATTGGCTGTTGTGCGGACCCATAGGGTGTGATTACCCTGTTCAAGAATAGTCGCAGGGGTCCCAAATTCTGCACGCGTCTAATAAACCATTTTCAAAGGATTTTCCAAGTTTCAAAATATGGGTTTTCTTCGTCATTGTGCTACCTAACTAGTTTTTATGTTTTCTTCCATCAAAATTTAATAACTTTTGTAAAAATCAAAGAAAACCCACTTCATGACTAGCAGCAAAGGACCAACTTGAAAAATTGGATGAAGTATGTGAAACAGTTGCAGATGATGGTGATTGGAAGGTGGAGGGGCTCTGTGGGCACAAGGGCAGCGATCAATGGCGAGCTCTTACAGGTTTATGAACTTCTGATAGGTGAAAATGACACTTCAAAATGCCTATTTATAGATTTTTTCACATTTAATGCCCTCCATTAATACGGGTACAGTGACGGCTGCGGTTGGCGAATGGGCATGTCAAAAATAGTGGCGGGAATGACGGATTCTGCTAAACAAACGACGGTCAAGGATTGGCCGCTTGGCCTGTCGATAGTCTAAAAAATGAACAAGGCTATAGCCCCCATAGGGTGGGAAGACGTTGTGAGTAGGCCATTCAAAATGGTGAAGATTCCAAGGAATCCCGCATAGAGCAGCCCGCAGGGGCAGACTCGCATTACCCGAAGGACGTCAATTTCAAAGTTTGAAGGCAGACTACCAACAGAACCCTGCCAAGGCCAAAGATTTGGAAATTTGGGAAGCGGTGAAACTTGGTCAACTTAAGGTGGTTCTTCTAAGATTCCTTGACCCCTTAGGACTCAAAAAAAGAGGCACGCAAAATGAGGCAGTGACAAGAGTGACCAGACAAAGCAAAAAGAGAAAGGTTCCTTGTTCTGAACGGAGCGTGTGCATTATAGGCACAACAAAAATCATGTATTTTATGCTTGCCATCAAAACTAATTGTAACTTTTCTATACATCTTAGTAGATTTATCATCACCAAACATAAAAAATACCACCATCATACTTTTGAAGTTTAAAAAACTTACCCCTATCACCTATCATATGATTTGAGCATCCATTATCAATTATCTAGTAATTCCTCTCCTCTCTTATATGAAAAGCAGTCACCATAGTTCCTTCAAAATTGGTACCAGTTTCTAGAGCACTTTCCTTCACACATCTTTCAGGATTAGTAGAAATAGTTCCCACATTTAGAGCTATGAACAAGCATTCATCACTATCCTCATCGGGATATTTTGATTCCTCGTCATCAAATACACTATCATCTTTTTCAACATAATCACTCTTCTTGATAGATTTACCTTTTTGATCCTTTTGTTTGTCATTTGCAACTTTGATTGGACATTTAGAAGCATAATGACCTAACTTTCCACAATTAAAACAGTTAAAGGGTAACTTACCTTTGTATTTTCATGTGCCCTTTTTCAATCTCCTTAAAAAAAATTCTTACACCTCATCAAGATCATCAGGATTTGATTCATCATCCTTCTCTACCTTGCTAACTTTAAATGTAGTTTATTTTTCTCTAGCATCTTGACCAAAATCTCTCAATTCAAAACAAATTAAAGCACCAAACATCTAATCTCTAGAATATTGATCTAAATTCTAAGCTTCCTCAATAGCAAAAACTTTAGAACTATAAGATTTAGGAAGAGTTCTCAATACATTTTTTACAAATTCACTTTCTTCTAGCTTACTACAAGGACCACTGATGGCATTAACAACTTCATCCACTTTAAGAATGTAGGTTGTAATTTCTTCATCTTCTGACATTCTTAGGTTTTCAAATTTGGCTTTGAAATTTTGCATCTTTGCTTGCTTGACCTTATCATCTCCCTCATAAATTCTCTACCACTTCACCCAGACCTCTTTAGCAGTTTTGAGACTTATCACTTTCCCAAGTTCAAAATCAAAAAGACCACTCAGTATAGCATTCCTTGCTTTGACCATTATTCTCATAATCCTTGACCTCATCATCACTTGCAAGACCATTAGCAAGCATAGTATATCCAATTTCAACTAACTTTCAAAAACAAAACCCTAGAAAGACAAGAAAGGCTTCCATCCTAGCTTTCCAATAAGCATAATTCATTCCATTGAACATAGCATCTTTGACACCTTTCCTGTGTGCTATTTGGATCTACCTCAAGTGGTTAAGCCTCTTCTAAGAAACCACAACTTTGATACCAATTGTTAGACACAGAATAACTGAGAGGGAGGTGAATCAGTTGTACATTAAAATCATCAAATCCTCATGAATCCTTAAGCCCTTATCAACTTTCAGATCATTATTATCATTAGAAAAATGTAAAACAAATGAAATGTAAAAACATTCAACATCAAACACAAGAGAACACCAGATTTAAGTGGTAAAACCACAATGAGTATTAGCTCACATATATATGAATAGCAACACTAAATACAATAGGCTCAATGTCAGGAAGGCACACTTCCCAAAAGAGAAGAAAGGCTCACTTCCAAGGGCTCACTGCCCAAAGGACTCACTATCTAGAAGAAAGAAGAATAGAAGAAGATTGTTACAAAGATATTCACTATCTTAAAGCAATAGGAAAAATCCACCACTGCAACTCTATGCCATCCACAACCTTTGGCTCATTGCATTCAATAACTTCAAGCACACTAAAAATGTAGACGCCTTCTGCTCACTACATTTGGTAGCCTTAGGAATTTAAGCTTGCACTCATATCACCACAATTGATCATATTCACATCATACAACACTTGCACATGTGCCACACACATATCCAACAATTAAACTTGCTTAAATATATCCTCCACAACCTCAAAAAAATTTATCCATGTCAACCACAATGACACATATGCACCTAAAATGTGTAACCACTAAATAGGTCGGCACCAAACACTTCCATGGTGGAAATAAGTGAGGGAAGACCACACCAAGCGTTAACTAGGACCCAAATATACATTGACACATTGCTTCCACAAACAAAAAACAACATCTGCAATTAGTGCTAACATGCTAGGTTAGAAAAACCTGCACTAACAATAACAAGAAACCTCATACATGCCTCTCCAAGTTTCAAAATACCACACGGATCACATAGAAATATTCCAAAAAATCCAAGAATATTCAACTTCATCAAAATATTCAGCAATACTGCTACAACCACTTGAAATTAAAGAACACTTTAATTTTGTGAAACCAACCACACTACCACATGCATACATCTCACTCATCAACCTTGCAAAACAACTGAACACTAGATACTCTAGGAAAAATTAGGAATAGACAATATTAGTGTGTTGTTAAATCTGTAAGATAGGAAACCACAATGTGGAGATATGTGGAGAAATCTCATTTCTCCCAAAAAAACCTTCTTCACATGCAACACATTGTCAAACACAACTTCCACTACCGTATGATCCAAAACCTAAAACTCTAGAAATAGAACCTATGAACACCTTTGATCATCACATACAAACTATACAAGCACATATTCAACCATGAAGAAATGCAGATAATGACACTGAACACACCTCTATCAACTACACACTCTTTTATTCATTTTTTCTCAAAATCACTTGGAAACCAAGTGAACCAGCTGCATCAGCAATACCACAAACACCTAATCAACATATCTTCATCACCTACTCAATACCACAAACACTTCTCAACATGACCAAACTAGAGGTTGACATAAAATTGCAACACTAATGACAACATAGAGCAACAATCTTCCTGAACATACTGGAGGTTGACATCAATGACAATACTAATGACAACACCAACAAATCTCCAACAGTATGAATGCAAACGAGAATGAAATCCCTTGTATTGCTCAAAATGAAACTGAAACCCCTTGTATGAATGGAAATGAAAATGAAATCTCTTGTATTGATGAAAATGAGAATGAAATCCCTTATATGGTTCAAAATGAAAATGAAACCTTTTGTATGAATGAAAATAAAAAATGATTTTTCTTTATAATTGAAAGAGATGTCTTAGATAACCTTTGTAGTAAAATTTCTTGGAGACAAATGAGAACTCATAGAAATAGATTATATAGAATATTTTTTTATAGAAATAAATTAGGATTTCAATGTCAACTCATGATGCAATTGATGAAAATGTGAAAATTGATGAAAAAATTAAGCATTTTTTTAAACCAAAAAAGTAAGATGATTCAGTAGAACAAGTCATATCTAGTGTTGTAAATGCTATTTATTCTATAGAAAAAAAAATTGATAGAAAGATAATAATTCAGCACTTCATGCAATAACAATTTCTTTAGTTAATAAATCAACTTCAAATAAAATAATGTTGAGTAAGATTAGTAAATATATAAAAGTAAATCCCAAAACATTGATAAGAGCAGCTAAGAGAAGAGAAAGTATTGAAAATGATCCAATTTATCATTGTTGGAGTTTTAGTGGTAGACTCCCAAGGTCGGATATGAAATTAACTAATGAAATCAAATCTTAATTGAAAAATATTGGCATGATAATACAAGATTATCACCTAATATTAGATATGTTTTAAAATTAAGGGTGGGATCAAAAATCCATTACCCTCATCCAAAACATCTCTTAGATATGACTCAAACTAAATTTTATAAAATAAAAATAGATGATTCAATCTTACCAAATATTAGCACAAGTCAAAGATCATTTGAAAAATGTAAACCATGGTATGTTAGAATTAATAAACAACGAATCTCTTTTTTTTGTAAAACTCATGTACAATTTCATTATTATGATGATATTTTTTTATATATGTGTTGTACTTTGCATACTAACAAAATTATGTAGGAATGTGGTATTAGTATGCCACTTGAAACAATCAAGGACTTTATAGCAGGTTTGTTTTGTGAACCATCTAATGGACACTTATTTTATTTAAATGAATGTATTTCTAGACAATCCAATAGATGTGGTAACCTTTCATTGTTAGGAGAATGTATGCATGAAAGTAGTTTACATGAATTTGGATAACAATTAGTAGATGTTAAAAAAGTCAAAAATGTTGAATATTCTTTAAAGGATGGAAAAATCAGAAAATGTTGTGAGTTAATCATAGAAAAAATTATTGTGCACACATTCATTAAAGAACTAAAATATAATATTGTACCTAAATTTTTCAAACATTCTCAATATTCTTAATGGCTTGATGGTCAATTTTGTACATGTAAAAACACATTTCCAATTAGAACTATATTGTCAGTTGTTGATTTTGTAGAAACTATACTCTTGCTCCACAAGAGAAAATACAATACCAATAGTATAATCCAATGCAGGTAGCCATATTTGTACATATTGTATATAGACATGTAAATCATAGTACAAAAGATAATAGAATTTTTTTTAGAGTACCATTTTTATGTGAGTGATAATTGATTACACTCATCAGAGTTTGTTCAATATTGTTTTAATATATTTTATAAAAAATTAAAGAAAGAGAAATTAAAATGAGAGAACATCTCATATGGTTGGATAATTGTATGGGACAAATAAAAAATGCTAGAATGTTTTATTGGTTATGTAGAGCTCATAAGGAAAATAATATTCAACACGTGGATTTTTTTGAAGATGGAAATGGTAAAGGAGAACATGATGGAGCAACTGCATGTGTGAAAAGAGCTCATGGTAGAGAGCAACTAAAATTCAAGGATGCAACAAAATTCAGATATGCACGTGCAATTGTAGATTGGTGCAATACTAAATTATCTATAGGAACAAGTGAGAACTCAATAATTTGAAGCTTCTTTTGGTAAGTTGAAGAAGAGAATATTCTTACTTGACAAGATTATGAAAAAATTAATGGATCAACAAAATGGCATTATTTTAAGAGTTCGAATGCAAACATGTGGATAATATGGGCAA
Source organism: Sequoia sempervirens (assembly GCA_007258455.2). Classification (NCBI taxonomy): domain Eukaryota; kingdom Viridiplantae; phylum Streptophyta; class Pinopsida; order Cupressales; family Cupressaceae; genus Sequoia; species Sequoia sempervirens. The sequence continues at coordinate 76,694,844 of VDFB02000015.1, forward strand.
GGGAGCTTGCATTTTTTTATCAATTTTGTATTACAAGTGATCGGGAGGTGTGTGAAAATACATAATGGGTCAAAGAATGGCAACAAAGAGCCTTAACACCTACATCAACACATGATCAAAATGGAACAACAATTAAAAAGGATAATCAAGTGTTTGCTTCGAATGATTATGATCATGTTTCAAACCTTGTGCAAGGTATTAAATTGAATTCAATTTTTTTTATTCCATTATTTTGTAATATATATAATTTTATATGTATGCATGTTTATATCTGAATTATATGTCACTCTTTATTGAATTAAATATTTTTTTGTAGGACATGTATATGCTATTATTGCACTTGAGGGGAATGAAGAGGAGATAGAGTATTGGTTGGCTATATGTGTTGAGAGAAAACATAAGTGTGTACATCCTAGAGTGGATGATGACAATTTTGAGTATCCAGTTGGTTCAGTGGTTATTGTCAAGGCACCTAGCTAAGAAAACATCTAATAAGAAAGAATGGTTTTCCTGCATTTGAAGACTATGAAAGACACATGAATACTAATCATTAATCACATTTTATTTTGGAAACCAATATAAAACTAGTTAAATATCAAGGGATACCTGCTAATAAAGTTTTATGGACACTTTCAATGGATGAGCATGAGACAATCATAGATGCATTACAAAAAAGAGTGGATGCAGATGGTACAATGAAATAAATAAATATAGGTAAGTATATAGTTGTATATATTTAAATAATAGTCTATATATATAGTTAAAAATTTATCACATAGCTTAGAATCAAGGCTCATGTGTATATCCCCTTAATCCATCTTCTTGTGTTAGTCTTAAGCCATTTCCTAATTATAGTTAAATCATTTTTTGTTTCAAGTCTCCCAAAACTATATGCATTACAAAAAAGAGAGGATGCATGTATGTTACAATGGAATTTGAATAAATACATGTAACTATATAGTTCTATAAATTTAATTGATAGTGAAAATATAAATCTAATTAATTCATTGCCATTTTATAAAAAAGTTTAGAATTGATTGTATATCCCCTTTTCATATCCTCTTAGGTCCCCTTAAGTCATCCTTCATTATATACCCTTTTAAGCCATATCATAGTTATAGAACTAATAAATCCTCACATGACACATAATTTGAGTCAAGGCTCTTGTATCTCCCCTTAATCCATCCTCTTAGGACCCCTTAAATCATCATCTTATCTACCCTTAATCCATCCCATTGCATCCCCTTAATTCATTCTATTAACTCTCCTTAAGTCGTCTTCTTAGGACCCCTTAAGCCATCCTCTTAGGAGCCCTTAAGACATATCCTCTTAGGTACCCTAAATCCATCCTCTTGCATCCCCTTAATTCATTCTCTTAACTTCCCTTAATCCATCATCTTATGACCCCTTAAGACATATCCTCTTAGGAATCCTAAATCCATCCTCTTGCATCCCCTTAATTCATTCTATTGTTGAAGGTATAAGGTTTATGGTAGAGTGTATAGGTTTTATGACCTAGGCCTAAGTTTAGGGTTTAGAGTTGAGGGTAAATGATATAGTGTATAGGGTTGAGGGTATATTGTTTATGATTGAGTGTACAAGGTCAAGGTTTCAACCCCTAGGCTTTAGGGCCTAGGGTTGATGGATAGGGTTTAGGGTTGACAAGATGCTTTTAGTAACAAATATAAACAATTAATATGAAAATAAAATGATGATAAGATTCTTAGAATAGCAAATCTAAACACTTAAGATATGGTTGAGGGATACAGTTTAGGGTTGAGGGTCTATTATATAGGGTTTATTATATAGGCCTTATGGCCCAAGGTTGAGGGATAGGGGTCAAGAGGGTATATGGTATAGGGTTGAGGCTTGAGGGTTTATCTTATAGGCTTTAGGGCCTAGGGTTGAGGGTTGAGGGTATAAGGTTTAGGGTTGAGGGTATTTCATCTCCTTATGTCATTTTGTTAACTCCCCTCAAGCCATCCTCTTAGGAACTCTTAATTCATATCCTCTTAGGTACCCTAAATCCATCCTCTTGCATCACCTTAATTCATTCTCATAACTCCCCTTAAGGAATCATCTTAGGACCCCTTTATTCATCATCTTAGCTACCCTTAATCCATCCTCTTGTATCCCCTTAAGTCATTCTCTTAAATCCCATTAATCCATCCTCTTAGGACGCTTTAAGTAATATATCCTATTAGGTACCCTAAATCAATCCTTTTGCATCACCTTAAGTCATTCTCTTAACTTCACTTAAGCCATCATCTTAGGACCCTTTAAGTCATATATCCTCTTAGGTACCATAAATCAATCCTCTTGCATCCCCTTAAGTGATTCTCTTAACTCCCCTTAAGTCATTCTCTTAGATAGCCTAAATCCATCCTCTTGCATCTCCTTAAGTCATTATCTTAACTCCTCTTAATCCATCCTCTTAGGATCCCTTAAGCCATATCCTCTTAGGTCCCCTCAATTCATCCAAGATTTTGTACCCTTAAATCAGTCCTCTTGCATCCCCTTAAGTAATTTCCTAATTATATTTAATCATTTTTGTTTCGAGTCTCCCACAACTAGATGACATTGGTGGCCAATACTTGTGCATTTAACAACTCATGACAAAATATAGTATATAATTTTCACAATGATAGGCATTACTTGAATTTTTAAGGAGTTTCTAAGATCCAATTTTCTAACTTTTATTAATTTTTTCTTTCTTTGCCTGACTTGGAGTTAAATGACTTATAAAATATATAGTTAATTTACTTACATTAATTATTTTTGCAAGTTCCCATCAAGTCAATCCACCACATGATTGTCACTATACAAGATAATTGTATTTATATGCACATATGTTTCATCATGTTATAGTTGTATTAAACATCAATATGTTATATGTATCTTCGATGTATGAACTTCAATGAACTTATAAATCACATTTTATATTGTTCCAATTCTATCTTATACAAATTGTGTCTTTGATATATATTATTTTAGATTCTTATTTGACCATCTATATGTGACCTTGGTGTGAGGTCAATAAATTTCCAAGTTGTTAATTGCATTAGAGTTGGATTAAACTAAGTGTGTCCAAATCATTGTTGATTTTTCTATAGGTCATGAGATTCTCTCATTTATGGAAGGTTGTTACTCACATAGTCAAATAATTGAATTAATCCCTAATATCAACATAAGAATACTTTGGTAAGTTTTCATTAAGTGGCATATATGTCAAGTATAGATTTTTGTTTAGTGATGAATGTTTTCTAATTGGAAAATAGTTAAAACTAGGCCCTTACTTTGTAATGAATATGATTTAAATTATAAGGAATGTATTAAATTGTCACCCAACCATGTGATTTTATTGAACTTTGAAAGTTAATCATTTTGAGACATCTAAACTTCATTCAACAATGGCATCTAAATATTGTAATTTGATTAGACAAGAATTTATAGTGCATACTTGAAAAATCCATATGTGTGTGTGTGTGTGAGTGCATTTAATCATCATAATTTGAACATTTAAATGTGTGTGAGTGCATTTAATCAACTATATTAAATTCCACATGAAATGCTAGATATATCTAGAGCTAGTCTAGAATTTAAAACATGTATGAAAATGTATCTAGAAAAATATATTAAATTCAACTCATATTTATAAATACAAGTGATCATAACATAACATGTGAAATGTATGTCAAGTGGCACATATATAAATAAAATATAGATATATACACACACATGTGTATTCATGTACATATATAGTCTATAAATAAAACTATCTATCAAGATGATCAACCAAATCAAGTCTCCTCTTCATTCCATATGGACTAGATGGACCTATATCATGCTATAGAAGAGTAAAAAAAACTTGAAATTAGATAAAGTTAAAGAAATTTTGATTTAATTAAACATAACTGATAAAATCATGAAATTAAATTTTTAAATATAAATAATTGAAATTATGCATAAATTACCATCTGATCATGTGAATATACTATAAAATTTTGTTCAATGGGTGGTATAACTGTCGATTGAGGACCAAATTATTGAGCTACTAATTCCTAGATATTCAAATAAAGAAAATAATAGGTTAGAAAATATTAGTGATAAAAATTGATTTTAATTGAATATATATTTAAAAGAACTAAAAATTGTATAGGAAATTTAGTAAAGTTTAGGACCTCGAACGACATGGCCTAATGAAAATGACCCTAATCAAGAGCCTGCCTAGCACCTATCAGAATACTGCTATCATCCTGCATATATATATATATGAAACACATATATTTGAATATAAATATAAATTCAATTTAATTTGAATTTCAAAACTTAAAATAATTGTAGGACATCTAGTGAATTTTTAAAGTACATATAAATTTCAAACTTAGATAACTTTTGAAAACATGCATTAGAGATGGCCCATGCATAAAATTTGATGATGGCTTAGGAGCACCTGCCACACCTTTTGGTTGGCCAATCATGGATATCGCATGACCTCCCTACATAGATACAATATATTGTTTCACGCATGTCTACAATTGAATTAAATTATATGGATATAAATTAAAATATATAAATAAGAAATTGAATGATGCAACTTTAAATTAAAAATAGATCTATACATAAACAATTTCTAGGGTAAATATATATTTGTTTACTTGAGTGTAAGGTGTTCCCACTTGTACAGATGTCGATGTAAAACAAACACGATCATATCAAGATGACCTCCTATGGTCATGCATCTACACCGAACACTTCAAATTAATATTATATATAATTTAATGTTATTAAACATGAATTTCACACATTTCAAACAAATTAAAATGTGACTCAAGGTGTACATGTTGGAAGAATGAAGAAGAAAACCTTTGATGTGTTGTTATTGACGCCAACATTGTTTTTGAAAATTTTTCTAACTCAGTAAACAATTTTTGGTGACACTTTGATCCGGTAATTTGGTTTGGATTTTCTTGTATTATAAGATCAAATTATGCAGTCACAATATGTTTTTTAGGACTAATAAATATATCTATGTTCAATATTTCAACAATTTTGGTGGATCAGACTGAAAATTACAAATGACAAAAGTTCAAAAAATAATGTTTTGGCTCATACAGTACCAGATGATATGAGTTATCTAGTCTGCGCTCCTCTGGTGTTTGGATTCAGACCTAGCAATTTTGGGAGTTGGTTTACAAGTGTTAGTACTACATATATTCCAGATGGAGCATGCTTATACAATCATATGAATGATTGATGTTGGTTAGATTGGATTATTTTGTGATTAGGTCTAATCCTTGGCCGACCTAATACTTGAAATTGTGCTATGAAGATTAATATGTATTGTGGATGTTAAGGGGATCTATTTTAGATCTGTGTCAACCTAAATTCAAGTTTTGCACATTTTTTTAGTGCAAAGAAGTTTTGTTTTCAAGTATATTTTTGAATTAAAATAGAGGTGCATATAATTAGGCTGACCTAATTGATGTATACGGATGTAATAGGGTATATATGTGGAACAATTTTGAGTTGCATGATGGAAAAAGGAGAAGTGTAATGTGATATTTACGAAATCTGATATTGTGTGAACTTGCAAATTTGTATGTGTGAGATCAGAATAAGGGAAGAATTGTTGTGTATGTTGAGCAACTATTGAGTAGAGTAGAATTTTATATTCAGAGCCTCATTGGAACTGAATTCAACACAAGGAAGGTGCATCTTACATCATTTCACACTTTGGTTGTGTAGCCACTTTTGTCTTGTATCTATTTTTGGTTGTGAACCTTATAAGGATAGTGAGTCTTGGCAGTGATCCACTGTAATATCTTATAACTAGTTATAATATATTGTGAGCTAATCCTCACCATGGTTTTTCCCTTTTTGGGTTTTCCATGTAAAAATCCTAGTGTTCATGTGTTATGTGGTGTTGTGATTTCCTTTATGCTTTCATTCATAGTTGCAGTTAGATATTTTTATTATTATTGGTTGGATTATGACTAACTGGTTTAATAGAATATTGATCCACTCCCCCATCTCAGTATTTTGGGTGTTCAACAATTGGTATATGAGCCTAGTTCCTTTTAAAAATTCTAACATCTTGAGGAAGATCTTGGATTTTGAACACATGGATGACTAAACTATCCTATTCCTTCGGAATATTTTTTTGCAATTGAATATGAAGAAGGTGAGTGCATGTTTGACAAAGAAGAACTTAAAGTTGCTCTTGAAGATCTTGACAAAGTTGAAAGTGGGAACAAAATTTTGAAGGAAATCCTAGGAGAAGCAAATGAATGCATCAAAAAGTTGAGAGAACAAATCAAGAAGTTTAGAGAAAGAAAGACAATTTAATGAATAATTGAAGAAGGCAAATGAAGATATCACCAGACTAAAAGTTCAAGTGGAAGAAAAGAAGAGAATTGAGGATTTTTTGAATGCTAAGATACAAAGAAAGGGTGTTGAATGTACAAAGATTGAACAAGAAGTGGTAACCCTAAGATCAGATCTGGAGAAAGCTAGAGCTCATGAGGACAAATTCAAAACAAGTACTACAATGCTTGATGAACTAATTGCAATTCAGAAACCTTCTAAAGATATAGTTGGTTTGGGATTTGAAGAATGAAAAAGTTCTAAGACAAATTAGACACACAACAAGGTTGACAATCAGAAGCAAACTCAAGGAAATGGTAGATAGTTCAAGAATCAAATAAGCAATATTGGAAGACCTCCTATCAGATAACCAAATGCTCAAAGGTACCCATATTTCAATGGTATTTTTTTTCATGCAATAAATTTGGACATAAGGCTATAGAATGTAGAAGTAGAGTGAATTATAATGTTGGATTCTTTTCTAGACAATGTTTTGCATGCAAGAAATTTGGACATATAGCTACTGAGTGCAAAAGTCGGATGATGAATGGATTTAATACTAGTAGAATGTTCCAATCTTTCAATGGCTACTGTTATACATGCAATATATTTGGACATAAAGCTAACCAGTATAGATCAAGAATGAATAGAAGTTAGTTTGGTCATAAAAAAATTGTATGCTACAATTGCAACAAACTTGGATACATTTCAAGATTATGTAAAAGCAAGAATGGAAGGAAAACTAATTTGGAACTGAGGAATAAACCAATGAAGAAAGTTGATCCTATTGAAGTTAAGAAGGAAATGGAGAAGATTTAGAAGAAAAAAGAGCAACCTAAGAACAAGGATGAATCAAATGCATCTGTACCTACATCTGGTGCAAATAATTCTTCTAAATACTAAGCCCATGTCAAGGCTTAGAGGGAGCAAAAATAGAAAAATATAACAACCCCCATGAATCTTGAGGTGTCAAGTAGTGACATGAAGATATATGGTGAAAAATGGTATTATTAAGATTTTGGAAAAGATTATGGTAGAAAATATGCAAATATGAAATATTACAGAGCAATTTAGGGTTTACAGTGTATCAGTGAAGTGTTTTCCAGCTTTTTGGGAATTTGAAGCATTCAATGCAAAATTATGGTAGATTGGTAATGTATAAAGTGAAATCCTTAGTCATTTTAAATCACTTTTTCACATTTGAAAGAAATCAAAGTGGATTGAGAAGTGATTGAAGGCGATTCGAAGTGAATTGGTTCACACCCTAGTTCTTGTTGAGAGCAAAAAGTATTCACAACTATTTGTACTTTGTGGGTTTGTATTAGAAGTGATTTTACAAGAATTTGAAGGTAGAAATGAGGTTATAATGGCTACACCGATCATAGTTGAGATTACTAAAAGACCTAGACTGAAGTTTGTGAGGTTTTCATGGAAAGTTTTCAATAATGACCCTAAGGTGCATTTTTGAAGATCCCAATTAAGGTTTTTCCCACTAAAGAAACTAGGACCTATATACATGGAAAATTGGAAGAGTATGATCACCAAGTACTTAAAGATCAATGGTCTAATGAGTTAACTAAAGATGACTTTTTGGTGAAACTAGGACATGTAAACCTAGTGTGAAAGAAGCCAGACATTTGGAACTAGTCTCCTAATTTTAGCAATGATTTGGATGCAAAGTATGTGAGGATAGCCCTAAGAAAAATGCATGAAAAATTCATGTGGATTGATATGCCTAGATTGATTTCAAAGAATGTAATTAAGGTTGTGACCAGATTATGTGATATCATACCTATACCAATGTTGAAGTCTATGAAGAATGGTGTGGTTATGCAGCTAACTGGTGACACATTTGACAGGAGAGAACTAACAACTAAACCAATCACCAATCATGTAGTGAAGTATGCATCTATCATGATTGGGCTCAAAATCTACTTCCAAAATAGAGAGAACTCAATATCTACAACTGCAATATATGTTGCTCATGACATGGTAGTAAATGGGAAATATTATGATTTGTGTGAGTTGCTTCAAAAACAACTTCTGGAGAACTTGCATTAGACTAAAAAAAAGAAATATACTTTTAAGTATGGAACATCAATTGTTTTCCTGATTTTCTAATTTCTGGGGGAGATACCCGAAAGTAAAAACATTGTATGGTCCATAGAATCAGACAAGTAGCACATCATTTTTTTTACTATTTACACAACATTAGAGATTATAATGCACAGGTTGATGCATTGACTGCATTTTTCTCAGTATTATAAAGGAACATGTATGAGAGAGAGAATTCATAAGAGTTTAGTGGAGAAGTATGCAAATGACAACCTTTCTTGTATCCACTGATGAATGCATAATATAGGTGGTAGAACCCAGAGCAATATGGATTGAACCTTTGGGATATGATATTGCTAAGAAAGAGGCTGAGAGATACATTGAAATATTGTTAAACATCCCTAAGGACCCCTATCTACCTAGACATGGTACATATGAGGATAAATCTACTGAAGTGTACTTGGAGACCTCAACATTTGCTAGAAAAAAAGGGTAAACAAACAAGTTTAACAACTCTTTTGAATGAATGACCTCTCGAAAGAAGAAGCTGATAGATTAAGGGAAGTTGCAGCAGAAAGCTGGTGAGTCCTTTGGACCACATAGATCAAGAAGATCAACTTCCACCCTTGCCTCTGCATTGCCAAAACCTACTACCACAACTTTCATTAAAGGGAAGAAGGTGGATCCCAGTGCTCTGGCTACAATTGATGTGTTTGCACCCTTTAGACCCAACACCTAGACCACAAAGAGGGAAAATGCACCTTTGGTAGCACCTCCTGCTACCTCTGGAAGAAGAAAGAAATAGAAAACATCTAGAGATCATAACCTAAGTGATGTTGTGTAAGAGGAAATTGAACTTGGTTTAGAAGAAGAACAACAACAATTGAAAAGAAAGAGAAGAGCAATGTGTCCACAGTGGTGAAGGTGCCTTACAAGAGGCTAGCATTAAAGCAAAGAAGGCCAAAATCAATATTGTGGATACCTCTAAAGAAGAGGAGATAGAAAAGGAGAAAGAAACTTCTACAATTCATGTGCACAAGAATCTTGACAAGAAAGAGGAGAAGAAAATAGATGAAGGCACATCAAAGCCTGAGAAGAAGAAGTCCAAGACTCCTCCGGTAAGAGCCCATTCACCTATAAAGTTAGAATTTTTGGTTAACAATATGTTTGAGAATTATAGCTTATTAGAAGCCACTACCAAATTTTATAAAGAAGTTGATGGGGGAGATCAAAAAACAATTATAGATGTCATTATTCAATATATGATCATTTTGGATGACAATATGGACAACATGAAGAAGGTGACTAATGTTGTATGGAAAGCCCTAGTGAGAAGAAGACATGAAGATATTAAAGAAAAAAACAAGATCAAAACAAATTATTTTAATGATATTAAATCCTCTTCGTCTGAGGATGATAAGGCTACCCTATTGGAAGCATACACAAAGCATTTTAGGGTAAGCAAAGAGTTACCATTCTTATGACCAGAGAAAAGGATAGTATAGAGAAGTTGAAACAAGAAATTTTTGACACAGTGAGAGATATGGCACTAAAATTTGGGATGATTGTTGGTTCTTCATCTGATATAGTTCAAGTCAAGGAGATTGATAAAGATAAATCTACTAATGCAAAGGAAAATATGAACCTCCCATATCTAATTTACCTATTTTCCAAGAAGTAGTAGTAGAAGAGGTAAATGTTTATTCTACAAAAGAGACTCCACATTTGGATGTTTTAGGGAACATAGTTGATGATACACATGCTCCTTCGGAGATATATTCTCCTCTGGAAGACACTAAGAACACAACCGACGAGAATATTGAAGATCAAAATAAGAATGATGTCAATGATAATGCTAAAGATCACCATGACAAACAAAATGAGGATACCAAAAATGAAGGTGAAGAAAATAAAAATGGAAAAGAAGAAGAAGGTAAAGATGAAAAGAACAATGATAAGAAAGATGATGAAGATAAAAAGGAGGATGAAAACAAAGACATTCAAAAGGAAAACGCCTTCAAAAAAGAAGAAGAGAAAGAAGAGAACAAAGAAGAATCTGAGGTTGAAAGAAATGAAGAATGATCCCAAAAGACCACAGAGCCAACAAAGTCATTTGGAGAATCCTCTGGAAACACTCTCAAGGGTCTTCTGATAAGACAAATAAGGATTCAACTAGTCATTCCTCCCCAGATGGTTCAACTCCAGTCGCAACAATGTTGTGTAGATCTGAATAGTATCTCACCTATTCAGAGAATGGAGCTTGGAGATACTTTTATTGCATCTGGGAGAATGGAAATTATAGAAACCCATCAGAAGGGGACTGAGCTAATCAATGATGTCATCAAGGCTTTACAAGATGCAACCCCCAATACCATTATTGATGATTCTCTAACACCTGTTGAGAATTTGAAATTTTTGGTTGATTCATTCAGGGAATATACCTCTAGCTTAAAGGAGCAGGCTACAAAAGAAGTCAAGGCAAGGCTTGCAGAGAAAATATTGCTTGAGATTCAAGACAGGTGTGCAACTGCACATAGCAAGGTGATGAAATGCTTGGAAGAAATAAAGGAATGTGAAGATGAGGCTCAGACATTATTCTTGTATTGCATGAGATGGTTGAATGCCACTCAAGGCATTAAGGGCCTAATGGACTCAATAGAGTCATAATTAACTAATGCCTCTAGAGTTTATGACCTTACAAAAGATAGAAACTATGCCTCTTGTACTTCCATTTCAGACTTGAAAAACATATTTTTTACCTTACAAAGATAGAAAGAGGATGTTATAAGTCAATTTGGATAGCTTGGAGACCTGGAAAAGTGAAAGCATATACCAATAGCAAGTGCTCTCACTAAAGCTGAAAAACTTCAAAAGAAAAATCTTAATCTGACTACTCCAGAAGAGGGAGAGGATAGTTTGGTGGAGTTGGAATCAATGTATAAGGCGCTTGCTACAACAAAGAAGAGTTGGGATGAAGGGAGATCTACTTGGGAAGCCATTCTCAAGGAACTTGAAGGTGATTACTTCTCTGAGTGAACACATTTCACCTTGTATATTATTACTCTATTTCAATTGCTTTCTGTCTTTTCTTTCTTGTACATATGATCAAATGTAATTCTTGGGATAACTCCCTAAGGGGGAGCTAGTCATTTCATTTTAGTTGTCTTTTTGTACATGTGTCTCATCGGCACACCCTATGTCCTTGATGTCAAATGGGGAGAAGTTTAGAAAAATTTTGGTGCTAGAGTTGCATTAGAGAATTTTTGAGAAGCCAGAAAATGTTATGGTGCTATAACTGTTGTGTAACTGAGTTTTTGGGAGAAGTTTTGATGTATGTTTGAAAAGGGGAGTTCAACAAGTCTTTGAAGACAATTTTGAAGTTGAATTTTTGGAGATTCATTGTTGGTACATGTTTCCATAAATGAAAAAGGGGGAGATCATTGGAAGAATGAAGAAGAAACCTTTTGATGTGTTGTCATTGATGCCAACATTGTTTGTTGACAGTTTAAATGACTAATTTGATAAACAGTTTTTGGAGACACCTTGATCTGGTAATTTGGTTCAAATTTTCTTGTATTATAATAGCAGCTTATGCAATCATAGTATGTTGTTTAGGACTCATAAATACATCTATGTTCAATATTTTATCAATTTTGGTTGAACTGACTGAAAGTTATAGGCTAAAAGCACAAAGTTGTGTCACACTTTCAACCAACTTATCAACACAATTGAATTTAAGTATTTCTAACTAAAAATAAATTTTGTTCAAACATATGATCTAGTAAGATTCATTCTAGCTAAGTTAGATACTTCCAAAACTTTTTCAACTAAAATTGTTGCCTAAAAATATATGGAGCACCACTTTGAGTCCAATTTACCAAACAATTAAAATTATTTAAAAAACTTGAAGTTTCAATAACTCCTATTAATGTAAATAACATTTTTTTTTTAAATATAAAAAAAACACCCTTTTGTAGATCCATAAGTGTAGTTTTCAAAAATATATTCATTTTAATAGTTTAATTATTATTTATATTTTATTTTTTATTTTTACTAAAAGTAGGTTATCAACAAAAATATTAGGTTGATTACCATGCCAAGGAAAAATACTAAAACTTATTAAAAAAAATTTAAAAAATATGATGCACTAGATAAAAGAACCTCTTTCAAGATGGTATATTTTTTTTTCCATTTTAGATAAATATTTAATATGAAAGTTGACGTCCAGTGGAAACAACTGTTTTTTTATTCACACATTGTAATATTTATTTAAAAATATATATTTATCAAAATTGGAAAAAAAAAATCCATTCACTAAAGTTTCAAGTTATAAATACACAAAAAAATTGAAAGAAAAAAAAAAATTACTATAAAAAGTTTTCAACATTTTATCAATGACTAAATTATAGTGTTAATTTGTTAAAAACTAGTTTAAAATAATTTTTTAATTTTTTTTTAAAAATACAAACATAAAATATACTAAAAAATACATATTTAACTAGTTTACATCATTTCAAAATTCAAAACATATATGCCACTTTTTAGTGATTCAAGTTTAAAAGTTGGACCAGTGTTGGTCATTTCCTTTATAAAGTGTGACACAACTTTGTCCTTTTATCCCACAAATGATAGAAGTTTGGCAAACAATGTTTTGGCTTATATAGTGCAAGATGATATGAGTTATCTAGTCCGCATTTCTCTAGTGTTTGGATTTAGACCTAGTAATTTTGGGAGTTGGTTTATAGGTTTCAGTACTACATATATCCCAAATGGCATGTGCTTATATGATCATATGGATGATTGATGTTGGTTAGATTGGCTTATTTTGTGATTAGGTCTAATCCCTAACTAGCTTAATACTTGAAATTGTGCTATGAAGACTAATACATATTATGGATGTTAAGGAGATCTATTTTAGATCCATGCTGACCTAAATTCAAGTTTTGCACAATTTTTTTAGCGCGAAGAAGTTTTGTTTTCAAATATGAAGTCAAAAAAGTGTTTTTGAATTAAAATAGAGTTGCATCTAATTAGGCTAACCTAATTAAGGTATGTAGATGTAATATGGTATATATGTGGAATAGTTTTGAGTTGCATGATGGAATAAGAAGTGTAATGTGATATGTGCAAAATTTGATATTGTGCGAACTTGTGAATTTGTATGTGTGAGATTAGAATAAGGGCATAATTGCTATGTATGTTGAGTGACTGTTGAGCAAAGCAGTATTTTATATTCAGAGCCGCATTAGAACTGAATTCAGCACAAGGAAGGTGCATCTTACATCAGCTCACACTTTGGATATGTAGCCACTTTTGTTGTGTATCTATTTCTGGCTATGAGCCTTATTAGGATAGTGAGTCTTGGCAATGAGCCCCTGTAATATGTTATAACCAGTTGTAATATATTGTGAGCTAATCCTCACCATGGTTTTTCCCGTTTTGGTTTTTCCACGTAAAAAATCCTGGTGTTCATGTGTTATGTGGTGGTGTGATTTCCTTCATATTTTCATTCATAGCTATAGTTATATATGTTTTGATTATTGGTTGGATTATGACTAAATGGTTTAATAGAATACCGATTCACCCCATATCGTAGTATTCTAGGTGTTCAATAGTACATACTTGTGTAGGATGATCATAGAAATATAGAAAATCCAAAAATTATTCCACCTCTCATCATGTAGGTGCATTTGAAGTTGATGCCTATGTAGGCCCATAGCATGGATGACTACAACTCTGATAAAAATGTGGTTGTGGCACATGTGAGCTGCTAGGACCATCTCCTCCATGCTCTCTATCACCCACTTTAGTTTCCATGTGGGTAGCTTGATTAGTGATATCACTTGAGAGAGAACTTAATGCTCCTAATGTCGACATCATCACTTGATGCTGAAATGGAGTCAAAATACTAGGAGATAGAGAAGCAATAATAAATGGAATTAGAGAACATCATTGAGGATCAACATGTGCTCCTACTCTATGTTGGGGCATGCCACACCCAACTCCTTGAGATGACCTCATATCAAAATAATTGAGTTTATTACCCAACTCAAACTCAACCCATAATTTTCTCAAAAAATAAAGGGGCACCTCACAATTAGCATGTGGTGGAGTATCAAAGACCATTCACCATCTATCCCAAAAATATGCAACTATTTGTGGGTGCCTACACTATTTAATTGAAATTCATTTTTTATTCGGAGAAATTGGTTGGTTAGTATGGGGGTTAATGAAATTTTGGTTAAAGGTTTGTTTTCTAATATGAAGGTCCAAGATCTCTCTATAAGATAGCCCATCTATATAAAATTATCTCCTCTCTTCTCTCCATTGGTGGCAACTATATGAATCTAAATTGATGGATCAAACAAAGTCAACAATAATTTGCATCAAAGATGAAAATCATGCTAGATGGGGGGAATATTAGGCTCAGTTTTTATCAAATTGATCTTTTCTTGAATGATATTTATGTTTTATTTGATGTTTTCTCACAACTGAGTGTCATCAAATATATGAGGTGGGGGGTTAGAAGGTGGAGAGGGTGGAGGTGTGGGGTTTTGAGGTGGCGGGTTATGATTTTGAGAGGGTGGAGGTGAGGGGTTTCAAGGTTGGTCATTATGTAAGAGATCCTCTATAGTAAAGTCATTGGCTAATGGTAATTGCTCCATGTTGAAAGGGGCTCTGTAAGTTATACAAAGAAAAAATATATCAACAAACTAATTAAATAATGTACACAATTTGAACTAAAAATCACATTGAACACACAAATTCAAAATACATCAGTTAAAGACACATTCAAATTTAGCATTAAAATAAAAAATATGAATCTATACTAATTTATGTCATAAAAAATACAAACAATTCTCCTCCCCTAACATACATTAAATTATTCATACCCATGACACTCAATGAAATAATAAAAACATATGAATACCAACTTCCCTTCCCTCTAATACTATTAATCTTCCCCCTTCATCCCATACTTTTGCTAGTAACCCTAAAGAATACGATCTCATGGAGCAATTGCAATCCACACAAGCTAAAATATCTCTTTTGGAACTATTTTAGAATTCTCATTCTCTTAAAGACATCATCCAACAAGCCTTAAACAAAATATTACATTGCCTATCACTTGATAGGTCATGGACCAAAATTAAAACACACATTTTTCTATCACACCTAGTAAACTCACTTAAATGATATTCTCCAAGTGGATGACTATGGCTCCATGAATGTGCGTCAAGTAGTTGGGATCCTATATTCCACCATGTATCTAGAATTTTCTATTCTATTTTCATGTGTTCTTAATCATCACATGTATGTTTTCAATCCAAAGATTTAGTTGGAACCTATATCATGTTATTTACTATGTAACAATTTAAGTTGTTTGAATGATGTGACAACTATTTAAGAATTGTGATAATTATTAATTTTACCTACTTAATTATAGGTCCTAAGAGGGGTCATGTATGGAACCACATAAAATTTGGAGACACCTATCTTAAAATATATAAAAGTGATAATGTTGCATGTTACTAGTAAATTTGCACACTAAAATTATATAATGTACCAACTCCCAAGGTTAACCAATGCGAAAAACATTTAAGTTTGAGTTGCTAGATCCTTATCACAATAATCTATAGGTTTTTAATGTATATCACCATAATTTATTCTATACCTTTTGTGTATTAAAGATGTCTATTTTTTTAGTATAAACAAAATTAGAAGAGAAAGTAAGTAGGAGCAAAGAAAAAAGGGACCTATCTAATATTAAACAACTTGAAAGAGGAAATAATCTAGGAAGATTAGAAGAATAAGATGGAGGTATAAAAAGATATGTTGATGAGAAAGGTGAAAATAGAAGATATGCATTAATTGATCTATAATAGGATCTAGCTTGTGACTAAAGGTTAAATCCTAAATATGTAGTCTAGCTCTTATGTGAATTGAATAAATAATATTAAAATTCTCTCTACATGATATTTTTACTAATTAAATTGTTATGTCTAAACAAAGTTTAGATTTGAAATTTCTAATTGTATAATCCCTAATTAGAGCCTTTGACCTTAAAACTACATTAGTTTATATAATTAAAATTTTAGAAAAGTTTGGTATTAGTTTCTTAAAGAAAGGTAGTAAGGTTTCTATTGAAGGAATATTATAAAATTTAGTGTTGTAGGTCTTCTAGTAGGATATTGATAGAAGATTCTCGTGAAGTTTAATTTTTGTGTGGACTAACCAACAAAAATTGAGCCAATTCACATCAAGTTTGAAACATTTTATCTATAAGGATAGATAAAGGCCATAATTATGTTACTAAATAAATTGGTGAACCACTTACTATGATTGGTAATGCCTATATTTTGTTGGATGTGGTAGAAGAGGATATAAGGATCTAGGTATTATGAGTCATAGATTAGATGATAGTGATGATGAACATAAGTGGGGATTAGGTGATAAAGTTATTATTGAAGATAAATATAGACAAGGATGAGTGATAACATCCTTCACTAGAATTGGTAAGAAAATGGAATAGATTTAGATAATTATTTTGGTCTAGCCTAGACCTTAAAGAATTAAATGATTGGATTAGTGATATTGAAGAATATTTTGAACATGAGGATATTTATGACCCTAATAAAATATTTTTTTGCAAATATAAAGTTGAAATTTCATGTTACAATATGGTGGAAGGAAACTTGGGTTGATAATAATATGAAAGATAAGCCTAAAATTTTAAAAAATAGGATAAAATGATAAATAATTTTAAACTTAATTTTATCCTTGAAAATTATTAATGATATACTAAAGAGGTTATAAAATTTGAGACAAAAAAATTGTGTCTTACATGCCAAGGAGTATTATAAGTTATCTATTAGAGCTCATGGAATTATGAATATTACCAAGAGACTATATCTAGATATAGAACAATGGTTTAAGGGGATAAATTCAAGAAGAATTGAGTATGTCACTTGTATCTAGTGAATTGATGAAGCCTATTAGTTTTACTTGAAGTATGAAGATAATTTGAACAACATATTTTAGACCAAATAGAATAAATGAGAGATCTAATTAGCCAATTTTCTAGAGGAACTCATAATAATGATGTATAATAGATTGTTTTAGTTTTAGGGTTTAGGGTTTTAGTTTTTAGGTCTATGTTTTGTGGTTTAGGGTTTAGGGTTTTAGTTTTTAGGTATAGATTTTGTGGTTTATAGTTTAGGATATGGGGTTTGTGGTTTATATTGATGAATATGTTTACAAATAGAATTTAAAAACTATAGAATGAACAAGCTAATTACAACAATTAAAATAAATAAACTCTAAACCATAATGACAAATAAAAACGTTAAATATAAAGCAAAAAAAAATAGGAAAACCAACCTGGAGGTCGTTGAGGTCAAATATGTCAAAGGGAGGAGGTGACAGGCACAATTTGGTGGCGTATAGTGCTTTAGAAACATGTACCCATTACCTTTAGTCGCTCTCTGTCGCCTCAGAACTTGCAAGTGAAAATGAGCTTATAATAGTCATTTTGTTAAAACATTTTTTGAAATGCATACCCATTTCATAAAGCATACCAATTTTATAAAGTGTACCAGTTTTATAATGGGTGCCCATTTCTAAATGGGTACCCATTTATTAGCAGGTACCCAAAGCGGAACAAATGCCCATTTGGATTTAGGCTTGGGAACCCGTTCTTAAGTGAGTACCCATTTTTTTCAATATGGGTATGCGTTCCTTTTGGCTTTTCTTTTTGGCTGAAACTTCCCCTCTTCGTGGACCCAACTTCTTGCTTTTACCCATTAGTTAACTAGTATTTGTAAAAAAATAAGTAATATTTATAAAAATAAGTTTTGTTTTAAATTTAAATAAATATTTTACATAAATAATTATATGAAATAAATAAATGTATTTAGATTATTGTTGGTATTCTAGAAGAGGTTATCAATTGTTTCATCCTTGAATTAGAAAATTAGGATGTTTTAGTTGAATGCATCATATTAAAAATATTTTTTTTAACAATAAGATTTGTTTATATAATTACAAAATCTATAATTGTGGGTCTAGTCTTTTGTATAAATATGATCTAACAATATGGATATAAAATTTTCTAAATCTCAAATCTAACAGCTATTGAACTTGATTTTGAATCTACATAAAAACTTTGGTGTCTATAAAGAGTTTGTAAATGACTAGAAATATTTCTCGTTTTTGTTTAACTCTTAAGATTGATTTAACAATTCAATCTCCAAATCAAAAGTAACAATCATTCATATCCTATGTCTATAATATTGTTGTAATCTACAATAGTTTAATGCTTCTTGATGTATGCAAGAGATGTCTTTATATTCTATATTGATCAAATGAATTAGGATTAATGTTTGAATACCACAACCAAGATGCAAATAAAATGTTTTGCACTTCAAGTTAATACATAAAAGTTAGATGAAGAGAAATATGTGGACCAAAATTTTAAAATTGAAAATTGAAAAGTAGGTTCACTTTCATACACGAGAGAAATTACTTGAGCTAATTCCACAAATCATAAATTTGAACTTGGATAAAAAGAAAAAACTAAAAGTCACAATTAACTCTTAGAATGAATCTAAATAGAAGCATATATTATTTAAAAGCATGTACCTAACAATTTCTGATAAAAACACACCACTTATACACTTGTCATTGCATAAAAATGACCAAATTAAAATAAACCTAAAATTTAAATAAAAACTAAATGTATAATTTTCATCATTGTAATATATTTATAAGTTGTATGTTCTAAAATATATTTATAAATAATATTAAAAATAAGAAACATAATACAAAAAATATGGAATACTCTTTTGTGAAAAATTATAAGACTAAAAATTTCACACAATTAAATTAAAAAAGGAGTCAATCAGCATTAGCTATATAGTTATATTATCTAATAATCAATCAGCATTAGTCATACAGTTATATTTTCTATTAAATAAATTGCACAATGCATTTGCTATCTTCAGCAGCGCCCATTAAAGGAAAAGGACATTTATAATGGCGTGGGGAATATGTCAGCCAACTGTAATTTCTGTTGTCCAAGAAGTTCAGAGATGTCCATTAAAACTGCTCAATCATTATTTTTAATTTGGAAAAGTTGAATTGGATGGCCATATGAGTGCTTCAACTTAAATGGCAGGAAAACAAGATCTCTCCAATAAGTTTGTTAATAGGTTGAATTGGAATGGCATTGCTGTCTTGCATTAATAGGTTGAATTGGATGGCCATATGCACGTTTATAGAGTGTTTGAAAACAAGTTCTCTCCAATAAGTTTGTTAATGGTCAATTTACTGACGATTTGTTGCTCAGTTTCTAAGAAAGAAGATAATGTCAATAGGCTCTTCAATATTTGGATATCTTTTGGTTCTAAGTATTTAATGGTGGAAAATTTAGTGTCATTTGAGAATGCTTTTCATCTTTGTTTTAATTGGTTCATTTTTCTTTGGGTTAGAAATGGATTGATCATATCTAGACACTTCTAAATTTTTTAGTATTTTCTTATTTTTCATGTTTCTTTATTTTCTTTGTGGGAATTTATTGTCTAAGGGAAGGGTATCAGTAGTTGTTATAGCTAACTTCGTGCACTCTAACCTCTTAAATGGTATGTTGGATTTCGACGATTTTTTTTGGGTTTCTTTGTATGTGACTTAAGAGTTTGTAGCTATTGTTTTGGCTTTTGGATAGTTATGACAAACATGAGAGGATTCATTATGTACATAAAGGTCAAAAAGTTGTCATTTCAAGGTGACGTTTGATACATATTTTCTATTGCCTTGATAACTGTTCACTTTGACCACCAAAAAAAAAAAAAATTGCATAATTGTTCCAATATGTACATTCAAATTCCCTAGTAATCATGCGCTATTGGTACCAATAAAGTTTCACAACTCCTCCAATTAAGTACTTTTTTTATAACTACTAGGTATAAAGTGGACAACTATTGGTACATTTGGAATTTTTTACTGGAGTTTTAATTAGCAACTACCCATGTTTGTTATTCTTCCTGCTAGGTTATCTCAAAAGCTTCTTATTAAAACCTTGAGAATATTTTAATACTTTTTAAAGGCCTCGTTTGATTAGGGAAATTTTTCACAAGGTTTCTTTGGAGTTCTATTGTCTCCCTCAAGATTTAGGTGGACTTGACCTTACTAACATTAAGCTTTAGGAAATCATTTTGTGTGTTAAGTGGGTTATTAGAGTCATAGAGGAGAGTGAAGCCTAGAAAGTCCTACTTGTTCATTGTATTTCTTCTAGTGCTCCTTATTATTGTAAAGTGTATAGAAATATGAGCTTTCAATCTATTCTCATTATGGAGAAACCTATTCAAGTTCAAGGCACATTTCTGATTAAAATCATATCGAAGGTTTGGGAAGCAATTAGGTCATAGATTCTATTGAAAGTGAATGAATTTTGTAATAGATTATCTACCAATTGACAAGCCATTTGATGGTCTATTGCCATCACTTGCTAAAATAGACTTCTTGCTAAAGCTCTTTTAGTTTGTACCTTATAGTTCATTCACAAGGGCATTGAAACTCTCTTAGATACTTTTTCAATGACCAATTTTTATTATTTTTTATCTTGGCATAAGGCCAAAATGAAACTATCAAGGTTTCAATCATTTTATACTATTGTTGATTCTATTCCAACAAAAAAGCTTCCAAAAATTGAGGCTAGTTGCAATTAACCCTAGTGAAAATATAGGAATTCATATATTGACACCTCATAACTACAACTCAAGTAAACTATATTCATGGCACTCTTCCAATATACATATGATAAAAAAAGCTTAATGACATATGGTCTTTATATTCTTTGACTAATTCATGGCAACATAAATTCTAAATTGTTTGGACAACCATTATTGAATCAAAACTTGGTCACTTTTCTTGGTGTCTTTTCTATTAGGATCTTTCCATTGGATTTGAATTGATCCATTTGTGAATTATCAATCCTCATTGTCAACTTTGGAAGCACCAAGGAACTCTCAAGAATCCCTTTTTTTTTTTTTACTAGAGCCAAATTTTCCTAGTATTGGATCTACAACTTCTTTAACCCTTTCAAACTAGAGCCTATTTCTTGGGATATGATTCTTTTAATTCTATTTTAACACAAAATTCTTGCTAAATTGACTAACATATGACATGATTTTAAAATTAAAATGTTGTGCATAGAAAGATAGAAATTGAACTCTCTTTTTGGAACTTATGTTGGCATTCATGAATTATTTAAGTATTTCAGCCTAAAGCTTGTTTCTTGGTATATGCTTCTCTTGGGGGATATTCCCAAAATTCCTACTAAATCCACCCACATATGACACTTTCAAAGTGAAAATATTGTGAATGTAAATATAGAAATTCAAATATATTTTTAGGAGCTTGTGTTGATATTTATTTCTCTATGTATACTAAAGTCATGATCTGTTCTAATGTTCTCACGTAAATGAGTAAGTGCATGCTAATAAAGTTTCTCTTGAAGTTGCTAACATATAGGTGTTCCTTGATCAATATGGTAATGCATCATGTATAATTCATAGATTCTTGGAATTGACCTCTCTTTGACAAGGGTTGATTCCCTTCACAAGGCAAAATTTAGTCATATGTTAAAGGAACGCCCTTATCCATTAATTCAAAGGAATATATTTTGACCCATCTCCTAGTAAACCTAAGAACTAGTTTCATTATCTTATTGAGCCAAAAACAATCAGGAAGCATAATTTTTTTGTTAAAGAGCTCCATATACTCTCCTTGATAAACTAGTTTCCCATCATCTACTAATTGGTCGCGTACCATCATGACTTGAAATTTCCTGATTTAGTCTAGAGGAAGCCTTGAATAAGAGTTTTTCTTCACTTCATGTTCATCTAAGAAATTTTCCCAATAATCTTCAATATCCACCTTATGTCTATACTACCTTCCAATAATCTTTTTCAATTTATCATAAGGGTCAAAGTACTTTCTAGAATGATGGAATTATAGATGAAATAATTGCATCTCTACATCAAATCGTTCTATAGATTGGGAAGAAGGGTAGGAAAATGCTCCCTTTCTGACAATAAGAGGTTACGAAACACTGACTTGATGCATATCCTTTATAATTTTATTTGAAGTACATAACTTCCTAGTCACCTAAAGCAACACCATTTTTTCCAATAGGGTATTTAGGAAGCATATATGGTGCTCCAGAAAAACCTTCTATCCTCAAATAAGTGAGACCAACTATATAGCCTGGTTTGACAACCTTTTTCTTGGGTCTCCCTGTAAATTTTTTACAATATATGTTGTGAATGCATCATTTACTCTTCTTTAATGGGATGAGGAGTTATGAAATTGCAATTGAGCATAAAAATCATAAAATTTGATTTGTCCCAAGGTATTACTAATATTTTAGACACAAATCCCTCAATATATGAAGTTCCTTGTCAACATGTATACTATATATGATGTCATGTGAAAAATTTCAATATCTTTTAATATCATAAATTTAGTGTGAATGTTATCATTGTTGAATTTTGTTCAATGTATCTTATTATCACCCCTTATTACTCCTTAAATGAAATAGAACATCCAACCCTAAAATATAGAAGCTAGCCCTAAGACCATAATTATTCCTAGCAAAGTGACCATATCATTGATTTCTATAATAGAGTCACTTTTGTATGATTATTTGGCATCTGAACCACTGACTCCTTTGGCTTCTTCATCTAATGTTTATTGATAATCTTTAGACATTTCTTAGATCCTTGATCATAATTTTTTTGCCTTGTTCCTTGGCCATTTTTCATAGTAGGATGGGTAGGAATTCACAAAGCCTTTGTGATTGCTACAATAGACAAATATACTAAGACTCTTTCATTAGAAGAAATGATCTTTCTAGATTCAGAAAAATAATTCTCTCTACACTCCATGATCAAATTTGATCACTAGATTGATGTAGGGAAACCAAAAAAATTGTGCAATTCTATTATCAACCAAATTCTTAGCCTTTAGGGAAGGGTTCTTTGCAAACATTATCTCTCTAAAGACTTTAATATCTACATGCCCTAGGTCAATATCTCCCACAAAGTTCCATCTTGAAGTGAGTGTTGTTTCGGGGTATATCCTCTTCAATTTGTACTTCATCCTAGCAACTCTTGATACTTAGATCTACTTGAAAGGACTTAATAAATATCTTATAAACTATTGTTCACATATAAAAACATCTTATACATGACATTCATAATCATTAAAATATTATAAGATCATAACTTTCTTAAGAAAATTTTATTGGTCAACTCAAGATTATGCAAGATAAATCCCATAAGAAAACACTAAGAAGTTGCAAAATATTAATCAAAATGACCACTTTCAATATTCACTAAGTCATTGCAGAAAAATTAGATAAGTCAGACTATGCAAAAGTTTTGGGTGATATGGAATATATTCTTTAAAGATCATCAAATCTCTTCAATGAAAGTTTTCACAAAGGAATTTACGAGTATAAGTGGATTTGTGGAAATTGGTGAAAGTAATGGATGGTTTTGAAGCTTTGAAGGGGGCTTGGATATATGCTACTAATCCTCAAATCTTCGCAATGGAAATTTTGAGGAATCTTTTATGGCTCTAGAGGAACAAATATCATTGTAGAAGTTTGAAAACTCATTCAAATTGTGGAAAATTGGGTGTGAATGGATATATCCCCTATCAAAAAGAAGCTTTCCAAGACAAAATAAAAATGGATTATGAATACTAAAAGGGTAAGTGGAGATAGGGATGCAATATAGATAATATAGTATTTTAATGATGACACAAATATATCTGAACATCACATGAATTCACACATAAAATTCACCCCAAATGAAATTAAATCAACTAAAATGATTATGGGAAGAAAATGAAGACCAATGGAGATATCAAAATTTTGATAATTGTTTCACAATCCTAAAGTGTGATTAAATTTTCCTAGCTCAAACTAGTGAAAACTCAAAATTGAAAACCCATTTCATCTCTTATAAAATTAGGGTTTCGCAACCTTGCAAAATATGTTTGAAATTTCATTAAGGATCACAAATTCTTTAAAAAAATGTTCCAAATACCTAACTCATTAAGATTTACATTTCAATCGTAATGGGAGAACTTGGTTTAGGGAATAACCCACCATTTGGTAATCTAACCTAGGATATCTATTTAATGTGGAAGCGTGTATATTTATACTCTATTCCTAGATCAATTTTACTTTAATTTACATAGGTTGAAATCAATACATAATTTCATTTAATCCTTAACAGAATACCAAAATTGAGTCGACATGCATTTTCACTTTTGTTTCACCAATACTAGAAATAACTAAACATAGGTTGGACCAACATACCTCATTTATGTAAACAATAAGAAACCCAACCCACACATTTTGGAAAACAAAGGTTAGGATAATATATCTACAATGAATAAGAGACTCATGAGTTTCAAAGGATTTAAACATCATTGCGGGGATTTGAGTGAACAGGGAAACTACAAGAATATAGGATATAAAAGGACACATCTAAATAGGAAAAAAAACTCCACAACCTTAAAGAAACTTTAAAACTAACCACTACACCCAAGTTTATCAGATGTGGCGCTACAGATTGCAAATGCAGTGCAATTTATCAAATGTGGTTTTTCAAATTGCAAATGCGGCTTAAAATGTCGTATGTGGGTTTATAAACAACAAATACGGTGCAAGATAGGTGAATGCAGTGTTTAGAGCAGCAAATGTGATTTAGCAAAGAAGATGTGTTGCAGAGACTATCAAATGCGTTGTAGCACAAAAAATGTGTTTTATCAATTGTGTTGCAGGATGCAAAAACTCAAAAATTTATGATGTTTTGGTCAAAACCCGAATTGTTTGAAGTGGACTGCTTGATTCAAGATGTGTGATTGTTGTTTGTTTTGTTCCAGTATCCAGCAAACACTTGGCAAACATGATATTTTGAATGTAACCAAACACAAAAGAGAACAAGTACAATCCTATGGTTAAGCCAGGACAATATCCGCTAGATTCCATGTGGGTTTCCCCAACCACATATCAGTAGCGTGTGAATTCAAAAGCTTGGTTGCATGGGCTCCCCCTTATAGTGCACTCTCTTCTCAAAACAACCAAGCTTCCAAACCCCATGAAACTCCCATGGCAGATTGATCACCTCTACTAAAGACTGTGAAGATTTGGATGCCTTCACACCGACCAGTGTTGCACTAGAAAATAGAAGGTTTTTGGCTACTACACAAAGGTGTTTAATTCAGGACCCCCATTCGAGTGGCCATACATTGGGCACAAGATTAATCTCCATTTAGGAGGCACTCCAACCTGAAGAGGTTTTGCTCAATAGGGTTTTGGGGAGTACTACTTGGTTCGTATGACACATCCGCACTCATAATCCTAGGCTTTCCCTTACGATTCACATTTATATACCGGTCGAGGGTAGCTTGGCTTTAGCTCCATTGTCGATTTGAGTCACCTTGGGGTGAACACTTTTTCCCACCAAGGTAGGCCCAATTTCTAGAGTCAATAACCATTTCTCTTACACCCAGGAACGCACCAGTGCGTAAGGGGAGAGGATACTACGATTATTGAGTCAAGGTAAACACAAAATGGATGGGTCTAGTTTTCTGATCGCCTAGTTTGCACAAGGTGAGAGCATAGTTAGCTACCAACCCAAACACAATTAGATAGAATAGAAGACATGTTTTATTTTTAAGTGCACCAAATTAAATATTTTCTATTCTAAAAAAAATAACAAGCCCAATGTTTTCAAATGGGAACTTCTTGGACAAAAAAATCTGCAAAACCACAAGTTAGTAGTTTTAGAAAATTGTCTTCTACCCATGAAGTCCTGGTGCCACACACTGCGAACAAAGATTAGTAACCCCAAAAACACCTATACTAGTCAGAATGCAAAAAAGAAAAAATTGAATGCAAAAGGAAATCTAGAAAACACGAATGCAAAAATGAAAAGAAAGATTACCAGGAAAATGCGTCACAACAGAGCGAATGTGTCGCTATGTGTAGCAAATGCGGCTCAATTCTACATTCTAGTTTCTGACATGCAGATGCAACCCGAATATTAGATGTGTCATTTGAAAAGTGCGTCTTGGTCTGTCAGATGCGGCTTTTTGGACTACATATGTGGCATGCCAGAGCGATTGCATCATTTTAACCTGCAAATGCATCATGACACATCAGATGTGGCTCGAAGATCATCAAATGCGACATTTTGTGCCTGTGTACGTGCAAAAACAATAGAAAATTGAAAACCATACAGAAACTACAAAAAAAATTAAATGTGTCAGGTTCACGAATGTATCAATGGGAATTTTTCAAATAGGTTAGCATGATTAGATCAAAAATATAAAAACCTAAAGAAACTATGGAGTACAATGAAAGCTAAATAAATAATAAAAATGATTATACTAGATAATTCATGAAACCTTCATGATTCACCTCCATAGCACCTTCTAACTTGTTGCAGATGTAATAGTTGCCCTCAGTTCGAGTATGTCAACAATTTGATAACAAAGACAATATCCTAAACAAGCTTTGAAGGATTTAAAGTGACTAAATGCTATGTTATTATGCAAATAGCAAGCATTAAACTAATGCCAAATGAAGTATAAATTCCTATGCCTATGACGAAATGACTATAATGTCTAAGACTGAAATCAAGTATGCCAAAGTAATGAATTGCTAAGAAATGCAAGTATATGCGTAGTAAGCTGTAAGTAGTCCAAAAATGTGAGAAAAATTGGAATTTTATAGAAAATACAATTTTGTACGGACGACCAAGATTAAAAGTTGACGAAAGCCTAAAATCATAGGTCAAGATTGTGTGTGACAACCCATAATTAGGGTTAGGGAAAAAATCTGAAGTGAGCGGCCAAGATGCAATTTCAGAAAATCCAATCAGTGGTCGAGAATAAATGTGACAATTAGCCAAAAAGATAAAGATTTCGAAAATCAAGAAGATAAAGATTGCTTGATTTACAAGATTCAAAAAATCAAGAAGACTGGACAGAAAAAATAGATTTGGAAAATCAAGAATTTGCTCAATTACTTGATTTATGGGAGAAAATTACCATTTTGAATTAAAATTAATTCAAAAATATGGATTTTGTGTGAGAGTAAATAATCTTTTTAGATTATTTACTAAAAGGAAGTGACAATTAATAATGTGAGGTCATTTTAAATAATTAATTTTATTTAAAATGAGGGACATTTTGAATGAGGCAATTAAATAATTAAGGATAATTATTTAATTTTAAAGAATGTGATTAATAATTAAATAAATTAATAAATCTATTTAATTATAAGAAGATTTAAGAATTAGTGATATATTAAATCAATAGATAAATCATATTTATTTAATAATCAGGAAGACATAAAGAATGAAGACAATTAAATAAATTAAGAAATTTATTTAATTAAAGAAAGACTTTAGACAATTAGTGACGTATTGAATAAATAATATCAAATTTATTTATTTAATAATCAAGAGGAATAAAGAGACATGAATTAATTAAATAATTATGAATTATTTAATTAATAGTCAAAGGTGGGCCAAGGACATAATTAAAATGTCATAATTATGCTAGGACGAAATAGATGAAAAATAAGGCTTGCAAGCCTAGGTCATTTTTATGTGTCTACATTTTTCCCCTCTTTGTCATAATGTAGCATGTCGCATTGTGACAAATAAAACAAGTTAAAGTCATGCCCCAACGAAGGTACAAAGTATCGATGCCCCCTTAGAAAAAATTTTGAATTTTGGCCAAGTGCCAGAAAATTTTGGAAGGTGTCCCAATAAGTCAATTTTGTGATAAGAAAAGCAATGGCACAGATGGTTTTGAATTCAGACATGTTTAAAACGAGCAAAAGGATGGTCAAAGTTGGTCAAAAGAGCCTCTAATAACAAAAGGTTTAACAAATACCATTTTGACCCTATAAATAAGTTGAAAATGGGGTAAAAGTCAATTCATTTTCACTTTTCACCTTAGTAAATTTGAGAGCTCAGAGTCAGGAGAGCAGATGCGAGTATGGTGATTCCAGTGAGCGAGCATCACAGGGAGATTGTGTGCTCCTTCAAGCAGCCAAAGGGCTCAGAGCTAGCAGTACGTACCCCTATCCCACTTTGTGATTTCGTCATTTTTTGTGCAAAATTTAGGGTTTTAGGGCCAACAACGAATGCACAGCAATGCAAATGCATGCGTGTAAGCCGCATTCACTTTCGCATTTGACGCATTTGATGCGTCGCGATGCAAATGCAAGGGGTCATTAGGTTAAGACAAGGATGTGTGATGCATTTGTAAAAAAAGTGTGACACATTTGCAATATCGTGCCGCATTCAAGAGTTATAATGTTGCATATGGCATTTTGCAATGCATTTGAATGAAGTGACGCATGAGCAAGAAATTGTGACACAAGTGCTCTCTTGTGATGCAAATGCCAATGGAAATGACACAATCACCAAGTCAAGATGCAAGTGAAGTATGGAATGATGCAAATTCTTTTTCGTGACGCAAATGAAGTCAACACAACGCATTTGACTTTGACTTTGACCAATGTTGTATTTGCTTGTTTTCAAATATTGAATGCTTTTAAAATGGTAAGGATTATTTTCAATAAAGTGCTAACACTTGTTTTGCCATGTGCAAAGATAGTTAGCCCCCATTTATATGTAGGATAGCAGGCCATCGATCTATAGGTTCTGAGATCAACTAAGTCCGTGGGAGTGACGACGGTTGATGCGGCTAGGTTTATACTATGTCACCTATACGCCCATTATCTAGGAAAATAGGGGATTGTTGACTGCCTAGTGCGAGAGATGGAACTCAGAGACATTTTTTTTCCATATGCCAACAAGAGAGGCCACTATGACTCTCGAGGATGTATATCATATTCTACGCTTGCTAATCCGAGGAGAATGGATCATATATGACCCACAACATGGCCATCAAACCTTTACAAGCTATTATCATGATCAGGGTGCAAGACTTGCAATTAAGGGATATGAGATTTGTTGGGAGTTTATGGCGGAGCATTATGGCCAGTTTGATGCATTACTAGCGACATCGATTAGCGTGGTACTGATTCCAGACCATCAAGGGCATAGGTTTCCCATTAGTTGGGGAGATGTTCTGGTGGGTATGAGATGGGATAGGACTATTTATGCATGGGGACCCTATTTGTTAGGTATGGTGTATAAACAACTCCACGAGGTAGCATACGGGAGAGCATAGAGCATTGGATGTGGTACGACGCTCCTAATGATTTGGGTATGGGAGCACGTGGCTATCTTCCAACCTTCGATCCAGAGACCGCAACTAGCAGAGGGGATGCCATATGTTTATTATTATGTTAGTGTGCTACAACAGACTAGGGTTAGGGAGACAAGTTGGTGGAGGCATCAAATCGACACTATGATATCCTTCATTTGGAGGCCTTGCAGGGATTGCGAACAGTGGGATGATGAGCATGACCATCTCAGCTTCTGCAGATAGTACCAATATTTGATTGGCAAGACAGTGTTGAGTTAGCTCATTATAGAGATGTATCTGCCACAACATGTACTAAAATAGTTTGGAGAGTAGTAGGGTGTACTAGTAGGCACAACCGAGTACGCTAGATCATCTAGAGAGTCACACTAGGGTCCGCCTATTTTTGTACCTTTTTCCATGCAACAAATTGATGGGTTAATGACACAACAATGGGGATGGAGGGGTGGGATTGCAAATCCAGGGATGACTATTGATTATGACTTACGGTGGAAAATTCATTGCCCCAATGCCACTGATAGATCTAGATGGGCCGACATTGATTGACAGGAGATCGGTTATACCACGTGTGCCACAAGGTGGATGGGGAGGCAGAGGCAGAGATAGGGGGAGGGGCAGAGGGTGAGGGAGAGATGGAGGCAGAGATGGAGGCTAGGGTGGAGGGAGAGATGGGGATGATGGGGATGATGGAGGGGATGGTAGGAGGAGGAGGAGAGATGGCCAGAGGTAGGTGAGGAGGGTGAGACAGCGTGTGGTGAGAGGGGCACTAGATGTTATCCTAGAGGTGGCTGAGGAGGGGGATAAAGAGGAGGAGGAGCCGAGGTAGGAGCAGAAGGAGGAGAGACAGGAGCATGCCACTGAGGAGGAGCATGTGGTCGAGGAGGAGGTCAGATAGGAGTAGGAGGTTGAGATGGATGTGGATGTGCCACAAGACGAGGGAGTTGGTGGAGAGGAGGTTGCAGAGGAGGAGGATGATGATGGCAGAGATGATGATGAGGCCATGGATGGGTCCAAGAGGCTCCTGAGATGGAGGATGGTAGAGGGTGAGGACGAGATTCCGTTTAGTTCACCATTGACACATGACACCATGACAAATTAGAGGGTGGCAGATTTGCAGAGGAGATTGGATGAGAGTGCAGCATAGGTCAGGGCTCTGTAGGTGGAGCTAGAGGTGATGAGGGTAGAGTAGGATCAGGCAGTGATCCATCAACAGGAGGCAGCACAATGGTGCACAGAGTTTGCACGACTATGTACAAGACCATCTACAGATTTGGTCGAGAGTTTGGCAAGGTTAGTTTATGGCTCAGGTGATTTAGGAAGTTATATGAGCAGGTCATGCCAGCCGAGAGGAGATATCCCACTCTGACGAGGACATCGATGATGAAAAGCAGTGGCAACAGGTCAGGGAGTGCCAGCGGTAGCTGGAGCAGTGAAGGGGGTTCCACATCTACAAGGAAATCCTCAAGACATAGATCTGGCCACTCTCACAGGCATGCCTCGAGTCACAGGTCAAGGAATAGCCATAGATCTTCCAAATCATAGCACAGGTCATCTCATAGCCAACCTCCTTAGTAAACCAGTCAGTCACAGCATCAGTGCAGCCTTCAGTGTCACAGGTATAGGCCATAGTAGCAAATCCTTCTGCATCATAAGAACCGGTGACAGTTACCATGATGGCATCCATTCCTTTGATTGAGCATCAGTCTCCCAGGTCTTCTCCTTGATGAGATGAGGAGAGTGCATCATAGCCATACTATTTGTTTATCATGCTTTGGGACATTTCAGACACATATTTTATGACATTTGTATTGGACCATCGAGCCTGCAAGCTCTTATTTTTGGGATATCTCATGACTCTATCCTGTTACATTGATTTTTGATATGATATACATGATGCAATTTTGATGTGGCCTATATGTGATGTGAATTGATTTATGCATTTATGATGTATGTATATGGGGGGTTATTATGATGCAATTATGATGACTATGTGATGTCTATGTGATTTATGCATTTATGATTTTGATGATGATGTTGTTATTTATATGCCATGTCATGTATGCATTTATGATGGTTATTTTATGATGAGATTCCATGATGTTGTGATGTCCCGATGATGCTATGCCATGAATGATGATGAAATGCATAATGTTTATGAGTATATTAATGCATGACTATGTGTAATGCAATATATATGGTTTTGATGAGATAAATGATGTATGTATGGATCTAAAGCACTATCTATATGATCATGTATGTACTTATGTTCTTGTATGTCATAGGATATCATCATGAGAAGGACGAGAGAAGATGACAAAATAGACGGAGATGCATGTCAGTTCCTAGACAAAATCCCTCAACATGTTACCATAGGACTTTAATATGTATTGGTCTTAATCATCATTGGGAAGATTATTGTAATGGCCAACAAACACCATGATATGACACAGATCAAGGTGTGCAAGGTCGTACCATCACAAGAGACAAACAGTCACAGCCAAGGATGATCATGACTCATACTAAAAGCTCGATTGCCCTAGTATTTTTGTCACAATCAACCAAAAGAAAAGAAAAGAAAAGAAAGCCAAGAAAAAAAGTCATGAAACGTCATTGCTCCTCTAAATCTTGTTTCTAGGAGATCCTTGAGGAACTAGTAGCATGGCTACCTAAAAAAAAAAGATAAACCCATCATGATATGTCATTGTTTCTCTAAATCCTGTTGTCAGGATGTCACTGAGAGACTAGTAACATGATAGTTTGAAAAGATATGACAAGTCAATCATCATGAAACGTCATTGTTTCTCTAAATCTTGTTGTCAGGATGTCGTTGAGAGACTAGTATCAAGATGAAAGATAAAAGAACACAATGCCAAGATAATGTTTTCCAAGTGTTTGTCAAGTGTGTCTGAATGCCAAGTGTTTTGATGTCAAGCTGTCAGGTTTGATGATGTCGAGATGCCAAGGTGTCATGGTTTGATGATGTCGAGATGATGAAATGCCAAAGATTTCCAAATTCAGGAAGGACACATCCTGAATGATGTCAGTGTCGAGAGGATCGATCCTTAAATGTCAAGAGGATCCCTCAAAATACCAAATGATGGTGACATTGCCTAGGAAGGACACATCCTAAGGTATGAATGACAAAGCTTATTCTTTAGAAGGACGCATCTGAAAGATACCGATGTCGAGAGGAGTGATCCTTAAATGTCAAGAGGATCCCTCAAAATGCCAAATGACAGTGATGATGCCTAGGAAGGACACATCCTAAGGAATAAATGACAGAGGTTGTTCTTCAAAAAGACACATCTGAAGAATAGCCAACAATTGACAGTTTGACTAGTTTGGACTGAGTTTGACTTGTGTTGACAAAATTGACCACATGTCATTATTGACATGCTGATGAGATTGTCATGTTGATCACAAGATTTCCAAAGTTTTTTTTTAGAAGTTTTCCTATTTAGAAAATGATTTTCTTTGACTTGAAGACTTTTGACGTGTGTGTCAATGTAGTGCCATGAACCCTAATGGACTGTGTAGCGTGGGGGGCTCAGTGTAGCGTGGGGGGCTCATCGATAGATGGCCTTGCCTACATCATGCACTCAGAGACCTCATAGTTTGACACAACCAATGAATTTGTCTTGATGACCAAAGATTGAATCATGATTTTATTTTGACAAAACTACAAGAACTGACCCAATGTCTTGGGGACTCCAAGATGAGTCTTTCCTATGTAGCAAATGTGCAGAGACAATGTAGTTCAGACAAATGACAAAGACTAAATGATTGACATTATAGACCTTTGATGGGAAATCACTTCATTTTTGCGCTTTTCAAGAAATTTTGACTTTTGTTGGGGTTTCTTAAAAGACTTTTGTTGGGGCTTTTTTAGGACGTTTTTCAATTTTTAGGTCTTTCTTTAGGACGTTTTTTTATGTTTTTGTCTTTGTTCAAGACATTTTTTGATGTTGTTGTCTCTCTTCTTTTCAGGACATTTTGTGATGTTTTTTTCTTTTGTTAGGACATTTTATGATGTTTTTGTCTTTTTTCAAGACATTTTATGATGCTTTTATCTTTTTTTTAGGACATTTTATGATGTTTTTGTCTTTTTTTAGGACATTTTATGATGTTTTTTTCTTTGTTTAGGACATTTTTCAATTGTCAAAACCATGTGCGATACCCACTACAGTCACATGATAAAAAATTTCCCCTAGTCAGGTCCAAGACTTAGCCAATTTTAAAGGACATGAAAAGGATATGTGTGGGATGCTGGATGGACATTATACAGGACTTGATGTCAACCATTTTTCAACCATGAGAGAAAGGGTTGATGTCATGGAAAATGTGTTTCATAATAGGCCAAGACAAATAAAGTGACAGTAGATGGCAGAGCAATGATTGACTACGCATGACGCCTGTTTGCTAGGTTTTCACCATGGTACTTATCCAAAGCGCCTGTTTTCCGGGTTTTCACTATTGGACAAATTATTTGTCTTTACTATTTTTGTCATTTTTCATTTTTTATTTTTTTAAGTTTTTGGCCTGACTTTTTGATGGTATGTATAGAAATTCCAAAGGTGCAGACTGTTGATTGGCTATGTTAGTTGTTTGCCATCTAGAGTAGCCAGCTGATATGCTCTAGAGCCAAAAGAGGATATGATGACATACGAAACTAGCCAATTTGGTTCTAACTTGCAAGGCTTTTCTCTGTAATCAAGGGAAAATCCTAAAATTATTATTAAGTGCGATTAGCACAATAACATTAAAATTCCTATGAAGTAACAAAGTACAAAGGAAGTAATATGAAGACAAAAGGGATGAAGTTACCCTAAGTCTCCACCTTCTATGATTAACCTTTGTTACACCTCCTAGCTTGCAGATAAATAAAAGATGCCCTCGGATTTGTATGAGCAACTATGACAAAATGACTAAGCCCTATGCAAGTGTTGAAGGATTTGCAGAAAATAAAATAACCCTACAATGAACTAAAATGCCTATGACTGTAAGTGACTATGACTGTAAGATTAGTAGCATAAATTGAAACCTAAACATGAGAGACTAAGAGTGCAAGAAGTCAAGGGAGCTGAGGGAGGCAAATGAGAACAAAATTGCCCTTTTATAAAAACTGCAATTTTGAATGTGTGGCCAGGATGAAAAGATGACAAGAACCCTAAGATCAATGCTTAAGATTGAATGTTGCTGGGTGCATTAGGGTTAGGTCAAAATTAGGGCAAATGATAAGGATGAAGGGCCAAGATTGAATTATAAGATAATTCAATCAAGGGTCGAAATTAAATGAGAAGTCAAAAGTCAAGAATTAAATTGGAAGATAAGGCTGGCACGGACAAAGAGGTTGCTGGAGAAGTTAAATAATAAAATTTATTTATCTAGCTGACCAGTAAATAATTAAATAATAAAGATATTATTTAATTATGGAGGAATGTGACAAAAGGAATTATTTTGAATTTAAATAATGATTTAATTCAAAACTCAAGAGAGTGGACTAAATTAAATAAATCAAATTTATTTAATTTTAGTGAGAGAAACAGCTAATGAATAATTAAATAATTAAAATAATTATTTAATTATAGTGGAAAGTGGACAATTAAATAAATAAGAATTTATTTAATTTTTAGAAGAGGGGGACTTAATTAGTGACGTAATTAAATAAATAAGATTTATTTAATTAATCAAGAAGACATAAAATGACAAAGGGAAATTAAATAAATTATGAAATTTATTTAATTAAAGGAAGACATAGATGACAAAGGGAAATTAAATAAATTATGAAATTTATTTAATTAAAGGAAGACATAAAATGACAATTGTTCAAAAAGGTGCTAATGCAGTGTTCGTCTTTGTGCAGAGGCAGCTTGCCCCTATTTACACGAGGGAGAGCAGACCGAGGACCTTTCGGTTTGGCAATCAGCTAGGCCCGCGAGAGCGGCGACGACTGATGAGACTCGGCTTATTCTATGCTGCATTCATGCCCGCCATTCGGGCGAACAGGGGTTTGCTGACGGCGCTATGCGAGAGATGGCATTCGGAGACCTGTTCCTTTCACCTGCCGACAGGTGAGGCTACGATTACTTTGGAGGACGTCTACCGCATTCTCTGGATTCCGATTCGAGGGGAGCGGATCGTTTACGATCCCCGCCATGGCGAGCAGACCTTCCGGGCGTACTACCAGGATCAGGGTGCCGGACTCGGCATTGAGGGTTACGAGATCCATTGGGATTTCCTGGCGGAGCATTACAGTCGCTTTGATGCATTTCTGGCGACTCTGATTGGTGGGATTTTGGTACCTGACCGACGAGGACACGGATTTCCGATTGGTTGGGGGGATGTCATGGTCGGCATGCGGCGAGACAGGACAGTTTACGCATGGGGTCCCTGTTTGCTGGGGACGCTTTATCATCAGCTGCATGACGTTGTGTACAGGAGAGGAGAGAGTATCTCCTGTGGGACCACATTGATGATGATCTGGGCATGGGAGCATATTGCCATATTCCGCCCTCCTATCGACAGACCACAGCTGGCCGAGGGGATGCCTTATTCGTACTACTATGCCGGCGCATTACAGCAGACTCATATAGGTGAGACAGGGTGGTGGCGACATCGGATTGACACCATGGTGACTTTCATCTGGAGACCCTACAGGGATTGTGAGGCATGGGATGATGAGGATGATCATCTCAGTTTTTGCAGGCAGTATCGATACCTCATTGGCCGGACAGTACAGACATCGCTGATTATTGAGATGTATCTGCCACAGCGTGTACTGAGACAGTTCGGGGAGCAGCAGGATGTACCGATGGGGACAGCAGAGTATGCCCGATCGTCGAGAGAGCATGCATGGGGGCCGGCCATCCCAGTGGCCTTCGCGACGCAGCAGATTGACGGGCTAGTAGCCCAGGCTTGGGGTTGGAGAGGTGGAGCGGCAGATCCAGGTACCACGCCAGCCTATGAGCTCTGGTGGCAGGCACGCCGACCCGTGCCATTGACAGATCCTGACGGGCCAGCGCCAGTTGACAGGCGGTCAGTGATTCCACGAGTGTCGCGGGCCAGACGAGGGGGCAGAGGCAGAGATGGGGGCAGAGGCAGAGGCAGAGGCAGGGGCAGGGATGGAGATGGAGGGAGGGGTGGTGATGGAGGGAGGGACGGAGGCAGGGGTGATGATGGAGGGCGAGGTGGAGAGGGAGGCCGAGGTGGAGATGACGGTGGAGATGGCAGGAGGCGACGGCGGGATGGACAGGTACCAGGTCGCAGGTTGCGACAGCGCGTGGCGAGGGTAGCATTAGATGCTATCCCCGAGGTCGGTGAGGAGGGGGAGATGGAGGAGCAGCCCAGACAGGAGGGAGAGGGCGAGGGGGGACAGGAGGGGGGGCCAGAGGTAGGGGGACAGGAGGAGGAGGTCAGGGCACCAGAGGCGGATGTGGCCGGGGAGGAGGAGGCGGAGGGGGAGAGACAGGAGACGGAGGTGGCAGGAGAGGAGGAGACGGCGGTGGCAGGAGAGGAGGACGATGATGATGATCTGGAGGATGAGGCCATAGGTGAGGCGGAGAGACTCCTGAGATGGCAGATGGTGGAGGGTGAGGAGGAGATACCATCCTCAGAGTTGCCACCGGATGCTACAGCCGATCAGCGAGTGACCGATCTGCAGCAGAGACTAGATGCCAGCCTGGCACAGGTGAGATCCCTGCAGTCAGCACTGGAGGTAGCCCGTGTGGAGCGGGATCAGGCGGTGATCTGCCAGCAGGATTCAGCACGATGGTGTACAGAGTTCGCGGCCCTATGTACAGGACCCATAGGGGACATGGCTCGGGAGTTGGCCAGGGTGAGCACGAGGCTAGGGTAGTACAGGACATTATATGAGCAGGCAGTGCCACCAGAGCAGCGAGATCCTACCCTGTCTCGATCACAGACGAGGACAGGCAGTGGGCACAGGTCGGGTAGTGGCAGTGGTACCAGGAGCCACAGTAGTGTCGGAGGGTTGACTTCCACAGGACACACATCAGGCCGCAGATCACATCACTCGCGCAGGCATACTCCGAGTCATCATTCGGGGCACAGTCAGGGTTCTATTGGTTCAGCTCAGAGGTCAGTACAGGGTCAGCCACCAGTGACAGATCCTACCGCTTTTCAGAGTCCAGCAGCAGTGACCTCACAGGTGTTTACTACTGTTGAGATGATGCCTTCATTCGCAGTTCCCTCATCCTCACAGCCACAGGGCATTACAGGACCGTCCATTGCTTCAGATCCAGTGACAGGGCCTCAGCCACCACCACATTCTTCGCCCCGAGGGGATGATGAGAGCCTACCCTAGGGGCATATTTGTATTTGGACACACTATGTTTATTGTTGAGCCTGCGAGCTCCATTTTTGGGATATCCATTGACTTTATCCTGTGACATTGCATATTTTTGAGATGATATTTATATGATGATGCAGTTTTGATGCGGCCTATATGTGTTATGTGATGTTCTATGCATTATGTGTGTATGATGTACGATGCTTATTTTATGATGCCATTTGTGTATTATGATGTCTATGTTGTGATTTTTGATGCCATGATGATGCAATATTCGTATGCTTATGTTAATGATGTGCATGATGCATTTATGTAAAATATGCAATGATGATGATTATGTTAATGCAATGTTTATGATTATGTATATGATGGAATGCCATGTATGATGTTATTTAATGCATGGATGATGTATGTATGGACCTAATGCAGTGGATATAGCATGTATGCACTTATGTTTTTGAATGACACAAGATATCATCGCAGGATGGACAAGAGAAGACGACAGGACCGATGAGAGAAGATGACCAGACCAAAGAGGAGAAGACCCATGAGAAGATGCAAATCCTTCAAAACTTTACTATAAGACTTTTAATATTCGTTGCTCTTTAATCATCATTGGGCAAACTGTTGTAATGGTCAACAAACACCAAGATATGACGTAGATCCAGGTGTGCAAGGTCGTACCATTACCCAAGACAGAACAGTCACAGACGAGGATGGTTATGACTCATACTAGGAGCATGCTTGCCCCAGTCTTGTCATCATAATCAACCACAGGCAGAAAAAGACAATGACAGATCATGAAACGTCGTGGCTTCTCTAAATCCTGTTGCCAGGACATCCTTGAGAAACTAGTGACATGATTGCCAAATTACAAAAATAAAGTCTCTATCATGATATGTCGTTGCTTTTCTAAATCCCAAGATCAGGATCTCGCTGAGAAGCTAGTAGTCATGCGTGTCAATTGTCATGCTACATCGCTGCTTCTCTAAATCCTGCTTAGTGGGATCTCGCTGAAAAACTAATAACATGATAAGAGATGAAAAGACAGTTGCCAAGTGTTTGTCAAGTGCATCTGGATAGCCATTGTTCTGATGCCAAGATGTCATGTTTGACGATGTCAAGATGTCTGAGTGTTTAAAGTTTCGATGACCTTGAAAATGTCGAGACTTGGTGAATTCAGGAAGGACACATCCTGAATGATGCCGAATGTCAGGAGGATTTGATCCCTAATGGTCGTAAGGGGTACCTCAAAATAATGACGATGCCTAGGAAGGACACATCCTAAAGCATAAATGACAGAGTTGGTTCTTCAGAAGGACTCATCTGAAGAACGCTAATGTCAGGAAGAGGGATCCTTAGATGTCAAGAGGATCGCTCGAAAGGCCGAATGACGATGACG
Organism: Sequoia sempervirens; assembly: GCA_007258455.2. NCBI lineage: Eukaryota > Viridiplantae > Streptophyta > Pinopsida > Cupressales > Cupressaceae > Sequoia > Sequoia sempervirens. Next base: position 76,734,299 of record VDFB02000015.1, read on the forward strand.
ACGCCTAGGAAGGACATATCCTAAGGCGTAAATGACAGAGGTTATCTTTCAGAAGGACGCATCTGAAGACTAACCAAAATTTGACAGTTTGAGCCGTTATAATGTTTTGACTTGTTTTGACTTGTGTTTGACTGAGGTTGACTTGTGTTTGATTATATGCCAATGTTGCCTTAATGAGATTGTCATGTTGAGTAAAAGATTGCTTTACTTTGTTTCAGGAGCTTTCCCATTTGGAAATTGATTGAAGATTTTCTTTGACGTGTGTGCCATTGTGGTGTCATGAACCCTAATGGACTGACCTAGTGTGGCCTCGGGGACTCATCGATTAGATGGCCTTGCCTACGTCATACACTCAGAGACCTCGTAGTTCGACACGACCAATGACCTTGTCTTGATGGGCAAAGATTGCGCCATGATTTATTTTGACAAACCTAATAGGACTGACCTAATGTCTCGGGGACTCAAGTATGAGTCTTGCCTACGTAGCAAATGCGCAGAGACAACGTAGTTCGGACAATGACATGGACTTAGTGACTTGATTGACTTAGACCAGGGATGACAGTGCACTTGTGTGTCTTGCGCGGTCGAATGTTTTGCTTTGGTTTTCTTCAGGACGTTTTATGATTTTTTTTTTTTGTCTTTTTTTTTTTCGTGGCTTTTATGATGTTTTTTCATTTTTTCATGACTTTTTACTACATGTTTTTGGCTTTTGTACCTTTTATGATGTTTTTGGTCAAGCTGTGACTTTTACTTATGTTTTTGAAGTGCCGGACTTTAATGATGTTTTGGTCTCACGTCACCCAATCGCAGTCGCGATGATAAACATTGCCCCCTACCAGTTTTGGGCGACTTCTGAAATGGTCGGTAAGTGGGATAATGATAGGATGTTGCTGACTCTGTTGGACAATAATACCGCCGTGGACTTGATGTTGACTGCTCGGCCCAGGATGCAGGAGCGGTGGATCGATGGCGGACTCGCGTATCATACATACCTTCATCCTAAGCCAAGTTTAGACCAAGTGACAATAGATGGCGAGCAATGATTGATTAATGATGCATTCTTCGCTTGCCAAGTTTTCACCATGGTAATTTTGGTCCAAAAGCTCGCTTCGCCGTGTTTTCTCACCATTGGACCTAATTATTTTACTCTATTTCTTTTGTGGATTTTTTATTTTTGCGGGCCACCAAGACCGCTTCGCCGTGCTTTCAATTGGCGTGACGATTTTTCCATTTTTCAATTTTTTGTATTTTGTGTGGTCCTCCGCTTTTGTCCTCCGGGATAAAGCATGTGCGAGAACTTTTGAGGTGTAAACTGTTGATGGGTTCAGTCAATTGTTCCCCATCTGGAGTCGCCAATTGATATGCTCCAGAACCAAAAGAATATATGATGATATATGGACCCAACCAGTTTGGTTCAAACTTTCCTGGCTTTTCTCTGTCTGCTTGATTCTTAGGGTTTTGCATGAGAACCAGGTCGCCAATGTCAAACCTTCTGACCATGACCTTTTTATTGTAGCTGCGACAAAGGCGATTTTGATATGCCTGGAGGTGATTCAATGAGTTTTGTCTTCTTTCGTCCAGCATTTCCAGCTCGTGCAAGCGTGATTGTCGGTATTCCTCTTCATTAGCTAGACCTTTCAAAGAGACCCGTAGCGAAGGAATTTCGACCTCAATGGGTAAGATGGCTTCTGCGCCAAAAACCAGGGCGAATGGGGTAGCTCCTGTGGGCGTACGAATGCTAGTTCGATAAGCCCACAGGGCAGGGTTAAGTTGTATGTGCCAATCGCGACCAGCGTCATTGACAGTCTTCTTAAGGATCTTGATAATGGTTTTATTCGACGCCTCAGCTTGGCCGTTTCCTTGGGGGTAGTATGGGGATGAAAAGTGGTGTTGGATATGGAATCGCTCACATAACTCACGTACGTCGTGGTTTTTGAACGGACGTCCGTTGTCAGTGATGATGGACTGTGGGAGGCCATACCGGCAAATGATGTAATTGAGGATAAACTTTGATATTTGTTTGCCTGTAATGTATGTCAATGGAATGGCTTCGATCCACTTTGTGAAATACTCAGTGGCGGTGATAATGAATTTATGGCCGTTGGAGGAGGTTGGATGGATCTTACCCACGAGGTCGAGTCCCCATTGAGCGAAGGGCCACGGAGAAGTGATTGGCCGAAGTTCCTGTGCTGGGGCATGGACCAAATCACTATGGATCTGACACTTGCGACAGGTTCTGACATATTCTATTGCATCTGTTTCCATTGTCGGCCAATAATATCCAAGTCTCGTTAGTTTCTTAGCCAGAGTAGGACCACTCGAATGAGATCCGCATATACCGTCGTGTACTTCTCGTAAGGTCGTACATGCTTCATCGGTGTCAAGACATCTAAGGAGGGTACTGTCGAAACTACGGCGGTATAGGGTGTCACTGATAATGGCATACCTTGCAGATTTTCTAATGAAGGACTTCCTTTGGTTATTGGATAGGTTCGATGGAAGGGTGTGAGTCTTTAGATAGTCATAAATGTCCTGATACCAAGGAGAGTGGGGACCAACAAGTTCACAAACCATTTCCGACTCTGGGACATCATATGCTGGTATCAACAGCTGTTCTACTAGGAACTCAAATTGTGACACATTTTTAGGGATGTCCAAGAGAGAACTAATAGTAGCCATTGCGTCTGCTGCCTTATTCTGTACCCTGGGGATTTGTTCAAAAGACACTGATTGGAAGTATGTTAGGAAACTGTCCACCATCCTCTTGTAAGGAAGCAACTTCTCATCCTTTGTTTCATAGTCACCATTCACTTGTTTGATTACCAGCTGGGAATCCCCGAATACAAGCAATGTCTGAATTTTCCATTTGATTGCCAGCTTGAGACCTGTAACTAGTGCTTCGTATTCGGCAATGTTGTTTGTGCAAGGGAAAGCAATTCAAAATGACTTAGGAATTGAATCCCCTTGTGGTGTGATGAACAAGATTCCAGCCCCTGAGCCATGACCAGTGTGAGACCCATCAAAATACAGCTTCCATGGTGTTGCTGGTTCCGTATGAAAGATGGACTCGTCAGGAAAATCAGTTACCAACGGATGAGAGGCTTGCATTGGTGCATCTGCCAGTTGATCTGCTATTACTTGCCCTTTTATTGCCTTGCGTTCAACATACTGTATGTCGTACTCACTTAGGATCATGACCCATTTTGCCAATCGGCCTGTTAACGCTGCTCGACTTAATAGGTATTTTAATGGGTCAATCTTGGCAACCAATTGCGTCTGATGATTAAGCATATAATGCCTTAGTTTTTGGGCTGCAAAGACAACTGCGAGACATGCACGTTCAATGTATGTATAATTCAACTCATAACCTATCAGTGTGCGGCTGATGTAGTAGATTGCTCTTTCTTTCCCTTCATGATCATTTTGAGCCAGTAATGCCCCCAGTGCTGAATTAGTGGTCGAGATGTATAGAATTAATGGCTTTCCATGAATAGGCGACATGAGGACTGGTGTTGATAGCAGGTAATCTTTGATTTGTTGGAAGGCCTGTTGACATTTATCTGTCCATACGAAGGGGACACCTTTGCGTAACAGATACTGGAATGGGTGGCACTTATCTGCCAATTGTGCTATGAAGCGGCGAATAGATTGTACTCTGCCTTGCAGGGTTCTGAGTTCACTGATCCCTCTAGGTGGAGGCATGTCTATGATTGCTTTAACCTTTGTCGGATCAACCTCTATGCCTCTTCAGGAAACTATGTATCCCAATAGCTTACCTGATGTGACGCCAAAAACACATTTCTTAGGGTTTAACCGCACCTTGTACTCTTCTAGTCTCTTGAAGATTTTGTCAAGTACCTTCAAATGATCTTTCCTTGTTGCTGATTTGGCCAATAAGTCGTCTACATAGTCTTCCATTATATTGTGCATCATGTCATGGAAGATCGTGGTCACAGCCCTTTGGTATGTGGCACCTGCATTTTTGAGGCCGAAGGGCATGACGTTCCAACAGTATGTACCCCATGGGCAAGTAAATGCTGTTTTGTGTTGGTCCTCAGGAGCAATGCGGATTTGATTATAACCTCGAAACCATCCATGAGGGATAGCATCTCATGTCCTCGGCAAAATAGATCAGACTAGCGATGTCAATGTTGGCAAAGGAAAGTCATCCTTGACATGCTTTGTTTAAGTCTCTAAACTGGCATACACCGACTAGTCCATTTGGCTTTGTCAACGGCATCTATTGGAAACTATCCATAATCTATAGACCTTTATGAATCCCAAGATCTTGAATTTCTTTAACTCGGCTCCAATCCAACAGAGCAACCTCGAGGGTGCATCTTAAGAACTTCGCTTGACTCAAGCTTTTAGCAGTACTTAAGTACTTTCAGTGGGCGATGGATGTAGAAACCAGCTTTGGGGTCCAACTTCGTACGGGCCGCCAGAGGGACCATGTAAAAGTTTATTTTCTCGTTCTGCAAAGAATTTATGAAATTCCGGTTTCTCTTCATCTGTCAATGATGCCGCAAATAGTACCATCTTGGGGTCTTCTGGAGTCGAAATGTTATCCTCTATGGTGTCCTCAACAAGCATGGCTGATCTCTCCTGTTGCACGGGGAGAAAGTCCAATCCTCCATCTTTGGGCGCCTCCGAGAGGTTTTCACCCGCAGATACGTCCTTTGTTTTTACTATTTTGCCGTCAAGAGGTGCCTTTCGGTTTTCACCTAGAGACGTTTCATTTTTTACTTTATTTTTACTTTTGCGACTAGAGGACTGAACTGTCTCACCAAAGTATGCCACGCAATCCAAATCAATAGTAAATCCTGATCTGTGGTCCCCACTGGGTATGCCCTCGCGTAATCCCATGAATTCAGCAATGGCTTCATCATTTTGGAATGTGTCTAGAACTGGCGGTCCTTGTTGGTCCCAATCGACTAGTTCAGGGTAGACTAAGGAAATGCCGTCGTCACAGCTAGTGAATTCGGGTGAGGATGCCGATAGCATACAGATAGATGTGTTGATGTTGTAGATGAGGTTATCATCGTCCAACTCGACATCGGACTCCATCCAGTACTCTCCTTCACTAGTGTCATATTCGTTGTCATAATAAGGGGTGAAGGTTTGAGAGTCCTGGTTATCAATATCATCTGATACTTCGGATAGGTTAGACTGAGGGGGTTCGGATGGTGGTTGTTGCGTGTCATGAGATGTGGTAGTGGGATTTTGACTGTTTGGTGCCCGGTCAATTTTGAATGTTTTCCAAAATCGTTGTTCAGAGGTCAATTCCCCTGGTTCGACAAACAAATCATCAAGACAACAGTCACTTAGGGATCGTTCGGAGCCAAATTCCCACTCGTGGGAGTCTGTTTCAGTTAGGTATTCACTAGTAGTCTCAACACTTTCAGAAACATGTACTCGCTCACTGGAAAGTTCATGGGTGCGTCGATCGCCATTGTCGAGTGATCCAAACCCTAATCCAAGATACTTCGGAGTTTGGAAAGTTTCTATGGGTTCTCTTCGACCAGTTTTATTTTTTCCAAGGCCACTAGTACCATCGTAGCCTTTAGCCTTCATGATATTGTAACCCTTGCCATATCTCTGGACTGGTAGTGGAGGTAATGAGACTGTGTCCTTGTAGATCCATCCTGTGATATCGGCAAGGTCTTCATCACTCATGTCTCCCCACTTGATGAAAACTGTATTCGGTGGAACTTTGAATGTTTCTTGCGGTTCCATTCTGAAACATGGTCGACCATATATCTTTGGAGGAGTGGGTATTGTAGTTATGCTGTATGCTGTATTTAGTTTGAACTCTCCGCAGCCGAGGTCCTGGATTTTATCGGTTGATTCGGTCTTAGGGTTGGTGGAGGGTTGTGATATGTCAGAAGACGTGGATGGAGTGGATGTGGAAGATGACCCGAGCATGGAAGGGTCGATGTATTTGGACGAGGAGCCAGATGCTTCTCGGTTAATAGGTACTTGGTGTTCGGAGATACCCCTTAAATTGGTACAATATTGGAAAGGGTCGGGGTCTCCATATATGGTGACTTCTGTACCGTCAAAAGGGAACTTGAGGCATTGGTGGTATGTTGACGGAACAGCTTTCAAAGCGTGGATCCATGGACGGCCAAGTAAAATGTTATATGGTAGTTCCAAATCCAGGACCTGGCAAGTTGTGTCGACAATGAGTGGTCCCACTCGGATAGGGAGAGAGATAACACCTCGCGAAGAGCGTTCCTCGTCATCATATGCTTTGATCACTATGCTTTTTGTTGGGTCTACGCATGCATCAGAGAATCCAAGAGCCTTAACCAGTTTAAGGGAGCATATATTCAACCCTGCTCCGCCATCTATTAAAACCCGTCTAACCTTGTGCTTGTGGACAAAAACTTCTATGTGTAACGCATCATTGTGGTTGGTTTTTGATGATGAGTAATCCTGATCTGAGAAGGTGACATGGTGCGGTGTGGTGAGATATCCCACCATAGTTTCAAACTGATTGACATCAATGTCCTTCGGGACCGACGACTCTAAGAGAGTTTTATCCAGGATTTCTTTGTGTGCGGGAGAAATACGAAGCAGCTCAAGGATAGATATTTGCGCAGGAGTCTTGCCTAGTTGGTCAATGAGATTGAACTGACTTTTGGGTTTCCACTGTTGTGGGGTTGAGACAGGTTTTGGTTGTTTAGCAGATGAAGCTGGTTGTGATTGCTTAGCAGATGGGCCTCCTACAATGATCTTGGCTTGGCTAGGGGGAGGTGGACCATCTATAGTGACCTTGCCACTTCGTGTAGTAGCATTGCACTGTGGTGCTCTCCTGATCGTAATGGTGTTGATGTATTCCTCGTCCGTTCTAACATTATTGATTATTGGTCCACCAGAGTAATCGTACTTGGCTCGGGTGAAGTTAGCCTGGTTTTGTGGACCTGAAGTGGAAGCATTATGGGGACCATGATCCTGTAGTGGATTCTTGTGGATAGTATGATCTGAGTTGGAATTGAATTGCGATCCACCTACTTCAATGGTGCGATTTTCAATGAGGTCTTGGATTACATTTTTCAGTTGTCGACAGTTGGAGGTTGTATGCCCTTTGACTCGATGGTATTCGCAAATTGCGTTGTCATCCCACCATGCTGGTTTGAATTGTCCTGGGTCATAAGGTTTTATTTCCGGAAGTGTGATGACCCCATGTTGGATACATTTCTTGAGGACGTCTGCAATGGGTTCACCTAAATTGGTGTATGTGCGACCTCTAGGGAATTGTCTTTGTTGACGATATTGTCCTTGACGGTTTTGATCATTTTGACTGTTCGAAGGAGTATTGGGGGAAGGTGTCAGTGTCGTTGTTGGTCTATTTTGTTGTTGTACCCCTTTCAGAGCCAATACGGGACTTGCGGTCTTGGCGTCTACGACACCATCGTTTGTGACATGTTTATTCTTGACCCAATATTTGTTTTTGTCAGCGGGTGGGTTGGTGTTTGTGTTTTTGGAACCATACCTCAGTTCTCCCTTTGCGATAAGGGCTTTCTCAATTTGGACCCCCTTTTCCACTAATTCTGTGAAGGTTGTGCAACAATGTATTTGCAATGCGAATTTGAGGGGCCCTAAAAGTGTTTGGACAAACATGTCAACTTTTTCTCTTTCAGGGATGTCAATGTGACATCGACTAGCGAGGCTTCTCCATTTTTGAAAGAACGGGATAAATGTCTCACCCGACTCTTCTTGTGTGAGATTGCACAAACTAGTGATAGAGGTGTCCATGTCAATATTGTATGCGTAATTTTTTATGAACCTTCTTTTGAGCTCATCCCATGTTTGGATATCTTTTTGCGTTGAAAACCATTCAAGGGCTTGACCCGCCAAACTTTTGGAGAAAAGTCTCATCAAGTATGTGGGTTCGTAGGCGATATCCATACAGTTAGTTGCGAATTCGCGAAGATGTTCAATGGGATTTGTTTTGCCTTTGTATTTAGTGAAGTTGGGTGACACATATCCTGGCGGAAATGCGGGCATACGTAAGTTTGTGTCGAATGGGTACACATCCAAGTCATATGATATTTCGGATTTCCCGCCTGTAATGAGCATGTTTTGCATTTGCTTCGCCATATCCCGCACTGTTGTTTTGAGTTCATCTATGGTGGGGTCATTTACATTTCCATACGTTGAATTGCCTGGTACACCATGTGTTCCTGCGGGAGTATAGGTGTATTGTGGCGGTACGGGTTGTTGTGGTACGTATGATGTGTGTTGTTGGTATTGGAAGTTGTGGTTAGGTGCATGTTGATGAGTGTGAACGGTGGATGAGTATGTTGGAATGTGTCCCCCAGCTGTGCGTGTCATTATTTGGGGTATGTTGTGACCATGAATGTTATGATGTATTAATGATGTCATGGGTTGGGTTATTTGGCCCTTTTGTGTGAATTGCTGATTTTGCACAAGGGGAACATTGGTATTTGTACCTTGGGAGGTAATGACGTTTGACTGTGTTGTCATGTTCACGTTTTGTTGTTGTCCTTGTATAAAGATACGTCCTGTGGCTCCTCCCAAAGGATGTTGTGAACTATTACTGAATGCTTTCGTTGAAGTTGTGTTCATGGTAGTAGATGTAGTTGTCAAGGGGGAGTTGTGATGACTTGATGATGCCCCCGTGGTATTTGCTTGTTGTGATAACAGGAGGGTTGGAATAATTTTCCGATGATGTCAGGGGACCAAGAGTGGTTGTGTTTAATTGGGGTAGTGTTGTGGATGTTGTGGATGATTGTGATCCCCCAAGAGACGTAGTGTTTATTGTATTGGAGATGTTTGGGATGTTGGATGTGGTATGCAATGTCGTTGTGTCAAAAGGGATGTTGCTTGTAGTATTTAGGATTTGACCACTGTGCGAGGTGTTGTGAACATTGTTGGCATTAGGATCATGTAGCGAGTTACTGTCAAATCCTGGTGGTAACCTAGCTCCTTCACTCAAGAGCATAGCTACGAATCTGTCCCTGTCGTGACGCGCTATTGTTTCAGCCAACTGATAGACTTCTGGGTCTTGTGTCAATGCTTCTATGTGTTCTTGAAGGAGTTGACCGTTTTCATCTCTTTGCATGTAGCGTTCGAATGAGTTGTTAGGTGGGGATTGTGTTGTCACTGGAGGTTGATTGTCTAGATTGGTAAAGGGATCATTCACGGTCCAGTTTGAGTCATGTGGAGGACTGTTGGGATCTTGCCTAAAGTTTTCCATTTGTCTTTTGCGCTTTTGAAGTCTGGTTTCGACCATAAATGAGATTGCTCAAAGGGGATGTCCACTAAATGCAAGTATGACACTAGGTGAAATCTAAGGTTCAAACTGACGACTAAAATGACCACTGTTTTTGGATTTTTGTGAATAAGGTATGCAATGTGGATGCAATGTGAAATGAGGCTATCTAAGCACTTCTAGGCTTGAACTTTGTTTTCGATTTGGACTGCTAGAGGACTTTGTTGTTAATGACAAGTTGACAAGAGGACTAATGAGTCTTCCTAACTAGACTTTTGAGTTGGAAGAAATCTCACAAAAGAGGACAATGACTAAAAGGATGTTTGATAACTTGGTCCAAAAGGGTCTAATTTCGAAAACAATGATTTTGCCAAGGGGTGCTTAAGATTTGTCTACTCCTAAGTATGCAAGATATGAGCCTAGGAACAACGTAATGTTGAATGTATGATACTAAATGGGGTGAGGTATGAAACCTAAGGTGATCAATGCAAGCTAAGGGACAAAACTTTGAGCAATTTCAAATTGGGTTGCTGGCAGAATCCTTCTAATGACAGAGTTTGACAGATGGTTGACAGTTTGGCGGTCTCTGGTTTCGACTGTGCAGTTTAAAAATTTTGACAGGCAGATGCGTCTCAGTTTGTCAATTGCGTCTCGGTTTAGCAATTGCGGTTCAGTTTTTCACTTGCGGCTTTCTGACTGTCAGATGCGACTCGGTTTAACAGATGCGTGCGTCGCACGCATACAGATGCGTTGTTATAAGTTTCAGATGTGGTTTATCAGAGCAGTTGCGTTACAGAATGTCAGTTGCGGTTCGACAGATATGACAGTTTTGTTTCAAAGTGATTTTCGTGGTATGTTGATGGAAGTTTTTGATCTGTTTGATGACTGTTTTGTTTGGACTGTGACAAAACCAGAATGCACTTGACAAACACAGCGTTTTAAGGGATAACCAAACACACATGAGATAAGCACAATCCTAGAAAGGCCACTAGGCCTTGGGTTTGTATACTTGATATAGCCCACCAGTTATACCCCGGATTGGTGATGAACACCTTTCCTTCTCGAGAGCGGATAGCTTAGAATTTGGTGGCATTGGCTCCCCTCCACGGCTCATTAACGTCATTCGAGCACACCAAATTCGGATTCATTGGGTAGTGACATCCCAAGAATTGCTATCTCTACTCAAGGGGATCAGTAGTGAGTAATCTTCGGGCATGATACTGTACCCTGCACTATATCAAGCAACGGCCAATAGAACGGTTGGACACTAAGACAAGAGGTGTTTAATTCGGGCATTCCGTTCGTGGGGCGTGATCCATGCGGCGAGAGTCCCCTTTCGGATCCATCTCGTCGGAACCACGCTCGTGATTCTTGGGCTTTCCCCAAGAACCCACTTTTCTATACCGGCTGAAGTCCCTCGGTGTCAGGGTGCTACCGGTCTGAGTCGTCCTGGGGTGAGTACTTTTTCCCACCAGAACAGGCCCAAGTTCTAGAGTCGGTAACCGTTTCTCTTACACCCAGGATCGCACGAATGCGCAAGGGGAGAGGATACTCCGATATACCGAATCGTGAAGGGTAAAATAACAATAAAGGAATGGGTCTGGTTTTCTGATCACAAGGTTTTCACCAAGTGAGAGCATACTCACCTACCACTCCACAAGCACACTCAAGCATGAAAGACATGATTCGTTTTAAAAGCACCAAATTCAAAGTTTGCTAATCTAGGAATAAACAAGCACACTGTTTGTTTTCTCCTTCTTTGACATGCGAATCTGCAAACATTGAGTTAGTAGTCTTGTATGTGTTGGTCTTGGACACACGAAAAAGGATCGCCACACGCTACAAGAAACTATTAGTAACACAAAATATCTAATCTGGTTAACATGCAGGAATAACCAACATAGAAAAAGACAGAAAACAGAAAACCAGAAAACAGAAACAACTCGAAATTCGGCAATTAAAATCTAAAAACTGACAGAAAAAGTTTACCAGGCAAATGCGGCGCGGTATTACCAGACAGATGCGGCTCGGTTTATCAGATGCGTCGTTCTGTTCTGCGAATGCGGCTCGGAATGTCAGTTGCGTCTCTGTAATTGGCAGTTGCGGCTTGTCAGAACAGTTGCGTCGTTTCTGTCAGCAGATGCGTTGCGACGTTTGCGGCGATCCGTACCAGTTGTCTGCAAAACAACAGAAAACAACAAAAAAATCCTACGAAAACAGAAAGCCACTACCAGAAAGGATTAGTGACAGAAGATCTAATCTTATTGAATCATGCAGGAATAAAAACCGAATGCAGAAACACATACGATTAAACAACCCGAAATCCGAAAATAAAAACCCCAAACTGGAAAGAAAAATGTTATACCAGACGGATGCAGTGCGATTTGCGAATGCGGCTCAGGAGTAACAGATGCGTCGTTCTGTGCATCAGTTGTGTTGCGGCATGTCGATTGCGGCTCTACTGTTGTCATGTGCGTCGCGACGCATATGATGCGTCACACTGTTTTTAAAAATGTTGGGGCGATCCGTACCTATACCTGCAAAACAACAGAAAACAACAACAAAAACGTACGAAAAGCCGAAATAACAACGTCGGGTTCACCAATGTAATCAAGGGAAAATCCTAAAATTATTATTAAGTGGGTTAGCACAATAACAATAAAATTCCTATGAAGTAACAAAGTACAAAGGAAGTAATATGAAGACAAAAGGGATGAAGTTACCCTAAGTCTCCACCTTCCATGATTAACCTTTGTTACACCTCCTAGCTTGCAGATAAATAAAAGATGCCCTCAGATTTGTATGAGCAACTATGACAAAATGACTAAGCCCTATGCAAGTGTTGAAGGATTTGCAGAAAATAAAATAACCCTACAATGAACTAAAATGCCTATGACTGTAAGTGACTATGACTGTAAGATTAGTAGCATAAATTGAAACCTAAACATGAGAGACTAAGAGTGCAAGAAGTCAAGGGAGCTGAGGGAGGCAAATGAGAACAAAATTGCCCTTTTATAAAAACTGCAATTTTGAATGTGTGGCCAGGATGAAAAGATGACAAGAACCCTAAGATCAATGCTTAAGATTGAATGTTGCTGGGTGCATTAGGGTTAGGTCAAAATTAGGGCAAATGATAAGGATGAAGGGTGGAGATTGAATTATAAGATAATTCAATCAATGGTCGAAATTAAATGAGAAGTCAAAAGTCAAGAATTAAATTGGAAGATAAGGCTGGCACGGACAAAGAGGTTGCTGGAGAAGTTAAATAATAAAATTTATTTACTCTAGCTGACCAGTAAATAATTAAATAATAAAGATATTATTTAATTATGGAGGAATGTGACAAAAGGAATTATTTTGAATTTAAATAATGATTTAATTCAAAACTCAAGAGAATGGACTAAATTAAATAAATCAAATTTATTTAATTTTAGTGAGAGAAACAGCTAATGAATAATTAAATAATTAAATAATTATTTAATTATAGTGGAAAGTGGACAATTAAATAAATAAGAATTTATTTAATTTTTAGAAGAGGGGGACTTAATTAGTGATGTAATTAAATAAATAAGATTTATTTAATTAATCAAGAAGACATAAAATGACAAAGGGAAATTAAATAAATTATGAAATTTATTTAATTAAAGGAAGACATAGATGACAAAGGGAAATTAAATAAATTATGAAATTTATTTAATCAAAGGAAGACTTAGATAATTAATGACGTATTAGATAAATAAATAATATTTATTTATTTAATAATCAAGGAGGAACAAATGACATGAATTAATTAAATAATTATGAATTATTTAATCAATAGTCGAATGTGGACCAAGGACATAATTAGATAACTTAATTATGCTAGGACGAAGGTGGTAAAAATGAAGCTTGGAGGCCTAGGTCATTTTTAGGTGTCTACATTCTCTATCAGCCTGATTCTTAGGGTTCTGCATGAGGACTAAGTTACCAATGTCAAACTTCCTGACCATGACTCTTGTTGTAACTATGTCAAAGATGGTTATGATATTCCTGTAGATGGTTCAAGGAATTTTATCTTCTTTCCTCTAATATCTCCAACTCGTGTAGGCACAATTGTTTGTACTCCTCATCATCAGTTAGACCCTTTAGAGAGACTCGCGAGGAAGGAATTTCAACCTCGATGGGCAATATGGCTTTAGTGCCAAAGACCAAGGCAAATGGAGTGGCTCCTATGGGTGTGTGAATGCTGGTGTGATAATCCCATAGAGCAGGGTTGAGTTGAATGTTCCAATCATAGCCAATGTCATTAACAGTCTTTTTCAAGATTTTAATGATGGTTTTATTGGACACCTTAGCTTGATCATTTCCTTGCGGGTAATATGGGGTGAAGAAATGATGTTGGATATGGAATCACTCACATAACTCACGCACGTTTTGGTTTTTGAATGGATGTTCATTGTCTGTGATGATGGACTGTGGAATACCATACCAGCAAATGATATAATTGAGAATGAATTTGGAAATTTGGGTGTCGGTTCAGTATGTAAGAGGGATGGCTTCTATCCACTTTGTGAAGTACTCAATGGTGGTGATTATGAATTTGTGGCCATTGGACAAGGTAGGATGGATTTTTCCCACGAGGTCAAGTCCCCATTATGTGAAGGGCCAAGGAGAAGTAATCGGTTGAAGTTCCTGCACTGAGCATGAATCAAATCGCTATGAATCTGACATTGGCGACAAGTCTTGACATATTCTAGTTCATATTTCTCAATGGTCGGCCAGTAGTACCCAAGTCTCGTTATCTTCTTGGCCAGAGTAGGACCACTCGAATGAGATCTGCATATACCCTCATGTACTTTTTGTAAGGTCATGTGTGCTTCGTTGGTGTTGAGACATCTAAGGAGGGTGTCGTCAAAACTACGGAAGTAAAGGGTGTTGTTGACAATGGTATATCTAGCAGCTTTTCAGATAAAGGATTTTCTTTGCTTAGTGGACAAGTTGGGTGGAAGGGTTTGGGTCTTGAGGTAGTCATGAATTTCTTGGTACCAGGGAGAATCAGGACCAACAAGTTCATAGACCATCTCTGATTCGGGAATATCATAAGTGGGGACCAACAGTTGTTCTACCAAGAACTCTAGTTGAGGCATATTGCTTGGAATGTCGAGGAGAGAGCTGATCGTAGCCATGGCATCGACCACCTTGTTTTGTGTTCTCGTAACTTGATCAAAACTCACCATGTGAAAATATTTCTGAAATTTGTCAATCATTTGTTTGTAGGGCATTAGTTTCTCATCCTTAGTGTCATAGTCATCATTGACTTGGTTGATGACTAACTGAGAATCCCCATAGACATGAAGTGTTATGATTTTCCATTTTATTTCCATTCTAAGCCCTATGACAAGTGCCTTGTATTCCGCCACATTATTTGTACATGGTAAGGCTATGCAGAAAGACTTGGGAATGGAATCTCCTTGAGGGGTGATAAACATTATTCCTTCCCCCAAGCCATGACTAGTGTGGGACCCATCAAAATACAGTTTCCAAGGTGATAAATATTTTGCATTAAATATGGACTCATGGAAAATTAGTCATCAATGGGTGGTCACTTTGAACAGGTGCATCTGCCAATTGGTCTGCTATGACTTGTCCCTTTATAGCTTTTCGTTCTACATACTAAATGTCATATTAGCTCAAGATCATGACCCATTTTTCCAAACGTCTTGTTAGTGTTGCGTGACTCAAAAGATACTTCAGGGGGTCAATCTTTGCTAGCAGCTATGTCTTGTGACTCAACATATAGTGCCTTAGCTTTTGAGAAGCAAAGAAAATTTCCAGGAAAGCACGTTCAATTGATGTGTAATTCAGCTCATATCCAACCAGCGTCCAACTGATATAATATATGTCCCTTTCCTTTTCTTCTTTGTCATTATGTGCTAGTAATGCCCCTAGTGCTGAAGTAGTGGAAGAGATGTATAAAATTAAAGGTTTTCCTTGAATGGGAGGCATAAGGACCGATAGTGATAGTAGGTAGTCTTTTATTTGTTGAAAGGCCTCTTGGCATTTATCTATCTATACAAAGGGGATGCCCTTGCGTAGAAGATATTGGAATGGTTGACACTTCTCAACCAATTGTGCTATAAAGTGCCAGATAGATTTTACCCTTCCTTGTAATGTCCTGAGTTCACTTATTCCTTTGGGAGGAGGCATGTCTAATTTGACTTTTACTTTGGCTAGATCGACCTCAATGCCTCTTCTAGAAACAATGTATCCCAAAAGTTTTCCAGATGTCACACCAAAGATGCATTTCTTAGGATTCATTCTGACTTTATACGCTTCCAGTCTCTTGAAAATTGTGTCTAACACATTCAAATGGTATTTTCTTGTCACTGATTTAGCCAAAAGGTCATCGACGTAATCCTCTATTATTTTATGCATCATATCATGGAATATGGTTGTCATAGCTCTTCGATACGTGGCGCCTACATTCTTCAGACCAAAAGGCATGACATTCCAGTACTATGTACCCCAAGGACAAGTGAATATTTTTTTATGTTGATCTTCAGGGGCAATACGAATCTGATTATAGCCTGAGAAACCGTCCATGAGGGACAACATCTCACACCCTACTGTGAGATCTACTATGATGTCTATTTTTGGCAAGGGAAAGTCATCTTTTGGAAATGCTTTATTCAAGTCCCAAAAATTTGTGCAAATGTGAATTAGACCATTTGGCTTTGTAATAGGTACCAGATTTGATATCCATTCGACATAGTCTATAGACCATATGAATCCCACGTCTTACAATTTTTTAAGTTCTTCCTTGACTAACAATGCAACTTGTGGGTGCATTTTTTGTAGCTTCTATTTTGTTGTCTTGGCATCTAGAAATAGTGGCAAATGATGCAAGACAAGTTATGGATCTAACCCAAGCATATTGGTGTAGGACCATGCAAATTTGATCTTACGCTCTGAGAAGAATTTATGAAATCAGGTTTCTCTTCTTCTATCAAAGAGGCTACCAAGAGGACCATATTAGGGTCTTCAGCTGTTGATATATTGACTTCTAAATTGTCCTCTATGAGCATAGCTTATTTCTCTTCAGTAATGGGAAGAAAGTCCAATCCTCCATCTTTGGGTGCCTCAGAGGTTTTCACCCGTAGATACATCCTTTATTTTTACTTTTTTGTCATCAGAAGGTGCCTTTCAGTTTTCACCTAAAGACGTTTCATTTTTTGTTTTATTTTTATTTTTCATTTTGCAACTAGAGGATGTAGCAGTCTCCCCAAAGTAAGCTGCACAATCCAGGTCCATGGTGAATCCCTCCTTGTGATCACCACTGGGTATGCCCTCACATAGTCCATAAATTCTGCAATGGCCTCATCATTCTAAAAGGTGTCCAAGAATGGAAGGCCTTGTTGGCCCCAATTGATTAGTTGTAGGTAGACTAAAGAAATGCCATCGTCAGTGTTGGTGAATTTTGAGGAGGATGTAGAAATCATGCAGACGGATTCAAAGACATTGAAAATGAAGTTTTCATCATCCAATTCCACATCAGGCTCTATCCAATATTCTCCTTCACTTGTGTCATACTCATTGGTAAAGTAGGGAATGAAGGAGTCAAAGTCATGGTTGTCAATGTCATGTGGTAATTCAGATGGATCTGAATGATGTCTATTCGGTTCATATGGTTGGGTAGGCATGTCCTAATGAGCGTCAATGGTATTGGAAGAGAATTTTGGCTTGTTGTTGTTCCTTAGGAAAAAGATTCGATCCCCATTTTCTCATTTTCTTTGTATTTTAGGATTGTCATTGTCTGGTGCTTGATCAATTTTGAACATTTTCCAAAATATTTATTCAGAGGAAAGCTTTCCTAGTTCAAGGAACAAGTCATCAAGACAACATTCACTTAGGGATCATTGGGAGCCACATTCCCACTCATGGGAGTCAGTTTCGGTAAAGGTTTCCTTAACAATCTTGACACTTTCCGAAGCATGCACGCTCTCACTCAAAAGTTCATTGGTATGTCGATCGTCATTATCAGGCAATCCATACCCTAATCCAAGAATTTTTGGTCTTTTAGACAACATCAAAGGTTCTTGCAGTCCTGTTTTGTTCTTACCAAGGCCACTAGTACCGCCGTAGCCTTTTTCCTTCATCATGTAATAGTCTTTGTCATATATATGGACTAGTAATGGAGGTAAGGCTTCCATTTCTTTGTAGATCCATCCTAATATGTTGGTGATGTCTTCGTTGTTCATGTCTCCCCATCTTATAAAAAAAAAATTGATGGAACTTTTCAAATTACTTTAGGTTCCATTCTAAAACACGGCCGACCATAGATCTGAGGAGACTTGGGTATATTTGTGATGTAATATGCCATACTTAGTTTGAATTCTCCATAGCCTACATCCTGGATATTGACATTAGACTCAACTTTAGGAAGCAAGGAAGATGATGGCATGGCAGAAGATGTAGAAGGAGTGGAAATGGATGATAATGTGAATGTGGATGGGTCAATGTATTTGGAAGAAGAAGGGCTTGGCGCTTCTTGATTGATGGGAACTCAATTTTTAGAAACATCCCTTGGGTTGGTACAATATTGAAAAGGGTCGGGGTCTCCATATATGATGATTTATGTGCTATCAAATGGGAATTTCAAGCATTGGTGATATGTGGAGGGGACGGCCTTTAGGGCATGAATCCATGGGTGGCAAAGCAAGATGTTGTAAGGTAATTCTAGATCCAGGACCTGGCAAGTTATGTCCATAATGACTAGTCTAACTCTGATAGGAAGAGAAATAATGCCTCTAGAAGAATGTTCTTCATCATCATATTCTTTTATAACTATGCTCTTTGTAGGGTCTATGCATGCATCATAAAATCCTAGAGCCTTAACTAGTTTTAAGGAGCATATGTTCAATCCTTCTCCACCATCTACTAAAACTCTTTTGACCTTGTGCTTATGGATGAAAGTTTCAATGTGTAATGCATCGTTATGGTTGGTCTTGGGTGATGAGTAATCTTGATCAGAAAATGTGACATGGTGAGGTGTAGTGAGGTATCCCACCATGGTTTCAAATTGGTTGACATACATGTCCTTAGGGACAAATGACTTTTAAAGGGTTTTATCCAATATAGCCTTATGCGTGGGAGAAATACAAAGCAACTCAAGTATGGAAATTTGTGCAGGGGTTTTGCCTAATTGATCGATAAGGTTAAACTCACTCTTAGGTTGCCACTGCTTTGTGGATGA
This sequence comes from Sequoia sempervirens, assembly GCA_007258455.2. Classification (NCBI taxonomy): domain Eukaryota; kingdom Viridiplantae; phylum Streptophyta; class Pinopsida; order Cupressales; family Cupressaceae; genus Sequoia; species Sequoia sempervirens. Next base: position 76,752,772 of record VDFB02000015.1, read on the forward strand.
GCTAGGTTGTGGTTGTTTAGGAGATGGAGCAGGTATGGTGATTTTAGGTTGCCTAGCAAGAGGCAGACCAGCTATGGTGACCTTGCCAATTTGAGTAGTGGCACTGCATTGAGGTGCTCTTTTGACTATGATGGTATTGATGTATTCATTGTCAGTTCAGACATTGTTAATAATAGGTCCACCTAAATAGTCATACTTGGCGCTAGCATAACTAGCTTGACTATTGTTGGTCTTAGGACTTGACGTCCATGGTCCTATGTGGATTCAACATTTGATGGAAATTGTGGCCCACTCAATTCAATTATTCGACTTTCAATAAGGTCTTGCACAATATTTCTGAGTTGTCGACAAGATGATGTCTTATGTTCTTTAGCTTGGTGGTAATCACAAAAAGCATTGTCATTCCACCATGATGGTTTAAATTTCCCTGGGTCATATGGCTTAGGTTCTTCAAGTGTGATGAGACGGTTTTGGAGGAGCTTCTTAAGGACATCCTCAATTGGTTCTCTCAAAGTAGAGTATGCTCGTCTTTTTGGGAATTGTCTTGTCTAACGGTATTGTCCTTGACTTTGACTATTTTGACTATTTTGGTTGTTTGGGGTGGTATTGGTGGGGGGTGTCAGTATCATCGTTGGTTTTTTTGGCAGCTGAACCCCTTTTAGAGCCAATACAGGACCCATCATGTTTACAACTTTAGCATCAACCACACCGTCATTGGTAACATGTTTGTTTTTGACCCAGTACTTATTTTTGTCAGTGGGAGGGTTTGTGTTTGTGTTTTTAGAACCATATTTTAGCTCTCCTTTTGCAATAAGAGCTTTCTCAATTTGGACCCCCTTTTCGACTAAATCTGTAAAAGTTGTACAACAATGAACTTGCAATCCATACTTTAAGGGGCCTAAAAGTGCTTGGACAAACATGTCAACCTTTTATTTTTTAGGTATGTCGATGTGGCAACGACTTGCAAGACTTCTCCATTTCTGGAAGAATGGGATAAACATTTCACAAGCGTCTTCTTGTGTAAGATTCCATAAGCTAGTGATGGAGGTATCCATGTCAATGTTGTACGCATAATTTTTTATGAATTTTTGTTTAAGTTCATCCCATGTTTTGATATCCTTTTGAGTGGAGAACTATTCAATGGAAAGACCTGCAAAACTTTTAGAAAAGAGTCTCATCAAGTACATTTGTTCATAAGTGATGTCCATACAGTTCGTCGCGAATTCTCGGACATGTTTGATAGGATTTGTTTTTCCTCTGTATTTGGTAAAATTTGGTGACACATATCCCAGAGGAAATGGCGGCATGTATAAGTTTGTGTCAAAGGGATATAGGGATAAGTCATATGATAGTGGCAATTTCTTGTCGGACATTTGCATATTTTCTATAGTCTTTTCTAAACCCATTAGCTTAGCTTGCAGGGCATCAATTATAGGGTTATTTTTGGTACTATACATTGTAGTGATTGGTACACCATGGGTCCCCATTTGTTGTGAGTAGATGTTGGTGTTCTATTGAGGGATGTGTTGTTGTGAAATTCATGATGTGTTTTGGTTTGTGTGTTGTTGGTACTGAAATTTTTGATTGGGGACATTTTGGTGAGTGTGAATATGGGATGAATATTTTGGAATGTGTCCCCTAGCCATTTGAGTTGAAATTTGGGGAATATGGTGACCATGAATGTTTTATGTTCTGAATGCTACCATAGGTTGTTTGTTTTGATTGCCTTGTCTGGATTGTCCAAGGGGAATATTCATGTTTTGTCCTTGGGAGGGATTGGCGTTAAATTGTGTTGATGTGTTAACATTTGGTTGTGGTCCTTGAATAAAGACACATCATCTATTTCCTCCCAAGGGATTAAATGAAGCACCAATGAGATGGTTTGATGAGGGTGCAGTCATGGTACTAGATGTAGTCATAAGTGGGGGATTTGAATGGCTAGATGATGCCCCCATGGCATTAACTGTAGTGGTGAATAAAGGATTGGAATAACTTTCCCACATTGCTAAGGACCCAAAGGTGCTTCCAACAGATTGTGATGATATTGTGGACATCATTGGAAAGGATTGTGAGATGAGTGGTGTTCCTCCAACAGATGTTGCGTTGATTGTATTGGAATTATTTTGATTATTGGAGGTAGCACTAGTGGTGTTTGTGATAGTTTGCGAGGTTTTCTCAAAAAAGGTATTGCTTGTGTTTTTTTGAGGTTGACTATTATTAGTCATGTTGTTGGAATTGTTGACATTAGGGTCAGGTGATTTCGATCTCAAAGTATTTATGTCAAATCCATGTGGTAATTTAGCTCCTTGACTTAAAAGTGTGGCCAAATATCTGTCTCTATCATATAAGACCATTTGTTCTACAAAGGAGGCTACCTCTCGATCTTGTGCTTCTACCTCTAGGTTTTCCTCAAGTATTTGTTTGTATTCATCCTTACGTAAGAATGGTTCAAAGGGGTTGTTTGAATAGGATGGCATGCTCATGAGAGGGTGGGTGTTCTTGTTGTTAAAGGGGTCATCAAAAGTCCAATTTGGGTCATAAGTGTGATTGTTAATATTGGAATTCGAATCTTGTCCAAAGTTTTCCATTTGTCTTTTCCTTCTTTGGAGTCTAGTCTCAACCATAAAAGGGAATTGCTCAAATGACGATGATGAGAATGACAACTAAATGCAAGGATGACACTAGCCTATGTTTTTGGATTTTTTGGATAAAGGATGGCAATGCAAGACTATGTTTTTGGATTTTGACAATAAGGGATGCAATATGATAATGTTGTCTAAAGAAAATGACTAATGCCAGAGGACAATGAAGACTAAGATGACAAGTTATGACCCTAATTTTTTTGTATTTTTGGAGGATTTCAATGCAAGGTGATAATGACATTTGCCTAAGGAAATGATTAATGCAAGATGACAAGGTTGTCAAGGTCAAAATGCCAAATGAGGACTAGGATGGACACTATTAAGAAAAAGTCTAGGTGCAAAATTTTGACTAAGCAGATGATTAATGAAAAGTCTAGGTTCAAAATGACAACTAGAATGGAAAATATTAAAGTGAAGTGTAAGTGCAAACCGTGGACTAGGATGGAAAATATTTATGCAAAGTCTAGGTTCAAAATGAGGACTAAGATGGACAATACTTGGAGAAAGGTTTTCCTAACCACTCTAAGCTTAACTTATGTCTTGATTTTGGTTATCAAAGGATGTGCTAATGGGATCAAGTGACAAGGTCAAAATGACTAGTGAGCTTTCCTAACTAGACTTTTGAGTTGGAAGTTCTCACGAAAAGGATGACTGAAAAGAGTAATAATGACTAAGTCCCAAGATAACCTACTTTTGAAAACAATGGTTTTGTAAAGTATGGTGAGTTAGCCTAATCCAAAGTCTACTAAGATGACCCCTAAGGAAAAATTTATGCAAGAAATGATGATTATGATGCCTAGGGAATGCAACTAAAATTTGGAAATTTAAACCTATGGTCAAAATGCAAGCGATTGAATGCAAATGATGGATGTTTTGAGCAATTTCAGTTCTGGATTCTAAAAGAGACTTCTGGAAAACTGTGTTTGACAACAAGCTAAAATGTTTGGACTTGGATTCTAGTCTGTGATAGGGTTTAAATTTCCATCAGGAAAATGCATCGTTTCAGGTAGCAAATGTGTTGCAATTATCAGATGTGGCGCTACAGACTGTAAATGCGGTGCAATTTATCAAATCTAGTTATTCAGATTGCAAATACGGCTTACAATGTCGTATGTGGGTTTATAAATAGTAGATGAGGTGCAAGATAGGAAAATGTGGTGTTTAGAGCAGAAAATGTGATTTAGCAAAGAAGATGTGTTGCAAAGACTATCAAATGCATTGTAGCACAGTGAATGTGTTTTATCAATTACATTGTAGGATGCAAAAAGTCAAAAAAAATTGATGTTTTGGTCAAAACCTGAATTGTTCAAAGTTGACTCTTTGTTTCAAGATGTGTGAATGTTGTTTTTTTGTTCCAGTATGTAGCAAACACTTGGAAAAAATGATATTTTGAATGGTACCAAACACAAAAGAGAATAAGTACAATCCTATGGTTAAGCCAGGACAATATCCACTAGATTCCACATGGGTTTCCCCAACCGCATATCAGTAGCGTGTCAATTCATAAGTTTGGCTACATGGGCTCCCCCTTACAGTGCACTCTCTTCTCAAGCCAACCAAGCTTCCAACCCCCATGAAACTCTCATGGCAGATTGATCACCTCTACTAAAGACTGCGAAGATGTAGATGCCTTCACACCGACTAGTGTTGCACTAGCAAATAGGAAGTTTTTGGCTACTACACAAAGGTGTTTAATTTAGGACCCCCATTCGAGTGGCCATACATGGGGCACAAGATTAATCTTTGTTTAGGAGGCACTCCAGCCTGAAGTGGTTATGCTCAACAAGGTTTTGGGGAGTACTACTTGGTCCATATGACACATCAGCACTCGTAATCCTAGGCTTTCCTTTAGGATTCACATTTATATACCAGTCAGAGGTAGCTTGGCTTTAGCTCCAATGCCAGTTTGAGTTTCCTTGGGGTGAGTACTTTTTCCCACCAAGGCAGGCCCAATTTCTAGAGTCAATAACCGTTTCTCTTACACCCAGGATCACACCAGTGTGCAAGGGGAGAGAATACTACAATTATTGAGTCAAGGTAAACACAAAATGGATGGGTCTAGTTTTTTTATCACCTAGTTTGCACAAGGTGAGAGCATAGTCACCTACCACCCCAAACACAATCAGACAGAATAGAAGACATGTTCTTTTTTAACTGCACCAAATGAAATATTTTCTATTCTAAAAAAAATAACAAGCTCAATGTTTTCAAATGGGAACTTCTTGGACAAATGAATCTGCAAAACCACAAGTTAGTAGTTTTAGCAAAATGTCTTCTATCCACATAGTCTTGGTGCCACACGCTGTGAACAAAGATTAGTAACCCCAAAAACACCTATCCTAGGTAGAATGTAGAAAAGAAAAATATGAATGCAAAAGGAAATCTGGAAAAACCGAATGCAAAAATGAAAAGAAATATCACAAGGAAAATGTGTCACATTAGAGCAAATGCATCGCTATGTGTAGCAAATACAACTCAATTCTACATTCTGGTTTTTGAAAAATAGATGCAACCTAAATATCAGATGCGTCGTTTGAAACTGTGAATGTGTCTTAGTCTGTCAAATGCGGATTTCTAGACTGCGTATGCGGCACATCAAAGTGATTGTGTTGTTTTAACCTGCGAATGCATTGCGATGCATCTGATGTGGCTCGAAGATCATCAAATGCGGCATTTCATACTTGTGTACCTAAAAAAACAATAGAAAATAAAAAACCATATGAAAACTACAAAAAAAATTAAATGTGTCGGGTTCACCAATGTATCAATGGGATTTTTTCAAATAGGTTAGCATGATTAGATCAACAATATAAAAACCCAAATAACCTATGAAGTAAAATGAAAGCTAAATAAATAATAAAAATGATTATACCATATAATTCGTGAAACCTTCTTTATTCACTTCCATACCACCTTCTAACCTATTGCAGATGTAATAGTTGCCCTCAGATCGAGTATGTGAGCAATTTGATAACAAAGACAATGTCCTAAACAAGTTTTGAAGGATTTAAAGTGACTAAATTCTATGTTATTATGCAAATAGAAAGCATTAAAATAATTCCAAATGAAGTATAAATGCCTATGCCTATGAGAAAATGACTATAATGTCTAAGACTGAAATCAAGTATGCCAAAGTAATGAATTGCTAAGAAATGCAAGTATATGCGTAGTAAGTTGTAAGTAGTCCAAAAATGTGAGAAACATTGGCATTTTATAGAAAATGCAATTTTGTATGGAAAACATAGATTAAAAGTTGACGGAAGCCTAAAATCAGAGGTCAAGATTGCGTGTGACAACCCATAATTAGGGTTAGGGAAAAAAATTGAAGTGAGCGACCAAGATTCAATTTGAGAAAATCAAATTGGCAGCTGAGAATAAATGTGACAATTATCCAAAACGATAAAGATTTCGAAAATCAAGAAGATAAAGATTGCTTGATTTACAAGATTTGAAAAATCAAGAAGATAAAGACTGGACAGAAAAAGCAGTTTTGGAAAATCGAGAATTTGCTCAATTACTTGATTTATGGGAGAAGATTACCATTTTGAATTAAAATTAATTCAAAAATGTGGATTTTGTATGAGAGTAAATAATCTTTTTAGATTATTTACTAAAAGGAAGTGACAGTTAATAATGTGAGGTCATTTTAAATAATTAATTTTATTTAAAATGAGGGACATTTTGAATGAGGCAATTAAATAATTAAAGATAATTATTTAATTTTAAAGAATGTGATTAATAATTAAATAAATTAATAAATCTATTTAATTAGAAGAAGAAATAATTAGTGGCATATTAAATAAATAGATAAATCATATTTATTTAATAATCAAGAAGAAATAAAGAATGAAGACAATTAAATAAATTAATAAATTTATTTAATTAAAGAAAGACTTTAGACAATTAGTGACGTATTGAATAAATAATATCAAATTTATTTATTTAATAATCAAGAGTAATAAAGAAACATGAATTAATTAAATAATTATGAATTATTTAATTAATATTTGAAGGTGGGCCAAGGACATAATTAAAATGTCATAATTATGCTAGGACAAAAGAGATGAAAAATAAGGCTTGCAGGCCTAGGTCATTTTTATGTGTCTACAGGTTCAACATTCCATTGACACAATGGAAATGACCTTAAGATGTGGGACCTTGAACAAATGAGGTCAAGTCTTCAGGGAAGGCCAACTCCTCTTTCGATCCAAGTGCAATGTGTTGGTCTAACCCAACACATGAAATCCTACCACTACCCTACTCTAACAACTCATAGGGGAAAAGGGTAGGAAGGAATGCATGAAAGGGAAATGGGAGGTGGTACACCAAGATAGAAAAGTTATTTCTTTCTGGATGATATTTCACAAAAATGCCATTGAAGAGGGTCTAGGGGACTCACACATATCTCTATTTGGTTGATTCCCAGAGGAAAACATGGAGGTTAGGATTTGACAAAGTGTTGGAAGGAAAGAGATATTATCAAGCAACAATTGTACACAATTTTAACTCAAACATGTATGCATGGAAAGAGAGAACAAACACTTAGATATGTAGGTAATGAAAATACACAAACATAACCAAGCTGAGAAGAGGAAAGCTTAATCAATTTCATTGATGTAGAGGCAACAACTAATATTTATAGTTGCAAAGATGCAAAACACATAAGTCTACCAAAGAAAAAACTTGGAGGATCTCAAGGAAGAACCCTTAGAATGAATACAATTCTTGCCTTTATAGATCAGGCATAACTTGGATGACCACAAACCAAACCCTAACTTAGCTAGGGTTAGCAATGAAGCTTGTGCATGAAAGGATGGAGCCATCCCATGAAAATCATGATTAGGGAATGGGTCTGTCAAAATGGTCAACAATAGTATTAAATGAGCATGGGAACCCATAAAATCCACTTGGAGAAGTCAGGAGGATACAATAAATGATTTCCTTGAAGCCCTAGAATCAAGACATGCCACTTAGAAGGGTTTATGGAGCATTAATGTCATCGCTCGAAAAAACACATCAAATTTGTTGACTGGTCAAAGCATCGGGCCTGAAAGAAAACATTTTCTATGAATTAAATGGTTTGGATCCACTAAAGAGCATCTTCATCAGGGATCGGGCATCAAGCCTGCTTCATACTTTATACTTCATTGTTGGCATCAAACCATCAAACTTCAGGCATACCGCTTATTTCATACCAAAGGAAAGTAGGAAGAAGGAAGTTGAAGGAGCGAACCGTGAAATCTAAAGATGGTTCCCCTTGTCGGACATCAAAATTTGGGGAGGAGGCTTACACCTTATTGTAGAGACAAAAAAGGTAAAAGGTAGGATTGAAGCCCAATGTCTGAAAGGAGCTATCAAAGAATGGAGGTTGAGATGAATCGTTACCTCTTACAATAATGAAGGTAAGAGATAAATTAAAATGTAGATTCCTGACAGCCAAAAGGGTTTTAGGGGATCGGGGGAAGATATCCCTCTTACTAAATAAATATAAGAGGTAAGGGGAAAGCCCGATGTCCAACATCCAAATATTTGACAACCAAAATTTGAATGGAAGCCATCAAGGTTGGGAGAAAGAACAAAGTGGAAAGTCAACGACCCAATGCTCAAAAGACTAAGAAGTTTTTTGGGGATCGAGGATTAGGTTGAAGAATTACGTATTATCCAAAGAAAGTGATAAAAGGTAAGACAAAAACCCAACACTCGAAATTTTGAAGGATGAAGAATTAAGCAAAATCACGAAGGCTTCATTTGGACTTCAGGGGTCGGAAGGAAAGCTTAAGATTTGTGAAGAGAGAGCAGTAAGGGTTAAAGGGTAAGGCCGATGGCCAAAACTCAAAAAACTTAGGGGAAAATGGTAGGCAAAAGGGTGAAAGAGAGGAGTGGGAGCAATGGAGAAGGTATGCCAAAAGGAAGGTAAGCAAAAACTTGAAAGCTCAAAAATAGGATCTCTTAGGTCAGTTATTAATGATGGTTCATCTAAGGATGGCATGAAATTTCAACATTTATGGTGATTTATACGGGATGATTGCCTGATAATCATAAAATCCAAGGGCCTTATCAGTCCATTGGGCATAGATTCATGATAATTCTTCAACAATTGGGCCTAACAAAAGAAAAACAAAACATGTGCAATCTTGCACTTGGAGAAAAGCATGGAAAATAGGGACATACATTCCCTTAAGGAGAATGTAGGGTGTGTAAAATCACTTCATGGAAAGAAATATATTTATAATATGTACATGAAACTAAAAGGAAGAAAAAATGGAAATTTTCCTTTGTCAAAGATGAACCTTATGAAAGAGTTGATCTCCCTCAGACCATAGTTGTAAACCTCACCCAGCTACAACTTCTGAAAAACCACTACTATCATGCATGGAGCTACACAAGATACCTGCAAGGTGAAGGATCATTCACTGTAAAATTTTCCATTGTAGGGGAACCATATGATGCAAGTGTCATATTCATCTAACAGTGGTGCCTCAAGTAAACATACAACAACAAGGGTGAATTTTTCTTAAGATAGGCCAACATCCAAGAGAAAACCTTCTATAGAGGGAAGAGGATTCTCCTCACAAAAGGATAGGCCAATGTCATGATTGTTGACCTCCTTATTGCATGAACTAAAAAAAGGGAATTTTTCTAGCTCACATGGTGATGCAAAGTATGTTGGGCCTATTTTTCAATCTACACAAGGAATCTCTTATTCGTGCAACTCAAATCAAAAGCTTTGAAGCTTAGGCATACTATCAAATTGAGCAATATGAGCATCACTCTCCAAGCAGATGTGTGGCTTCTCAATGGTGTATTTTTCAACATGTTGGTCCCATGTGAAGAATTCTAACTCATTCACATTATCCCTTATGTCAAAGGTCACATATTCATCTCAAATGAAGACCTCATATTCAACATTGCTACATTCAGGGATAGAAGAAAACCAACATACATCAAAATTACTTGTATTGATGCACACGTCGTCAACACATACCTTAGATTTGTGAGACACTTCAGGTGAAGAACTGAATTCTTCAAGTTGTATCTTTGTTTTAATTTCCTCTTGGCAACTAGTTGCAACAAAAACATACTCTTGGCATGAATTGGCTACCACATCTTCTACTTCCTTCTCACTCTTATATTGCTACCCACAAAGCTCTTCTTTTTGGGATGAAGGTATGACATCCAAGCTTTAACAAAAAGCTTCTAATTCATCCTAGAAAAGGTCCTCCACCTCCAAACTATAAACCGCAATAAATAGGGAAGTTTTCTTCACTATGGAAGAGGGTAAACATGTTTTTGTTTTTGTTGCTCCAAAACCTTGGAGTTGTCTTCATCCATCAAACCTGACCCAAGCTACTTAGAGGCTTTTGCTAATGTAGGTATAGGTGATATTTCATCCTTGTCTTCAACAAACCAAGGGGGGAAATCAAATGAGAGGATTGATTCCTCTATTGCATCAATTTCCTTTACCTATTTAGTGTCTTTCTAATACCACTGGTCATCTTCAACTATTTGTTGTAGCAAACCAAGACACTCATTATCTAGAGCATAAGAAGGCTCTTCAGTAACCACCTCTTCACGCCTAGCCTGGAATATACCCTTCTTTCATTCTTCTAACCATCTACGATCCCATACAATAGGTCCACCTTTAAAGAGTGAATAGAAATAAGGGAGAAAAATGGTCAAAAGGGCATTGGAACTCTTGTGGAAACTCTGGAAGGGGCTGCTCAGTATGAGAAAAAAGATAAGCCTCCTCAAGGATGGGTTCTTGTGAGGAATGGAGGCTCTCAAAACTTGGGATCTCCAACATAGGATATTTTCTTGATGGCTCAAGAAGTGAATAGGGGTTTCAAGATGCTTATTAAGATTCTTGAAACTCACAAACTTATGCTTATGTACCTCCTCCTTAGCAAGCTATTTTGGGACTAATGGGGACCTACCTACCTAAAAATAGGCACACAAGGGGTTGCTTGAGTCTCAGGAATTTGTGCTAGAGCAAGGGTAAGTCTAAGTTGCTCTTGCCTAGTAGTTTCCTTTGGTGTATACTCCTCTTATTACCTTCTTTGAACCTCCAACTGCTACTCATATCTCCATTTAGCCTCTATATTTTGTTGCTGAGGATAGTGATTTTGATGGACAAGTTTATCCTATTGTGGGAAACAATCTTGTTGCGCTTGATAGGATTTTTTTAGCCCACTCCTCCTATTGTTGGTCAAACTCTTGTTGTCTCTAAATATGATCTAGCTACCTATTGAAATATAGCAACATGATTATAATTTTACTTTCACTTATATTACCAAAACTTTGGGGTTGACATGGAGATAAACAAAGTTGATTTAAAAAATAATGAGTCTCTTTGGGTTGTTGGTAGGAATATGTAGATGTCTAAGAAGACTGAGAAGGGGGGTGTGTGGAAAGCATTTTGAGATTGCAAACCCATAGTAGTAGGGTTTTATGAAATGAAAGAGGAGGCATAACCAACTTGATATTTCTGATTGGGAGGAGAAAAGTTGGAATTTTCATGGTATGGGGGAATATACATATGGTTTCCATTATAGTTGGACATCGTTATGCATGGGAAGGACATGAAACACTTTAAAAATTTAAAAGGAAAGTAGAGGATTTCCCAGCTAGATATTTTGGGTACATACCATTCGAGTCACCCAAAAATGGATATTACAGAGTCACCAGGTGCCTGTAGAACTCCCTCCAAAGGCTAAAATATTGAAGAAGGCACCACTTCCTTAATAGCATGAAGTAAAACTAACATTGCTTGAACTAGTAGATATGAATAGAGTCACTAGGTGCTTGAAGAATGCCTCCAAAGATTGAAATGTTGAAGAGCACCACCCCCTCAAAAAAATGAAGTAAAACTGAGCTGCTTGAACCAACACATTTATCTCGGAGTTGATACATGCCTGAAAAAGAAATATGCATTGGAGAAAACACCAAATTCCACAATGAAGAGAAAGTGTTCCCACTGAGCATGCCAAAAACAATTGTCACATGAAATCAAACCCTGTTGAACATGGAGTTCAACATTCTAATGACATAATGGAAATGACCTCAAGGTGTGGAACCTTGCACAAATGAGGTTGATTATCTAGAGAAGTTTGAATTCCTCTTTCGATCCAAGTGCAATGTGTTGGTCTAGTTTTAGGCTTTTAGCCATAGGAGGAAAGCAAGGAAATATTATAGAAATAGAAATCAAGATTGTAATGGCTCATAATTGGACATAAGAATTCTAATTTTTTCCACCAGTTCATTCTCAAGAACAAGAAAACCAACCACATTTCTGAACTTTTTGACAATAATGGATTAAAAATTATTAAGGAATATGACATCAAAGTAGGAGGAGTGATATTCTTTCATGAATTGATAATTTTGACCCCTGGCTCTAATATCTCTATTTTAGACACTCTCTTAGAAGCTATTTACAAGGTCTTATTAGATAAAGATTTGGTTGAAATGAGTAAATTAGAATTTAATGAAGAATTTAAAAAGGAATTTTTTTCTCATGACCCTTATAAATTCTTAGGCCTTGAAAATTTTCCTCCATTTTTCTTCTCAAAAGTATTAGTACATTGTTGGTAAAGACATCAAAAAAGTTTCCTAGGAAATTTTTTTTGGACAAAATATAAAGGAATACAATAACATCATTTTGGTCCTAATCTAAAAAAAGTGGAGCCAATAGACTATTTGAATTTAGGCCAATAATTTTTATTAAAATTTACCAAAATTTTTGGTAAAAGTGGTTCAAACTTTTATAAACAATTTGACACATAAAAACTAGAATGGTTAGTCATTATGGTCCATTAAAGCTTACATTCTATGGATAAAAGTTAAAAGGAAATTTTGTTTCTTAAATTGGACATCTCTAAAGAATACAATAAGGTATCTTTGGATTTATCATGCTGGTCTTGTAGAAGTTTGGTTTCAAAGATAAAATTTTGAACCTCCTATAAAATTACTTCACCACTCTATCCTTGAAACCCTAATGGATACTTCAAATCTAAGAGGGGGATAAGGAAGGGGAACTTGTCTCTCCATATTTATTCATCATTATAGATAAATTTTTGGGGGGGAATATTTCTTCAAGTAAAATCACATGTATAATTAAAGGATTTAGACTAGCTTCCTCTCTCAATCCTTGTTGTCATTAGTAGTTTTTTAATAACACTATCCTTCTTGGACTAATACCATTGTTAAAGTTGATATGAAAAAGTATTCTCTCCTACTATATAATGGTATTTGGATAATAGATTAATTTTGACAAAAGTGTTTTTCCTTTAATACTTCTCAAAGGATCCAAAATTATATTGCAAATACCCTTAATTTTAATATATAATAGCCTCCTTCCACCTACTTAGGAATGCCTCTTTTTTCTAGAAGAATAAAAATAGTACTTAGTTAAATCTCATTGAAAGATCTCAAAATAAATTTTATACATAGAAAGGAACCATCCTAAGCTAGGTGAAAAAAATCAACTAATTTAATATTCAATCCAACATATTATTATCTACCTTCTTTATCTTGTTAGGAGAAAAAAAAATACAAATCCATCCCTTAGAGCTTTGTCTACACCACCTATGGGTAGATCTTCCCAAGCTAGAACACTTGTTTCTCATACAAACAGGAATTTATTCCACATGTATTTACTCAAAAATAAACCTTTTGTATCTTTTAGTGGTGGCAACCCTTTAATTCTAGCCCAAAAAATGATATACCAATCAATGCCCTCAAAATCATTCCCCATTTCACTAATGAAACATCCACAACTCCAATAGAGAACATCATAGATGTGGCAAATATATGCTTAGTGCATGATGTAACAGAAGACAATGTGGTTGTTAGAGTACTTGCCACTTCTCTTAAAGGTAAAGCATTGTAGTGGTATAGAGGATTTCCACTCAACTTCATTCACAATTGGGGTGGGTTAGGTGAGAAATCATGCAAGCATTTTGAAGACAAAAGTGACCACTTATCCTTGGTAGAACAATTGACAATGATTAAAAGAGCACCTCATGAATTCATGAGTGACTTAAATTATAGATTGAAGAGGACTTGGGATAGAATCCCTGCCTTGGTGAAACCTTCTCCTGAGTATGCTTTCCTATATTTCTTAAGAGATCTTAACAATGATGTAGTTGTTATGATTTAATCCATGGGAGGATTCACTTTACCAAGGGCATATGATATTTTCCATAAGGGAAGAAAATTACTTGATACAATATGGGAAGATAGCTCCTAAGCCACCAATTCCTTTATTTCTAGAGCTTCATTCATAGCCAACATTATCCCCTATCCCAATGGCTCCTATTCTAGTGGTTTCCACAAGCTAACCTTGTACTTCTACTATAGTTCTAGAAGATTGGGGCACCCTACTCTGAAATAGGAACAATAAGTTAATAGCAATGGATAGGAAACAATATCAAAATAGTAGGTCCTATCAACCTTAAGGTCAAGGTTATTGGAAAAATAAGCCACTTTATCAAGGAAAAATGCAGTGGAATCATTCCAAGCCCATGAATAACATACATCCACCTACTACTAGCACTACTAAGGCTTTGGTCCTAGTGAAAAATATTCTATCCCAAGAGGAGTGGTGTTACCCTTTTTTTTTTCTTTTTTTTTAGACTGGGAATCAGCACGACCCCCTATAAACTGCAATGCGCCTAGTAAACTTTTTAACGTGACCGGCGGCGCTGGCGCGACACGCCCTCCAGTACCACGAGACGGGGGGAGACTAGAACTCGTGACCAGCATAGCCGCAATGGAATTACTTAGCCAACCGAGCTAGGGCCCCCGCCCAAGGAGTGGTGTTACCCTTGTGAGCAAGCTCATAATCAATTTTTTTGCCAAAATGGAGAGTTTGTGCAAACTCTAGTGGTTTAGAATGAAACCTCTACTTTAGGGAAAAAAATTAGCACAAATCACCTAGCTGCTAGTCATCAAAATCATGCACATAAGGACTCCTCATTGGTCAATTGGCATCAAGAATATTTTTGTGGTGTAAATCAAGTAGTTGTTGATACAATATCTCAAAATACAATATCAAAGAAAAGAGCAATGGAGGGTGGTACATATTCCATGGTTGGGCAAGCATTAGTATCTCAACAACCTCAACAAGGTGCAGATGTTGGACCAATAGGTAGAACAAAAGATGTTCAATAATCAAATCATCCTACTAGCAAGCCTAAACAAGCAATGGAGCAACATAAGATCACCCAAGAAATTAGAACAAACCTTGTTGTTCCAAGGGTTCCTTCTAAAACTAGTCAACTTCCCTTCAACATAGTGGATCAAATGAAAAAACAATTTGAATGTTACTATGTGGGAAGCTCTATCCATTTCATCACAAAGGGATTTGTTGTAGAAGGCTTTGAAAGAGCATAATAAATCAGGTGGTGTACAAGAAAAAGAGAAGACTACTCCATCAAGCAGCTTGGTGCAACCCAAAGAAGAAGGTAACTCCAACAAACTTAGTAAGCCACCTCCCTTCTATCTTTCTCTAATTATTGGAAATCATATAGTGCACAATTGTACAATAGATTCAAGGGTAAGTAGTTTTGTTATGTCCAAGGTAATTGCTAATCTCCTTAGTATTAAATATGAGCCTATGACAAGGAGTTTTACAATTCGATGTCACTGGTATCAAAATATTTGGAGTAATTAAGAACCTAAAATTGACTTTGCATGCATGCCCTGGCTGTGATGTGTTGCAAGATATTTTAGTCATAGACCTCCCTACTCATTTTTCCATTTGTTTGTCTAGAGATTTCACTGCTAAGATAGGTGGATACTTATCTGTTGATTGATCTCACATGTTATTTAGAACTAGATATGGTACCAAAGAAACCATCAAATTTGAATCCATAGCAAAGGATCATCTAGATCCTTACACTCGTATTCCAATAAACATGAATTCTATGTTGCATGATCAAAAGAAGGAGTGTTTTATTCATGAGCCTGCCAATCCTATAGATGAAGTACCTAATTTTTTATTGGATGAATGGGGAAATTCTTTAAAATTTGACCCACTTACCATAGTTGAAGTGGAGGATATTGGTCTTAGCACCTACTGCATTCATGAAGAGAATGCTACTATCCCCAATCTCATAAAAACTCAAGAGGATCTAGGGGGATTGTGGTAGATGTTTTTTGAAGGTTCTAGAAATAGAAATGGTATTGGCATTGGTGTAATGTTGGTATCTCCAATCAAGAAGAAATATTATTTATCTTTCAGGATTCAATTTAGTTGCACTAACAATATGGCTAAGTATGAAGCACTAATCCAAGGTCTCCAACTTGCACAAAAAATGAATATCAAATTGTTACAAGTTTTTGGTGATAGTGAATTGGCCATTCATCAGGTTAGATCTCATATCTCAGCCAAGAATAATCTACTTAGAGCCTCCAAGCATAGGGTTTGGGATTTGATAGAGGCATTTGAAGGTTTTAACATCCAAAAAAATCAAGAGATCAAAATAAGCACGTTGATAGACTTGCAACAGTTTGTGCTCAATTCGACATACCCGCACATATTGCAAGAAAAAAGGAGAATCATATTAGTCTTGTTGTGAGGCTTTCTATTCCAAATAATTAAGAACATTGGAAGATCTTTGATAGTGATCAACAAATAGTGAATTTCTTGCAAGAGGAGGAAATTTTTTCTAAAAGAGATCAGTTTAAGTTACAGAATTAGTATGATGATCATATTGTGCAGTTGATTAGCAAGAAGTTACCAAACGATCTCATCACCCTTGAAGGTATCTTCAACCCAGATGATCAATTAAAATAGAAAAATATGAACTTAGCTACAAAGAAGGGTGACTTCAATCCAATTGAGATTGCACAAGGAAAGTCTCTAAACTTGTGAAAGGTATGTTCTACCATTGAACATGAAGTTTTCATAGATCTTTGCAATAGATACAATGATGTAGTTTCTTGGACTTATCATCACCCAAAGGGTTTTGACCCAGGCCTTTCCTAACATACCATTGAATTAGATCCAAATGCTAAACCTGTAAAGCAAAAAAACAGGCCTATAAATCCTAAGATTGAGCCTTTGATGAGAAAATATTTGGCCAATTTGATTAAGGCTAGAATCATTTTTCCCATTAAGCATTCTTCTTGGGTGGAAAATCTTGTTCATGTCAGAAAAAAAGAATGGGGAAATAAAGATTTGTGTGGATTTTAGGGATCTAAATAGAGCCTCCCTAAAGGAGCATTATGCCCTCCCTTCCATGGAGTAGATTTTTCAAAGATTCAGTGGTTCATAAAGGTTTTCTTTCTTGGATGGTTACTTAGGCTACAAAAATTTTGGTCCAAGAATCTGATCAGCACAAGATGACATTACTACAAAATGGGGTACCTATGCTTATTGTAAAATGCCTTTTGGCCTAACCAATGCAAGGGCTACTTTTTAGAGAGTCATGGATATGGTGTTTCAAGGTGTGTTTAGATAGTTTGTTTTGGTCTACTTGGATGATATCACAGTATTTTCAAAGCATACACGAGACCATTTTAGTCACCTTGAGCAAGCATTTCAAAAATGTAAGGAATATTGTATTTCCCTAAATCCAAATAAATGTGTCTTTGCCACTTATTAGGGAAAAATTCTTGGACACATTGTTTCAAAGGATGGCTTGGTCATTGATCCTGCAAAAGTAAAATCCATCTTAGCCATCCCACTTCCCAGTCACGAGAAGGGATTACAAAGTTTCTTTGGCACTAAGGACTTTGTGAGGAGGTTCATTCCAAATCTTGTTTCTTTAGTAAAGCCTCTTACCTTTATGCTTAAGAAAAATATGGTCTTCAAATGGACCAAAGAAGGTAAGGATAACTTTGAGGCTATATAAAAAAATGCTCAGGCTCCTACCCTTGTCAATCCTAATTATGACAAGGATTTCATTCTTTATACTTGTGGAGGTGAAGAAAGTATATTAGCTGTCCTAACCCAGCTAAATAAAGAAAATATGGAGTATCCCATTTCTTTCTTTAGTGAAGGGCTTAAAGATTAAGAGGTCAAGTATAAATATGTTGAAAAGAAAGCTCTTGCTACTATCAGGGAATTGAAAAAAAAATTAGACACATGATGTCTAACAACAAGATACAACTAATGGTGCCCCATCTCAGTGTTAAAGAGTTTCTATTGAGTAGAGATATCAATGAAAAAAGGGTTGGATGGATCACCAAGGTGATGGAGTATGATGTTGAAATCAAAATCACCAAGCTAGTGAGAGGCAATGGGTTGTGTGAGAAACTTGTATCGGCACTTGATACTCCTGTAGAAGCTACCATTGTGTTACAAGAACAACAAGCATCCAACATTGATGCCCATAGCAGTTGGGTAAAAAATATGACTACCTTTTTGTTGTAAGGTAGGTATCCTCTAGGTCTAAATAGGACCAAAAGAAGACACTTCATATTATTGTCCATTCACTATGTCATGGTGGATGACATACTCTTTAGAAAGGATTTCAGTGGTGTCCTATTAAGATGCATAGAGGCAGATCAAGTCAACATAATGCTAAGATAATTCCACAATGGCCTTTCAGGTGGCCATTTTTTTGTAAGGACTGTTGTTGCAAAGATCATGAGGTTTGTTTATTATTGGCCAACTTTGTTCAATAATTCCCACAAATGGGTGAGAAATTGCAAAAAGTGTGCTTTCTTTTTAGGAAAGCAAAGGTTGGTTTCCCTCCCTCTTCATCCCATTCAAGTTGATCAACCTTTTATAAAGTGGGGTTTGGATTTTATTGACATGATAAATCCACCATCAATTGTTGGTCATAAATGGATTTTGACAGCCACAAATTACTTTCCTAGGTGGATTGAGGTAGTTCCCTTGAAGGATGCCATTGATGCTTCAGTTTTGGAATTCCTTGATGGAATTGTTACAAGTGTATACACCTAAAATCAGTCAAGATAATCAATTAATTAAATACAACTTATTTAATTAATAAACCTTTTAATTCATCTACTTATAAATAAATTCTAAATTTATTTATATGGTTCACATTTTCTAATTCTTCTATCTTAAATCATATTCCTCTAATTTTAATTAATAAACAAATTCAAATAGTTTGTTTTATTTAATTAATATCTTCTTACAAGATTTGAATAAATCCAAATTTAAATTTAGTCACATGTCTACAACTTTTCTTCTTGCCACCTCATCAAGTGTCTCATGAATTTAAATATCCTTAATATTTAAATGGGCTTTTTCCTCAACAAATCCTGAAACAAACTTAAGACACTTGGCTCTCTTCCTCCATTTATTCTCTCTCACACTTGGAAAAGTGTTCTATTAAAGGGAACACTCTCCATGATTCCATCTAACTTCTTCATCCTCCACCCTTGATCTTTCCAACCAAAATCCTGACCATCGGTTGTTGCCACATCAAAATATGCCTTAGAAATCCTATAAATATAACATTATTCTTCAGCATTTCATATCCCATCTTTGAGCAATCTTACTCTGTAGAAACTATATTAGAGCATTTGTGAGCATTTAGAATTTAGCATTTAGAAGCATATTAGTTTATGATCACAGTTTAGTTATTAGCTGCATTTCCATTATCATAGTGGTTTTTATACAACATTTGCATCACAAAATTTAGCATCATATCTTTATCACAACATCATTATCATATCACTTATCAAATCATATAATTCAATCAATCATGTAGGAATAGATTTCTTGCATCTTCTAGCATTATGTTCCTTAGGTTGTCATTCTAAAGGTCATAGTGCATACACAAAATCTGAGAACCATTATGATTTAGCAAATCCCTGAAGATAGGAAATAATGGGACAACTTTAGGGAATTTTCTTTGTTTCAATTCGATTAGTTTTGTGATTCAAATTCTCTAATACGATGTCTCATTGATTGTGTTGTATCTATTGCTTTTTCATTTACACATTTCAATACTTCATAATACATTTTGGCACCCACCATGGGGCCTAGCCCTGTTTTATTGACATTTTCTGGAAAGTTTTGTTTTACAGATCTAGACGTGAACTTTTATGTAGCGCATCCGTGGTTTCTTTTAGCACATATGAAACATCTTTTAGTGCATACAGTCCCTATTACAGCACATCCAGAACATCCTTCAAACATCCAGTTCATTTTACAACACATTCAAGGGTTCTTTTAGTGCATTTAGTTGTTCTTTTAGTGTATTTAGTTGTTCTTTTAGCGCATTTGGTTGTTATTTTAGCGAATTCAATAGTTTTTCTAGCACATCTATGTAATCTTTGTTGGTATGTGGCAACTGATCATGCTATATTGTATAGCCCATGGTATACTGTACACCCCGGCATTTATCCTTGCTGGGGTCCGGGGTCGGGTTGAGCCCCGGGCGGGGGTTTGGGGGCGGCAACCTTCGAGAAAAATTTTCCTTCTACTTTTTCGCATCATCACCGAAAAAGGAAAAAATCAACAAAAAAAGAAAAATCCAATTTTGTAGAACCCAAAATCTAGAAGCTTCTAAGCTTGTTAAAAAGGGGTTCAGATGGGTGTTACAGCATAATGAAAAACATGATTATTCGCAAGATTGTAATAGGTTTTTGCACTGGATAATAAAATCATTGGATGGCTGGGGTTTGGGTGAACCACGTTAAATTCTCTATGTTATAATTTATTCTGTGTGTTTTTAGTTTCTCTATTTATTACTTAAATCTGCATTTAATTGTTAGATATCTACCTTTCTAACCCTAACAAGTGGTATCAAAGTGGGTTGTGTTTTGATTATTGTCTATAGGAAGGTCTCACAGTTGAGTGGGAATAATGGAAGATGAGGGTAAGAAGGTTGAGAAATTTAATGGGCAGAACTATCAGTTATGGAAGATGCAGATGGAGGACTACCTCTATCAGAAGGATTTATGGTGGCCATTGGAAGGGAAAACCAAGAAACCCCAAGCAATGTCTGATGAGGACTAGGAGATTTTGGATAGAAAGGCTCTTTGTAGTATTCGTTTATGCCTGGCACAATCAATGGCGTTCAATATTACAAAAGCAAAGACAACTCAAGAGTTGATGGAAACCCTGGCGAAGTTATATGAAAATCCTTCCACTTCGAATAAGGTATTTCTTATGAAGTGTTTATTTAATATGAAAATGGTAGAAGGTGGGTCAGATATAGATCATTTAAATGAGTTTAATACGGTCACCAGTCAATTAACTCCTGTAAAAGTAAACTTTGATGAAGAAGTTAGGTCTCTTTTGATTCTGTGTTCTTTTCCTGAAAGCTGGAATAGCTTGGTAATGGCTACTAGCAATTCTGTTTCTGGTTCGAATACATTGAAATTTGATGATGTTGTTGGTGTTATTTTGAGCGAGGAAATTTGTAGGAAAAGCTCTGGTGGAACATCCAAGTCAGGCAGTGTTTTGAATGTAGAAAGTAGGGGAAAAACAAAGGAGAGAGGAAACAATTCCAGAAATCGTGGGAAGTCATGAGGAAAATCAAAGGACAGAAGGTCCCAATCTAGAGACAAGAGGGATTGTTGGTACTGTGGTAAGTCGGGTCATTTAAAGAAAGATTGTTGGTCTCGGAAAAATAAGGAAGGAGACAAAAAGGAAGGAAGTAAAGAGGAAAATGTGGTAAGTAATAAATTTGATGAGGATGCTTTGATTCTTTCCCTTGATAATGCTGATGATTTTTGGGTGTTAGATTCAGGGGCTTAATTTCATGCTATCCCCATAGAAGTTATTTTCTTGATTATGTTCAAGGGGATTTTGGGCTGGTTTATTTAGGAGATAACGAACCCTGTCAGATTGTTGGAAAGGGAAGAATCAAGATAAAGTTGCAGAATGGGAATCATTGGCTACTACATGAGGTAAGGCATGTTCCAAAGTTAAGCAGAAATTTAATTTCAACAGGGCAACTAGATGATAAAGGTTGTGTTGTTACATTTAGTGATAAAAATTGGAAGGTCACAAAGGGTGTAATGCCCCGTCTTAATAACCTAAAGAATGTTGCAATTGTGTAAAAAGGTGAAATAATTTTTTTTTAAAAGTAATAATATTAAGTTAATTAGTGCATACATTCATTAAGTTACGCAACGTTACACTACTTAAGTTTCCATAGACGACTATAGTATTTCGCATTGCATATATTTAATTAAACTTAAACTTAAAATAAACATTGCATATCATTTGAAAATCCCATTCAAGATAACATAAAGTACAAACATGTTTCTTACATTGCATTTGAGAAGATATTACAATACTCATCCATCTGATGAGGTAGATCAAATAATAGTTACACTTACATTTACAATGTTCACCTCATAACAATTGAGGGATGTTTTACAATACAAGTTTTACATTAATGCAATAAAGAAAGTACATCTATATCCAAGTACGAGCTCTCCATCCATGAAGCTCTCGTTGCCATGATCATAAACTGGGGACCCAACGGAGTAAGGAGCACGTTCCACCCAACCATGTGGTACCCATAGGTCCACCCCCTGTGCTAGGAGATAGTAATATGGTTACCTAGACATAATCTACTAACCCTGACACAAGTACAAAACTGTCTGATGGTTACATTGCTTCCAGATTTTAGACAATCGAATGTACTAAGTACATAAGGTAGACTGTTACTTTAGGTGGAGTGTCATCACAATATTGCAAAGGTTGCCCTGGTGTTTCTTCCTAGGTTTCGGCCCCCAACTTGGGTTACCCTGGTAACCTCTTACGAAACCCGGCCCCATTGCAAACCATTGCGGAATCAAGTGTCTTTTGAAGAAACAAGACATTGATTTGCCATTCCAGGCCTTCTCATCTTATACTCAAGACTGAACTAGCTCAAGAGTCATTAAGTGAGGCATAAATATCTTGTTAAAGATTTTAATTCTAACTACTGTGTTGTTTAGTTATCATTGACTTACTAACTCTTTGTAAGTTACCCTGACACCACTTTGTGTGTCGGCCCTTACACAGAGCCACTCCCCTAAACATAACATGAAAATTCTAAGTTTTCTAACTAGGGTAGATGGAGTGCACAAAAATCAACAATATTACCAGATATACCACAATGGACATCACATCGTGTTCATAAAATTCAAGTGTTTATTTTTTTCAACAAACCTAGTGCACTACCCTAGATAGTTCAAACATACAAAACCATTGTAAAATTTAACTCCCTTGAAAAGACTACAACTAGAAGACTTAATAACACATAAAAATCCCCATTTGCCCAATAAAAGAAAACAAAATTTTGAAATAGCAAGTCAGGAATTATAAATGTCTAGTTTTCGGATTTACTAAATCCAATCAAACAATAATATATGCACGAAATTAATCCACTAAAACATAATTTCGTTCTTCAATCATCATGAAAATTAGATCTAACATTAAACTCCAGTTCCACATACATGCATTTTAAAATCTCCCTTCTTAATGCATATCATTATAAAAATAATAACTAATCTTAGTTTTCTTTACTAATTATCAATATTTATTACATTTAAATAAACATGCAATAAAATATTATAATTAAATATCTATTATTATTAAACAGATATTCTCCATCATTAAATTTAACTTATATTCCCACAACAAAATACACATTATAACTTATATATTATAACATATATATATTTACATTACATATATATAATATATATACATTTAATTACATATATTATATATATGAAATATATTATATACATATATTATAACTTACAAATTAAAGTAAGTTTTTTAAAAAACTTTAAACAAAATAAAAAGAAAGAATCTTATATTAAGATTTGGGCAGGCTCGGCTGTCTACACAGCCGAACCCTCCATGGGAGGGCACGGCTGTGCAGGCAGCGTCAGGCGCTGCCTGTGAAGGCAGCGCTGGGCGCTGCCCTCATAGCGGCTCCCCTATGGGGGTCGACCGTGGGGATAGCCCCGGCCCCTCACAGTAATACAAAAGTTTTATAAATTTTATTCCAATAAAACTTGGAATTCCTTCCGCGATTTGAACGAAAATCCGCATATGGAAAATTTCGATAATAGAGAATTTCTTCAATAAGATTATATATATATTGATTTATGTATATGTGTATATCTATCAAATATACATATACATACATTAATATATATATGTAATTTATTTAGTAATTAAAATCCATCAGACAGACAACTAATTTCTACAAAATTTGCTACAGGAAATTAAAAAAAATTAACATTGTACAGGATTGTTTTCTTCACAATTTCCAATTTATCCTCAATTGGGTTTTCAATTCCATTAAAATAATAAACAATTTCCTCCATCATTTAAAATACTCAAATAATCCAAAAATTCTTTTCCGGCAAAATCCTTCAGAAGTTTCTTTTCTCCAAATATCAAAGAACTATTTTTTAAAAAAAAACTACAGAGCATACAAAAAGATTTCCAGCAAACAATTTCTCGAGAAGAACAAGGTTTTAACAAATATTTTTTTTCAAAAGCAAACAAAATAAAAACACCAGGGAAATACCTGTTTCCTGTGTTTTGAAGATCTAGTTGTTGGAGAGAATCTTCTGCCTATAGAAAGCAATCCTCCAAATCTTCTTCAAAGCACCAAATCCAAAGAAAGCTATAACCAACACAAAGAACTTCCCACCAAAGGGATCTTCCACAAGTATACAATATCACCAAAATAAAATAAATAGGAATTTTACAGAGCTCAAATATTTTTTTCGTGAAGAAAAATTGAATCCTGTGTTTTTTCCCAGATCCAAAATAACCTCTGGCAATTTCCTCAACCAAAAATAATAAATGCAACTTGCACACATGTCGAGAAGTGCAAAATATCTTTTAACCACTTTTCGGCAATCTTGCCTCTCAAGATTTGCATGGATTTAATTCATTTTAAATTTTATTTTCCAATTTCTAAAATACCAAAATTTCTTTACAAATAAAAATGCCACTTCCAATTTAATATTTAATTTCAAATTTTAAATAAATCTATTCACACACATTTAAACAATTTTAATTTAATTAACTAATTTATTTAATTAAATAAATTTAATCTCAAAGATCAACTTATTTAACCAAACAGACTAATTAATTCATTAAATAACATGCAAAACTAATTTCTTTAACATTTAAAAAATTAATTTAAATAACAGTAAATTAAAACATAATAAACTATTATTAAATAACAAAATTTTCCTTTTCAAGCAAATAATCCAAACAGGAACAAAAAGACAACCAAGACTCTGAACTAAAACAGACGATGTACTATGACTGGGTTATAGACTAGACTAGGATAAACCATGCTACTACCTCCCAATCAACAATTTCGTTGAGTCTTGACACACTCAGACCTGAGTAACAAGGTGGAGTCGGTGTCATGTACCTGCAATCCTGCAACCAAACAAATGACATGCATATATATATAATCCATTGTACAGGCACACCGTGCAGAGAAAATCACGGACATCATAGGGCACTCGCAAGCGAGTGATGCGATTCCGTTCTCCACACCAATACACGTCACATCAGACTGACAAAATAAATAGCAGTTAGTCCATCATAACATATACATAATAATAATCAACTGAAGGAAGACATCTACGCTATATCAAATCATATCCAAAATCAATAATCACCATACAATGTATCATCATGCCACAAAATAAATCCATTGTCGCTCAAAATCAGCGATCCAAAATATCCAATCCAAGTACCAAAGTCTAACAGTATAAAAAACGTGCAACACAAAACATAAGCATAAATGGAGGGGTACTACAAAGGGTTCCTTAGTGGTAGCAAAAGGTGTGAAAGTAGGCACCTTATATATTTGTACAAGTCATATTGTTCCTTCTACTTTAATTGTTACGGAAAAAGGTCAATGTTCAAGAACAGTTGTTGCAGTTCAGAAGGTAGAAGATCATACAGTTGTTGTGGACTCTGAATCAACACTGTGGCATAATAGACTTGGGCATATGAGTGCAAAAGGTATGAAAGTACTTCATTCAAATAATCTTTTACCAAGTCTAAAATGTGTTAATATGGATTTCTGTGAAAGTTGTGTGTATGGAAAATAAAAGAGAGTAAGTTTTCTCAAGGATGGGAAGCAGAATAAAGATGAGAAAATGGAGCTTGTGCATACGGATGTATGGGGACCAGCTTAGGTATCTTCTCTCGGTGGCTCTCTGTATTATGTTACATTCATTGATGATGCAACTAGGAAGGTATGGATTTATTTCCTTAGGCAGAAATCTAATGTATTTGAAACTTTTAAAAAATGGAGAAGCTTGGTTGAGAATGAGACGGGTAAAAACCTAAATGTCTCAGATCTGATAATGGTGGTGAGCATTGCAGCAAAGAGTTTGAAGATTATTTTTCCTCAAATGGTATTCGTAGGAAAAAAATGGTTCCAAGGACTCCACAGGAAAATGGAGTGGTTGAGTGCATGAATAGAACAATAATGGAGCGTGCATGGACTATGAGATTGCATGTTGGGCTTCCTTTAAAAATGTGGGCAGAGACTGTAAACACTATTTTTTATTTAATTAATAGAGGTCCCTCTAATCCTTTGGGTTGTGGTATTCCAAAGGAAGCATGGAAAGGTAAGAAGGTGAGTTATTCTTTTCTCACAACCTTCAGTTGTGAAGCATTTGAACATGTAGATTCTGAAAATAGAACCAAGTTTGATGCAAAATCAAAGATATGTATATTTGTTGGATATGGCATTGATGAATTTGGTTATAGGCTTTGGGAATTTGAAAATCAGAAAATTGTGAGAAGTAGGGATGTCATATTCAATGAGAAAGTTTTGTACAAAGATTTGTTGTTGCAGCATGAGAAGAAAGAAAATGATTATGCGGTGTTGGATGATATTCCAAACAATGATGTTTCAGTGGTTCCTCATGTTGGGAAACAACAACAACAACAAATACCACAAACTCTTGTTAGACGATCTTCAAGGATAAGTAGACCTCCAGAAAGATTATCTCCCTCTTTGTATACTATTTTGTTAACTGATGCTGGTGAACCAGAATATTATGATGAAGCTATGCAGGTGGATACCAAGGTTCAGTGGGAGCATGGAATGGAAGAAGAAATGGAATCTTTGCTAAAAAATTAGACTTGGGAATTATGCAAGTTGCCTGTAGGTAAAAAGGCTTTACCAAACAAATGGGTTTATAGGCTGAAAGAGGAGGATGGAAGTAAGAAGAGATTTAAAGCCAGATTAGTTGTAAAGGGATTTGCACAAAAAAAGGGTATTGATTTTGATGAGATTTTTTCTCCAGTTGTTAAAATGACTTCTATTCGTATTGTTTTAAGTATTGTGGCTGCTGAAGATTTGCATTTAGAATAGCTTGATGTTAAAACAACCTTTCTCCATGGTGATTTGGAAGAGGAAATATATATGGACCAGCTACAAGGATTTGAGGTCAAAGGTAAGGAGAAACTAGTGTGCAGATTGAAGAAAAGTTTATATGGCTTGAAACAAGCACCTCGGCAATGGTACTTGAAATTTGATAGTTTTATGGTTGAGCAAGGCTACAACCGGTGTAATTCTGACCATTGTGTTTATTTTAAGAGGTTGGATAATGACAGCTACATTATTTTATGTTTATATGTTGATGACATGCTTGTAGCGGTCTAACATGGATCACATAAGTGAGCTAAAACAACAGTTAGCAAAATATTTTGCTATGAAGGATTTGGGGGAAGCAAAGCAAATCCTTGGTATGAAAATTTATAGAGATAGGAAAAACAAAAAAATATTTTTATCTCAGGCTAATTATGTTGAAAAGGTGTTGCAGAGATTTCATATGGAGAATGCAAAATCTGTCAGCACACCTTTGCCTAGTCATGTCAAATTGACTAAGGATATGTGTCCAAAGACACAAGAGGAGGAAGAAAAAATGTCCAAGGTAGCATATGCTTCAGCTGTAGGCAATTTAATGTACGCCATGGTATGCACAAGACCGGATATTGCACATGTTGTAGGAGTTGTTAGCAGGTATTTGAGTCATCCCGGAGTTGAGCATTGGAATGCAGTAAAATGGATTCTCAGGTACTTGAGAGGTACATCCAATAAATGTTTATGTTTTGGGGGTTCTAATACTGATTTACAAGTCTATGTTGACTTAGATTTGGCAGGGGATATAGATACCAGGCGTAGTACCACAGGTTATGTATTTATAGTTGGTGGGACAGCAATGAGTTGGATTTCTCAATTGCAAAAGGTGGTTGCTTTATCCACCACAGAGGCAGAGTATATTGTTGCAATAGAGGCAGCAAAGGAGATGATATGGCTGCAACTTTTTATGGATGAGTTGGGAAAACAACATGCTGGAAATTACTTGTTTATAGACAGCCAGAGTGTTATAGATCTTGCAAATAATTCTACCTTGCATTCTAAAACAAAACACATACAGTTGAGATATCATTTCATTCGGTCGGTGTTGGAGGATGGACAGGTCAAGCTGGACAAGATACATACAGATGTCAATCCAGCAAATATGTTTACGAAAGCGATGACAAGGGAGAATTTGAGCTCCTCTTCAGCTTCAGTTGGCCTTCAAGTTTGAATTCAAGTATAACAGAGCAGTAGGTTCTGAGGTACTTATTTCCAGTGGGAGCTGTAATTGTAGCAGTGTCATCTAGGATCAGTCTCCAAGTGGGAGATTGTGTTGGTGTGGAGCCTGATCAGTCTCCAAGTGGGAGATTGTTGGTATGTGGTGACTGATCATGCTATATTATATAGCCTATGGTATACTGTACACCCTGGCATGTATCCTTACTTCTGGGCCAAGTCGGGCCCCAGGCAAGGGTTCGAGGGCGGTAGCCCCCGAAAAAAATTTTCCTCCTACTTTTTTGTGTCATCACTGAAAAAGGAAAAAATCAACAAAAAAAGAAAAATCCAATTTTGTAGAACCCAAAATCTTGAAGCTTCTAAGCTTGTTAAAAAGGGGTTTAGATGGGTGTTACAACATAATGAAAAACATGATTATTCACAAGATTGTAATAGGTTTTTGCACTGGATAATAAAATCATTGGATGGTTGTGGTTTGGTGGATGTATCCCAGGTTGGGTGAACCACATTAAATTCTCTGTATTATAATTTATTCTGTGTGTTTTTAGTTTCTTTTTTATTACTTAAATCTACATTTAATTGTTAGATATCTGCCTTTCTAACCCTAACAATCTTTTGGCGCATATGGTTAATGTTTTAAACCATTTGGTTTACTTTACATAAATTCAAAATTTTGAGAACTAATCAATATTTTATGTGTTGCAGGTGCTTAATATGCTAGTCAAAGACAATTATATCAAACTACTGACGGTGTTTGCAGGGGCTGGATTTTTTTTATTGCTTTCTTTTGACTAAATTAGGCACCTAGTTTAATTAGAAGGTTAATGAACCCCTTTTCTACTGTGCTTGTAAAGTGATAGGACTATGCTCTCCCCTTCACTGGGTGATCAAAATGCCATACTCACTATTTCTTTCTTTATATTAACGCCTTTAGAAGGCCTGTTATAGTGGGAAAAAGCACTCACCCTATGGGAATGACCTAAGTGGGAACATCTAAAGCCAAGTTTTCCAACCCACTATAATCAAAAGTGAATTTGGGGAAACCCCCAATTCAATGGTAGTGTGCAAGATAACCATCCCAAAAGCCTTTGTTCTAAAGGTTGGGAGGTCTCCTAAGGGAGTATATCTATTGCCACACTGAACGGAAACCCTTACTATGAAATTTAAGTGTAGAAGCCAGCCAAGTCAGTCTCCGAACACTTTTAATATTCATAGTACAAGGGGAGGGAAGAATCTACCCCCAAGATACTCACCATATAACTATTAGGGATTACTAGCCAAAAGTGGAGGATTTGAATTTGGTTAAGACCTGGGAAATTAAAAAACATGAGCGCCCTCTAGGGGGTGACACGACTGTGTGAGCTGACATAGTTCTAAGATGTGGCTTGTGATATTATAAGGGACCCTTGACATTAGAAAAGTGTTTGATCTATTTTCTCTTGTGCTATACCTATGGAAATCCAAGAAATCATACCAAATTCTTCAACATACACTTAATGTTTAGTTCTGAGGCTAGAAACAACTTTTTTACAACTTGCTACTATGTTTGGAGTCATTTTTCAAGAAATCATCCATTTAAAACACTTAATTCATATAATTCACAAACAAGGAAACCAAGAAAAATTCATTGTTCAGAAGATTATACCCTGGAAATATTCAAATTCACTGATTTAAAAGCGAAATAACTAGATAGACTTTCAAAAACACTGAACACTTCCAAATTATCATATGCATTCCATGTTTCAACACATTCACGATATTTTCTAGCGCATCTAGGGCATTTTCTAACACATTCACAGTATCTTCTAGCACATATAGGGAATTTTCTAGTGCATCTAGGGGACAATCTAGTGCATCTGAGTCATTTTCCAACGCATATAGTCCATTTTCTAGCACATCTGGTTCACTTTCTAGTGCATCTGTTCCATCTTCCAGCCCATTTGCAAATCCTTTTAGCACATCCACCTGATAATCCAACAGAATACCAAGTTAATCCATACCTAGGGGCAGTCTAGCGCATCATTGGCTTGTTTTAGTACATTTGACCTATTTTATGAAACATCTGAGTCATTTTCCAGCACATTGAGTCCATCTTTTAGCGCATTTGGTCCATTATTCAACGCATTAAGTTCATTTAGTGGCACATCTAGGGGATAGTCTAGCGCATCCAGGCTATTTATTAGTGCATCCATTCCATCTTTTAGCACATCTATACCCTAGTTTAGCGCATCCAGTAATATCAAACCAAAGAGCTAAATTCACTATCTGTTCGACTGTTTGAACCAAAATTAAGGACCCTTTTCAAAATAGAATCATTCCTCAGTCACAACAGTGTCTTAAACTTGGTGAAACTTGTCTTTATAAGTGAAATTCTTTAAACTAAACTAAGATGAAACACCTTAAAGTTTCCAATCATCAAATCAAATCTTTGATTGTTAAGCTAAGTTTCATTATCAAGATTTTTCGTCCTTCATCACAAAAAAACGTTGTATAATCAGATTCAAATTAGTCTCATCAATAGAATTTTTCATTCTATTTGACTCAGTTATTATCCTTGGCACCTCCAAACAAAGATCAAATTTTAGTCAAATTATAACACTTGTATGCCTGTTCAAACAAGATCACAAAGGCAGAAACTCAAGGAAAAATAATTGAAACACAGAACACCATGGCTGAAGGTGAAGAAAATCCATTTCACAGATTCCACCAACCTGAAAATGATCAAATCACCGAGGAAGACATTCAAACAGCTCAACAAGATCCCAAGTTCCACAAATTCATGGAAAAGATCTTTGAAAAAGATGGAGAAAAATACTTCTTAATGTTGGCTAATCAAGGTATCAAACTTCCACAAGACTTTGATGTTAATCAACTAAAATGTCACGTCTCAGATTTTGATGTTGCTTGCTTTTACTTTATGTGGAATTGAAATATGAATAATTATGTGTGGTAGAATAAATGTGTGTTATTTGAATGATGGAATAAGTGAATGTTATTTTATTTTAGAAAAATGAAATGCAATGATTAATATTTAATTAAAATGATGCAATATAGAGAATGTTATCTTAAAATGATAAATTATATTGCTTTGATTTATATTTTCTTGGACACTAATCTATTAATGGGTTCCTAAGCTTACATGAGATGCAGGTTGTTCAAGACCAAGAGTGTGGTTAAGGTAGAGGAGGTTAGCCACCTGGCAAGGTTAAGATGGAATGGTTACTCTTGCACACACACACTTAGTAAGATATAGTTGCATTTAGGAATCTTATTTAGTTAATTGTTTAATATTGCTCTTACTTTATAGTTGTTAATTAAATTAATTAATGGTAAATTAAAAGTGCATGAAAATAAAAGAAATTGTTTTATTTTATTTTTAATGATTTCTTTTGGAAAATTAAATTTTATTTATTTATTAATTGAGGATAGTTGTGTTGCATAGCAATAAATCTTGTTTTCTCTAAAAATTAGATTTATTTAGATAAACTTGAAACAAAAACTTTTAAAAAAGGATGGAAAGATTATCGAAAACAAAGTGATAAGATAGAAGACATAAAAAGTTAGAAAAATAAGAGAAAAGATGTTAAAATTAGAAAACAAAAACAAAAATCAAAGCAAAAATAAAGATGGGAAAAAGAGGGGAAGAAAATAATAAATGTCAATAAAAACTCTTATTTTCTCAACAAGAGAGGAGACTTTGTAGATTCATTATCTTTTTTCTTTCTACAAAACAATTAACTGAAAAAAATTAGTGAAGTTCAATAATAATTGAGGAGAAGAAGTAGAAGGGAGAAGGACAGAAGAACAAGAGAAGAATCATCAAGGGTAGCATATTTACCAGGTTTTTAAAATTCTTTTATTTTTCAATGTATTTAAATTCCATTGAATGAATAAACGATCATATAGATTTAATTCTTCATTGATACCATTTGTGTATTTCAAATTGTAACATGCATTGGTTTTATTTTCTGCTTGAAATTCATATCTGGACTGTAAGATAGAAATATTTCATTCTTTTTATCGATATATATATATATAGATATTGTTGTAAGAAATACAAGTTTCTTTTTAAATGAACTACTAAATTACTGTTAATTATTATCCAATTGAGAACAATATTATCATATATATATATAAATATAATGTTGTTGTGTATATCTATACATATATAATATATGCATATAATATTTTCTTCTTTATATATATTTTACTTTCCTGAAAGTATATATGACTTCATGGTGGATCGTTGTCTATTTTGGGGCCTTAAAAAATGTTTAATGTTGTGAGGGGTTTATTTCTCCAGTCGCCACCTCCATGGAACCCACAGGCAACACCTCCAATGTGCCTCTATAAACTTCAACCTTTGTCAAAATTTGGAACTTGCTTTTTCCAAACCTTAGACTCTTTCGAACTCTTCTTCCTTATTGGGAATTTGATTCATGAATAAAACTTGTTTTAAACTTGCTAAACTCAGCTTTCTTAATGAGATTCACTGGTATATCTTTCTTAATAAGATTCACTGGAATATCTTTCTTAATGAATGTATTTATATATGTGTTTATATATATTCTAATATGTGCATGATTTAAAATCTCCAATTGATCGGAGATAGTTGTTGTTAGAAAAATGTAAATCATGTATAATGTTGTATTTACTATATAAAGTTTTATTTGTTGTATTTGTTATATAAATATATATGTAAATGTATTTATATGTGTATGTAACTGTAAATATATATGTGAGTTTATATATACATGCAATGTTGTAATTTTTGTATAAAATTATGAATATAAATGATATGCATATAATCTGAGATTTTATTTCTGTTTTACAATGGAGATTTATCTGTATATATATATATATACATGAGTATATAAATATGTATAAATATGTATTTATATATATATATACCTATATATATACATACATATATATATACTGAATTTTTTGAAAATAATATTTTAATTTGTTTTTTAGAAAGTATTTAACTTGCTAGTAAAATTATAATTCTATATTTTTAGAAAGTATTTAACTTGTTGGTAAAATTATAATTCCATATTTTTATTTCAATTGAAAATTGAAAATAGAATCCATTATGCAACAAAATAGGAATATAAGCTCATGTAATTGCTTTTTCTATTTTGGAACATAAGTAAATTGATTAGAATTAAGTTGTTGAATTAAATATAAACAATATGCATTTATTAGATTATTTCTTTAACGATGGAGATGTAAATATAACTGGACATGTCAACTTATATTATGAACTATAAAATTAGATTGTGATTCCATAGGAACCATGAGTAGTAAATATTTGAGAATTCTATGTTTTATCTAGTTTTTTTATAAGATTACTTCTAGGACAGGATTTCGAATGTGGGCTCCCAAAGACGATAGTTTTCCTTTTTGAAACTATCATTTTACTTTTATTTCTTGGCCAAGCTAACCACACCATTGAAATAGATGGATCAAAAAGCCTAGAATATATATATATATATATATATATATATGTCTTTGCCATATACTGAATGCAAGTAATATGTCATTCTAGTATTAGGAATTGCATATAGGCATCAAGCATGCATTGAGAGTTCCCTCCTACTTACACCGTTCCAGGTTGCTAGGCTCATCATGCAGGGTCTGAGTTTTCTTCGAGCTAGGAAGAAATCCGGGGAAGTTTAGTGCTTCGGGGTTGGGCAGAAAAGGTGCCTTAACCTCACTCTTGGCCTCAGCTTGTGGAAGACTAGCAAAGTCATGGTGGTTGAGGATCAATATTTCTTCATCACAAGGATATATTTCTTGTACTTCTTTTTTATGGCTAGCATAGCCACTTTGTAATGTAAACTTATTATCATGGATGTAATTATTGATGTAAACTTATTTTTGTAGCATTGAAATAGATGCTTTGTAACACCCTATTGGTGTATGTGATTGTAATTCGATATTGTAACGCCTTAGAGCATTTCTTATTATATTATATTCACTATATTTGTTTCATTATCCTTATTTGGAAATGTGCTTTGCATTTCAAATTACTATGTTTAGTATGTGGGATTGTCGTTCTTTACATTTGGTATTAGAGCCCTAGGTTCAACACTCAGGCCTTAAGACTTCTATGCTATAGGTTGCAATGTGAACCTGTGTGATGACCTAAATTTCTACGTGCATTGAGTGATTTAGCACCCTATTTTGGGTTGAAGATTCCTTTGATGGGTTGGAATCTCGATGATTCTTGGATGGTTTAGTTGGGAACCAAGAAGAATAATAGACATTGTATGACTATATTAGTTGAGAGTACTCCTCGCTTTAGTAGGTATTTTCATAAGAATCCCTAGTAAGAATAATGTCATGGTTGAAACAAGGATTAGAGATTGTATCTTTAAAAAAAAATGTGGGGATATTTGCATGTATATTCTTGAGTGAAGATGGCTAAGACATGATGACAACCATGAAGTGATGATGTAGGAATAGAGAAATATTGTGAGACAAGAGATCTCTCTCAGGACATAAAGGGTGAATGAATATGATATAAAAAGGATAAGATACAAGATTTCTAGAGTAAAATAATGATGTTATGACAAGTAGAAAGAACAATCACCTACAACCAATAATGGTTTAAACTTTACCGACCAAAAAAAATAATGGTTTAAACTTCATATGATCCTTTAAGGAAGAAGAGAATCCAAGAAGGATGTATTAAGGGAAAGGATGTTTGCAACGGTAAAGGTATTTGATTATGAGCAAGCTGATTTTTAGGAAATGCCTTTTTATTTCCTAATCAGGGTGTGAGTGTGATCCATGTGATCTTTAGTGAATGCAAGTTAAGCTTCCTTAAGAGTCTTCGATATGGACCCAGGAAAAAAATTTCTCAGATAAGTTATCATGGTTAGCCTTATTGACAAGGCAGGAATTTTTGATATTGTGAGACCTTATGAGTCCTATATGCTAGATTTATATAAATGAATTTTTATATATCTGCACTTGTGTGAGTAATGCATCATGTGAGTTATGCACTTTGCATATATTGTGCAAGTAATGCACTCTTGATTGATTTATATTTGGTGTGAGTATGACACTTATGATTGTTTTATAGTTGGTGTGGGTAATACACTCAAGCTTGTTTTCATATTGTGTTAGAGATTGTATACATACCTTGTGCGAGTGACGCACTTGAAGAATTATTGTTTTCACATCTTGTGTGCGTGTGTTGTATGTTTAAGAAAATTATTGTCTCCATGTGAGAGATGCACCTTGAGATAGTTCTTGTACTTTGTATGAATGAGAACTACATGTAAGTATTATGTGAATGTTGTATTAATGTGTTATCCATATGAGTGGTGTATTCCTGTAAAGTGGGAATTAGAAATTTCTCTTTGCTTTGAAAATGAAGTGTTTAGATACCTTGGGTTGGGGATGTTTGCTAGTGTTTGACTATGTGTGTCATTGTGTGGTGATTTAAATTCCCTTGAATGGGATGCATTTTTTGTTGTTTGGCATCTTCAGTGATGTTGGATGGTGAAGTAGAATGGATCTCATGTTTTGTGTGACTGGGTCTTAGATGATTCATTGTTCACCATGATTGAATGTGTTCTCTTCCTTACCTCGGATTTTGGAATCCAAGTATAGTTTAGTATTGTACTCCCTCTCTTGTGACTAGAGTTAGTCATGTAGTTCATGTGTTTTTGAAATAAAAAGCAGCAAAACAAGGGTGTTGGCCCATAAGTACAAGGCAAAAAAGGCCATCCAGCGAAAGCAAATTAACAGCACAGTGACAGCAGAGAGAAAGCCATCACCCACAACACATCATCAAAAAACAAAAAGTAACAGTAATCGTAGGATAACAAAGTTCTTCATGCAAACATGAAACCATCCAAATAAGTCCAAAGACCACCAGGGGTCCAACAAGTTCAGCAAAAAAAACAAACAACTAGACATAGAAATAAACAAGAACAAATAGGCCCAACGACCTAATTCTTTTCCTTCCTGCCAGGCATATCTTGAATAGTCATCACCCAATCTGTCGTGAGGAACTCAAGCAGCTCCTTGAAACTGGCATCATCTTCAGCACCATCTGCAGACTTGTCCTTCATGTGTTATGTAACTTGTGAAATTTGATATTTTATTCTATTTTATTGACTTTGATTAATTTACTAAATGTTGTGAAGGTCAGCATTGCATTTTTATTTGTGTTTGTGAGTAAGTATAGCCATCAAATTTTGATACTTATCTATCTTGTGACCTTTATGGTCATGTGCAAATTAATGTTGAGATTGTGCACACTTTATGCCTTATTGTTGAAATCAACTTTTCTTTTCCTTGGTTTTGATTTACTTTCTAAACGGTGGCTATGCTTGAATGTTTTAAACTGCTGGTCAATTTTCATATTATGTTCTCTATTGCGTCCATGATGGGCCTTTGATAGATTGTATGAGGGAGTAGGATATAGAGAATGCACTAGTTCCTAGTGTGTATGTTGCTAGGATTATGATAGATTGAAATTCCTTGATTCATTGTTAGATTAAGTGTTTATTACACAAAATATCGAGAAAGTTTGAAAACACTCATGTTGCTATGGATCAATTAATTTGAATATCTTGCTAATTATTATTTGTGTGGTCGTTATGTCTAGATAGTAAAGGATGCGAAATGGAATTCGAGAACATGCTTAAAGGTTGACTCCTAATTATGTATATGCCCATAAGTTATGAGAGAACTTGTTTTTGTATATGATGAAATACCAGGTACTAGTAGAAAGAATGTTATGTGATAAATCAAAGTAGTGGAGTAGCGGACTTCAATTAAAGATGGATAAAATAGAGAAGTAAAGATGACAAAATTCCAAAGGATAAACGTAAGACAAGGGATAAGTGGTAGAGGTTAAGATAACAAGATACAAAGTAATGCAGGAATTGTAATTGGAAAAGAATTAGAACAATTGTGATGAAGAATGAAAAATGTTGATGTGTGGTAAGTCAGGATTGTTATAAGGTAGCTGAATTGAATTGTGGAGTTGTAATTAGAATGATAGTCAAGAAATTATGAGGAAGTGAATGCGGCAGGAAACGAAAATGGAAAAGTAGAGAGACGTTGCAGGTGGTAAAAAGGTAGAGTAAAGAAACACATTGGCAACATGTATCCCTAGATCAGAAGTAGATATTTTGGAATGAATAAGGACATAGGAAGGAAAATTCCTCATAACTATGTAAAGAATAGAATGTCAAATGTTGTACTAACCCAGAGTTTGAATGGAAGAATGAAAGATTAAAATGACAAGATAATAATACATGAAGTTGAAGGTGAGAATAAACCCTTGAGACAAGAAGATTTGTGTGGAAAGGAGAGGAAAAGATAAGATTGAAAGAGTTGATTGAAGTTTGAAAGATAGAGTGTATTGCTAAAAAAAAAGATAAGTGTTGTAGAACTAAAAATGGATAAGTTACTAGAAGGTGTTCTAAACTAGAATAAACCAATAGTTGGTAATGTAATATAGATTGGTTATGGAATATATAATAAAGTAAGATGGAAAAGATGAATTAAATGAAGTACAATTCAAAATAAGATGAAGATATGATTCAAATTTGAATTGGGCACTAAAACATAAAGAAGAGATAGTTCAATAAATGAAGATACATATGTAGATAATGATGGAAATGAGAGAAGTACAAGAAGGTACAAGTTAAGATACATGGAAAGTTCAAAAATTAGAATTATCAAAGGAATGGATTGCAAGTGTCCTAGTCTCAAAAGAGTCGGTATGCATGATGGTTGGTTTGGACCTAGTTGGTGCACCTTTGGAGTTGTTTTGTTATTTTGTAACCTCAACCTAGTGATGGTTAGGAGGTAAGATCTTTTGAAAATATGTAGTGTTTTGTCAAAATTTGAGATGCTCATTTCATGCTTTGAGTAGCATTGATGGATTATGATTTATTCCATGTCTAATGGGCATCAGAAGTGTGATTAATTTATTATGCTTAATGTTGCATTGTTATTCTTTTATGCTCTGGAAAATGAGCCTTATTTTTCTTGGATGTACTTGGATGGTAGTAGTACCCTGTGTTGTTAAATGCATAGGTATAAGTGAATGTACCGTGTATGTGGTATGCATGATTGGCATACTTTGGAAGTTCAAGATCCATGATTTTTGGAGGGATGCAATGATAAGTTGCGAAAATGGGATGTTGTGTCGTACAGGGTCCAATTGGACCAGTATTCAGTGGATAGAGCCATCTAGGTGAATGCAGAGGATATTGATAGATCTCCTCATTTGAGATTTTAGTATACTTTTTATATTGTGACTTTTATTATATATATACTAGATGTTTAAGACTATGTTATGTAGATGCTTTGTAATAAGACATCGAGGTGATGTCTCTTCCAAGTGGGGAAGGATGTCACGTCTCATATTTTGATGTTGCTTTCTTTTACTTTATGTGGAACTGAAATATGAATAATTATGTGTGGTAGAATAAATGTGTGTTATTTGAATGATGGAATAAGTGAATGTTATTTTATTTTATAAAAATAAAATGCAATGATTAATATTTAATTAAAATGATGCAATATAGAGAATGTTATCTTAGAATGATAAATTATATTGCTTTGATTTATATTTTCTTGGACACTAATCTATTAATGGGTGTCTGAGCTTACATGAGATGCAGGTTGTCGAAGACCAAGAGTTTGGTTAAGGTAGAGGAGGTTAGCCACCTGGCAAGGTTAAGATGGAACGGTTACTCTCGCACACACACACTTAGTAACATATAGTTACATTTAGGAATCTCATTTAGTTAATTGTTTAATATTGCTCTTACTTTATTGTTGTTAATTAAATTAATTAGTGGTAAATTAAAAGTGCATGAAAATAAAAGAAATTGTTTTATTTTATTTTTAATGATTTATTTTGGAAAATTAAATGTTATTTATTTATTAATTAAGGATAGTTGTGTTGCATAGCAATAAAACTTATTTTCTCTAAAAATTATATTTATTTAGATAAACTTGAAAAAAAAACATAAAAAAAGGATGGAAAGATTATCGAAAACAAAGTGATAAGATAGAAGACATAAAAAGTTAGAAAAATAAGAGAAAAGATGTTAAAATTAGAAAACAAAAACAAAAATCAAAGTAAAAATAAAGATGAGAGAAAGAGGGGAAGAAAATAATAAATGTCAATAAAAACTCTTATTTTCTCAACAAGAGAGGAGACTTTTGTAGATTCGTTATCTTTTTTCTTTCTCCATTTTTTTCTTTTTGCAAAACAATAACTAAACAAGATTAGCGAAGTTCAATAATAATTGAAGAGAAGAAGTAGAAGGGAGAAGGACAGAAGAACAAGAGAAGAATCATCAAGGGTAGCATATTTACCAGGTTTTTAAAATTCTTTTAGTTTTCAATGTATTTAAATTCCATTGAATGAATAAACGATCGTATGGATTTAATTCTTCATTGATACCATTTGTGTATTTCAAATTGTAACATGCATTGGTTTTATTTTCTGCCTAAAATTCATATCCAGACTGTAAGATAGAAATCTTTCATTCTTTTTATTGTTGTTGTAAGAAATACAAGTTTCTTTTTAAATGAACTACTGAATTACTGTTAATTATTATCCAATTGAGAACAATATATATATATATATATATATATATAAAATGTTGTTGTGTATATATATACATATATAATATATGCATATAATATTTTCTTCTTTATATATATATATATATTACTTTCTTGAAAGTATATATGACTTCATGGTGGATTGATGTTTGTTCTTGGGGATTAGAAAATGTTTTATGTTGTGAGGGGTTTATTTCTCCAACCGCCGCCCTCCATGGAACCCACATGTAGCACCTCCAATCTGCCTCTATAAACTTCAAGCCTTTGTCAGAATTTGAAACTTGCTTTTTCCAGACCTTAGACTCTTATGAACTCTTCTTATTGGGAATTTGATTCATGAATAAAACTTGTTTTAAACTTGCTAAACTCGGCTTGCTTAATGAGATTCACTGGAATATCTTTCTTAATGACTGTATTTATATATGTGTTTATATATATTCTGCTATGTGCATGATTTAAAATCTCCAATTGATTGGAGATAGTTGCTGTCAGAAAAATGTAAATCATGTATAATGTTGTATTTACTATATAAAGTTGTATTTGTTGTATTTTCTATATAAATATATATGTAAATGTATTTATATGTGTATGTAACTGTAAATATATCTGTGAGTTTATATATACATGTAATGTTGTAATTGTTGTATAAAATTCTGAATATAAATGATACGCATATAATTTGAGATTCTATTTTTGTTTTACAATGGAGATTTATCTGAATATATATATATATATATATATATATATATATATATATATATATATATATGATGTATACATATATATATATATATGTATACATATATATATATGTATACATATATATATGTATATGTATACATACATATATGTATATGTATACATACATATATGTATACATATATGTACATATATGTATACATATATGTACATATATGTATACATATATGTACATATATGTATACATATATATATGAGTATATAAATATGTATATATATGTATTTATATATATACTGAATTTTTTGAAAAGAATATTTTAATCTATTTTTTAGAAAGTATTTAACTTGCTAGGAAAATTATAATTCTGTATTTTTAGAAAGTATTTAACTTGCTGGTAAAATTATAATTCCATATTTTTATTTCAATTGAAAATTAAAAATAGATTCCATTATGCAAAAGAATAGGAATATAAGCTCATTTAATTTCTTTTTCTATTTTGGAACATAAGTAAATTGATTAGAATTAAGTTGTTGAATTAAATATAAACAATATTTATTTATTAGATTATTTCTTTAAAGATGGAGATGT
Organism: Sequoia sempervirens; assembly: GCA_007258455.2. NCBI lineage: Eukaryota > Viridiplantae > Streptophyta > Pinopsida > Cupressales > Cupressaceae > Sequoia > Sequoia sempervirens. Next base: position 76,793,847 of record VDFB02000015.1, read on the forward strand.
AAATATAACTAGACATGTCAACTTATATTATGAACTATAGAATTAGATTGTGATTCCATAGGAACCATGAGTTGTAAATATTTGAGAATTCTATGTTTTATCTATTCTTTTTATGAGATTACTTCTAGGATAGGATGCCAAATGTGGGCTCCCAGAGACAGTAGTTTTCCTTTTCGAAACTATCATTTTACTTTTATTGCTTGGCCAAGCTAAATGCACCAGTGAAATAGATGGATCAAAAATCCTAGTATATATATATATATATGTCTCTGCCACATCATGAATTTGAGTAATATGTCATTCTAGTATTAGGAATTGCATATAGGCATCAGGAATGCATCGAGAGTTCCCTCTTGTTTACACTATTCCGGGTTGCTAGGCTCCTCATGCAGGCTCAAAGTTTTCTTCGAGCTAGGAAGAAATTCAGGGTAGTTTAGTGCTTTGTGGTTGGGTGGAAAAGGCGCCTTAACCTCACTCTTGGCCTTAGCTTGTGGAAGACCAGCAAAGTCATGGCAGTTGAGGATCAAGATTTCTTCATCACATGGATATATTTCTTATACTTCTTTTGTATGGTTAGCATAGCCACTTTGTAATGTAAACTTATTATCATGGATGTAATTATTGATGTAAACTTATTTTTGTAGCATTGAAATAGATGCTTTGTAACACCCTATTGGTGTATGTGATTGTAATTCGATATTATAAATCACCTTAGAGAATTTCTTATTATATTATATTCACTATATTTGTTTCATTATCCTTATTTGGAAATGTGCTTTGCATTTCAGATTACTCTGTTTAGTATGTGGGATTTTCATTCTTTACATGAAAGGAGCACCCAAAAGGATTGAAACTGATCCACCAAACACAGATGTAATGGTTGTATTAACTCATCAAATGAAAAATCTCCAACAGCATATTCAAGACATGCAAAGAGGAACCACAAAAAAGATACTTGATACAAGACATCTGCCCATATCCTTTTGATCAAACTGTTAACATGATTTCTTTTCCCAAGCATTGTGAATTTCCAAAGTATGATAAATACAATGGTAAAATAGATCCTATAGATCATGTAAGGGAATTTCGAACCATGAGCCTTGAATTTGCACACGAAGAGACTTATTTGATGAGGTTGTTCCCATGAAGCTTTTTGCCAATGCATGGAATGGTTCTCAATACTTTCACCAGGTATTAAGACATTTGAAGGGCTGGTTAATAAATTCATCACCCAATACTCCTACAACATCCAACACGAGATAACCATGAAAGACCTTTGCAATACAAAACAGGAAAAGGGTGAATCATTCCTTATATTTTTACAAAGATGGAGAAGATTGTTTGCAAGATATGCTCATCCCATAATTGAAAAGGAAAAGATGAAAATCTTCATTGACAATCTAAATGATGAGATGAGCTATAGACTTGAATTGCAATGTCCACCTACCTTTGAGAAAATGATTGAAAATGGAATCAAAATAAAAGAAGCTTTGGTCAAGAGGGGAGTCTTGAAAGTTTACAATGAGGGAAACAAATCAGCAAGCTCCTCCAATCATTATAACAACAATGATAAACCAAAATTTTGGCAAAGAAATAAAAATGCTAGTAACAATGATGTTGCAACTAATACGCAAAACACAAAACTAGTATTTAACTTGATAGTGGCTGCCACCAAGACCAATCAAAATATCCCAAACACCAATCAAAACAATAATTCAAACAATACTTAATCTAAACCACCACCATATCGAACATCCTCAAATCGAAGAAGATTTACACCTTTGGGATAGTCACTCAAATCAGCATTAAAGGAGCTTCTTGCAGCCAAGGTTATAACATTACCAGAGGCACAAGATTGGCAATCAAGAGTTAAACCTTCATGGTGGAATGATGCACATTATTGTGACTTTCATAGAAACAAGGGCCATAAAACAAATGACTACATGCAATTGAAACATTTGGTACAAGATTTGATTGGCAGAAAAGAAATATTTGTAGAAGGAACTCAAATGAATAATGATCATGGAGCATTCAAGAATCCTTTACCAAACTATGAAAAAGGGGAATCCTCTTCATCAAACACCAAAGGAAAAAATGTGAACTATTTCTATGATTCTACCATTCTTCATATTAAGGTAGTTGATGATCAAACCCATGACAACCAAGATCTTTTTGCAATTGATAATCCAATTAATGACATCACAATTGAGCATGAGCAAGACATTGTTATGACTGGTAATCAAAATGATGACATTGTTGCAACAGAAAATCAACTCAATGGCACCCACATCAACACCAAATCAAATCAAATCAAATTAATGACATCGTACCAATAAATTTGTGTCATAAAAAATGGCCCCTTGTCATTTTCATGGCCTTTTAGGTCTTGTTTCATGGTGTTGGAATTATGTTGCTCTGATTTTATGTTGTGAAATTGCTTGAACATGCTTATTTACGTACTAAAACTCAAAGAACAATGTCTTGTGAATGTGTTGTGAAGTGTTGTAAGAAATTTCTACATTCTTCTAGACTCTATTAATTATAATTCACCTAAAAATCACCTTTTTATTCATCAACAAGTCCTATTTTGAAGTTTTGTAAAGTCTTGTAACAAGCTTTCATGCTCTTCTAGGTACGTCTTCACTATTTATCCCTTTATCATGCTTTATTTGGCCCCTTTATGCTTGCATATGCTTAATTAAGTGTATTTTTTAGTATTATCCTGACAAAAAACATTAAATACAACATATTTCCCAACACACATTTTTAGGTCCTAGGTGGGACCCATTTTCCATGGGTGGCGAATGAGTCCCCCTTGGCCACAAATTCAAAATATTTTAAATTTCCTTTCAAGATTTTATTCAAAATCACTTGATGTCATCCTGTGATGAGGTATGAACGGGTTACTAAGGAAAAAGTGTGTATAAATAAGTTATTTTCACCTCATTTTACATCCTCCAACATTCACACATCATATTCAAGCAATCTCAAGCATTCAAGCATTTTACAACATCTTTTCAAGCACTATTTAAGCACTTTTGAAGCAACCATTGACATTACTTCAAACTTGCATCATCAAGGATTTGGTAAGTTGATAGCAATTGCATGTTGTTAGTTTATCATTCCTTTGCATTTCATTATTTTATTAAAGGTTTGATTACCAAAAATGGGGTTTGACCAAGGCAAACCCCTATTCACTAACCTTAAACCATTTTTCTCCTATTGCATGTTTGTTTGTAGACCTAGGTATTTAGATTTGACAATATTTTTGGTGTTGAAGATTGGATTACAATTCAACTAGGTGCTTCAAGTCAACTTAAGTCTATTTCAAGCTTGGAGAAGGTTTTTTGTTTGTTTCCCACATAATTGACTTTAGCAACCCAACAAGCAGTGATTTCCAAATCTGGTGTTGCAGAGTTGTCTCCTGATTTTTCAGAAATTTGGGAGAGGACTGATTTTCCACCTATGGAAAATGAGTCCCACCTTAAGACTGAAAATCTGAATTTTTTCAAATTCTAGATCCCGACAGACAGAAACTTGTTTCCGACAGTTTTTCACCAAGAGGATGACTAATTTTCCACCCTAGGCGAATGAGTCCCATTGTGAAAAATCAGTGATTTCAACCAACATCCACAACATTCTAGAATCATCATATTTTTCCTAGGTACACTCAGATTCATCCCTTTTCTTTTTGTTCTACATATTTTCTTCATTTAGTTCATTGTTGCATTACACAATGTGTTTTCAAACATAGCTTTAATTTCAGTTTTGCATTCATTTTCATTCATTCCAATTAGTCAATTGTATTTAGTTAACTTCATTTAGGTTAGACGACATCACACATAACATTATTTGAATGAACCATTAGCATTTTTGCTCCTATCTCTCTCCTTTTAGGTGAAAAACCCTAGAAGAGCAAGAGTTGTCCATAGGAGCCAAAAATCAACAGTTATTTTGGTTAACCCAAATTTTGAGCACTTTTCATTTCTAATTCATTTACATATTTCATCCTAGTTTGCATTTGCATTAACATTCAATTAGTACATTATTATTTTTTTGCATTTTAGAACATTTTATCTTGCATTAGTGAAAGATTCATTTAGATTTCATTTTTGCATTGCATCTCATTGAAAAAAGTAAAAACCTACATTCTACATCTTTGATTGCATTTTGTAGAGCATTAAAATCACATTAAATTTTTTGAAAAACACAAAAAACCATCATACAGGGACTCATTCACCACCCAGGGCGAATCAGTCCCTCTCCACTTGTTAAACAACATTTTTAGCATTTGTCTGTGTAACTGAGGGTAAATTTTGGATTAGATTCAATCAATAAAGCATATGAAATAAACCCAAAGCAATTACAAAACACAATGGAAGTTAAAACAAAGAACGATTATACCTGTAAACTGTCGAGTCTTCCATGATTCACTTTTGTAACACCTTCTAGCTTGTTGGTTGACATGTTGCCCTCAGATCGAACATGCGAGCAATCTGCAAATAAATGTCTAAGTCCTACACCAAGCTTTGAAGGATTTGATCAATGCCTAAATGCCTATGACAATATAATTGAAATGTCTATGCCTAAATATGCCAAGACTAAATGAAGTAAGATGACAATTGCTGCAATGTCTGTAGAATCTCTATGCATCTAATGTCTAAAATATTGTCTAATGCAAAAATGAGAGGAAAATGACATTTTATAGAAAATGCCATTTTGAACGGACGGATGAGATTGATCTTTGACAGAGACCTAAAATCAGAGGATAAGATTTAATTTGACAATCCCTAATCAGGGTTAGGGAAAAATCCTTAAGTGAGTGGTCGAGATGTCATCTGAGAAAATCAAATCGGCGGTGGAGAATAAATGAGATAATCAATTAGAAAAATAAAGATTTTCAAAAATCAAGAAGATAAAGGCTGCCTGATTTGTGAGATTCGATAAATCAAGAAGATAAGAGTTGGACTGAAGATCAAATTTGGAAAATCAAGAATCTGCCCGATTACTTGATTTTTGGAAGATTAGTTACCATTTTGAATTAAATTAATTCAAAATATGGATTTTGTGAGACAATAAATAATCTTTTTCAAATTATTTACCAAAATGGACTGACAGTTAAGAAAGTGATGACATTTTAAATAATTTCATTTATTTAAAATGAGAGGAATATTAATTTAGGCAATTAAATAATTAAAGATAATTATTTAATTTAGCAGATAAGATTAATTAATTAAATAAATTAATCAATTCATTTAATTACGACAGTTAGTGAAATATTAAATAAATAAATAAAATTTATTTATTTAATAATCAGAAGAAATATATGATGAATGGTAATTAAATAAATTAAGAAATTTATTTAATTAAGGGGACTTAGACAATTAATGGCGATTTAATAAATAAATAAAATTTATTTATTTAATAATCATGAAGAATACAAAGACATGAATTAATTAAATAATTATGAATTATTTAATCAATAGTCGAATGTGGACCAAGGACATAATTAAATGTCATAATTATGCTAGGGCGAAAGTGGTAAAAAATGAAGCTTGCAGGCCTAGGTCATTTTTAGGTGTCTACAGTCTGCATTTCTATTTTCTGTAGTTAGATCTTTGTTATAGTTGCAAAAAAAAAATTATTGGCATTTTAGATCTCTTAGATTAACTTTGCATTTGATTTCACCCCCTCCTTTGTGGTACTTGCATGAGTGTTTGGTGCCCCATTGATAATACTTTAGTGAGAAGAAGTTCTAGAATCATGGCTTCCCATGATAGCACTTTCGTTGTGGACCTTGGGATCTCAGAGCTCCTACTTCTAGTATGGACAATGGTACATTATGCATTGATCATACCATTTACATGCCTTCACCTTTCCATCCAATGAATGTTGACAACCAAAAAAACTCTCTTCCTCAAGACAAGGTCATTAGTATTCATGAAGAATTTTCACATTTACAACAAGACTTGTCACTTGAAAACATTTCCCAAACTGCCATACCTGCCATTGATAATCTTCATCGTTTAATTGAAAGTGATGATGGCTTGTAAGTGATGAAGAAATTTTTTGAGATTTACAATAAACATGCATCTTCTAATACCCAATCTACAAACATTCATGTAAGCCAAGGAGGACCTCAAGTTCTTCCCCCTTCAACCATAGCTTCCATACCAACTTATACCAATCCACAAGTCCATACAACTATGCATCAGGTTAATTATGTGGCTACCTCTTTTCCAATTTCCACTAGAATTCCTACTTCTCTTGTGGCATCGCAAGTCCCTTCCACCACATTCACGCCCCATAGTATTCCTTTTACTTCCCCTCACATCACCTATACTCCATCACCATTCTCCCTTCCACCTCAACCCACATACCTTGATCCCCTTCTTACACAACTCCTTACCACTGTTTCATCCATGCAACATCAACTTTCCATGATTAGTCAAGGCCAATCCACTCCACCTACATATCATGTCTGTAGTAGCCCCTTATCCTTAGAAATCTTACGTACCCTGATGCCACAAGGGATAGAAATGCCTCAGTTTGAGAAATATGGAGGAAAAGGAGACCTTGTCAACCATGTTAATGCCTATACAGCTTTATGTAGTGACTTCGTCCTTGATGATAAACTATTAGCCAAACTATTTCCAAGGACCTTGAAAGACACTCCCTTAGACTAGTTTTCCAACTTGCCTAATCATTCCATCCATTCATTCAATGAATTGGTGGACACTTTCATAAGTCACTTCCAAGTTCACATGACACCCAAAAAGACAATGGTTGACCTTATGTGATGTAGACAAAACACAGATGAAAAAGTAATGGATTTTATCTCATGATACCAATCTATGTATGTTCAAATTGATTTCAAGATTCTTGATGCACATTTGCAAAAGATATTTATCGAAAACTTGCATACACACCTTCAAGATAAATTAAAAATGATGAAATTCCCTTTGTTTATGCATTTATGCACAACCTTGTGTGAATACCATAATTCAGTTTCAAGTCATGATTCAAAATCCACTTCTAACCGAGCTAACAAACTTGAACACAACAATCAAAACCAAAATAACTAACAAAACTTCCACAAACCAAATAGAGGCTTTTTATAATTTAATCTGCCTCCTCAACCTCAACCGCAGCCAACCCAACCTATTCCAAATCAACTGGAAGTTGTTAAAACAATGGTGCCTTATACCTATGGGGACCCAAAGAGACATTTTACTCCCCTACCCAACACCCTTCATAATACAATGAACCAATTAATTCAACAATGCCTACTCACTTTGCCACCTGTCTAACCGCTTGATCCAAACCAGCCTATACCACCCACCTTCAAACCTAATGCTTATTGTCATTTTCATTTCCAGAATGGACATGATACTAAACATTGCAAGTGTCTCAAACATTTAGTTCAATACCTCATTGATTCAAGCCATCTGTCCATTATGGGTGTTAATGATCAAGGCAATAAGTCTGTTGCACCCCCTAACCAGAATTTTCAAATTTTCACTAATCCCGTGCCTAAACATACTACCTCATTGGTCAAGGCTAGCGAACCTTCAACCACTGATGTAATGACTATTGATACAAATAATGAAAAACATGATACACCTCCCCCTATTACTACAAAAATTCCTATGGATGAACTCGTAGCTACGATAGACATTATCCCTCGTAAGGGCCAAACCACTAAGTCTCTTGATATCACTTTTTCTCCTAAAGACATACTACAAAAAATTCTTGATGGTCCTCTTTACATAGCTGGAAAAATGTATAATAATCCCACTAATGGGATATTAATAGATCCCTCTTGTGGGGAGAACGTGATCACGGAGGAGTTTCTAGTATTACATGAGCTATATCAAGATCAATATAATAAACCAACTACATGGATTAAGACACATACTGGTTTTTCATGCCCTATAATCGGATCGATCATGCTACCCTTATAGATAGGACCTAAAGCTTTGGAGGTACCATTTTCAATTATTCCACAATCTGACCAATTTCGTTTGCGGCTAGGCCACCCTTGGCTTTGCTCAATGGAAGCAGTCTCATCAGTTGTTCACAAGTGTTTGAAGTTTCTACATGACAATGAGATAGTCACCATACACCATAATGGCTTTAATCCTTTATCTTCCAAAGTAAATTTTTCCTTAGAATCCTTTTGGCCTACACCTATGGAACCCATCACCCCTAGAAAGGACTTCTTTTTCATCACTTATCAAAAGTTTAAAGCCAAAAAGATAGCTGAATTGTCTCTTCGTAACTCATCCCCTCCCACTTTCGCACCTCCTATCATAGACGGAACCATGCTTCAACTTGATTCTAACATTCAGCAAACCATACAACCACCTGAACAACCACCCCTTAATACTTCCCTGCCATGTTTTAAACAACCAAGGGAAAATGAAACCACTCCTATCATTCCTCCTCGCCTTAAACAAGTGTATAAAGCCAAAGCAAAAGTGGTTGATCCATCCTCTTCGGTTTCTTTTGTTCTTCCCTCTTTGAAAGAAGAAGAACCTATGATGACTCAATCAGCTCTTATGCCTCAACAATTCCAAAACAAAATTAAATGAAACTGCAGTGCTAGGGAACAAAGGAATCATCGTTTTCTCCTTGCTCATCAATCTCGCATAGAAGAAGATAAAGAAAATAAACCTTTACCTCTAACCAAAGTAATAGATGACCACCCTCCTTCTCCTGACCCACCACAAGACAGTTTAGTGCAACAATTCAAACAAATTGAACCAATTCAACAACCTTCGCTTTTGATCCATCCATCCTTAGAAATCACCCTTCGTCCTCCTGATGTCATTAATCTTGATGATGATGATGATGATGTGGCGATAGCAAAAATAGATGAATAATTTCATAATGATTTAAATTCTTTATTTTCATCTACAATGAGCTTAAATGATACATCCTCTCCACCAAGTGAAGAACCTGGCATGACTCCTGGTTCAGCACTTGCAATTCTTCCTTTCGACAGTCAATCGCCCTCGCATTACACTGAACATTATTGGGAAGTGGATGACCTGTTAGATGGTTGCTTGCATTCACCTAACTAGCCTTTTTTCTTTTCTCTTTTCATTTTCATGTGTGTATCATGTTCCCCCGTATCATTTGTTTGATATTCCCTCTCTTCATACACTTCTATTTGTATCTCTCTTCTTCTATATGTTGTGCATTGTCTTTTTCATTTTTGTTTTTTTTTTTCCTTTTGGGGATGATGCAAAGTGTTGAGATGACAATCTCTCCCATGTTGACCCAAAAGGTCCTTGTCTTTTTCACTTTTTTGTTTTGTGTTCTCCTTTTGGGGATGACGTAAAGCGTAGAGGTGCCCTATGTCTCTTCCATGTTGACCCAAAAGGTCCTTGTGTTTTTCTCTTCTTCTTTTTTTGTGTTCTCCTTTTGGGGATGACACAAAGCGTAGAGACACCCTATGTCTCTTCCATGTTGACCCAAAAGGTCCTTGTCTTTTTTGATTTTTTTGTTTTGTGTTCTCCTTTTAGGGATGACACAAAGCGTAGAGGCACCCTATGTCTCTTCCATGTTGACCCAAAAGGTCCTTGTCTTTTTCACTTTTTTGTTTTGTGTTCTCCTTTTGGGGATGACACAAATCATAGAGAGGCCCTATGTCTCTTCCATGTTAACCCAAAAGGTCCTTATCTTTTTCGCTTTTTTGTTTTGTGTTCTCCTTTTGGGGATGACGCAAAGTGTAGAGACGCCCTATGTCTCTTCCATGTTGACCCACAAGGTCTTTGTCTTTTTCTCTCTTTGTTTTGTGTTCTCCTTTTTGGGGATGATGCAAGGAATTGAGACCAAAATGTCTCCATGTAGACCCAAAAGCTTTTCCATTTTCTTTCGCCTTTTTCGTTTTCTTTTGTTTCACTTGTGTTTTCCTTTTGGGGATGATGCAAGGCATTGAGAACACAATGTATCTTCCATGTTGACCCAAAACAGACTTTCATTTTCTTTCATTTTTGCTCTCTTTGTGTCATTCTTCTAGTTCTATGTGCTTTGGGGAATGATGATAGTTTTGAGCTCTTTCATAAAAATATTGCAGCAATGAACATACTGACCCCGAATCCATAGATCCCTTATGTGTTTGGTGTGTTTTCTTTTCTAGGGGGCAACTACATTTTATTTTGCTTTCCTTTTTCATTGACATGACGCAACCTAACTTCGAAACATATGACTTGGCATAGGGTTTTCCAAGTTGGATCTCATGTCTTGTTTTCCTTTTTCTTTTTCTTTTCTTCTCTACTTTAAAGTAATTTCTTACAGAATGATGTGTAGCAGTTCCTTTAAAGTGGGGGGCATACATTACCATAATTCATGTTCATTCTTGGTTCCTAATGCAGCCTTATCATTTATATGATGTGTTTGTCACTTTGTGGATGACATTGGGTGTGATGTCCTTCATAAGTGTGATCTATCTCAACATATTACATTCCTCTTGGTGGCTTGATGCGACACACTGCATCCCCTAAGTTGTGAATATACTATTCTTTGATTAGTCCTCTCTTGGAGACATTAGACACAATGTCCCCTAAGTGACTGACCTTGCATGAACTGAACAAGACTCCTTCAAACATTTTTTTTGCATTTCATATTTTTACACTTTACATTTTTTCTTTTTTACATTCTTGCATTTTTTGCCACCTTGCATAATGCAGCTTGCATGACTATGGTACCTTTGTCTTTTTGTTCATGAGCATTTTTCTTTGTGGTGCCTTGTTAAAGTTATCAGTGGGTATAACTTTTATATGGTTGAGTGGGAATCCCACCTAGCAGCATGACTTTTCCCCATAACCACTTTTGTGTTTGTGAGTGCATACTAACCAGCATATGTATCTTACCTTTTTGGGCTTTCTCACCTCATGGATAACTAGTTCTATGGCCCCAGAGTGAGTACATTTGGGCCTTCTCACCCAGTGGATTGTCATGTGTTTTGTCACCCCAGAGTGAGTACACATTCTCTATTTCAAACAATCAGCCTAGATCTAATCCACAACTAGTTGGATTGATGATTGAAGCTTAATCCAATTCATCTCAACACTTGTGTGTTCCTTTGTTTATATGCTTAATTTGTAATGGGATCTTCATCATGGGGGCTTGATCATCCCTCTTGATCATTGTTATTCCATCTTGCTAATGTAAGTGCATTTGAACCTTCCTCTCGATGTTCATGGATACTTTAGTGTGAGTTTGAAGCAAGTTCATCCTCTCACTAAAGTGGGGGCTAAATGTGCCATAGAAAAATGGCCCCTTGTCATTTTCATGGCCTTTTAGGTCTTGTTTCATGGTGTTGGAACTATGTTGCTCTGATTTTATGTAGTGACATGGCTTGAACATGCTTATTTAGGTACTAAAACTCAAAGAACAACATATTGTGAAGGTGTTGTGAAGTGTTGTAAGACATTTCTACATTCTTCTAGACTCGATTAATTACAATTCACCTAAAAATCACATTTTTATTCATCAACAAGTCCTATTTTGAAGTGTTGTAAATTCTTGTAATAAGCTTTCATGCTCTTCTAGGCACATCTTCACTATTTATCCCTTTTTCATGCTTTATTTGGCCCCTTTATGCTTACATATGCTTAATTAAGTGTATTTTTTAGTATTATCCCAACAAAAAACATTAAATACAACATATTTCCCGACACACATTTTTAGGTCCTAGGTGGGACCCATTCACCATGGGTGGCAAATGAGTCCCCCTTGGCCCTAAATTCAAAATATTTTAAATTTCCTTTCAGGATTTTATTCAAAATCACTTAATGTCGGCCTGTGATGAGGTGTGAATGGGTTACTAAGGCACAAGTGTGTTAAATAAGTGATTTTCACCTCATTTTACATCCTCCAACATTCACACATCATATTCAAGCAATCTCAAGCATTTAAGCATTTTACATCTTTTCAAGCACTTTTGAAGTAGCCATTGACATTACTTCAGACTTGTAGATCATCAAGGGTTTGGTAAGTTGATAGAAATTGCATGTTTTTATTTTATCATTCCTTTTCATTTCATTATTTTATTAAAGGTTTGATTACCAAAAATGGGGTTTGACCAAAGGCAAACCCCTATTCACTAACCTTAAACCATTTTTCCCCTATTGCATGTTTGTTTGCAAACCTAGGTATGCAAATTTGATAAGCTTTTTAGTGTTGAAGATTGGATTACAATTCAACTAAGTGCTTCAAGTCAACTTAAGTCTATTTCAAGCTTGGAGAAGGTTTTCTATCTATTTCCTGTAGAATTGACTTCAGCAACCTAACAAGTAGTGATTTCCAGATCTGGTGTTGCGGAGTTGTCTTCTAATTTTTCAAAAATTTCAGAGAGGACTGATTCGCCACCTGTGGCTAATGAGTCCCACCTTAGGACTAAAAATTTTAATTTTTTCAGATTCCAGGTCCCGACAGACAGAAACTTGTTTCTGATAGTTTTTTCACCAGGAGGACTAATTCACCACCCTGGGAAAATGAGTCCCACTGTGAAAAATTAGTGATTTCAACCAGCATCCACAACATTCTAGATTCATCATATTTTCCTAGGTGCACTTAGATTCATCCCTTTTCTTTGTGTTATGCATATTTTCTTCATTTAGTTCATTGTTGCATTACACAATGTGTTTTCAAACATAGCTTTAATGTCAGTTTTGCATTTGTTTTCATTCATTCAAATTAGTCAATTGTATTTAGTTAATGTCATTTAGGTTAGACGACATCACACATAACATTATTTGAATAAACCATTAGCATTTTTGCTCCTATCTCTCTCCTTTTAGGTGAAAAACCCTAGAAGAGCAAGAGTTATCCATAGGAGCCAAAAATCAACAGTTCAATCTGATCACAAATGTTGTTGCCACTGATAATCAGATTAATGTCATTAAAATTAGAGATAAACAATATTACTAACTATTCAACGCAACCACAAGAGGGTAGGCTAAAGTAATATTGAAAGGAGTTGCATCTAAAACACCTACAACTCAGTACAACATAGTTGATCAATTGCAAAAAATCCCAACTCAAATATCAATATTGGAACTCCTCAAAATTTCACCAACTCACAAAGAAATTCTAGAACAAGTTGTAGTAGCCACCACAGTACCAAATAATTTGGAATTTTTTCAATTCTAAGCTATGATGGGACACTTGACTGCACCTCATTGCCTATCATTTTCTAAAAACGATGATGTATCACTCACCCATCCACACAATGTTTCCCTCCACATTGACGTTTTATTTCACAAACACCGGGTCAAAGGTTTTTTAATAGATGGTGGAGCTAGCCTAAATATCTACACTTTAAAACTTATTTGTGCACTTGGATATTCAGAAAATGCAATTGATGCTAGAAGAAAAAACACTATCAAAGCCTATGGTGATGAAGAGAGATCCTCCCAAGGATTGATAGTGTTACCAATTCAAGTGGGACTGGTTGTAAAAGATATAATTTTCCAAATGTTAGACAAGGATTTGGCATACAATATACTCTTGTGACATCCTTGGATTCATGAGATGCAAGCAATGTCATTAACATATCATCAATGTTTGAAATTTCCTTTCAATGGACAAGAAATCACCATTTCAGCTGATTCCAACAATCCTCAATACTGCAACACACTTAAAAAATTCCAAGATACTTTTGTGCCACATACCAGGGAAGCTCCCACTCCTAGTTCATCAAGCAATGAAAGACAACTAAATTCCTTGTCAAAATGGGTTGAGAAAAAGGACCAGTCAAAAGATAAGGGTATCAGTGATTCTACTCCATCAAGTAATGAAAGTCAATCAAAAAAAAATTCAAATCAACTTGAGGAAAAGGTTCGGTGAAAAGACAAAGGCATTGGTAATTCTACTTCATCAAATCATGAAAGCCAACTAAATTCCTTATCAAAACAATTTGAGAAAAAGATCCAGTTAAAAGACAAAGGCATGGGTGAATATTCAATTGAGTAGTCCTTGTGTCTTTCACAACTACTATCTTCTCCTAAGACATATGGGCAGCCATCCACATCAAGACAACAATCCTCACAACCAACCATGATCTTTGATGGTAAGTTTATAAAAGTAGGCACCCTAGTGGATGAATCTGAAGACAAGGATGTTTTGAATTGGTTATACAAGGATGAAGAAGCATCATCAGTATCAACTTTCAATGTTTTAATAGATCCATATGGTAAAGGTTTTACAATCCTAGAGAAGATGGGATATGATGGAAAAGGTCCTGTCAGAAAAAGAAAAGAAGGAATTTTTGAACGAATTTAGCCCATCACAATGAATGCCAAGGATAAAACAGGACTAAGATACAGAGAAGAGTCAAAAGAAGAAAGCAAGCAGTAGATTGTTGAGAGAATCCTCCAATTGTGAGATAGTTCTGAAACAGATTCCAATGAATATCAATGGGATTCCCTCTCTGAAGAGTCTTGTCAAGACAAGGAAGTTGATGTGATACAAAGGTATGCACCAACACCTATGGAGGGACAAAGCTCAGGGTCTAGACCACTTGAATTTAGATCACAACATATCGATGACTCTAGCAAATACGATCAGACTTCGAGCAAGATAGATCCTTCGAAAGAGAGTAACATCATGGACCTCAGCATTTCCATTGAACACTTTGATGACATTACCATCATGACACTTACTCCTTTTGACCTTAACCAATCTGATGATTCCTTGCCATTGATACACCTCAAACTAATTGACTGGGACCAAACTGAGCTGCTTGACATCCCTATCTTTCCAAATGATCACACCATTGTGAACTTCCTTTGCTCTGATAATCCTGAAACATGTTCCACCAATGAATCTCATAACAAAGCTTCAGACAAGGGGAGTGCCAAATCTCTCAGCTACAAAATGAATATCAAAAATTGATCTAATAGTGAAAACCATTTAATGACAGTATTAGATCAAGAAAAAGTAAAAATAAAGAGCACATCTAACGGTGAAAACCTCTCTAAGGTACCAAAAGATGGGATATTTGACACTCTTCCCGAGCACTATCATGAAAGATCTTCAGTACTAGTTGAACCTATACAATCCATCAACATTGGTACAGCTAAAATAGTGAAGACCCTACATCTAGCAACATCCATGATAGAGGAAGAGAAACAAATCAACTTTGCTTGGTCCTACACTGACATGCTAGGCATAGATACAGAGCTTATAATGCATCATTTATCACTACCACCTAGAGTGAAGCCAATGAAGAAAAAATTATGAAAAATGCATTCACACATTGCCCTATTGGTGAAAGTTGAATTGAAAAAACTACTAGATGCAGGATTTATCCATCCAATTGATCATGTTGAATTAATCTCAAGCATTGTACCAATTTCAAAACCAGATAACAGCATCAGGATATGTACGGATTTTAGAGATCTTAACAGGGCCTTCCCGAAAGATGACTTTCCTCTACCTAACATTAACATTATCATGGATTTAACAGCAGTTCATGCCATTTCATCACTTATGGATGGATTTTTAGGTTACAATCAGATAAAAATAACACCTGAAGATCAAGAGAAAACAACGTTCACATTCCCATGGGGAACTTTTTGTTGGAACATCATGCCCTTCGGATTGAAGAATGTTGGGGCTACTTATCAGTGAGCGATGAAAACCATCTTTCATGATATGATGCACACCTTCATGGAGGACTATGTAGATGACCTGCTAGCCAAATCATTCACTAGAGAGGGACATCTGGAAATCCTAGATAAAATTTTCACTCAGTTGGGGAAATTCATTGTCCAGTTAAATCCTAAGAAATGTGTGTTTGGTGTAACATTAGCTAAACTTTTAGGATATATTGTATTAGCTAAAGGCATTGAGGTGGATCCTACGAAAGTCAAATCCATCATGGAGATGCCTCCTCCCAAGAATAGAATCCAACTCGGATCTTTACAAGGATGATTCCAATCTATTAGAAGTTTCATCACACAACTGGCAAATAAAACTCATCCTTTTAATCACTTTCTACACAAGAACGTTTCTTTCAAATGAGATGAAAAATGTGAAGTGAATTTTAATCAACTGAAACAGTATCTGATGTCACCACCTATATGGGTACCTCCAACTAAAGGAAAACCATTATTACTCTGCATAGCAACAACGAAGGTATCTTTGGGCGCTCTACTGGCACAGGAAGATTTTGTGGGAAAAGAAAGGGCTATTTATTACATCAACCGAACCTTGAATGGATATGAAATCAACTACACATTTATTGAAAAAAAAAAATTGGCGGTAGTATTTGCTACTCAACAACTAAGACACTACATGTTAACCCATACCATCAAACTCATAGCAAAAAATGATCCATTGAAGTATCTACTTAGAAAATTTTCCCTAACTGGAAGACTAACCAAATGGGTAATGATATTGAGCGAGTTTGACATTCAGTATGTGGACAGGAAAGCAATCAAGGGCCAAGCAATAGCCAATCAATTAGATGAAGCACCATTACAAGATGATCATCCAATGAGCATTGAGTTTCCAAATGCAGATGTTCTTATAGTGTCAACACAACAGTGGATGTTATACTTTCATGGATCATACATGCAACACGGATCAGGTGCAAGAATCCTATTTGTCACACCTCAAGGAAACACCATTCCAAAGTCCTACAGGTTAATGTTTCCTTGAACTAACAACACAGCTAAGTATGAAGCATTAATCATTGGTATCAAGACAACAGTCGAGTGGAAAATCACAAATTTGCAAGTCTATGGAGATTCTCAATTGGTCATAAATCAAGTTAATGATGATTACCAAACAAAAGATGACAAATTTATGTCATATAAAAGAATGGTCGATGAACTCAAGAAGTACTTTTTGGAGATCAAATTTGAACAAATTCCAAAAGGTGACAACAAAGTTGTTGATGCTATGGCTACCATTGCCTCTCCCCTACAAATACTTGAAAAAAGAAGACATTATGAGTTCATGGTGGAACAATTGTTTAACCTTGCCTATGATAACCATGAATCCCAAGTCATATACCATCTAGTCGAGGTTGAATCTTCTATCTATGGGGAAGATCTACACCTATCTAAGAGACAACACCCTACCACCATATTTATCCCGAAACCAAAAATGTAACTTTATTCGACAAGCAACTCGACATACCTTGGTAGCCAATATACTTTACCGATGAGGTCTTGATGGTACTCTCCTTCAATGTCTTGAACATAACAAAGCTAAAACCACTTTACGCAAGGTTCATGAAGGTATCTATGAAACTTATTCAAGTGGAATAACTCTCGCTAAAAAAATCCTACGCTTGGGATATTACTGGCCGAATATGGAAAAGGAGTCTTTTCAATTTGTCAAGAAGTGCCAAAAATGCCATGTCCATGGAAACCTGATACATGCACCAGCACAAGAATTATAACCATTCGCATCAACATGGACTTTCTATGAATGAGGACTTCACCTTGTAGGTAAGATTCATCCGCCATCTTCCAATGGGCACAATTTCATCATCACAGCCATGTAGTACTTTACAAAGTGGATTGAATTTGTTCCCTTAACCACCATCACCAGAAAACAAATTGCATCCTTCATCCTAAATTACATTATCTATCAGTATGGAATTCCTCAGACAATGGTAGACCTTTCAAGAATCAGGACGTCCAAGAACTTTGTGAAAGTTTTCATATCTAGCATCAATTTTCTACACCATACTACCCTCAAGGAAATGGCCAGGTAGAGGCCTCAAACAAAACCATTCTGAAAATCTTAAAGAAAACCATCAATGATGTTGGACGTGATTAGAACATTCAACTGAACCCTGCTCTATGGGCATACCGAACCAACATTCGCACCCCAACAAGAGCCACACCATATGCTCTTGTCTATGGATCAAAGGCCATTTTACCTATCAAGGTTAAACTACCATCACTTTGGGTGTCTTTAAAGGGAATTATCTCAGAGGAAGATTATAGAGTATCCAGGCTACAAGAGTTGGAACTGTTGGATGAATTTCGTCAGCATGCAATGGATCACCTGAAATCCTATTAGCAAAGGATGTCATGGAGTTATATTCACAATGTCAAACCAATAACATTTCAAGTTGGTGACTTGGTCCTAAAATAAAATCCACGAAATTGACAAGATCGAGAGAAGCGAAAATTTGAACCAAACTAGCTAGGTCCCTTTGTCATCATATCAGTCTATGAATCTGGAGCCTATCAAATGTCTACACCTGAAGGGGATTTGTTTGATGAGCCTATCAATAGTCTGCATCTCAAGAAGTTCTACACCTAACTTATCCAGTGCACGGTAAAAGTCTTGAGAAAATACAAAAAAAAAAAATCAGAAAATGTCTTGAAAAAATGGTTACCCTGATGAAAACCTGGAAAACAGGCATTTTGGTGACAACAAAAAATAAATAAAAAGTCAAAAATACAAAAAAGTCAAAAATACAAAAAAAAGTGAAAAATCAAAAAAAAAAATCATAAAATCTAAAAAAGTGCAATAAAAACAAGTAGTGAAAACCTAGCAACAGGTGCTATTTGTGATAGATTATCTTTTCCATCTATTTGAGCATGTGCCAACCATTCTCTTTTGCCATCATTCTTCTTGTCATCAAAAACCTCATGTACATATCTTGGCATTGTGGTTGTGTCTCACCTTGGATTGGGGACAAAATCTTTAACTCACTGGGGGCAATAAATTTTGAGCTTAAACCAATAGACAAACAATAGTAACACAGCGTAGTAAATACAACAATCATCATAAAAATCAGCATTGAACATTGATCATAAGACTTTACATATCAACCATCCAAATCAAACAACAAAATCAAATCAAAGCAAATTTAAATGGATGTTGTTTCTTCTAAATCATGGTTTTATCATGTTAGCATGAATGTTCAACTGTTGTACTTTGATTTTTTGTTATCATTTCTCTAGAGTACCTTGATGATGTCATGAACTAGAGGAGCTAGGAAGGAGTATGATTTTTCTTTGTCTATTGTCCATGAGTTAATCATTATTACTATGTGAATTGTCACGAGACGTGCTCTACAAAGTATCACTAATGGCATTCTGAATTTCAATAGGAAAAGGGTTAACTCTTGTCTATTTATGCAAGCAATACTCGAGTCATCTTGGTTTAATTATACCTAGATGCTTGTGTTAACTTGCAATATCAAAAATCATGGAAGTAGTACTCAGGTCATCATGGTCTAATTATACCATCGATGTTTGTGTTAGCTCTCAAAAATGCAGGCTGAATGCCTCAAGAGGCTGCCAATCTCTTGATACGTTTCAGGGTAACAGATAAGGTCAAGTGAACTCAACCTTATACTCTTCAGGTGTTGCTAAACCTAGGCAGGTGTACCTTTCTAAATGAAGTAGACTTTATGTACTTACGATTATCTTTCATTCAATGATTTGTCCACAATGGCAGATGGAAGTGAACAAATGAAATCAAACTTGATAGCAATAGCAATCTTCTGATCTAAATCCTAAAATGCTTAATTAACAAATATAAAGAAACTGAATGAATCCAAATGATGAAATTGCAGAGACTAGTGCCTTATTGGGTATGCGGAGTTAAATGAAATCAAGATGAACAACACCTCTCTGGAGAAAACTCAAATTATCTGGCATATATTTTGTTTACAACTTATATAAACATGCAATACTATAACCACTAAGCTCTACTTTAATAATCCAGATGAAACTCTCTGATTACTGTGATCAACTAAAAGGATTTAATCTTTTCTTGAAAGAACCAATTGATTAATCACACAGATACAGCAAATGTGCATTGATAAACTGAACATAAACTTGTTATGTCAATTTAAACAACTAGAAAGCATCAATCTTGGAGACAATTTGGCAATATTTTTCATTGAATTCAACAAATAATTGACATTAGAAATGTGCAGCAACATCAATTGACTTTCATAAATACCTCCATTTTGAAAACATGCACCATAGTCTCTAATCTGATAAATTTATTGTACTGTTTCCATCTAATTTTCCTACTGTATATCGAATAACTGATAGCTGATGATGATTTTACAATTACAAAATGCCTATTTATACACCAGCATCAAGAAAATAAATCATATTGAAATTCTATGTCGGCCTTCTAAAGAATTCGGGCTCAAATCAAGTCGGCCTACAACGGTTTTATGAATTCACATGTCGGCCATAGTATTTGAATTTTTGTTATTCATCAGTGAAATAGTCGGCAAGACAAATCGTATAGCTATGTCGAAGGAAATTCAATCGTTAATCGCTCTGCCTGGTATTACTCGCCTTCGCCATGACTTGTCTAAGTCGGGGAGATATCCTGTAGATCACTTTATGTTTCCCCGAGAGTTCCTTTACCATTCATGTGTCGCTGTGACCTTATGATATCAGGGAGACGTCATGTAGACAAGCCTTTGTTTTTCCGAGAGCCCCCATGATCAAACTTGTCGCCGTAACATATCGCTCTCAGGAAGACCTTTCATAGAGCACACTATGTCACACCGAGAGTCATCGTCCATTCTGAGTCGCTGAGAAAAAAGCACACTTTCACCGACAAGGTCCTTCATTGTTTTCCATCGGCGAAACCGAAGGTCACTCGCCGAGACCTCTTGTCGAGAACCCAAACTCATATCGATATAACATCCCCTTATGTTGTCGGTCGGCGAGACACAACAAACCTCTCATCAAAAGCCATTTGAGAGAAACCCTTTATGCTCCGTCGGTGAGACATATACACTTCGCTGTAACCACTCACCAAAGACCCTTATGTTTGGCCGAAGTGAAACCCCATACGTGATGTCAGCGAGACCAAAGGTCACTCGCCGAGACCTTTCATCGATAGCTCCAACTCTTACCGATGTGAATCCTACCGCCACTGGTCGGTGAGACAAAAGATACTCGCCAAGACATAATACCGATACCGCTTAGCGCTCACCGATGAACCACTCCATGCATTATTCGGGGAGACATACTGAATTCGATGAAATGTCATCCCGACGGTATAACTCCTGCCGATAAGTATCATCCTCTGATATCGCCGAAACAATGCAAATGTCTTGCCGAAAGCCGTCTGCATGCAAACCTCGATCACTGTGACATCAAATGAGTCTTGTCAATAGGCAACACAGACTCATGTTAGCAGAAAACACAAAATGAGTCGGGGAGACAATGGTATTCTCACGCCGATATAGACCATGATGTGAATTATGCAAGACCCGATGGATTTATGGGATAAATATAGGCCAAAATGCAAGTAAAATGTCATGATGGAAAGCCCTTGTGCTTATGATGAGGAGCTATATGGAAACTTAGGAGTATGAAAAATATGTAAAATCATCAGATTTTAACAGTTCCAATAGTGGCTCCGTCTGGGGATGAATGATAGTGATATCATTGCAAGGATCCAAATCTTTGGGTGAGTAGACCAAACCAAACACAAAATGATGAACCAGTGAGCGAAAATGGAATGAATGGCAATGGAAAGTGAGTGAAAAATGGAAGTGAAATGGATGCAAAATGAAGGGGACCAGAATCCTAAACTAATGTGCATGGAAAAGAATTTTAAAGAGGACAAGCAAGAGTTGTCCATGCACTGGCAACCCTGATCCATGAGGTACTTTAGTCTGCAACTTGTTGAATCTCTGATTGAAATCATAAATTGAATCATTCTAATTTTTTTGAATTCGCATCAATTCATGAAGAGCCGCATCTGGTGCATTTAGATTCCCATATTGCTCTAGGAATCTATCCTAGAATATCTGGAGAGAATTAATTGAGAGTGTTGGCAAGCTATTGAACCAATCCCTAGCATCTTCAAGAAGTGACATCATAAATAGCCTTATATGTAAATCTTCATATGGCACACATATGTCTTGGATGAACACATTGAAACTCCTTAAATGCTCTTCAGCAATGATTGCATTACTCCCTGTAAATTTGGGCACCATACCCCTCCAACTTCCATCCATAGGGTAAGGGTATAATTGAAAACCTGCTAAATCAAACTGTCTAATCATGGTTGTATGTTGGTGAGGGGGAGGAATGGGTGGACACTGATGCTGGTGCATGGGATTATTGTACTATGCATTATACTGTGGGATAAAAGGCTGACCAGGAGGTGGATGCATACCTGTATGCTGAGTAGGAATGTGAGGCGGATGGTTTGGCTATATGCATTGATTCCCTGTTTGATTATGAGGAGCATTTGATTGATTTGAAGGCCCTGCACCATGATTACCTTGCTTATGAGGTGGGACATACTTTGGGCAACCAGCCGTCTGATCAGTAACTTGAGTTTTCTGCAATTTGGCTTCTAATTCCTCTATCCTCTTCCTCTGTAATTCAAACTGTGCTTTTACTTCCTCAGGAAGCTCATGATCAATAAACACATTTTGGTTACTCTCCATCTTCTGATCATATTCATGTTGAATTATGATTCGTTTAGCCTCAAGTGCAGCTTCGAACTCAGCCAGTTTCTGAGGATCAAGAGAAAAGAAAGGATTTCTTCGATCTTCAGAGGTACAAAGTTCTGCACTTGAATTATCTCTCCATGTATCATAGCGATCACATGTTTCAAAATGTGCTCTTGATGTTTTATCTTTATCTGTCATGCACATGTCCTCACTTATCCCTTTTCCCTTATCAACCTTGTCATCTTTGTGTGTCCACTTACTGCTGCCAGCAGGAGCTCTAGTATGACCTCCCCTGTATTGAGATCTTCTTCCATTCATGTTTGAACAAATGCAATGTTTCTTTCAGAGTTACCACCTACTTTTCCAAAAGTAGGAAAATGATTATTTCTGATCTTTTACCTAGTGGAATCACTCTTTATGAATCTTCTCAAATTATAACCTTTTCTTCAATGACTCTATAATGTGGTCTTCAACTGAATTTTCTGATATAGTCCCTAGTAGAGTCACCAATTTGTTAGCTCTCAAAAACGCAGGCTAAATTCCTCAAGAGGCTGCCAATCTCTTGATACGTTTCAGGGTTACAGACAAGGTCAAGTGAACTCAACCTTCTACTCTTAAGGTGTTGCTAAACCTAGGCGAGTGTACCTTTCTAAATGAAGCAGACTTTATGTACTTATGATTATCTTTCATTAAATGATTTGTCCACAATGGCAGATGGAAGTGAACAAATGAAATCAAACTTGATAGCAATAGCAATCTTCTGATCTAAATCCTAAAATGCTTAATTAACATATATAAAGAAACTGAATGAATCCAAATGATGAAATTGCAGAGACCAGTGCCTTATTGGGTATGCGGAGTTAAATGAAATCAAGATGAACAACACCTCTCTGGAGAAAACTCAAATTATCTTTCATATATTATGTTTACAACTTGTATAAACATGCAATACTGTAACCACTAAGCTCTACTTTAATAATCCAGATGAAACTCTCTGATTACTGTGATCAACTAAAAGGATTTAATCTTTGTTTGAAAGAACCAATTGATTAATCACACAGATACAACAAATGTGCATTGATAAACTGAATATAAACTTGTTATGTCAATTTAAACAACCAGAAAGCATCAATATTGGAGACAACTTAGCAATATTTTTCATTGAATTCAACAGATAATTGACATCAGAAATGTGCAGCAACATCAATTGACTTTCATAAATACCTCCATTTTGAAAACATGCACCATAGTCTCTGATCTGATAAATTTATTGTACTGTGTCCATCTAATTTTCCTACTATATATCAAATAACTGATAGCTGATGATGATTTTACAATTACAAAATGCCTATTTATACACTAGCATCAAGAAAATAAATCATATTGAAATTCCATGTCAGCCTTCCAAAGAATTCGGGCTCAAATCAAGTCAGCCTGCAACGGTTTTATGAATTCACATGTTGGCCATAGTATTTGAATTTTTGTTATTCATCGGTGAAACAGTCGGCGAGACAAATCGTATAGCTATGTCGAAGGCAATTCAATCGTTAATCACTCCGCCTGGTGTTACTCTCCTTCGCCGTGACTTGTCTAAGTCGGGGAGATATCCTGTAGATCACTTTATGTTTCCCCGAGAGTTCCTTTACCATTCACGTGTCACTGTGACCTTATGATATCGGGGAGACGTCATGTAGACAAGCCTTTGTTTTGCTGAGAGCCCCCATGATCAAACTTGTCATCATAACATATCGCTCTCAAGAAGACCTTTCATAGAGCACACTATGTCACACCGAGAGTCATCGTCCATTCTGAGCCGCTGAGAAAAAAGCACACTCTCACCGACAAGGTCCTTCATTGTTTTCCATCAGTGAGACCGAAGGTCACTCACCGAGACCTCTTGTTGAGAACCCAAACTCATATCGATATAACATCCCCTTATGTTGTCGGTCGGTGAGACACAACAAACCTCTCACTAAAAGCCATTTGAGAGAAACCCTTTATGCTCCATCGATGAGACATATACACTTCGCTGTAACCACTCACCGAAGACCCTTATGTTTGGCCAAAGTGAAACCCCATATGTGATGTCGGCGAGACCGAAGGTCACTCACCAAGACCTTTCATCGATAGCTCCAACTCTTACCGATATGAATTCTCCCGCCACCGATTGATGAGATAAAAGATACTCGCCAAGACATAATACCAATACCGCTTAGCACTCGTCGATGAACCACTCCATGCATTAGTCGGGGAGACATACTGAATTCGATGAAACATCATCCCGACGGTATAACTCCTGCCGATAAGTATCATCCTCTGCTGTCGCCGAAATAATGCAAATGTCCTGCCGAAAGCTTTCTGCATGCAAGCCTCGATCGCTGTGACATCAAATGAGTCTTGCCGATAGGCAACACAGACTTATGTTAGCAGAAAATGCAAAATGAGTCAGGGAGGCAATGGTATTCTCACGCCGATACAGACCATGATGTGAATTATGCAAGACTCGATGGATTTATGGGATAAATATAGGCCAAAATGAAAGTAAAATTTCATGATGGAAAGCCCTTGTGCTTATGATGAGGATCTATATGGAAACTTAGGAGTATGAAAAATATGTAAAATCATCAGATTTTAATAGTTCCAACAGTTTGTACTCACTTTCAACAATTCAAAGGCTCAATGATGATAAAAGCACAACAAATCGACTGACAAAATGAAAAATTTACATCTTTAGACTTGCATGATTAAGTAGATTGCATCCATATTATTTTTTCATTTGTATTTATAGATTTTCCAAGGCTGGCACAAAATTTCAAAATGATGTTATCTCTATCATTAAAGGATTGAGTATATTTGACATTAACAAAAACATATCATTCTCATGTAGTTGCATAATTATTTTCATATCATACATTAGAAATAATTACCACATCATTCATCCATTCATGCATTACATCATAATATTTGCATTAGAAAACACAAAAATAAGTGCATTGCATCTCACTAGCATAATCGAATTCATTCATATAGTATAGAAGTATCATATATTTGCACTAAGAAAATACAAAAACATAAGGGACATCAATATTTCAATTGCATCCATCTCATAGCATAAAGCATCATCCATCGAATATATAGAATCATCATCATATCATCATGGCATCCATACATAATCATCATATAATCATCATCATATAAACATCACATAGCATTTAATGTGGAAATTAAATGCATCCATCATAGGTATCCATCAAATAAACACATATAGATCACTAATCATTGTTGCATATCATATAATCTCAAAATCATAATGTCAAGTGTACAATGATATCCAAATCTATCAAGAGGTACATCATCAAAATGGCAGTAAATCATAATGTCTCAGCTGAATCAGTGTATACAAATGTCTCAAATACATCAGAAGTGATCATAACAAAGGCTATGTGTTGATGCCCCTCGACAATGTTGGCCCTATGCCTCTTGCTATTGCACCTAATGGCCCTTCCCCTGCATCTCTGTATGGTGGTCCAATGACACCCCTATCGGTAGTCCAGGAATGACTGCAGGCACTGGTAGACTGAGCATAACTGACCCGACACTCTAGAGGCACTACCTCATGATATCGTCCCTGGTAGTACTCAACCTCCCTGGCAGAGCGTCGTACCTCTCTGAGGTAATCTACCGTCGATATACCCTTGACAACTCTCTACAGTCTCTCTGCCAAGCCCTCTACTTGCTCACACCACTATCTCAGGGTATCTCTCTCGACTATAAGAGTGGCAATCTATGCATGTTCCTGCGTCTGTGATACTGTATATGCTTGTAGCTATCCCTGTATTTGTACCAATTGACCCTGTAGAGTTTACACCTAGGCCTGCAAAGCAACTATCTAAGCCCATTGCTACTGTGAAGGCAAACAAATCTGAATATGCTACTAAGTTGCAACCACCAAGGATCTCCTCCTCCGAGCCACTCGCACATCCAACACCGGTCCACCTCTGCCATCACCTCCATCTCCTCCATCACCATCTCTACCTCCATCACCCCCACCCCCACCCCCATCCCCCTGCCACCTCCCCCATCTCCATCCTCATCATCATTGCTCTCTCCCTCCTCCTCATCCTCATCACCTCCTCCACCCCTCCCCCGTCTCAGTGCCTGATCATCATCTAATAGAGGTACTATCTCGTATAGACTGGATATCCTCGAGAAAGGATGTGAAAAGAAGTAATTTGCATACTCCTGTGACACAACGACCTCTATAATCTATGGATGGTACTCCCATATAACTTCTTGTAATCCTTGGTACTCCTCAACCGTTGCATCATATGATAGGCAGTGTCCCCACTCCGGAATATCCTATTGTGTGCGTGCATACAAAGCAACTCCCTGGGGCATACCCTGTACCTGCCCATACTGTCGAAGCACTCTCCCAAGAAGGAATCTCTCTATAACAAATGGTTTCCTCCCAATCAAATATTTGGTCATGCACACATATGGCATCTTTGTTTTTTCCTTTGGCCACTACTTACAGTCTAAATAGGGCCTCCATGTCACAGTATCAAGATCATCTAGAACCCTCTGCCAATACTCTAGTTTTCCCAACTTATGTTGGACAACTAGACCTATATATCCATGAACATAAGGCCTCTTAGCTAGACGGTTTCTCTCTGCCACTAGACGGGTGAGAGCTATGTGCTCCCACACCCATATTTTTAGTAATGTCACTCCTACTGACAAACTGGCCCCTCTAAGGTATACTACCTAGTGAAGATCATGGTATAAGTGTGCTAGAAAACAGGAGCCCCAAGCATATCTGGTCCTCTAAGTAATCATGCTCTCTAGAATTCGACCCCAACCGACTGAGATTCCCTTCAACCTACGGTCGGGACATAAGAATCCTCCAATAAAACTGACAAGAACACATGGTAATGTCGCATACACATCAACCATATCCCACCATGGGATCTCATAACCACAAATCTGCTCATCCTCGAAGACTCTCCTCAATGCATCGGTGCCCCCTGCTCAATGGAATCATACACAACCAACTCTTCGACAATAGGAACCCTCAAAATCTAGTAAACATCCTCTGGTGTCACTGTCATCTCACCAGTGGCTAAGTGAAAGGTGTTATGGTCACTGTGCCACCTCTCTGCCAAAGCAGTCAGAAGTCCCTTGTTAATCC
This sequence comes from Sequoia sempervirens, assembly GCA_007258455.2. Lineage (NCBI taxonomy): Eukaryota > Viridiplantae > Streptophyta > Pinopsida > Cupressales > Cupressaceae > Sequoia > Sequoia sempervirens. The sequence goes on from VDFB02000015.1 coordinate 76,821,467, forward strand.
TATGCTAGGGCATATCTATCAAAGAAGTCAATTTGCATCGTCCAATCACATCTAGATCAGCCTGCACCAGATGACATATCAAATCCCCGGTCCTCAAGAATCTCTCCTAAGATTGAAGGATCCTCGAAGGCTCCTATCATCATAACATATCATAAATTAGAAATCTTATCAATCAATCAACATCAATCAACCTATGAATCTAATCAGCTCTGATGATATTTTTATTACATCTCGTGAGCATCTATCATTGATCCTCACCTATCATGAGGTCAATCATTATTATCCTATCATTGATCCTCACCTATCATGAAGCCAATCATCATCACCCTATCATTGAATCTCACCTATCATGAGATCAATCATCATCTAATCTATCAACATCATCAAACAACATCAAAACATTGGTTGACGTGATCAACAATCATCAAAATCAAGGATTCTAATCTAAATTTTCATCAATCTAGCCTAGATGCTTTGAAACAGTCTTTCTATGTGTTAAAAGCATGTATGCACTAAAAAATTTCATGGATGCGCCAAAACAGTGCCTTAATGCGCCAAATCCATGAATGCGACATCAAATTTCACCAATGTGCCATTTCAATACATCAATGTGCTAATTTACTATATGTGCTATAACTTTGACTAAATGCGTTAAAAATATGACCCTATGTGCTAGAACAGATATTCGATGTGCTACATCAGGTTCCTAATGTGCTAAAATGTGAAAAGATAGAATTTCAAACATGAAAAATGTGGGAAAAACAAGATTCAAAATTCACGAGGAGGTTTTTCAAGGTACGTACCGGAGGTCCATACGTGTTTGGGCAGTTGTGTTGTCGAACACGCTCAAATCGATGGGTCTGGATCATAATCACCATCTTGCCAAATTTACTCAAAATTTGCTCACTCACTCTAATTTTCAAAATCCAAATGCACAAATGAGCTCAAATCACATCCTTTTTACCTTTTAAGGGGTAATTAAGTGGGAATTTAATGGGATTTATTTATTTTATTTTTCAAAGGGACAAATCAATTCATCAAAGTTGGCAGGTTCAATATCATTTTTTGGGAGATATATCGTTTCAGCATCATAAAATTTGAAAATCATCAGAAAATCCTAAAAAACTCAAAAAATCCTAAAAAATTCAAAAACTCATCAATTTATCTCCCGAGGGGGCATATATCCATCATCACTCAAAAATCAATGTCTGGGGCATATCGAATTTTTTTTGTCAGCATCACTAGCAAATTTTTCTTTGAAGCAATGTGTAAACACATCACTTAAAAGAGGGGCAAAATTTATACACCTAAAATCGGTCAGGATAATCAATTAATTAAATACAACTTATTTAATTAATAAACCTTTTAATTTGTCTACTTATAAATAAATTCTAAATTTATTTATATGGTTCACATTTTCTAATTCTTCTATCTTAAATCATATTCCTCTAATTTTAATTAAATAAACAAATTCAAATAGTTTGTTTTATTTAATTAATATCTTCTTACTAAATTTGAATAATTCCAAATTTGAATTTAGTCACATGTCTACAAATTTTCTTCTTGCCACCTCATCAAGTGTCTCATGAATTTAAATATCCTTAATATTTAAATTGGTTTTTTCCTCAACAAATCCTGAAACAAACTTAAGACACTTGGCTCTCTTCCTCCATTTATTCTTTCTCACACTTGGAAAATTGTTCTATTAAAGGGAACACTCTCCATGATTCCATCTAACTTCTTCATCCTCCACCCTCGATCTTTCCAGCTGAAATCCTGACTATCAATTGCTGGCACATCAGAATATGCCTTGGAAATTCTATAAATACAACATCATTCTCTAGCATTTCATATCCCATCTTTGAGCAATCTTACTCTGCAAAAATTATATTAGAGCATTTGTGAGAATTTAGCATTTAGCATTTAGAAGCATATTAGTTTATGATCATGGATTAGTTATCAGTTGCATTTCCATTATCATTGTAGTTTTTATACAACATTTGCATCACAAAATTTAGCATCATATCTTTATCACAACATCATTATCATATCACTCATCAAATCATATAATTCAATCAATCATGTAGGAATAGATTTCTTACATCTTCCAGCATTCCATTCCTTAGGTTGTCATTCTAAAGGTCATAGTGCATACACAAAATCTGAGAGCCATTATGATTTAACGAATCCCTAAAGATAGGAAACAATGGGATGAATTTAGGGAATTTGCTTTGTTTCAATTCGATTAGTTTTGTGATTCGAATTCTCTAATACAATGTCTCATTGATTGTGTTGTATCTATTTCTTTTGCATTTACACATTTCAATACTTCACAATACAATAAGATTTTGCACTCCTTCCACCATCATTTCAGATAATGCCAAGGCTTTTAGTAGTGCTCAAATCCTTGATTGGGCAATGAGGCATGGCATTTACTTAAAGACCTCATCTAATTATTACCCTCAAGTAATGGCTTGGTTGAGTCTTCAAATAACAATCTCATCAGGATTATCAAGAGGATCATTGAGGTCAATTAAAGGGTCTGGCATAGAAAACTGAGGACGGCCCTTTGGGATGATAAAATTACTCCTAAAAGAGTAATTGGTAATTCTCCCTTCATGCTAGTTTATGGAAGAGAGGTAAGGTTACCATTATCATTGGAGCTTCCATCTCTTGAGTTGGCACATCAATTGGAATTAGAAGGAAATGATGTTGTGACAGTAAGGTTGGCTGAGCTTTTGGAACTAGAGAGAAGGAACAAATCTATGCAAGTCATAGAGACACATCAAGCGTAGGTCAAAAGAAATTTTGAAAAAAAGGCAGTCCATTAAGGGTTCTAAGAGGGAGATCTAGTGTTTAAATGGGATGCAAATAGAGCCAAAGTGGGAAGACATTCCAAATTTGATGCCATTTGGAGTGGTCCATATGCCATCACTAGCTACAAGGAGGCCAATGCATTCCATCTTTCCAAGTTGGATGGTGAGGTTCTTCCAATCTTATTTAATGGGATTCATCTCAAACCTTATTTATGATGAGTTTTGAGTTTCATGTACACATTGTAAATATCTTACTTTCCATGAAGTGCTTTTGCACACCCTACATTCTCCTTAAGGGAATGTATGTTCTATATTTCTTGTTTTTCTCTAAGTGTAGGCTTGCACATGTTTTGGTTTGTCCTTGGGAAGCCTGGTTTTGTAAATACCCTTCATGAATCTGTGCCCAATGGACTGTTAAGGCCCCTAGATTACATGATTATTAGGCAATCATCCCACAGAAATCACCATAAATGTAGACATTTCATGCCACCCTTTGATGACCCATCATTGATAACCGATCTGAGAGATCCTACATGGGCCATCTTGCATGAATTCTCCTTGAAGGTTCCAAAAATTAGCTAAGTATTATTTTTAGGTGTGTTGGGATTTCACTTTCCTTCTTTCCTACATCCCTCCTTTGTCACCCTTGATCCCCTTCTTCTTCCTCCCTTCTCTCCATTTTCAATCTCTTAAAAAATTGACTATGTTGATTTTCCAGGGATCAAGCTTCGTCCTTTCCTTTACCTCTTACCTCTTTATGGTAAGAGGTAAGCTTCCTTTCTGACTCCTAACCCCCAACCCTCGATGAGTTCTTCTAAATTCGATTGTGTCTAAGTTTTGGGCATCGGGGATCAAGTTTCCCCTTTACCCCTTACTCCTTTCTTTTGGCAAGGCATAAGCCAACCCTCCAACCCCCGATTTCTGAATTGCTCTTTGAAAGGTGACTAAGTGTCGACCTTTCAAACATTGGGGATCGAACATCCTTTTTACCTCTTACCTTTACTTGTGTAAGAGGTAAGCCTCCCTTCTAAACCCCGATCCCCAATCCCCTCTTTGCAAGTTGAAAAATGAACTAAGTGTCAATCTTTCAGGGATCGAGCATTAGGTTTCCACTTTACCTCTTACCTTAGTTATGGTAAGAAGTAGGGCATCCTCCCGATGCTTGAACCATGAAATCTTCTTCTCTATGTAGTCTTTCAGACTTCGCTCTTTTGTCTTACACTTTACCACTTCATGGTAAATAGTAAGAGTTCCCCCCAACTCCCGAACCCTGACGACCTACTTTCAGGTGTCGGGGTTCACTCTTCCCCTTTACCATTTTCTAACTATCGGTAGGAGGTAAACCCTCCTAATCCCTGATCTCTGAGGCCCGATGTCAATTCCAATGCTGATGAAGAATATGCTTAGAGAATATTCCATAGACAAATGTCATTTTTTCATTGCATTGTGGGTTGCCTTCACATCGTGATTTCACTTTGATAGGCTCGGGACCTATCTACGATGTGCGATGGGATGGAAGTATGAGAGTGATGTGTCACATTCTGATTGCATCACTTCAAAGAAGAACATTGTGGTTGCAACTCACTCAGTCAAAAACCAAAATGTAATATGCGATGAGAATAAAGGAACAATGAAGAATGTGATTGACACATTTTTTGTTGATGGCGCCATTAATGCTACAACGACTCTTCCTCAGCTACCAGAGTTGATTTTTGAAGGATGGGAGAATCTTAAATGTTATTTTTTACCTACTCCCATTAAGAAGGAGAGGTTCCCATGCCTCCTTATGTGCCATCAAACTTATTTCTATTAGAGCTTCAAATTTTGTTGTGTTTTGTCAGGGATTTCATAGAGGTTTTCTTTAGGGTTTTGTGCTCATTAATGTGGTAACTTGATGTGGATACCTAGTGCAGTTATTGCTTATATATCTTCTTAGATTTGTATGCCATGTTTCTACAAGGATTTTATTTTGGTTTTTGCTCAAGCTTTTTCCCAGATGTGTGTTTTCTTTTGGTGACTTGCTGGAGGATGAGTGACATTTTTGGCCACGTGATTCAAAGTGGATTTTGTGGTGCACATACTGATTTATTATTGTTTCTTTGTCCTTTCTAATGGATCTATGCTCATATCCCTAATTTTATGGGTGGATTTGGATGCACTTCCAAGCAAAAAAATTATTGTTGGGTATGTTGTGTAGATTATGTTTTCTCTAGGCTCTCTTTTTGGCACGAATTTCATGAGTAGATCTTTCCTTGATCAAATCTCCTTGACTGCTAACCCTTGTTGGGTTAGGGTTTAGGTGTATTCATCCAAGTTATACTTGATCTAAAAAAGAAACACTAGTATTATTTTTAGGGGTTCTTCTTTTGGGATCCTCTCACAATTTTCTTTTGCAAACTGTATTCTACATTCTGCCATTGTAAAATCTAGCTTCATGCCTTACATTAATGAAATATAGCTATCAGCATAGCTATTTCTTGCATGTTTGAGTAAGTTTCTTTAGCTTCATGCCTTACATTAATGAAATATAGCTATCAGCATAGCTATTTCTTGCATGTTTATGTATGTTTCTTTACATACATACACATATATACATCTGCATCTACAAACACATATACATACATTATGTATTTCAATTTTATTTAGAAAGAAATTTTATTTTAAGTACATATACACATAGATACACAAAATGTACATACAATTAGGTATATTAGAAAGATATACAGTTATTTTTAGTTAAGAGTTACTTTATTTCACTTTCAATTTATTTTATGTACTACACATTTTTTAAAAATGACGTCTTTACTTTATTTTATTTTTACATATTTAAAAAACTTGATGTTTTTAATTTATTTTATTATAGAGATATTGTATTTACAACACGTTTTATTTTCTTTAGAGATAGCATCTTTATATTAACAAATAAATGTTCTCTCTAAATAAATAAATAATATGGTCATAATCAAAAGCTTCTCTCCTCAATGCAATTCTAGATTAGGTTACACCTCTTGATGTAAAATCTGCTTTTATGTTATTCTACAATAGCATAAAGTGTCACATCATAACCAACTACATTAAGAAACATATATTTAAAAAACCAACTCTTAATTTAAACAAAACAAAATAACTCTTCAAGTAAATACAAATAGATATTATTCCAATAAAATACAAGATAATAATCCAAGCTCACAAGGTCTATTTTGTACCATAATTTTTAAATTTGACTATACAATATTTTTTACCAATATTACCCACTCTAATTTTTACCAATATTTGTGGGTCTATTTTTTATCATAATTTTTAAATTTGACTATACAATAATTTTTACCAATATTAACGGGGGTCTGTTTTGTACCATAATTTATAAATTTGACCCTACAATCTTTTTACCATCAACATTTCAAATCTATCTTTGACCCAAAGAAAAAGTATAAGCTATGTTAGCAGTTGGTCAAGACTTGTCAACCGATAATTAGTACGAAGTCTCCAACCACGTAAGTGCTAAAACGACATGCAAGAAACGTGTATTCACGTGGAGCAGCAAAACATCAGACTCCATAACTAAACTTAGCCCATAATAAACGGCGATGTCCACAGATATTGAAATTAAGACTAAAAGATATTAGTCGGCGGAGATGTGGACTAGCACGATGAATCATGCAACTATTCCACACGTCATACTGCCAACCTTAAAACAAAATGTATTGAGGCCCACTAAGGTGGGAAGACCATTACAACTACTATTTTGGGACTAAAATAGGCTACCTACTTTTTTAACACACTCATTTTTCTCTTTCGAATAAAGTCGCAAAGGAAATCTGAATTATACAAATATTATTCCTGTTGTAGTTGCCCTGTCACTATCGCAAAAAAAGCGGCGTGGCTTTGGGGGGAAACCAACGAGGCTTGCTCTGCCACGTCGGCAGTGCTCTGTCGACGTCATGCCAGCTAGACTACGTGAAATGTACCAATCATATGGGTACACAGGATTACCTCCTTTATGACCCGTCGGCGAGGGGTCAGCTGGACGGAATCCTGTGTCCTACATCCCCTTGACCTTACCCACAAACACGAAAGGTCTGTGTCACGGGATTTATCGACTTTTAGGGTTAGGTACGTAAAAGCTCTCTGTCAACTTCAGCTAAGGTTTTTTATTTCTGCGCGGTAAAATTTTTGCCGCACCAGGAAATTATTTAGGTACGTACCTAAAAGTTCCCTGTCATGTTCACTCAAGGTTTTTTATTTCTTCGCAGTAAATTTTTTGCCGCACCAAGTAATTATTTTGGTACAGCTATTTACTTTTGTGTACAATCTTAGTCCTCTTGTCAATGTGGAACAAGTGTTGTCTAGGGAGTACAAGGTTTTCACTATCAAGTCCACTTAAAAAAATCTATGCTAAAGTGAGGGAATATACTCTCGAATATTAATTGTTATATTTAAAATAACCAAATACGTTTATTTATTTTTTAAATGTATTTATATTTTCAGTTATTTAGTATTAACTTTTAAATAATAATATGGAGGACGCAGCTAATCTCCTAACAAAACACACCTATGTACATACAAAAATGCATGAAACCATACATAAAAACATATATACAAACATACATAACATGATGAGATGGCATAATGCGAGGCCCGCAAGATGGGGGATAAAAGTGATGAAATCGAAAGACGAGAGCAATCGTTATGGTGATGGAAGCGAGGAGATACCAACACTATTTGGTCGGTTTTCCTGCCTTTTGTCGGCTGATAAAACTAGGCCCTATGGCTTGCACGAGAAGTTATCATTTTCAAAGTTTTTTTTTGGAGTGAGAATTGGAGGCAGATTGACGTGTGTGTTTTCAATTTGGAGAAAGAAGGCAGAAAACGCTTTGAATTTTCTATCTACATGTTGAAAGCTGAAGGTTGGAGTGCATGTGGAGGAGTTGGAGGAGAAAACCGACCAAATCGAGGTGAGGGGTACTAACCAATTGGGTTGCAGAGGGTTTTAAAACACTATGTGGGTTGCTTGTTTCTTAACACCTAGGGTTTTCCAACATGAATTTTTAAAAAACAAAATGAATGTCTTGAAAAAAAATTGTAATTTAAACAGTGTGAATGTATTGAAAGGTCCCTTCAAAATTTATAAGGAATTTTAATTTGAGTAAAAATTGCATTTAAATTTCACATGATTGAAAAAATAAAGTGCACAAAATAGTTGTAATTTGGAAAACACAATGTGGGTTTTCAGTTATTTGAATCTCTTTGTTTAAATGTAAAGAGTTGTCTCACGGTGGGTTGCTTGCTTCTTAACACCTAGGGTTTTGCAACAAGGAATTTTACAAAACAGTATGAATGTCTTGAAAACCTTTTGTTGTTTAGACAACACGAATGTAGTTTGCTTCTTAACACATAGGGTTTTCCAACATGGAATTTTACAAAATAGTAATAATATGGACTAATAAGAATGAATTATTATTTTTAGTTCCCCATCTTCAATGATATGTTGCAAACAATATCGACCCATTAGGAATGATTAAGGCATGGTGATGCATTCCCGTAAGTTGATAAAAATTCCAAGAATTTTTAAATAATAATATAGATTGATAAGAATGTATTATTATTTTTAGTTCCTCATCTTCAATGATATGTTGCAAACAATATCGACCCATTAGGAATGTGTCTGAGGGGGAAGATGATAGACAAAAACAAGATCAAACTACAATTGAAATTAGGATCTAAGCTAAAATCAAACACAAAAAATCTAAAATCTAATCCTACACATATGGTTCAATGAAACTAAGCTAATTGAACATACATTAAGAAACCTATGATAACCAAAATGAATGCAAGCAATAATCACAACTTTACCATCCCGTAGCGACGTGTATTCGCTTGATGTTGGATTGTTCTTGTCACAGCGAAGCCTCCAAAGTTCGTGTGCAAAAGTTGGATGAATGATACTTGGTTGATCGAAAAAAGTTGAAGCTCTATCAATGGTGATTGTGACAACACTTCATTGCAAAAAGTATGTTGATTCTTTCATCCTTATTTGTGAGGAGAGGGGTTTGATATATAGCGTGGACACCGATTTTCACACCACAAGACTCCCTAACACTTCTAGGGTTTTTCACCTAAAAGGAGAGAGGTAGGCCAAAATGTGCAATGTCCCCACTCAAGACTAATACAAATATGATTAAAATATTCCTAAATGAAATGTCCTAAATGAAAAGAATTGATAAAATATGTTGACTAATGAACGAAAACTAGGAAAAAGTAAAGTGTTTGAAAACACATTGTGATATGCAAACATACATTGAATGGCTTAGAAATGACCATGAAACAAAATAGAAAACTGTAGAACTGAAGAGGTGCACTTGGAAATGTGTTGCAAACTAGAATGGAGACTAGAAATGTTGTTGATTTTGAAATTTTAGCCTATTGGGACACTTACGCCATTCTGGGCGACCTAGTCCCAGATCTAGAAAACTGCACTAAAGCCCGTTTCAACCAAATGGGTATCCAAATCTATAGAAAACTATGAAAAAAAAGTCCAATGGGACTAAGTCACCATTGATGGCGACTTAGTCCACTTTGGCTTTTCTAAAAATCCGAAAGTGGAAACAGAAGCCCTTAGTCTGCACTTCGGTTCCTAATAAGTGGTTGCCTCCAAAACTCTAATTTTTGACACTGTAATTGACTTTTTGTGGATATTTTGACCTAGCCAACAAGGATATGTCTTCAACAAGTTTGCAACTTATCCTTCAATGATTCACAAGTCTTCAAAGTACCTAAATCTGCGAACACACAAGGAGAGAGAGAGAAATGTTGAATGTTAGGGCATGGGGGTTTGCCTTGGTCAAACCCCTTTCTAGGTAATTAACCAAAATGAAGAAATATTGTAATGAAGCATGAAATAATAGAGTTAAATACTTTCCATGATAATAGATCTTGAATTTCTACAACAATGGATGAAGAATATGCCCTTGAATGCCTTAGAAAGCTATCTTGATGACAGAATGTTTGAACCCTAGCTTGTTTGACTTGAGAGAGATGATGAATGATGAATGAATAATGAATGAGTTATGAATTAGGGTTTAGAAGCTTGTATTTATAGGAAATCCACCTAAAATGCTTGTTAATTTGATCCCCAAGGACAACATGAAGGAAAAATAAACTTAAATTCCAATTTTTCCCGCCCAGACCTCGAAAATAGCCCAAATGGGACTAAGTTGCTAAGCTGGGTGACTTAGTCCCACCTAGATGGGACTAATTCGCCCAGATGGGTGACTTGGTCCCACAAGTGCTCTTTTGCCAGCTGGATTGTCAAGGAGTGAAGAAATCAGGTTTATATGATGATATAGTCAGGTATTTGATCAAATTAAGCCTCAGGATGCACAATATGGGGGCATAGGGGCATATTAATGATGATGTAAAGGTTAATTAGGGCTAGGGACACCAAGTTCAATATGAAAGTGTGATTAAATATACTTTACAACATTAAAATGAGGTCCACATAGCCTAGAAAGGCGCAACATCTAATGTGAATGTGTAACACATTACAACACTAGATTAGAATTAGGTTTAATTTACAATCCTTCTAGATTAATTTGATAATGTCATTAAATACATTTTACAATGTTGAATTAAGGTGAAAATAGGTCCATTAGTCTAGAAAAGCATGAAATTTCTTTTACAACACTTTACAACACCTTTACAAGACATTGTTAGATGCATTTTATTCAGTTTGCAAGGGTCCAAGACCCAATGTGGATGTGTAAAACACCTCACAACACTAGATCAAAGCATCATTAAGTCCAATTTGTCGTTAATTATTCCCATATCAAGCAAGAAATATATTTTTTTGTGACACATTTAGGCCCCACTTTAGTGAGAGGATGAACTTGCTTCAAAATCACACTAAAGTAGACATTCAAGAGGGGTCCAATCGTACCAATGCGGATGGTTTAGGATAAAAAAGATGAAGGACGTACCCAAGCCCTCAAAATCCAAGATCCTAAGCCAAACCAATCATAAGCACGAAAGGACACGCACAATGGTGATTAATTTGCAGCAGAATGAGATACATGATCATACAATGGCAAGAACTTGAAGGAAGTGAAAAGTGAAAATAAAAGGTGGATCAAGCTTCGACCGTTTTTCCAACACAATGTGGATTAGATCTAGGTTGTTTGTTTGAAAAATGCATACTCACTCTGAGGCGACAAAAATCTTGGTTGTTCGCCGAGTGAGAATTCCTAAAAGGTGAGACGCATACACTCGTGGTTGGTATACACTCACACACACGCAGGTGGCTATGGGGAAATTCATGCCTCGGAATGGGCTTCTCGCTCAACCATATCAAAGTTATACCTCCTAATAACTTTAATAAGGCGCCACAAAAGAAAATGTTTTTTATAAATGCTTTTGAATGTCATGTAAAGATTTTGTTAAAGGGGATTTTTCTTTGTTCATGTAAGGTCTTCTTCTTAGGAAGCATTGTACCTAATGTCTCCAAGATAGGACAAGTCAAGGTGTCAGATCATTTCCATGGGATGCTTCGTTCGCATCATGCCATGTTAGGAGATCGTACACTCTTAGACAACATCAAACCCAATGACACCACCAAGAAGAGGACACATCACAAGAAAAAAGAAAAATTAGGCCATGAATTTTTTTCCAAAAGATGTCATCTATGTATGCCCCCACTTTAAAGCGGATGCTACACCAACATTGTGAGCAATTGCTTTAAAGTAGAAGAAGAAGACATGAGAGCTTACTCGGAAATCCCTATGCCAAGTCATATGTTTCCTAGAAGCTACGTCATGAAAAGGTAGTGTCACATGTGAGCCAACTTAAGGCATGTTGTCCACATCCCATGTTTTCTCTTATATGTTCATGAAAGGTTAATGGCTATCCAAAAGAGGCAACAATAGGTGACATACGAGGAAAAATCTAACTAAACCATTTACCCCACTTAGAACAGGACAAGGGTGAGTCGAAATAATGTATAAGATGCATGCTAGAGTGAAAATAAATATCAATTAGAGGAATTAGGTGCCCTGACATAAGGGAGAGCAACAAACTCTTGAAGATGTTGGATTTTACTACTCAAAGCCTTACATTCATGAGTGGAATGACCATGAACTCTATGATATGCACAAAATGAAATTTTGTAATACAATTTCTTTCGAGTTCTTGGAGGAAGGGATACCAACTGAACTTGGAGGAGTCTCAACAAGATACCCTCTTGATCAATGGGAGAAGGTGTTCCTGTAGGTTGTGACAAAGATATCTCTTTCATAGTACAAGATGTCATACTTATGCGAGATTCTTTAGATTGTGAGATTTTTCTCTCCTATGCAGTAGGGTGTAAAATCTAATGAATTCAAATCATTAGTTTTTTGCATGTGACATTTACATTAAGTGAAGATTTCTTTGTTTGTTGCATTGCTTGCAAAGGATAACTTTCAAGACCACTAGTGTCTATCAGTTTTGAATGCTTTACAGTTAAAGTTGGCTTAAAAGAATGGTGTGTGATAATGTTGATGTTGAGGGAAGGATTGGTTATTTCTATCAAAGGAAAATCACCAAGACCATGAGTTGTTTCGTGTGTGTTAGGCTCAATGGGGACACAGATACCTTGTTCTCTAGCACCACATCCTTTTCCACTATAGCCAAGTTGTTTCATAAGCTCATAACCTTTTCCATAAATATTTTTCATTGCTTTTGGGTTGGGTGGTTGTTTGTGATTAAGTTCATCAAAGTTTGTTGTGTAATGCACTTCTTTGTCTAAAGTGGTTGAGGTGGATGCTTTCAAAGGGCCCTCTAAGTTTTGTGTTGACATTATTGCTTGTTCCATTCCCTTTGTAGAGTCTTTTGTTGTGATCTTGTATTCTCTCATGAATATTGGTGTGAAATCTAAGGAACCCCAATCATCATCTAATAGCTTCTTGACTTCCTCAATGTGTTGTGTTTTGTATTTTTTCTGCATGGATTCCACTTGTATGGTTGGTGTTAATGTGTTCAAGGGATTATCTTTGTTTTTCTTGAGTTGTAAGATACTATAAGGCTCAAGATCAGCATCAAGTGTGTACACTTTGTTGTTGTAGATGTATTTCATTTTACGATGAAGAGTGGAAGGCACCCCATTCATTGCATGAATCCAAGATCTACCTAAGAGAAGATTATATGAAAGTTCATGAGGCATAACATGAATTTGTGTTTCCAATGTGGCCTTTCCAACTGTAATGGGTAAAGTAATCACACCCAACACTTTTTTTTCGACATTGTCAAATCCCTTAAGAGATAAAGAACCAGGTTGAATATTTGATTTATCCACACGAAGCCTATCCAAAAATTTTACGCTACACACATTAAGGGTTGAGCCATTGTCAACAAGGGTTCACTTTATCCCTGTGTTTGTATTGAGATAGTATTATGAAAGCTTCATTTTTTTTTGCACTTCCAAAGGGGGGAGTTCACTTTGGTGGAAAACAATGTCAACATTCAATCATTGAATTAGGGTTGTTATGCCATTCAGTTGTGCATTAGAAGGGATAGGAACTTGTTGTAACACCGTTTGAAGTATAGTGTGATAATTAGGTGAATTTTCAATTTAATCCCATAGGTATATCTTGGAAAGATTATTCTTAAGTTGTTCAACAAGATCATACTCCGTAATGTGTGAATTTAAGATGTGTGCTTTGCAAACAAGTAGAGGAATTTAGGTACCATTTGTTTCTAAATTTCCCTTTCTCACAAAGCTACTGGTTATGGCTCTGTGAAAAGTTACATTGGCACTTGACCCTTCTGAATAAATTATTGAGCTTGCTTGCAGGCAAGCTGAAGCTTCATAAGAGTGTTATCTTTAATTTCCTTTGGACCATAATCCCATCATTGTTAATCTGGGAAATATGGAAAGAGAGAAACCAATGCATCTTTTAGGACAAGGCAATGTCTTGACAATCGTTTCTAAACAAGATTGAGGCAAGTATAGTTGAAACAGTAAATTCAAGGGTGGCTAATCGAAATGGTGGTAAAGCAGTATTTACAGAGTGGGATGCCAAGATGCGGAAGAGATCTCATTCCTTCTCAGGTATGGGATGGCAGAATCAAGATACAATTAGAGAGAAGGAATGTGGCTTGGTGGCCCCTTGAGGCTAGGTGGTTTAATTTTACCTTTGACAAGGCTTCACATAGCAACCCTAGGGTCTCTAGGGTTGGTTGTATTGTCAAAGATTGGTCAGGAAGGATAGTGGGAAGAATGGCAGAGCCACTTCCGAAAGGCACCAACAATGTAGCAAAGTTGCAGGCATTAATTTTAGGGTTAAGTCTTTGTCAAGAATTGAAAATAAAAAATATAGAAATCGAAGGAGATTCAACGATTGTCATCAATGCATTAAGATCCATACAAATGGTGAACTAAAAACTTGGTGCCAAATTAGATGTGGCATTAAAGCTTATGGAAGGTTTCAAATTGGTAGCAATGAATCACATACTCAGAGAAGGTAATTTGGAGGCGGATGGTCTCTCCAATCTAGGTGCATACAACACTTCTCTCACAGAAATATTTGTATAGGTTCACGCATATCAGGCTTATCCAAGATTATGGGAGGTTGGGTGGGTGACTTTCCACATCCATTGTGGAAAGTCCATTTTTAGGGTGTGATCAACATTGGAATTCTTATGTGGCTTCCACATCATTTGGGCTTGGGCGTTGGCGCATTTTAATGGCATCATCATTATTTCATGCCACCTTTTGTTTGTTCACATAATGATAAAGCATGTTTTGGGTTTACGATCGATAAGCTTGAGTTTTACAAGTCTTTTCATTGGCACATGACTCCACCTCGGATGGTGGCACATCTTCTATAGGTTGGCTAGTGGGGAGGTTCACACATATTTGTACAGGGTAATAATAGAGGGTGAGATTTTGGCATATCTCGCATTTATAAATTTCATAAGGTGGCACCATTGTTGCAATTAACAATTTTTCTCCTACTTATTGTCACTAGTTTTTTGGTAGTTGCTAATGGTGAAAAGGTCAAAATTCATAGTCAAGATGTTTGCAAAATCACTCATGTTTCTTGGAACGAATGCCCCAATTCACCTTGACTACAAGGTTAGGAAACTAGAATTTCATGTAGTTTTTGACTAGTGGTTGAAGCGCATTATGCTCAACATTGACCACCTCACTATGGTCGCGATGAAAATGGTGTTAGTGAAAGAGAATTTGGAGAACTGTGAGACATTTCGCGTCAAAACCCACATTGTGTCAAGTTTCTTGGCTTATCTACTAGACATTCGTATGGCCAAGAAAAAGGCAAAGGCCCTGGTGTGCAAACTCTTCAAGGATAACTTGTTGGGTGGACTGGAGGAAATTCTATATGTTGTGATTCCTAGTTCTAGTGCTCCTCACCCATGTGACTTGGATCTTCTGTAGGTTCTCGACAAATTCATCAAATACTACCCTTTTTTTCTTAACCTAAAGGGCGTGGATTTGGTTCAACACAGGCAATTGGCAACCTATGAGGAAAATTACCTAAAGAAGGTGCTTCATCTGGAGCCCATGAGTGACTTTGACAAGGTCCCAGAGTTTGATGCCTTCACCAAGGAAAACAGGTTTCTATAAGCTTCATAGTTGGTATTCTATTCGACTCTCTTATGAATAAATGTAAAAATAATAGGTTTGTGGTCTATAGGTAGTATAGTTCAACATTTAGTATGGCATATAGTCTGGTTTGACTCACTCTTTGGGTCTACAATTTTGTAATCTCAAATGGAAGGTTGGGGGTGTTGGTCTATCTCGAACATTGGTGTCTGTTTTGGGGGCTTCCTATTGTGTAGATTTTTTGTACCTTTTCCTTGCATCAATACAAGTTATCCTTATGTACCAAAAAAAAAAAGTGTATACATATAAATAAAACATGGATGTATAGATAAATAAAATATGTATTTGTATAGGAGAAAATTTGCACCCCTTATGCAAATTCCCCTTTTTCCCTTCTTCACTTTAGAAAACCAAACTAGAAGAATAAATTCCACATAATCCCACTGCCTTTGTTCCACTTGGCAGTTGTTTTGTGTATTGATAGAGGAATAACTGTTGGGGACGCCCGCACGGCGAGCAGACCTCCGCACGACATGCTTACATCTTTGGAAGATTCCCACGTATGGAGCCTACAGAGGCATTACACTTCTTATTGGGAGTTGACTTGTAACACCCCCTTCAACTGACCGACCCGAATATGGTCGTTTTCTTCATCTTTCCTTCAAATTCCCTCCTTCTACATGCATTTCAACTTCTTCACAACTTCTTTTGCACCTGTTGGCAATCAGGATTGTACCCTTAGCCAAGTTAGACTTTCCTATCCTGTTGCAACATGGAAATGCTCTCAAACTTGTGGTTAAATATGTAGGTGAGTGCAAATCTTCAAAGTGGGTTGGTTCCCCTAGTAAAACACCTAATCTACTAGACCTTCAGGGAAAAGGGGTAGAAGGAAAAACTAAAAAACAAAGATCCTAAGATGATTCACCAACAATGTGAAGATTCTAACAAATTTTTACACTCACAACAATATCTTAAACTCTGATTCTCACAATCCCACCCTATAGACACATAATCCAAAAGTGATTTGCATAGAGGTTAATCAAAAAAAACACAAAATGCAATTAGGATCACATGAAACCCTTGCAAACAAACTTACAATGACAAGACATAAAGAGGATTTTGCATTCGAATCACAATTAACATCAAATTGTGACTGTAAATTTTGAAAACAAGAAGATGAGAAAGGTAATCTTGCTGCTTTATTAAACTAAAGGAGTGACAATTTTCAGAATCTAAGTACAAAACTAGTTTACAAAACTCTCTAAGTGAATAGGAGAGCAAGAAAAAATCAATCTAAACTAAGAAAAATAAAAAATTTCTCCAATTTATAGCCTCCAAGTGTCACAATAGTGAAAAATGGCCAAAAATCAACTCCACTGCATCTCTGAGTAACAACTTTTTCCATTTTCGACCTCAAGGGAAAATCCTGAAAAATAGTGTCATCAACTACTCCAAACAGCATCAAATAGATAGAAACTTTCCATTTCCCAAGGGTTGATCCAAAAAATCCACAAAATCAAGTGCAAACAGCTGGAAACTGAAAATAGAAATTTTAGTTTGCCTCCTTTTCTCCAAATCCGCCCAAGTGAACTCAACTCAAAAAAAGAAAGTTCAATGAAGACTCGAACACCCAAACTGCATTTTAAAAACACAACAAACATTAAGGTTAATTTATAGAAACATTACCTTATTGATGTTTTACATCATGTGCAATTCAAAAAACAATACATAAACCCTTCCCCATTACATCTGATTTTTGCAATTTGAGTCCAAATATTCTGATTTTTGAAGTTTGAGTGAAATTTGATATTTTGCAAAAAAAATCAAAATATTATGTAAAGACTCCCATACATTTATTTTTCTATAAAAAATCATAAAAATATTAGGCATCCATCAAGTATGTTGTTCCAAGGGAAACCTAAAGTGTTCAAGACTTAGGAAAAAATTCAAAGGACCTAAGGTTATTTTCTTAATTTTAAACAATGCATTAAACATCTCCGAAGGTATAGAAGGCTCATCCAAAAATGAAAAAAGGGCAAGGCACATATGATCAAAAGGCAATGTGAATATAGTTTTATTTTCTTCAAAAATCAAGGAAAAGTGACTAAGGCAAGGTTTCGACCTAGGCATCATGGGCAACAAGGCATTAATAAAGCATTCAATTTTTTAAAAGAATGTTATAAAAATCACATTCAACTTAGGGCATGAAGGAAACCTTGGCATCAAACCCAAAGCGAATACCTAAATTTTCTCATCATTTTCACTTGGTTGATTTGGAGGAAGGAAGCTCTGCACTTGGCTGCCATGAGGAACTAGGGTTTGAGAGTGGAACTTCACCATTTGAGCTGCTTTCTTGTTGAATCTTCTCCTGAATTCAATGGTAAGTTATTTGTCACCATTTTGATGTATCTTGGCTCCATAGCCCCGTCTCTTCGACACCCTCCATCATACCTTCACGGGGGCTCGCACCTTCCATAACTTGATCTGGAAGGCCACGGTCATTACCATAACTCGACAGAGAAACGGTGCAGTGGTCCTCGAATGGTCATACCAGTACATTTAAATATGGCATGTGCCATCATCATCGTCTATCCTCCCTGAGTAGTAGAGGACACCCTCCCTCTGCTCCACATCGAGGTAGTCCATGGATGGGTAGCCCGAGGATCCGATAGACATCCTTAAGTGTAATAGTCATCTCTCCACAAGGTAGTTGGAAAGATGACGTGGCGTCACACTGGTCCATAAGGGTCATAAGCATCCTCTCATGGTACCTCATCTCTGGCATGGTAAACACATGCCAGAGACCAACCTATCAAAGATGTGTGACCTCATCCCCCAATAAACAATCCCTCTGGTCATGAACGAGTCAAAATGCTCACCCTCCCAGATGCTCCCGAATCTCCAGGTACTCCTATAAAAAGTAAAAAATTCTAAGTGAGAACATTGAATTTTAGTATGAAAACAAAAAATTAATTAAGACCTATGTGTGCCACGTAGATGTTTGTGTGTCATGCATGTGTCCCTGACCACCATGGCCTCCTCGAAGATGACAATGCGTATCTGAGATGACAACATAGAGTCGAGGCCCCAACATGTATGATAGACGACAATGCAAATATAGGACACAGGCACAAAAAACAATCACCTTCGCACCTCACCAACTAAAAACATGCTAAAAATGAGCTAAAAATCACAAAAAATGGGGCTTAGAGACCTACTTGGTCCACCTCATGGCCCTCGGTGATGTCCTAGCATAGCTGCTCTAACCTCGACGCCTCATACTCCTTCCTACTAGGAATTTTTCTGACTTTTCTCTTGCAAAAGTCAACAATTTGCTCATAGTGAATAGTGAAAATGACCCTTCTAGGGGCCCACCTAGGTATATAGAGGCCCCCCGAGGCCCATTTTTCCTAGAGCTTGTGGCTCCCCGATTTCTCCTAAATTTTCCCCACCAAGCTGGGGGCAAACTCAGGAGGGGACATAAGGTCATCTCTTGATCATATTTTTCTTCTGAATCGATGACCTTTTTCTTGATCATTCCTCTTTCTGTAGTAGCTTTCTTCTAATTTTTTGAAGCTGACCCAAAATTTGAGTTTTGTAGGTTAAAGCTTTGAACAATTTTTCATGACCATTCTAGCATTGTTTGTTGAGCTTGGGTGTTGGGGGAACCTTCAGTGCCGGTTAGCTCGACTTCAATGGCCATTATGGTCTCTCTCTTTTGGCATGAAAATCCATAAAATTCAAAATTTGGATAATTTTTTTCTTTTCTACTTTAGTGAGGCTGATTTTTTCAAAATCGAGCCCACTAAAGTGGGGGCAAAATGTAATGTTACAAAATTGTACCTAGGGGAAATTCCACATTCTCGCTTTTTTTCCTAGCATTTATGACGCCTTGGAACATTAATGACAAAATCCCATGGGTCAAAATTTTGCAATTCTAAATCCATGCGGACTTGTGGCTAAGCAATAGAAGCCTGATGACATGTTTCCTAAGAATCTAGTACTTGGACAAACGCATAGCACGTAGACATTTGTGCAGCACGCTAGCGTCCTGGCAATTTTTTGAGTTTGAAATGAGGAATTTAGAATACTAACCCTTGAGACACGTGTCCTAGCGATTACATTTCAGAAGTAACGACTCTTCGCCGCCCTTGCAAGAATCAAAAAACCCTTCTTGGCTCTCATTTGGGGATTGGAAGACATTCACCCAAGCTTTCTTGCTACTTGCTCCTATTTTGAGTTCTCCTCATCTTTGATAGCAATGCTCTCTCAAGCAAAGCCATGCCAGACTGACGTCCTCCCAGCAGCAGCAGCTCTCAAGCAAGCACTCAACGGTGTGTCTGTGTGCTCCAAATGGTGGAACCCTAAAATTTTCATGGTCCCATTGGCTTCGTGGTCATATTTCTGGTTGCTTGTACCCTGTTGCCACTAGGGTCTAGGGTTTAAGAGTTTTGTATTACTTTCCACCCTTGGTTATCCTTTAGCTTATGTTCTCACATTGACCAGATACATCAAGTTACCAGTCACTTAAGTGCCTTCCTATGGTCTTTATTATCGTTGTTCAACCAGCCCCAACACCCTAGTCACTATCGAGCCCAATAGGTCCCTTTTTAATGAACAACTTTTTCTCATGTTTGTTTTAGCATTACTTAAGTTTGTCACTCACTGTCTATCACTCATCGCATGTTACTTCATGGAATGCTTCCTTGAACCCACGATGAGCTATACAATGTTTATCCTATAGCGCATGGTTCACTACCCATCACATGTTTCATTGTTTCCGCTAGAAGGTGACCCAAGATGAGTGATGCAGTTAAGTTCTTAACCCATCGTTGGCCCTAGCACTATCGCCAATTACCTCATGCCATTTAAAAGAGAACCCATGATCGTCGATAAGTGAAATACCTACCAATTGCACAACCATAGTCTGTCGCGAGTTAAGATTACTCAATAGAACTTGAAGATGTGATGAGCGATGAAATTCAAGTCTACAGCTAAGATCCTCTCATGCTCAAGATCAAGGGCTGAAATCTCATCGCTGGCCTTCCAACCATCGCTTGATGAGGTCCCAGCGTGAAAAGGAAAGACGCAATGAGCTATACTCATGGAATGTGGAGAGATACATGTGGCAGCTCCTAAGCTCATCAAAGTACATATCAAATCATTGGTAGGGCCCAGTGGAGAGTATGAAATAATGTGTCATTGGATGGAATTTTCATATGAGTAAATCAATGGCTTGAATTCAAACAAGAATGACCAACTTACGGAGTGATTTTTCACTCGTGCAAGCCTTCTTGCACCATTAATGGTGTGTGTACTCAGCTAAATTCATAAAAAAGGGTTTACAAGTTGTATTTTCCTCTCATTCAAACGTTTAAGGAGTTGAAGAATAGTTTGAAGCAACTAGAGCCAAAGCTAAAGAAAGTTGCAGGGGAGTTTTTCCTGAGTAAGTTGCCATCAAAATCCCACTGGTTTCTATTATTACTTTGCAAGAACTGGTATTGAACCAAAATGTCTAAATTGCTTTCAAGGATTAATTAGGGTTTTTGACTTCTTTTGATTAAGTATAGTTTCCTAATTGGGTAGAATTATATCTGAACTTGAGTTTGAGCTACCAAGAATAGAGTAACAATCCTAAACCTAGTTTAATTCCAAGCCCAAAAAACCCTGAGGAAGCCAAGATGAGTCAACCTGGTGAGTCGTCATCTTCAAAACCTATACCCAAGAAGAAAAAATAGAAGGTCTCCCATGACCTGCCCCAAGCATCTGAAGCAACTGAGAAGAAAAAGGGCCAACCAAAGGAATACACCTGATTCATGGAAAAATTCCAACCACCAGACGTAAAGGCAAGTGGTAGGAAGTCTAAAAGGAAGGAATATTGACCACCAACTTCAAAGACCTTGCAGATGGAATTGGTGACATTGTTGTGCCAGAGTCTAGGTGGGAATTATTTTTGTACGCTTTCACAAGAAGAGATGCTCGCCATCTTGGAAAAAATGTTTGGGGTTATGATTTAAGGAAATTGGTTGTCTCTAATGTCTTTGTGGAGGTAGACTTAATGTTGCACCTTCTAGATAGATATAATGATGTGAATAGGGTAATCACAGACACTAAGGGTAGGAGCATTTTGGAAATAAAGGTAAGCAAAGTAGTGGAAGTTTTCAGAATGAAACTTGATGCTAGTGAAAAGATCAACATGGAAAAGCTACAGAAGGAATATGTTGATCATAGGTTTGTTTTCCAAAGAGGTTATTTTCCAAGGCATAGACGAGATAAAGGTGTCGTGTTTGCACTCAAGGAAGTTGAACCCCTAGATTGTGAAGAATTTGCAAACTATTTTAGGTACACATACTTCATGTTGTGTCAGGTGCTTAGGGTGAAGTGTGATGGAAGGATAACCTCACCCCTATTGTTTATGATCATGGACATTCAACATAAAAATAAGCACACATGGTTCGACTATGCTAGTAGAGTTGTTGACTAGTTACAATATGATTTGGTGAGGTTGAAGGAGAGGAGAACCACATTGACATTCAAACATTATTCATTAATGATGCATATGATATTATATCAAGAAGGGAATTATTTGGAAGGGCCATGAGATTAAGACAAGTGGATGAAAGAAATAATACATTGCCTTTCCAAATGTGGACACACATTTGGGACTTACATTGCCCAAATTCAAACTATGCTAGATTTTGTAACACCATAAAACATACTATTCTGGTACAAATGGGTGTTGCATCAGCTAAGAGTATTTTTAGAACAATTCAAGCATTGTTAAGGCCAAAAGAATGTGGTGATGACCTAGATTATGAGTGCAATTGGGGAGATTGGTATCTGTATGAGGATTGCACGGTCATCAGATGTTATGGGACTCCTGTGGTGCCACATATACTACCTAGGTTTATTTCTAATAGGCTAGCTTTCACTAAGTTATTGTGGAAAATGGATCATTATGATGCAGAGAACTTTAGGTTGTTCAGAAAGGCCTCCATCATTGCATCAAATTTTTCCTTTGATTATTTTGTTGTATTAGAAAAGGAAGTGTATGAGGTATTGGGTATAATAATCAGTAATCTAAGAATGAAAGTAACCTCTACTAGAAATTTTAATCGAAAAGGACACACCAACAGAGAAAAGATAAAGAGGGGAATCTTAGGATATAAACCTCATGCTTTCCTCTTCAGGGAAGATGTGATAAGGAATTTTCCAACACTTGCTACTATCCAGGATAGAGAAAAGATTTGGATGAAAATTGTTAAGGTTGAGCATAGGGCTTCTACTTAGAATTCTTATTATGAAATCCCCTACAAACACCTCACTAAAAAATTTAAAAGGATGGAAATAGTCCTTAGTGATTTCGGTGATGGCACTTTTCTAAAAAATGTGCAACAAGCAAAGCAGCTGGCTCAAAAGGCTTTACAGGAACATTTGTTGAAAACCGGTGGTCAACCAAAGGATCCCATAGCATTAGAAGAGCAGCAGACAATAGATATTGAAGATACTCTTGTGATGGAGTTGCCTCCTCCAAATGTTGATGAAACATCGGGTGCTGAGGGAAATGTACCACAACCATCAGCTAATTCAATGCCTCTTGAGCAAGGAGTGGAGCATGAATTTTCTCACCTTGATGTTGGAGATGTAATGGAACCATTTGTTCTAGATGATAAGCTAGTACCCTGGGAGTATGAAGAAAGCCGAGATAATGATGCAAGGGTTTTAGCCTGTGCCAAATTTTTAGAGGATGATTCCTTTGTGACATCCAAAGAATTTAGAGAATACATTATTGAGCTGAAAGATGAGGAAATAAATGAGAGGATACAAAAGGCTCAGAAATGAGTGGATCCTTCACAAAAGGACGAATTCAGAAAAAGGACTGAAGAGGAGATTATTCAAGAAATTGAGCGAATGAATCCTATGGAAGCTAGGAGATTGGTCAAAGATAGTGGGGTACTAGTAATGCTAGGATGGAACCTATCCTCAATCATTTCTCGAGATTTGATCATAAGTGACCCAAATGCTATGGTGTCTAAAGATACTTTTGATGAGAAAACCTTTGGTTCAAGGTTTAGCCCCAATTTACATTCATTAGCTATTTGGTCATTAACACCAGATTCAGGGAGATGTAAACTTAGCAGGACAATGACTAGCCTTTTAGGAGACTTGGTTATAGGAAGGGCTTTAGAGATGATAGCCCCACAGGTTGCAAGGTTAACAATGCAGACAACCATGTTGAGTGTTGACATAGCAGAGATATCTTAGCCCAGGTATATGAAATTATTAGAGAAGCATAACAAATTAGTTGAGGAATACAATAAATTTAAAGCTATTGCAGTTAGAGTAGGTCAGAAGACCTTTCCTACTTCCCCATCTAGTACCTCACCACAAGATAAAGAAACCTTCAAGTTAAGAATTACTATCATGAAGTTTGAACTCCAAACTGCCAAGTCTGAGAAGAACATGCTCCAAGAGAATATGAACAAGATTACAAAGGATATGGCTGATGAAATTCTAGGCCATAGATTGACCAGGGTAGCCCTTAGAGCAGAGGTTGCATGGTCAACCTATAAAGGAATACATGAGGCATTTGAAAGGTTCCAACATGTTCAAGAGGTTTTCTAGAACACTTGGAATAAGCGGAGCAGTAGATTGAACAGTTTAAAGGAGATACAAGCAAATGCAAAGGATGACCCTGAAGCTCCAACAAATCTTCAAGACATCATAAGAGGAATTGAAATGATTGGTGAGGTCATAGGCTCCCATGAAAGAATTGGTGGGCAGCTACAAGGTAAAATTAACGCCTTCATGGCTATGGAGGAACGTGGTACACCCAAGATACTTAATGAAGATGGAACACTCAAAGAGTATGAACCATGGAGGGATTTCTTTAGGCTTCAAACTGCTATAGGTGCATAGACGACATACATTGATAACAAGTTGGACTTAACTATGCTAAATGGTATAATTGATAAATTCATCACAATTCAAGTTGACATGGACACCTTTATGAAAGAGGCCAGAGTAGTAATTGATGCAAGATACAATGCATACAACACAAAGGTGTAAAATTTATTGGATATCAACTGGCCTACAAAGGATGAATATAAGAATTGGCTGGAAAATTATGTTGAATAAGCCATAAAGGTGGTGAGAAAGATATAGAACATGGTCTAGTATAATACAGGTTTGGACTTTGAAATAACTATATTAAAAAAAATCTATATCTTCTCAAATTTGAAAGTGCACGTAGTATTCTAGCCAATCCTCTTTTTATGTTTTATGCTTCTTTTTGCTTTCATGTTCCACACTTTTGCTAAGTATGGTGATGATGTGGATGAGGATGTGAGTTCAATAAGCTCTTACAAGTTTTTTGTCTTTTTTTATTTTCCCCCCATTTCTTCAAGTGTAAATATAACTACCTAGGGGTTGAAATGAAATGAAATACTCTTGAAATACAAATTGAAATGTAAAGTGACCAGCCAATATCCCAATGCTTGTTGCTCCCTTGATCTTATAAAAGGGAATTCAAGGATATTGTGTGGGGGTCTTTGAAAATTTTGGTTGATCTCAGGTAGTTAGCATATATCTTGATGAATGGTAATAAGCATACAATGGATATGGAATCGCTTGTAGAGTCTTAGTTTGTGGGTTTATATTTACAGTCAGATTAATAGTTTTGTGTCAATTATAGCATTTGAGAATCAATAATAGAAAATTACATACAAATTATCTCTTGTGGATTTGTTCATGAATTAGCAATGAAATGATCAAGGATTATTTTATTGGTCTCCAATTAATGTGGTTGGATGTTTGTTTGCATTTCTGCTTCAAATGAAGTAGTTGATTTAAATGCTTAAATGTAGTCATTGTTTTGTGTGTTAATTCATAGGATCTCTAAGTATTTTTTGTATGTAAGGTTTGAGTTATGAATTTGTAATGCAAATCCATAATAGTCTACAAATGTTGAATTCCTTTGTCATTGCATTACAATATAATGTAAATTTGACCTCGTCACCCTAGGATAGTGCACTATTCTATATACTAAGTGAATTTCAAATGTACCTGGTCAGCGAGATCACATCAAAGAATAATTCATTTAATTAAAATCATACTTAAAATGATGATGGATGTTGTAAGTCTTGTTCGAATTGCCCATTCTCTGCTCCAAGTTGTAAAGGTGTAAAGGATTTTCCAATTCTTTGCAAATTGTCACTTTTCAAGTCATAGATATGAGAATGTTTTTGCTTAAAATCCAATGCGCATCTAAGTCTTATGAAAAAATGTTATAAGTGTATTGTGGGATCACCCTCGCGGGTCTTGCAGAACCCGAAGTGCAGGAGGAATGCTTGATTGCTTTCTCTCGTTCGTTGGCCAACCCTTTTAGGTTGTTGATTATTGGAATTGGAAAATCCATAGGCTTCCTTGAAGATCTGGTTGGTATTTAAAAGAGCCAACAGATTGGCGACTTTGTTGGGGACCTTTTCAAAATTTAACATCTCTAGTGCAAATCCAGTATAGTAAAAGTCAAGTGTTTTTTATTCTTCATTGGAAGAATTATTGGTTCAAACTTTAAAGCTACATAAGTCATATTCCATTTATGCATCAAATTCTGGTCAATTTTGTCATAGTGTGTCAGGTTATGTTTAGAATTTTCTCTAAGGTCACAAATAACAAGTCAAGCTATAATCAATTCTTATTTCCCGGCATTGTGGGTGGTGACTCTGAAGTTTCTAATACCAGTACGACGACAATCTCTCGAAAGGACCCTGAGGAGAAGGATTTTGACATAGCAATTAACACCATGTCAAGAACTAGAAGTCACATGAAGAAACATCCTGAGCAACAGTTGGAACCTAAATTTTCAAAGGATAAACAACCTCTATGGAAGAGGAAAACTACTAAATCAGGTAAGTCTATCGAATCTCTTGTTGGAGCATCTCCTACCTTCAATAATGAAGTAAATAGTATAAATACTAATAAGAATTCAAATGAGGGGGGAATACTTGAGGGAGGTCAGGGAATTTTTCCTATTGAACGAGTGTTTGATAACGAGCTTGATATTTATAGAGAAGAAGATAGGTGGGGATTTTTGGAAAATAATAAGAAATTCTTAAAACCACCAACACTTTGAGTTGGGTCTATTTTTCACGGGGGAAACTTTAACCCAAGGGGAGAGCTCCCAAATACAAAAATACTTGTTGCCACTAAGGAAGATCTAGTTGATCAAACCTTTCATACCCCAACACCGAGTGAGTATGGAGATTTCTTAGAAAATGAAGATGATATTGACAAGGATATGCAAGCCTTGGAGGATGAAGAAAATTGGCTTGCTAAGCAAGAAGAAAAGAAGAGATTAAAGGAATTAAAGGAGAAGGAAGATAGGATTAGATCCAAGCAGCATGAGAGGGATGTTAGGAGATAGAAAGTCAAGAAGACGGGAGAAGATGTTGCTAGGTGTAAATCTTATGAAGAGAATGCTGCTAAAATAGCACCCCAAGCTATCCCTGAAAGTCCTAAAGTAACAGTTCAAATGGGAACCTTTGCTACTAGCACCTATACAACAACTGTTACTACTGCTAAAACCATTGACCCTCACAAGAAAACATCATTTGTAGATCATGGGAAGAAACCCATGGATTAGACCCAAAAGAATACTTTTAATACATTCACCACCAGTACTAATACAAATACCCACACCTCATCTACCAAAACTCCTTTAAATAACCCCAAAGTTGATCCCATTTTGTCTGTTGCACCCTCAAACCCTAAACTCATGAAATTGCAGTTGGTGAATGAGAAGTTGCAAAAAGATTTGAAGAAGGCTGAAATTGAAGCGGCCAATGTAGAAATGGCTAGGAAGATTGCCTTCCTTAAAATGTTTATACCAACTCTAGAGCCTTTAAGCTCTAGGTAGAATGATAGTGGATCTCACAAGAAGAAATTAGGAGGGCATACTCCTGGTGGAGATGGTGGTGGAAATCAGGGTGGTGGAGGTGGAGGAGGTAACAAGAATAGTAGTTTTTATTCTAAGGATGATGAAGAAGATAAGAAGAATAAGGGTAGAAATAATGGAAGTGGAAAAGGTACAAATGAAGATAATCTAACAACAAGAAGGATGACGAACAAAGGGATAATCATAGGGATGGACATCCTAGGGGGCCACCTCAAACTGATAGGTATAGGCAATTGTGCTTTGACAATATTCCTAGGTACCCAAACCCTGTCCTAGATAATGCAAGGAAGCATCTCCCAAAATTTACTGGTAATAATGCTTTCAATGGTGAAGATCACTTGAAATCTTTCCAAAGTATTGTGGAAGAATTTGAATTATGGGATGACGATGTTTCCATGAAATACTTTATGCAATCCCTAACCAAGGATGCAAGGGATTGGTACAGGGGGCTACTGGATGCGAGTATTGATGCAAAGGAGTCTTTCTACAAAGTCTTCAGAGATCAATATGGGGATTAGACTAATCCTAGGTTCAGATTGAATGACTTCAACAATATCACTAAAGGACATAATGAGTCTGTCACTGAATTCAACACAATATTTTAGAAATTTATGAATAGAATCCCTGCCTATCTACGGCCTAATGTTGATGCATGTCTGGTGACTTATTGTAATGCTTATGACTATAAGATGTGTTATTTGCTTAGGGATAAGAACCCATAGAATTTGAGAGAGGCCTACAAGATGGAAGTCAACATTGAAAACAATAGGAGAGCCTCTGGTAAAATAGGAAGAAGAGAAGACCCCAAAGCCTCAAAGAACTCAAGAACTCAAAATGATAAAGTTGGTAAAACTGCAGCTCCAAATGAAAAGATAGATCAGGTTCTCAGTTTATTGCAAAAGGAAGCTAAGAATGACAAGCCACAATTCCAGAGAAATAAAAGGCCCCCGAGATTGCAAGACTACCCCTATCATACAAACTAGAATAATGGGAAGCCAATTAACAATAATCAGAAAAATGTCCAAGGTACACCAGACCCTTTGTAAAAGCATTCCACCAATGTTACCGAAGATTTTCCTTGGTATGGAGTTTATCAAATGCCCCATTCCTCAAAGCAATTTGTTGTGGTAATGTCAGTAGAATAATCTCAAGATAATCAAGTAGGATCAAATTCTTTGCACGATCATGATGAGATGAAAAATGTACTCGTGACTAATTCAAACCTTGGTTGTGAAGAATACTCCGTAGATGATGAGCCTCATAGGAGTGATGTTGATGTTCAGAGGTAGGAGATAAATTCTTATCATCAACAAGTTTTCTCAAATGAAGAAGGCGAGAATGATTGCATGGTCTATACTTTTGAATAAAACAATGTTTCTTTGATAAGACCCTCTAATGAGGAGATTGAAAGATATACAATCGCATTGGCTTCTAAGGCAAGGAGTGATTACCATTTAAGGAATAGAACTGTGAGTGGTAATCAGGGTTTTCTAGGTAGTTTGTTTGTTAAGGAAAACAATGCAGGAAACAAAGGAGTGAAAACATAAAACAAAAAGGAAGAGACAAAACCCAAGGAGGGTAAAGAGGTGAGAATTTGGGCCAAAAAGGGAACTAAGGAAAAGATTGATGACGAAGTTGTTACTCAAGTTGAGAAGGCTAAGGATGTGAATCCAAATGCTGAAAAGGTCTAGGGACAAGGTGAAAAGGCAACTCCTATAGAATGCCTACTCCCTAGATTACCGAATTATTCTCCAATTGATATGTTTTAGGTATTGTCTCAAGTCAAAGTCACAGTCCCACTCCTTGAAATGATGAGAATAGATGAGCATAAGAATAAAACTGTTGCTCTTATCAACAGTATTGTTGCTAGTGGGAAGGATAAAATGATAACCAATCAACTTGAAACAAGCACAAGTCAAGAAAAGAATGTTCAGACCGAAGTAGTGATCAATGAAAATCTGAAGATATATCTGGGAACCACTATTACTGCCAATCCAAATCATGTGAATCCATTTTTTCTAAGCTTAATTATTGATGGTAAGCTGCTTAGAAATTGTATGATAGACTTAGGGGCTTCAAACAATGTAATGCCAATAAAGATTATGGAAGAAATGGGCTTAAAAGTTGATAGTACATATGGGAAGTGCTACGCTATGGATTCAAGGAAGGTCCCTGTCATTGGGGTAATCAAAAAAGTTTCGTATAGATTGGAAACATTTCCTAAAAAAGAGTCATATATGAGTGCTATAGTGGTGGACATCCCACCAACTTATGGAATGTTGTTGTCTAGACACTGGAGTGCTTCCATAGGTGGGAGTATTCAATGTGACCTGTCATTTGCAACTTTTTCCATCGACCAGAAAGATATCAAGATCAATAGAGAACGAAGAGCTCCTCACATGATTGAACATGTTCAAGAAAGCAACCTCTAGACTATGTACTTTGATGGAGCATGTTCAAAGGAGGGCTCAAGTGTAGGAGTTATCCTCATCTCTCCACAAGGTAAAACCTTCAAGTACTCCTTTTTGTTACAATTTTCTTGTACAAATAATGTTGTTGAGTATGAAGTCCTCTTGCTTGGTTTGAAATTATCCCACAAACATGGCATTAAGTTGCTAAGTGTAATGCCCTGCCACGCAACCCTAGGGGAAGTTGCAAAAAACTACTCAAACGAACTAATTTTTTTTTTGTTTAAGGACAATTAACATGCAAGTTCACTAACCATTGCCAACCAATCCCCTAAGGTTACGAGACAGAGTTACTTAAACCCAAACAAGAAACATGAAATAAAAACATAACATTTAATTATGTAATCAATTAATTACACATACATTCCATACATAATAATTTACATCAAAGAATATGAGATACCACTTGATTCCAATAATATAATTTACAACATGATTACAACACTCATTCCCCAAATGAGATAAATCCAATAAGCATGATTACATATTACAAATTCCACCTCGATAACAAATGAGAGGTAATAAAATACAAGATCAACTAAATGAAAAAAGCATGGAAAGAAATTGGATCCCACGAGCTCTCCAACTGGAAATCTCATCCACACAAACAAGAAGATGACCCAACGGATTAAGGTGCACGTTCCACCCAACCGTGTGATACCCGAAGGCTCACCCCCCGTGCTAGGAGATAGTAACAAGGAATCCTACACAAGACCATCTACCTCTAGACACAGGCTAAAACATAACTGAACCGAATCAAATACAAATACAAAATCACTTGACACAATGGTTACAATGCTTCCAGAGAACAATGATCTTTTACGCAGTACAAATATACTGACTTCTGGTTGACATAGAGAGAGTGTCACATGAAATTTTCTATGTGTTACCCTAGCTCAATTGTCTTAGGCAACCGGACCCCCACCTTGGGTTACCCTAGCTCAACTCTACCAGCCACCGGACCCTCATACCAACTGCACTTCTCGTCTCATCTCAAACCTTAAAAGCGAATGAGTTATGAGAGAGGCATTACTTATCTTAATTAGTTTGAGAGTTTTTCATTAGTTCTTTTTAAGTTATCACTTACTTAAACCATAAGTGAGTTACCCTAGCGCCCCTCTGTGTGTCAGACCCCCACATAGAGCCACTCTCCTATTGACAACACATATGGTACAAAACCCACAATCTAATGGGTAAACTAGATAAGACAACCTCTCCAAACCAAGGAGGCAACAAATAAAGAAAACTCACTCCAAACACTGGAGTAAACAACAATACAAAACCCTCTCCAACACTGGAGGCTACAAAGGTCAAAACCCTCTCCAAACACTGGAGGCAACAACACATAAACCACTCCTTCTGAAGGAGGCACAAACCACATAAGCCACTCCTAATCCAAGGAGGCAGTAACCATCCCCATTTGTGAAAACCGGGTACAATAATAGAATACCACTATACGCATTACCCAAGGAAAAAATAACAAATGGTTGACATCGTAATACGACAACCCCTATCCTCTAGGAACCTCTGGAAGACTTACATAACAATGACTCAATCACCCCACATCGAAAACGAACAAAACATCGCTAGAAAGCACTTCATGCAATAAATCTCAATCTACGTTATTTGCATTTATCCAAAAAAATACACAAGATTTATCTCACGACGTTGAGGAATTTAAAATAAAACAATAATTTAACTCTAAGTTTTTCAACCATATTCAATAGTCAAAACAATTCGATAATTAAAATCATTTGATTAAAATAAATCACTCTTTATTTCAATTACACTAACAATAATCAACATAAATTTAACTATAATTAAATAACCAAATATATTAAATATATATTAAATTTATATACATCTAATGTATATACATATTTCAATATATATATTTAATTATTTAAATAATCCATTTAAATATAACTAATTTAAATTCAACTAATTAATTTATTTAAAAATAAATAATGTATATATATAAATAATTAATAATACATAAAATTATTTAAATATTAAATTAATACTATATATATATATACATATAATATATATATATATATTATAATATTAAAATAATATAAAAATAGATTTTATTTTTTTAAATTTTTAAAAAAAATAAAAAACAAACTTTTGTTTTGAATGGTCGCGGCCCCACCCATATGGGAGAGGCACTGCCAATGCAGCCATCCCCATATGGGGGTGTTGTGTGGGCAGCGTCGCTGCCTGTAGGTAGCGGCACTGCTCCACACAGCGCCTCCCATGTGGGGCGTTGTGGGAGCAGCCCTCCCATGGGCATTGTGGGGGGTGCAGGGCTACGGCCCTCCCCTCCATAGTAATTTTTTATTTTTATTTTAAATCCTTTATTTATAAAAACCGAAATTCTCAAAAAATATAGAGCATACCCTACAAGAAAAATTTCCTGTATAATTTTTCAAAACCCAGAATTTTTTCCCAAGAACAAACAAAATAAAATATATATTTATAAATCATATCTGAACAAAATTTTCATTTCATTTTCATTTCCAGTCATATTGTGCAAATGAACAACCAAATTTTGTAATAAAAATTAGTAAAATGAGAATACAACAAATGGTTTAAATTTCAGTTTGATAAGAAGATTTTCTTTTGGTTTTCTTCCTATTTTTCTTTGTGTAATTCTTGTTTTGATTTTCTTTCCTAAATCCAATAGCAGTTTGCAAGATTTGAATTCATTTCTCATGGGTTTTCTTTGAATCCAAATAGCATTTTAAAGATTATCAAATAGCATAATGAAATTTGGAGATTATTCCAAAAAGGAAAACAAAAATGAAGAAGAACCTGGTGTTTTCTCCCCAAGCTTGAAGACTTAACAATGGCGATTCCAAATCTCTTCTTCAACTCCAAATCCAGCCACAGCAAAACTCTCCACCAAAAATCCAAAACTCTAATAATATGAAATGGAAAATGCTAAAATAGAACTTCCCCAAATTTTTGGTCAAACCCCTAAAATATCCCACCCACTAAATTTATTGCAAAATTTGGGGATATTTCCATTTCTTTTAAATTTAAAACAATTTTACTTTCTATTTCAAATCTCATGCATTTTCAAAATTTCTTTTAAACAAAAGAATTCCAAATTTTGCAAAGAATTTACTTTATCTATAATTTTCAAAAGTGAAATTTACAACACATTTTCATTTTTATTTTAATTAAATCTTAATATCCCACATGATTTCCATTTTTATTTTAATTTAAATCTAAATATCCCATAATGCCAAAACAACTGACTTAAATCATTTTATCCCCATTAATCTAATTAATCAATAAACTGAATCTAATTTTATTAATTAAATCAAATTAATCAATGAAATAAATAACATTTCAACATCATTTTAACTACACCTGCCATTTAATAACCTTTATAATATGAAATTAAATAAATACTCAAGGTGAAATGGACCAAATTAAAACAACTAACCCGACAACAACCCGACGACACACTATGACTAGGGTGACGACTTGGCACGGAAAACCTAGCTACTATCTCCCAATCGATTACCGTTGGTCACTGGACACACTCAAACCTGTGAACCAGGTGGAGTCAATGTCATGTACCTGTCAATCTGCGAACAAAGAGTACATCCAACATGCATATATATATAATATGATCAAGGACACCGTGAAGAGGAAATCTCAGAATCGTAGGGCACTCGCAAGTGAGTGATACAATCCCGTCCCCTTAACCAATACACACTTACTAACTAACGATTCTAACATCAATGATATGATCAACAACATAAAACATCATTAAATAAAATATCTTCTAAGTTAATCCAAAACATGCCATAAAGATAACATCAGAATAAAATACAATCACATCAAAATATAACATTCA
Organism: Sequoia sempervirens; assembly: GCA_007258455.2. NCBI lineage: Eukaryota > Viridiplantae > Streptophyta > Pinopsida > Cupressales > Cupressaceae > Sequoia > Sequoia sempervirens. The sequence continues at coordinate 76,855,176 of VDFB02000015.1, forward strand.
CATCATTTAACAATTGCGATCAAAAGTAACCAAGTTCCAAAGTCAGCATAAACAGAACAAAGCATTACAAGGAAAACACTATCGATCCAAACATCCAAAATGGAGGGGTGTTACACTAAGAGTACTATGGGATTTTAAATTGGTAGTTTCCTAGATTAGATCGAGATTTGTCACTAAGGATAAAAGGCTTAGACAATACACGAATGAGATTTGGGATACTATTGAGGAATTTGACGCCTTTGGCATAGAATGCATAGAAAGAGGACAAAATTTTAGGCCAGATTTATTAGCTAATATTGTTGTCAATTTAGATGATGTTACCTTCAATGGTGTCTCATGCATAGAGGTGCAGACTAGACCTGCAGTGCCTGACAACATCTATAACTAGCAAGTGTTTGATGATGATAATGACATTTTAAGATTCTTGCACTACATTGACAAATATGAAGGCCAAGAGATCGACTTTGGTTCATTTGGGTGGAGGTAGATGGAAAAGAGACATTATTAGGAAATGAAATAATTCAATTGAAAACAAATAGGATTCTTAAGGGGCTGGTTGCATTAGAGAGGGTCTTTGATGGACCTGATAAGTCAAATGTCAAGCAAGCGCTTTCCCATAAGGAGGATCTAGAGGAAATAAACTTAGGGACAAAAAATTCCCCTAAAAAGGTGTATATAGGCAAGAAGATGAAACCCCATGTGAGAAGTATGCTAATTACTCTGTTGAGGAAGTAAAGACATGTGTTTGCATGGTCGTATGATGATTTGAAGGCTTACAGGGAGGACTTGGTTCAACATGAGATACCACTAAAGCTTGATGCAAAGCCTTTTAGGTAGAAATAGAGGCCAATTAACCCCACTTTGCAACCAAAAATGCAAGAAGGGCTTACTAAGCTAAGAGATGCAAGGATCATAAAGCCTATCAGACACTCATCATCGGTGTCAAATCTAGTTCCAGTCTAAAAGAAAAATGGAGACCTAAGGTTGTGCGTGGATTTTAGAAATTTGAATGTGGCGTCTTTAAAAGATAACTATCCTTTTCCTAATATGGAGGCAATGTTGCAGAAGGTGACTGGATGTGAGTTACTCTCTATGATGGATGGGTTTTCAGGTTATAACCAAGTCATGGTGAGGGAGTCAGAACAATTTAAAACAACATTTACTACACCATGGGGGACATATGTGTATGTAAGGATTCTATTTGGCTTAATTAATGTTGGAGCTACTTTTCAGAGAGCCATGGATGTGGCTTTTGCTGATTTCATAGATTTGTTTATGTCCATTTATCAGGATGATCTTACTGTCGATAGTAAGAAGGAGGAGGATCACTGCTCACACCTTGAAAATATTTTTATCAGAGCCTTGAAGTATGGGATTTCTTTAAATCTCAAGAAATGTCAATTTGGAGTTAAAGAAGGAAAATTGTTGGGTCATGTTGTGTCAAATGATGGGATCAGGATTGATCCTGAGTGAGTAGAAACAATTGATAAGATCCCATAGCCAAAGAATGTGAAAGGAATATAGTCTTTCTTTGGACATATTAACTTTCTATAGAGATTTGTTACAAACTTTGCTGAAACTGTGAGACCCATTTCTAAAATGCTAAAGAAATGGGAGAAAGTAGCATGGACAGAGGTACCAGCAAAAGCCTTCCAGGCCATTAAGGATGCTATCAAGGAGGTGCCCATCCTTAAATCCCCTAATTATTCAAATCCATTTCAATTATTCATATTTTCTTCATTTCATACTATAGCAGGGGGTTTTACTTCAAAAGAATGATGAGGGTTTTGAGAAACCTATTGCCTTCTTTAGTAAATCATTAAAATCAGCTGAGTTAAAGTATGATGTTACAGAGAAGTAGACATATTCCCTATTCAATGTTGTTAAAAACTTCAGACCATATTTGACTGGAGCTACAGTTATAACATATGTCCCAACAACTACAATCAAAGATATTTTTACTCAACAAGGGACCACGAGTCATCAGTGCAGATGGATCAATAGGATCCAAGAGTTCAACATTGATATCCAAATTACTAAGTTGGTAAGGGGTCAAGGTTTAGCAAAATTGATGGATGAGACAAACTTAGAAGCTAACCAAGTAAACCAAGTTGAGCATTAAAATGTTGCACCTATATGTGACATGCAGACCTATGGGTGGTACAAAAGAATTGTTGAATATCTACAAACCATGCAATGCCCTGGAGGTATGCCTCACAATGAGAAAAGGAATCTAAAGTTGCAAGCAATCAAATATGTTATTATTGATGGTGAATTGTGGTGGAGGAGCCCTGAGGGTTTGTTGCTTAGGTGTGTGGATGGGGATCAAGCAGAAGATCTGCTAATTGAGATGCATAAAGGATCTTATGGAGGCCATTATATGGCTAAAACAACTACCCATAAGATATTGAGAGTAGGTTTTTGGTGGCCAACTATGTTCAAAGATGCACATAGATTTGTAAAGAAATGTGATGTTTGTCAGAGGTTAACGGGTAAGTTAATGTTCTCGGGAAACTTACCACTTAGGCCAATGTCAGCACATGCTCCTTTTCAACAATGGGGCATTAATTTTATTGGAGAAATGTCTATGAAGTCCAGTGGAGGACATGCTTAGATTCTGGTAGCAACCGATTACTTCACAAAGTGGGTTGAAGCCATTCCTACTAGGAATGCAACTAGTAAAGTTGTCACTAATTTTTTGATGAACAATATTCTGAGTAGGTTTGGGGTTCCTGAAAGAATTGTTTCTAACAACACCATGTGTTTTAGGTATGATGAATTCCTTAATTTTTGTAACCAACATGGCATAAACATATCGTATTCATCCCCATATCATCCCCAGGGGAATGGGAAAGTTGAGTTTAGTAATAAAAGCCTTATGAAGATTATCAAGTGGGTGATTACGAAGAACAAGAAAGCTTGGGACTCAACCCTACAGCTTGCACTATGGGCTAATAGGACAATTGTGAAGAAATTCATTGGACAATCTCCTTTCAATTTGGTATATGGGGTTGAGGCCAGAATACCACAAAATAATTTGATTAAAATGTATAAATTTTTCCAACAGTGATATTTGTGATGAGATGCAGTAGAGGATGGATGAGTTGATTGAGCTTGATGAAACTAGAAGAGAATATCATAAAAGAAATGAGAAGCTACAATTGCAAGTAAATCACCTATATGACAAAAGGTCCATTAAAAGGAAGTTTGAAGTAGGATCAATGGTCTTGATGTGCAATGCAAGATTGGAAGATAAAGGAAAACATGGGAATTTTGATCCTTTATGGTTGGGACCTTACTTAATTGTTGACATGCATGGAGAAGACTCATATTTCTTGCAGTCCTTAACAGGTGAAATTTTTAAACTGCCAGTACATGGACAACTCTTGAAACCCTATTTCTCTTGAAATAGGTTGTCTTTCCATGTACATTGTATATTTCTGTAAATTTTGTCAATAGGTTTGGTGTGTTTTCCTTTTTGTTGTGTCTGCTTGTCTTGTCCGGATAAGCTCCTAGTTTTTTTTGTCCTTATATGCTTGGTTTGCTTATCCAGAGATCTGAGATCTTCCTATACCCAGAGGGGGCATACATCCCCAGTCAGAGCCACTAGTGGAACCATAAAATTTTCATGGTCCCATTGGTTTCGTGGTCACATTTTTGGTTGCTTGTACCTTGTTGCCACTAGGGTCTAGGGTTTAATATTTTTGTATAGCTTCCCACCCTTGGTTATCCTTCATCTTATGTTCTCGCATTGATTGGCTACATCAGGTTACTAGTCACTTAAGTGCCTTCGTATGGTCTTTACTATCATTTTTCAACCAGCCCCAACACCTTGGTCACTATCGACCCTAATAGGTCCCTTTTTAATGAACAAATTTTGCTCACGTGTGTTTTAGCATTACTTAAGTTTGTCGTTCGTTTTCTCACACATCGCATGTTACTTCATGGAATGCTTCATTGAACCCGCGATGAGCGATACAATGTTTATCCTATAGCACATGGTTCATCACCCATCACATGTATCATTGTTGCCACCAGAAGGTCACCCGCAATGAGCGATGCAATTAAGTTCTTAACCCATCAGTGGCCCTAGCACTATCGCCAGTTACCTTGTGTCATTTAAAAGAGAACCCACGACCGTCGATAGGTGAAATACCTCCCCATCGTGCGGCCTTGGTCCATCACAAGTTAAGATTACTCAATAAAACTTGAAGACACGATAAGTGATCAAATTCAAGTTTGTGGCTAAGATCCTCTCGCGCTCAATATCAAGGGTTGAAATCTCATCATTGGCCTCCCATCAATCGCTTGATGAGGTCCCAGTATGAAAAGGAAAGATGCAATGAGTGATACTCATGGAATGTGGAGAGATACGCGTGGCAGCTCCTTAGCTCATCAAAGTACATATCAAATCGCTGGTAGGGCCCTCTGAAGAGTATGAAATAATGTGAGCCGTTGGATGGAATTTTCATATGAGTAAATCAATGGCCCGAACTAAAACAGGAACAACTAACTTAGGGAGTAATGTTTCACTCACACAAGCCTTCTTCTGCCATTAATGGTGTGTGTACTTGGCCGAATTCATAGAAAAGGGTTTACAAGTTATATTTTCCACTCATTTGAATGTTTAAGGAGTTGAAGAACAGTTTGAAGCAACCAGAGCCGAAGCTAAAGAAAGTTGCAGGGGAGTTTTTCCCAGGTAAGTTTCCATCAAAATCCCACTGGTTTCTATTGTTACTTTGCAAGAACTGGTATTGAACCAAAATATTTGAATTGCTTTCAAGGATTGATTACAGTTTCTAGCATCTTTTGATTAAGTATAGTTTCCTAATTGGGTAGAATTATATTTGAACTTGAGTTTGAGCTGCCAAGAATGGAGTAACAATCCTAAACCTAGTTTAATTCCAAGCCCAAAAAACCCTAAGGAAGCCAAGATGAGTCAACCTGGTGAGTCATCGTCTTCAAAGCCTATACCCAAGAAGAAAAAATAAAAGGTCTCCCATGACCCGCCCCAAGCATCTGAAGCACTGAGAAGAAAAAGGGAAAAATGAAGGAATACACCCACTTCATGGAAAAAATTTGACCATCTAACATCAAGGAAAGTGGTAGTAAATCTATAGGGGAAGGAATACTCACCACCAACTTCAAATATCTTGCAGTTGGAATTGGTTTTATTGTTGTGCCAGAGTCTAGATGGGAATTATTTTTGTATGCTTTCACAAGAAGAGATGCTCGCCATCCTGGCAAAAATGTCTGGGGTTATGATTTAGGGAAATTGGTTGTCCCTAATTTCTTTGTGGAGGTAGACTTAATGTCACACCTTGCAGATAGATACAATGATGTGAATAGGGTAATCACAGACACTAAGGATAGGAGCATTTTGGAAATAAAGGTAAGCAAAGTAGTGGAAGTTTTTAGAATGAAACCTGATGCTAGTGAAAATATCAGCATAGAAAAGTTGTAGAAGGAATATGTTGATAATAGGGTTGGATTCCAAAGAGGTGATTTTTCAAGGCATAGATGAGATAAAGGTGTTGTGTTTTCACTCAAGGAAGTTGAACCCTTAGATTGTGAAGAATTTGAAGACTATTTTAGGTACACATACTTCATGTTGGGTCAGGTGCCTGGGGTGAAGTGTTATGGAAGGATAACCTCACCCTTGGTTTTTATGATCGTGGGAATTCAACATAAAAATAAGCACACATGATTTGACTATGCTAGTAGATTTGTTGACTAGTTATACTATGATTTCGTGAGGTGGAAGGAGAGGAGAACCACATTCACATTCAGACATTATTCATCATTCATGCATATGATATTATATCAGGAAGGGAAGTATTTGGAAAGGCCATGAGATTAAGACAAGTGGATGAAAGAAATAATACATTTCCTTTCCAAATGTGGGCACACATTTGGGACTTACATTGCCCAAATTCAAATTATGCCAGATTTTGTAACACCATAAAACACACTATTTTGGTACAAATGGGTGTTACACCAGCTAAGAGGATTTCTATAACAATTCAAGCATTGTTAAGGCCAAAAGAATGTGGTGATGACCCAGATTATGAGTGCATTTGGGGAGATTGGTATTTGTATGAGGATTGAAAGGTCATCAGATGTTATGGGAATCCTATGGCACCACATGTACTACCTAGGTTTGTTTCTGACAGGCTGGCTTTCACTGAGATAATGTGGAAAATGGATCATTGTGATGCAAAGAACTTTAGACTATTCAGAAAGGCCTCCATCATTGCATCAAATTTCTCCTTTGATTATTTTTTTGTATTGGAAAAGGAAGCATATGAGGTATTTGGTATAATAATTAGTAATCTAAGAATGAAAGTAACCTCTACTAAAAAGATTGATCTGAAATTACAAACCAATAGAGAAAAGATAAAGAGGGAAATCGCAGGATACAAACCTCATGCTTTCCTCTTCAGGTAAGGTGTGATAAGGAATTTTCCAACACTTGCTATTGTCCAGGATAGACAAAATATTTGAATGAAAAAAATTTGAGGTTGAGTATAGGGCTTCTACTCATAATTCTTATTAAGAAATCCCCTACAAACACCTCACTAAAAAATTTAAAAGGATGGAAATAGTCCTTAGTGATTTCAGTGATGGTACTTTTATGGAAAAGGTGCAACAAGCAAAGCAGCTTGCTCAAAAGGCTTTACAGGAGAATTTTTTGAAAACCGGCGGTCAACCAAAGGAGCCCACAGCATTAGAAGAGCAACCGACAATATATATTGAAGATACTCCTATTATGGAGTTGCCTCCTACAAATGTTGATGAAACACTAGGTGTTGAGGGAGATATACCACAACCATCAGCTGAATCAATGCCTCTTGAGAAAGGAGTGGAGAATGAATTTTCTCACCCTGATGTTGGAGATGCAATGGACCATTTGTTCTAGATGATAGGCTAGTACCCTAGGAGTATGATGAAATTTGGGATAATGATGCAAGGGTTTTAGCCTTTGCCAAATTTCTAGAGGATGATTCCTTTGTGACATCCAAAGAATTTAGAGAATACATTGTTGAGCTGAAAGATGAGGAAATAAATGAGAGGATACAAAAGACTCAGGAAGGAGTGGATCCTTCATAGCAGGAAGAAGTTAGAAAAAGGACTAAGAGGAGATTATTCAAGAAATTAAGCGAATGAATCCTATGGAAGCTAGGAGATTGGTCAAAAAAAGTGGGGTACTAGTAATTCCAGGATGGAATCTATCCTCAATCATTGCTCTAGATGCAATCAGAAGTGACCCAAATGCTATGGTGTCTAAAGAGAATTTTGATGAGAAAACCTTTGGTTCAGGGTTTAGCCCCAGTTTACATGCATTAATTATTTGGTCATTAACACTAGACTTAGGGAGATGTGGAATCAGCAGGACAATGGATGGCCTTTCAGGAGACTTGATTATAGTAAGGGCTTCAGAGATGACAACCCCACAGGCTACAAGGTTAACAATGCATACAACCATGTTGAGTGTTGACACAACAAAGATCTCTTAGGCTAGGCATATGAAATTATTGGAGAAGCATAACAAATTAGTTGAGGAATATAATAAATTGAAAGCTACTACAATTACGGTAGGTCAGAAAACCTTGCCTACTTCCCCATATAGTACCTCACCACAAGATAAAGAAACCATCAAATTAAGAATTACTACCCTGAAGGTTGAACTCCAAACTGCCAAGTCTAAGAAGAATATGTTCCAGGAGAATATGAACAAGATTACAAAGGATATTGTTGATGCAATTATAGGTCACAAATTGACCAGGGCAGCCCTTACAGCAGAAGTCGCATGGTTAACCTATAAAGGATTAAATGAGGCATTTGAAAGGTTCCAACATGTTCAAGAGGTTTTCCAGAACACTTAGAATAAATGAAGTAGTAGATTGAACAGTTTAAAGGAGATACAAGCAAATGCAAATGATGACCTTGAAGCTCCAGCAAATCTTCAAGATATTATAAGAGGAATTGAAATGATTGGTGAGGTCATAGGCTCCCATGAAAGAATTGGTAGGCAGCTACAAGGAAAAATCAAGACCTTCGGGGATATGGAGGAACATGGTACGCCTGGGATTCTTAATGAATATGGAACACTCAAAGAGCATGAACCATGGAAGGATTTCTTCAGGCATCAAATTGCTATAGGTCCACAAATAACATACATTGATAACAAGTTGGACTTAACTATGCTAAATGGTATAATTGATAAATTCATCACAATTCAGGTTGACATGGACACCTTTGTGAAAGAGGCCAAAGTAGTAATTGATGCAAGATACAATGCATACAACACAAAGGTGCAAAAGTTATTGGATATCAACTGGCCTACAGAGGATGAATATAAGAATTGGCTGGAAAAGTATGTTGAATAAGCCATAAAGGTGGTGAGAAGATATAGAACATGGTCTAGTATAATACAGGTCTAGCCTTTGAAATAACTATATTAAAAAAAATCTATATCTTCTCAAATTTGAAAGTGCACGTGGTATTCCAGCCAATCCTCTTTTTTTGTTTTATGCTTTTTTTTGCTTTCATGTTTCACACTTTTGCTGATTAGGGTGATGACGTGGATGAGGATGCGAGTTAAATAACCTCTTACAAGTTTTTGTCTTTTTGTATTTCCCCCTCATTTCTTCAAGTGTAAATATAACCACCTAGGGTTTGAAATGAAATGAAATTTTCTTGAAATACAAATTGAAATGTAATGTGACCTGCCAATAGCCCGATGCTTGTTGCTCCCTTGATCTTACAAAAGGGAATTCAAGGCTATTGTGTTGGGGTCTTTGAAATTTTAGTTGATCTCAGGTAGTTTAACATATATCTTGATGAAGTGTAATAAGAATACAATGGATATAGAATCGCTTGTAGAGTCTTAGGTTATGGGTTTATATTTATAGTCAGCTTAATAGTTTTTCAGCAATTAAGCATTTGAGAATCGATAATGGAAAATTACATACAAATTATCCCTTGTGGATTTATTCATGAATTATCAATGAAATGATCAAGGATTATTTTATTGGTCTCCAATTAATGTGGTTGGATGTGTGTTTTCATTTTTGCTTCAATTCAAGTAGTTGATTTAAATGCTTAAATGTAGTAACTATTTTCTATGTTAATTCAGAGGATCTCTAAGTATTTTTTGTATGTAAGGTTTGAGTTATGAATTTGTAATGCAAATCCATAATTCTCTACAAATGTCAAATGCCTTTGTCATTGCATTACAATATGTTATAAATTTGACCCTGACACCCTAGTATAATGCACTCTTCTATATGTTAAGTGAATTTCAAATGTACCTGGTCAGCAAGATTGCATCAAAGAGCAATTAATTTAATTAAAATCATACTTAAAGTGATGATGGATGTTGTAAGTCTTGTTCAAATTTCCCATTCTCTGCTCCAAGTTGTATAGGTGTAAAGGATTTTCCAATTCTTTGCAAATTGTCACTTGTCAATTCATAGATATGAGAATGTTTCTGCTTAAAATGCAATGTACATCTAAGTCTTATGAAGAAATGTTATAAGTGCATTGTGGGATCACCCTCTCGAGTCTTGCAAAACCCGAAGTGCATGAGGAAAGCTTGATTGCTTTCTCTTGTTTGTTGGCCAACCTATTTTAGGTTGTTGATTATTGGAATTGGAAAATCCATAGGCTTCCTTGAAGATCTAGTTGGTATTTAAAAGAGCCAACACCAGAGAGGGTCTAGGCCTGTGGGTAACACTCTCTCTCCCTTACTTTCCTTTCCTACTTGTTCATTTGCTATCTTGTGGTGTGGGTTCTACTCCTAAGCAGGTTTTACTTTCACCACAGGTTTTGTTTACTTCATTTACACTCCTTTCCAACTTGGTTGTCCATGGAGGTGGGAACACCAAAACGGGGGTCTGACTAGGGCAGGCCCCTATACAACCCCAGAATTTTACCCTCGTTATTTTGTGTGTAGGTCACGAAAAGGAGCTTGGAGTGAAGATCTGGACATCTAGAGAAAGGTAAGCTTTCTTCAAGCCTCCTTCCATAAATTTTTGGTTTCCTAGCTAGTTATTTTGTTCAATACACTTTAGACCTAAGCCTAGAAGTAAAGCTTGTTTTTGTCTGTTCGAGTTCCTAAGTTCTATGTTGCTTAGGACACCAGCATGTCCTTTAGATGAAAACACACCGCGTTGGCATCCTGAAACTGCACTGGCGTCTTTTGGCTGAGAGCTCCCTATTCTGAGAAAGAAATCTCTTGGATTTACTCTCTTAGGGTCTGTGGTAGTCTCTTGGATTTACTCTCTTAGGGTCTGTGGTAGTTTTTCTTGAAACATAACTAGGTATTAGTTCTTTATCATTCTGCTAATCCGTTATTTTGAGGTGTATAAGGGTAGTTCATTCTCTAGTGATCTCTCAAGAAAGGAGAGACCCGTGTGTAGTGAATCCCTCTTATATCACACTTCCATTCTATGCAAAATGCATTCATTTCTCTCTGCTGACACATAAATGCATTGTATTAATCATGGTGAATTTAATGTCATTGTTCCATTTGCTTCAAAACCCTAGCTTATTTGAAAATTGGCTCACTGTTTTGAAAAGCAACAATGATTTCATTTTCATATATATGTCACTGTAGCTCCACTTGTTTACTCTTCGAATGAAAGTTCTACTTCACTCAAAAACTTTTCTTAATGAAGCAAGCTAACATGTTGTTCTAATGAAATTTGTATTCTCTCCTTTTAATGCATATATTGTTAGAAATTACTTTCTTTTTCTTTTGATTGAAATGCATGAACACAATGAAACTCAACTCTATTTGATGATTTTCAATTGCTTATCAAACAAACATGTTTCCTCATACTCCCCATGCACTTTTTCATTCACTATTTTAATATGGCTTCCATGATATTTGCACACACTTGCTTTATGAAACACACAGAGAAAAGCTCTATTTACTCCCAAAAGCATTGCATAGTGATGCCTCTATTTTATTCACTTACCTTTTGTAGTGGTGTATTCATCCATCATGATATTTTTGTAGTTCACTTGATGTTCGTTATCACTCATTCTAAACATTTGAATGTTTCAGAAAAGTACATTTCAAGTTCCACTTTCACCGCAGTTTCATGTAGCAATGCAATGAGCTAGTCTTTGTATCTGTTGCATCAATAATACTGAAACAGGCCTTTAGTTTCTTTGCAATCATTTGACATTAGGGATGTTGTTTCAAGTTACATTCAGCTCAAACACTTAGTGCATTGTGTCTACAGTCAACAATGCCTCTTTTCCTTTGTCCTTTGGCTTTCATGCTTCATTTGCAGCCACTTATAGTTCCATTTCTTGATGGAGAGAAAGTTTCCTTCTATACTCTTCATGCATTTTTATTTCTCTTGAGTAGTAAAATGTTGATGTGAAACTAATCTTTGCATAGAAGATTTTGAAATATAAACAGCCGATGATGGTGCTTTGAAGCTTCTCCATTTGCTTCAGTCGCCACTTTTTATTGGCATTATGTATGCCTATTCACTATCATATTTCATAATGATGCACTCCTTGTGATGGTTTATGTGAGCAATTGATCATTTATGATCTTCAACTCATTGCATTTTCAAACTTGATTGTCCTCAATGGTCAATTGCTTGAGCTCTTATGGCGCTTGTGATGTACTCCTTCATATGCATATCTTTTTTGAGCAATTATGAATTTGTTTCCTTTTCTCAACCGCTCTCTTGAATGTTAAGGGGAAACATGTCGAGCTCAACCCTTGTGGGAGCCCGTTTTACACCACATGCTATAAGTCTTCAAAACAGATCAGCAACATGGCTTTTCCTATACCTGCATAGGAAAAAAACAATGTTAGATTAAAAAAAAAAATCCAAAGTTTCTTATGATGTTTCCTTCTTTGTGATCTCTTGCACACTTCTTGTCTTTTCTCAATTGATTCAATGCACCACAAGCAATTTTCTACATTACTGTTGATAGATCATGTAGGAGGATTCATATCCCTAGATCTAACAAAACTTTACAATCACTTGTAAGTTCACTTGGAGAACAGGAGCAAAGAGGGATGCACAACATTGAAGGCAACTCGAAGATGCATTCAGGAAATGATGGCTATGTTCCCTCTTATGTGCTCTTTTCCTTCTTTATCTTCAGTAGTATAGTGCACTCCTTGTGTTTCATTGTCTCACTATTCCCACGGCTTGTGTGGGACACTTGATTTCTTCTTTTTCTCCCAATGAATATAAAATAGCATTTTGTGCAATTCTTGTTCAATTATGTACTTTCTTTTGAAAACAATGTATGGAACATTATTGAATGAATAACTAAATACATAATGAAAGCACTATCTTTTACATTTCATGCAATATTTTATGTTGCAAATGATGAATGGAAAATTGAAACACATTGCACCATTTCTAAAACTCAAAAACTAAAATATATGCAATGGTTTAAGCAACTACAGAAATAAACTGAAACTCTTATCCTTAAAATGAACCTGAATTAACTAGCTTTGTCAATTTGAGTTGTGGTAAAAATTTGATAACACTCTTGGTGACCTCTGCTAGATGCTTTCTTGCTAAGCATCAAGCCAGTTGCCTTATGTGGGTCCATTGGGAATGGAGTCAACTCTACCCTTACAAAACTCAAGAGATTTGAAAGAGTGAAACTTGCCACACCAAACAACAGCAGAAACTAAAACCAAAATAAATGAAAGCAAACCTAGAAGGCCTTGGTCACCAGAAAACAATGTGTGAAAGCACTTATGGAAAAGAAACAACTAAAAATAAAAGTGCTTGAAGCACTTATTAGCAGCAACTAATCTACCATAGTACAGGGGTAGAACTTTGAACCTCAGAAACAATGTTTTAAATGGATCCCATTGACTAGGATCAGAAGCACCTTCCCGCTTAACTTTGAGAGATGAAATGAATTGTGCTCTTTGCATTTTGTTATTACATATGGGCCCTCCCAAATTGCATCAAGTTTGGATTGCCTCCCAAGTTTACTCTTGTGTTCATCCCATTTGAACAAAAAGTATCCAACAATAAATTTTCTAGGCTTTGCTTCACAGAATTCTTTTATCAAGTTGTCGTTTAGCTCTTCATTCAGCTGAACGTTAGCCTTTTGGAACAAGATTTTATCAAAGTATCTTTCATAGAATTTTTTTTCATTGTTTGGTATTGTTTCCAACATGAACATGCTTCTTTGAATTTCATCATCAAAGTTGGGAAGCTCATTTGACCAATCAGTTGGGGATTGTTGGGTCTCAACACCGATTGCACTTTCACAATTTTCAACAGGAAATTCAAAATTCTCCAAAAATAGATCCTCTTTATCCTCCTCCTAGCTATTCTTTCATCCATTCTTGATCAACTTCTCCATATTCTTTGAGGTCTTATTGTTTATCCAAATCTTGATCTAAAGCTTCATTCTCAAAAAGTAATTTCATCCATTCTTGAACAGATGTTTCATCTTCTCTGAGGTCTTCCTCTTGATCTGAAACTTAATTGTCAAAAATCAGCTCCTTCCATTCTTTAAAAGCCTCCTCATCTCACAAGAACTTTGTGTTTCCATCTAAAGGTTGACTTTGGCCTTTAACCAGATTAGGGACTATTGTATCAGGTTCAATGACTACGTAAATGCCTAACCTTTCCTCCTCGATGTGGTTGAAAGGATCAAGGTCATGATTTTGGGCAGCCCACTCATCCAAATTCTCTACTTTGTTTGTTGCATTAGGGTCTAAGGTCATGGGTTGATTATCAATTTTATTTGTGGTGTATAGGTTAGCTTTTACTGGGCTAGGAATGTATGGCTCAATGTGGTCTTTATCTGATGGTTCAGATCTAATGGTCACTTTGGTTCCATACCTGGTTCTAAAGAATAAGTGGGGCCAATCGGCTGATAAGAATCCTCCTAGTTTAGCAGTAAAGTCTCTTGAGAGACAAAGTGTGAAATAGGGAGGAAATTCAATCACATGGACATCTTGGGAAATAGCAAATTTGGGGCAAGCATGTAATGTGAGAGCCAAGGTTTTAATGATTCATGTTGTTTGAACAACAGAGCCATCTAATTGCACTACTTTTGACACGGGTTCATAAACCAAACCTAACTTGTCTGCTAAGCTTTTAGGCATAACTGAGCTACTAACACCCGAGTCTATCATACAGTTGTGGACAAGCTTATCCCTAATAATAAGGCTTAGATAGAACAATGGAGGATTCACTTCTTGATTTTTCTTCCCACCTTTGACCTCTGAGTTGTTCGCAAGTACAATTCTATTCTTTTTTGCATGAACAACATCTAAAGATGGAAGTTCAGGTAGTGCATCTTGTAATAAACTTTTTTGGCTTGGGATATGTAATGCATCCATAATGGACATGCTGACTATAGCTTTCTTTAAGTGCTCAACCAAATTAAAGGACATGGGACTTACCTTTGTTGTCCTGAAGAAACAACAACGACATTTACCTTTTGTTGTCCTCTCTGCAGAATTTGCACCTTCGGTTGTGCTATGGGGACAGTTTGAGGTAGAATGGCATGAATTTTGTCTCTCGCAGCTTGTTGTGAATCTACAGCTTGTTGCTCTGCTTCAACTACTCTCTTTTTTGGCCTCATATTTGCGGCAATGGGTGAACCTTGTTGGTTCTGACCTTGGAAATGGTTAAATCCACAGTATTCAACACCTTTCCAATTTGCTAAAGCAACCTCGGAGTTGCCTTGTTGTTCCAAATTCTCACTTGGCTAACTATTTGGGACAGCATAATGATTATGCACCATGAGAGCTTAATTCTCCATCCTACTCATGCACGCAGCCTGATTGTGTGGCTGATTGCATGGGTAGCACCAATCATGTTCTTAAACCAATTTGTTATGTGGTATGAGTTCCCTGGAGGGGCCAACAACATTGAGATCATAGGGTTGAAAAGGCTTGGGATTAAAACTCCTCTTTTGACCTTGGAAATCATTCTGAAAAGGTGGCATGTTTTGTTGATTCTACTAATAAGGAGCTTGGTAAGGCCTATGTTCTTGGTCGACTTTCTTCTTAAGGCTCACAAATTCATTACTAAAGGTTTTTCCAAAAGTTTGCAGCATATTTTTTATTTCTTGGATTTCTTTGGTCTGGTCTGGGATGACATTTTATTGAACAACAGTCTGATAACTTATCACTAGAACTGGCGGTATAGCAGCTATAGGAGGAAAATTCATAGGGATAGGTGGCTAAATTTTGGGAAAAATAGGTGTAGGTGGTCTCGGGGATATTTTCCCAACTTGAATGAGACAATTTTATGCTCTTATTGTGATATCATAGGCATTTGGCAATGTAAACCCTCCCATGGACTGTACCATAACCGAAATTTCACTATTCAGGGATTTTAGGAAGAATAGGAAAGCATGCTCAGGTGATGGTTTAATGGGGAGCCCACTTGATGGTGCTTAGCTACTCTAGCAATGAAAGGTGATCTGACTTATCCATAAACTGTCGGTGTAGGCCATCTCCAAGTTGGCCCCATGTTGCAATTGAATTGGTTGGAAGCCCTCTGAACCACTAAAGAGCTTTCCCCTTTAGTGAAGCAACCATCAATCTTATAGCCACATTTTCTTCTATCACGTTGTACACCGAACATAGTGTCGCCACATCTCAGATATGTTCAATAGGGGTGGTTTGGTCTTCACCAGTGAAATATAGCAGCCCTTTAAGTGCAACAATTGGGATGTCATCGTGTCGAGCTAGAAATAACGAGTTGCCCCTATTAAATGGTGTGAAGGAAAATTGTCTCGCCATAGGTAGTGCTTTAGACACACGAGTTGGGATCCTCTTCACAAAAACTATAGGACTGAGCTCTAGAGGTGTAGAATTCGCCCTCCTAAATGAATCAAAGATCCTCCTTGGTGTTCTGCCTCTCCTTCTTGGTGGAGAGAGCTACAAATATTCAAAAGGGCTCTGGACTAGATCTAGTCTGAATCCTTCTCATAAGCTATTTGCACTAAATCTGTAATGTAACCAAAAAATAGGAGTCACCAAGTATATTTTGAAAGCTCTATAGGTAGAAAATGTTGTTGCATATACCAAACAACTGCTTACAATTTTGAAAACAACTCTAAAGACAAGACTCTAGAGTCCCACCGAGTGTGCCAAAAACTGTTGGCAATCAGGATTACACCCTTAGCCAAGTTAGACTTGCCTATCCTATTGCAACATGGAAACACTCTCAGATTTGTGGGTAAATCTATAGGTGAGAGTGAATCTCCAAAGTGGGCTAGTTCCCCCAGTAAAACACCTGATCTACTAGACCTTCAAGGAAAAGGGGTAGAAGGAAAAACTAAAAAACAAAGATCCTAAACTAAGGTGATTCACTAGCAATGTGAAGATTCTAATATTTTTTTCCACTCACAACAATATCTTAAACTCATATTCTCACAATCCCACCCTAGAGACACATAATCCAAAAGTGATTTGCATAGAGATTAATCAAACAGAACACAAAATGCAACTTGGATCACATGAAACCCTTGCCAACAAACTTACAATGACAAGACATAAAGAGGATTTTACATTTGAATCATAGTTAACATCAAATTGTGATTGTAAATTTTGAAAACAAGAAGATGGGAAAGGTAATCTTGTTGCTTTATTAAACTAAAGGAGTGACAATTTTCAGAATCTGAGTACAAAACAAGTTTACAAAACTCTCTAAGTGAATAGGAGAGCAAGAAACCATCAATCTGTACTAAGAAAAAATAGAATTTTCTCCAACTTATAGCCTCCAAGTGTCACAATAGTGAAAAATGGCCAAAAAAAACTCCATTGCATCTCTGAATAGCAAATTTTCCCATTTTTGAGCTCAAGGGAAAAGCTTGAAAAACAGTGTCATCAACTACTCCAAAC
The DNA here is from genome assembly GCA_007258455.2 of Sequoia sempervirens. Classification (NCBI taxonomy): domain Eukaryota; kingdom Viridiplantae; phylum Streptophyta; class Pinopsida; order Cupressales; family Cupressaceae; genus Sequoia; species Sequoia sempervirens. The sequence continues at coordinate 76,872,052 of VDFB02000015.1, forward strand.
AGCATCAAAAAGCTAGAAGCTTTCCATCTCCCAAGGGTTGATCCAAAAAAATCAAAAAATCAGGTGCAAACAACTGGAAACTGAAAATGGAAATTTTAGTTTGCATCATTTCCAAATCCACCCAAGTGAACTCAACTCAAAAAAATAAATTCCAATGAAGACTCGAACACCCACACTGCATTTTAAAAACACAATAAACATTGAGGTAATTTATAGAAACATTACCTTATTGATGTTTTACATCATGTGCAGTTCAGAAAACAATAGAGAAACCCTCCCCCATTACATCTGATTTTTGCAATTTGAGTCCAAATATTCTGATTTTTGCAGTTTGAGTGAAATTTGATATTTTGCAAAAAAATAAAAATATTATGTAAAGACTCCTATACATTTTATTTTTCTATAAAAAATCATAAAAATCTTAGGCATCCATCAAGTATGTTGCTCCAAGGGAAACCTAAAGTGTTCAATACTTAGGAAAAAATTCAAAGGACCTAAGGTTATTGTCTTGATTTTAAACAATGCATTAAACATCTCCCAAGTTATAGAAGGCTCATCCAAAAATGAAAAAAGCGCAAGGCACATATGATCAAAGGCAATGTGAATAAAGTTTGATTTTCGTCAAAAATCAAGGAAAAGTGACTAAGGCAAGGTTTCGACCTAGGCATCATGGGCAACAAGGCATTAATAAAGCATTCGATTTTTAAAAGAATGTGATAAAAATCACATTCGACTTAGGGAATGGAGGAAACCCTAGCATCAAAACCAAAGTGAATACCTAAATTTTCTCATCATTTTCACTTGGCCGATTTGGAAGAAGGAAGCTTTGCACTTGGCTGCCATGAGGAACTAGGGTTTGAGAGTGGAACTTCACCATTTGAGTTGATTTCTTGTCAAATCTTCTCCTAAATTCAATGGTAAGTTATTTGTCACCATTTTAATGTATCTTGGCTCCATTTTGAAGGAAAAATCAGGCCTCTAGGCTGCGTCCATGACTAGTTTTTTAATGCATTTCATATGCTTTTGTGTTTCTATTGTCGCATTGTTTACATGGCTGCCATGAGAGGGCTTTGTTTGAGCTTTTTGAAGGCTTTAACCGTGGACTTAACTAGTTTTCTCCACTCACAGCCAAGGTAAGCTTCATTTCTTTTTTACATGGTGCATTTCCCTCTTAAATAGGCTCGATATGATCTCATTTCACAAAAAATAAGTGAAGAACGAATGAATTTTTGAGTTTGGCCTTGCACAGACTGCGACCTCATCATTTGTATTCTCTTGTTTCTACAAAAATGATCTTCTTTGGGCTTGACCCATGATGTAAAATGATGTTACTATTTGTAAAAGAAAATCTCCTGTATTTTTGCTTACTGTTTCTTGGGTTTTGAAAACCCATCATGGTCGCAGCCACTGACTTCATTATCTTCATTTTTTTGAGTTATTTCTCTGGCAAAGAGCTTGAAACCTTGTTATTTCCTTCTATATATGGATTTTGAAAACAAAACCCCAACTGGGTATCATCATTTGTGAAAGGAAAACTCTCCCAGGCCGCGGCCATGAGAGCACGACTAGGTTTATTTGCATTCTTGTATAAACTTGAGCTACCCCTTTATTTCTGCATTTGAAATCTTTACAGCATAAACCCATGTGGGTTCCTTCTTATTTCTATCAAAAAACAAGATGGGTACCACTGCATTTTCTTCCATTCTATGCAAAATGCATTCATTTCTCTCTGCTCACACACAGATGCATTGTATGAGTCATGGTGAATTTAATGTCATTGTTCCATTTGCTTCAAAACCCTAGCTTATTTGAACATTGGCTCACTGTTTTGAAAAGCAACAATGATTTCATTTTCATATATATGTCATTGTAGCTTCACTTGTTTACTCTCAGAATGAAAGTTCTACTTCACTCAGAAACTTTTCTTAATGAAGCACGCTGACATGTTCTAATGACATTTGTATTCTCTCCTTTCAATGCATATGTTGTTAGCAATTACTTGCTTTTTATTTTGATTGAAATGCATGAACACAATGAAACTCAACTCTATTTGATGATTTTCAGTTGCTTATCAAACAAACATGTTTCCTCATGCTTCCCATGCACTTTTTCATTCACTATTTTAATATGGCTTCCATGATATTTGCACACACTTGCTTTATGAAACACACAGAGAAAAGCTCTATTTACTCCCAAAAGCATTGCATAGTGATTCCTCTATTTTATTCACTTACCATTTGCAGTGTTGTATTCGTCCATCATGATATTTCTGTAGGTCACTTACTATTCATTATCGCCCATTATAAACACTTGAATGTTTCAGAAAAATGCATTTCAAGTTCCACTTTCACCACATTTTCATGTAGCAATGCAATGAGCTAGTCTTTGTATCTTTAGCATCAATAATACTGAAACAAGCCTTGAGTTTCTTTGCAATCTATTGAAATTAGGGATTTTGTTTCAAGTTACATTCAGCTCAAACACTTAGTGTATTGTGCCTATAGTCAACAATGCCTCTTTTCCTTCATCCTTTGTCTTTCATGCTTCATTTGCAGCCACTTTTAGTTCCATTTTTTAATGGAGAGAAAGTTTCCTTCTATTTTCTTCATGCATTTTTATTTCTCTTGGGTAGCAAAATGTTGATGTGAAACTAATCTTTGCATAGAAGATTTTGAAATATAAACACCTGATGATGGTGCTTTGAAGCTTCTCCATTTGCTTTAGTGGCCACTTTTGATTGGAATTATGTATGCTTGTTCACTATCATATTTGATGATTATGTACTCCTTGTGACGGTCTATGTGAGAAATTGATCATTTATGATCTTCAACTCATTGTATTTTCAAACTTGATTTTCCTAAATGGTCAATTTCTTGAGCTCTTATGACACTTGTGATGTACTCCTTCAGATGCATATCTCTTTTGAGAAATTATGAATTTGTTTCCTTTCTCAACCCCTCTCTTGAATGTTAAGGGGCAGCATGCCGAGCTCAACTCTTGTGGGAGACCATTTTACACCACATGCTATAATTCTTCAAAATAGATCAGCAACATGGCTTTTCCAATACCTGCACAGGAAACAAACAATGTTAGATTAAAAACAATAAATCCAAAGTTTCTTATGATGTTTCCTTCTTTGTGATCTCTTGCACACTTCTTGTCATTGCTCAATTAATTCAATGCACCACAAGAAATTTTATACATTACTGTTGATAGATCATGTAGGAGGATTCATATCCCCAGCTCTAACAAAACTTTACAATCACTTGCGGGTTCATTTGGAGAACAAGAGAAAAAAGGGATGCACAACATTAAAGGCAACTCGAAGACACATTCATGCAATGACCGCTATGTTCCCTCTTAAGTGCTCTTTTTCTTCTCTATCTTCAGTAGTGTAGTACACTCCTTGTGTTTCATTGTCTCAGCTATTCCCACGGCTTGCGTGGGACACTTGATTTCTTTTTTTTCTCCCAATGAATATAAAACATTTGTGCAATTCTTGTTCAATTATATACTTTCTTTTGCAAACAATGTATGGAAAATTATGGAATGAATAACTAAATACATAATGAAAACACTCTCTTTTATATTTCATGCAATATTTTATGCTGCAAATGATGAATGGAAAACTAAAACACATTGCACCATTTCTAAAACTCAAATGTATGAAATGGTTTAAGCGACTGTAGAAATAAACTGAAACTCTTCACCTTAAAATGAACCTAAATTAACCAGCTCTGTCAATTTGAATTGTGGTGAAAATTTGATAACAACACCCTTCAAGCAATCCTTCTCAGAAGCTTAAGCATTCTAGCATTCATTCCTTGCATTCTAGCAGCACTCTTGCACTCCATAGCAGCAACAACATCACTCCATCAACTCAGTAGAGCAAGTGTGGAACAACACCATTGCAGTAGAGACTTGAGTTCTTCTCATTTTCTCCCCCATTAGTCTTGAGTGATCTTGGTGGAGGTAGTAATCTTTCTACTCCTCTCCTCTATTATTTGGTTGAGTAGCACATTACTGTTTGTAGTGTTTTAGTGTTCTCTACTTTACTCTCTTTCTTTATCATACTATTTCTCCATTATCGCTTTATTTGCTATCCATGGAGGTGGAAACACCTAAACGGGGGTCTGACTGAGGCAAGCCCCTATACAACCACCCAACAATTTCCCTCTTCATTATGTGTAGGTAGACGTGTGGCTTGAAGTTAGCTTGTGAATGAGTACCTCTATGAGATTATTCTTGTCATCCTAACTTTTTTTTATTTTCTTTACCATATTCATGTGTATATTTCCTATTTCATATTCTTGTTTTAGCCCTTTGAAAGTAGTTAGCTAGGTTGTTAGTCCATTTTATAGCGTTTGAACTTGCTTCTTTAGTCCTTTGTTCATATGGACACTAGCACATTGTGTTGTCATCCCGGAACCGTGCTTTCATCCTTGGGCAGAGAGCTTCTTGAGGCACTAAGTTAAACCCGAAATTGGCTCACCTAGCCTCATTTTGTGTTTTGGGTTCGCAGAGTGATTTAGGGGCTTTATAGTCCTCATCATTCTCGCCCTGCATTCCCTAACACCTCATTAAGTTGAGGTAAGTTAGGGAAACCTTTTTCTCTTGGCTCTCCATGACCTAGGGCCTTCAACATGGTTCGTCCCTCTCTCTTACATTTTTGGTGAACTTGACGTGAACCAACATCTATTCATCTATCGGTGTTGAGGCTTTCCTCTTATATCCTACAATCGTTGTGCTCCTGATTGTTGTGAAGGTTTATGAGCATCACAACCTATTCCACAACTTCTAGGTATATTGTTAGGAGAATTTTATGACACCTCCTGATGGAAAGGACGAAGGTCACCACTAATTTCTCTATAGGCCTTTTCTCTGGTCTCACCATTAGTCTGGACATGCAGGAGTGGTTGATAAGGGGTGAGATAGGATTCTCTGATGAGACTGATCACGTCCCCACTCCTCTTGCGTCTCCTACACCATCGTTAGTGGACGAGTATGAGGTTGTTCAAATCCCTTCAGAATATGTATCTTCCCTTAGCAAAGGGTTGGGCGCCTTAGAAAATCACTTGCAAAGGAACTCGAAGATGGCCAGGGCCGCTCAGGTCATTAGTGAGTTGAAATATATGGTTGGAAAAGACCGTACATGCATAGAGCTCCTTGCTAGTCTTAATAGTCTAACTGATGTGTGTGCTCCTCCTAACAATCCTAACATTGTATGAGGAGTCACCTTCGAAGACCATGAGAGATAGCTAGGACTGTCGATGCCTCCTGCATCGGTATACATGGCCAATTTCGTACCCTCAATTAGTATCCCCTCTACCTCCAAGGGATCTGAAACTATCAGAGTGAACAAGATCCCCTTGGTTTTTAGATTCACCCCTCTTGTCACCTCTAGCAGTGGAGGCTTTGGTGGGACGAGCGGTGGAGGATTTGGTAGTGGTAGTGGCTTCAAAAGTGGGGGTGGTGTTGGCGGAAGTGGTTCTGGTGGAGGTCATGGTGGTGGCTTCAGAAGTAGAGGTGGCTCCAGCGGAGGCCCTACTAGTGGCGGTGGCTCTAGTGGTGGTTCCGGCGGTGGCCACACTGGTGGTACTAGTGGTGGCTCTAGTGGAATTTTTGGAGGAGGTTCCTCTAGCCCTCTATCTTCTAATGAACCTATTCTAAATACTCTTCTTTAGAATATGGGTAAGATGCAGAGCTAGTTAGCAAGTCTCTCCAGGATTCTTCCCAGCCTATCTTCCAACCCTTCTTCTAGCATAGCCCATTTTCGGTTGCAATCCTAAACACTCCCTTCCTACATGGAATGGGGATTCCTAAATTTGAGAGATATGGTGGCAAAGGGGACCCACAGACACATTTTTCCACCTTTAACGCCCTGTGCATGGATTTCTTCCATCACGATGCATTGATGGCCAAACTATTCCTGGACCTCTCAAGGATACATCACTCGAGTGGTACTATTCCTTTCCTGATAATTCTATTTTCTCATTTTACCAACTTGTGAGCCAATTTTTACGATAATTTCAAGATAACATTAGGCCAAAGATGACATTTTTGGATCTCATTCGATGCAAGTAAGGAGATAATCAAAAAAATATTGATTTTATAGCGCAGTACTAGGCGCTCTTCTCACAAATCTTGTATCTATTGCCCGATTCTAATGTGCATAAGGTATTCATAGGAAAATTACAAAGGCCTTGGCAAGAGAAGTTTTCCCTTATGTAATACCCTTCTTTCATGCATTTTTGTGCAGCCTTACGAGAGTATCAGTAGATGGTGGTTCAATTTGGGGGGTCCTCCTCACGCTCCTATTTTGAAGAAAAATCTATTGTGTTGATCTCTAGAAAAGGAAAAGTTGTTGCGAATGTAGTAGCCGCTACAGATGACAACAGCCTCAAACACAACTGAAAATTCACAAAGTTATTGGAATCTTATTGCTCCATCTTGCAAAAGTTGTTGAAGGATAAGATCATAACCTTTCCTAGCCCTAAACCCCTTAAAGAACCATACCCTAGATGGTATGATGGAAGTACTTATTGTTAGTACCATTGAGTTAACGGACATGATACTGAATGTTGTATGTGCCTGCATCATGAGATACAGGATTGCATCAAGCGCGGTACTATTCATCTCAATGGTAGCAAACAAAATACAAACAAATCGGTGGTGAAAGTAAATAGTTAACTGCAAATATACACGAACTCATTTTCGTCACATTCTTCTAACATGATTGTTGATCCCACTGATTCCATCACTCAACCCGAGGCATATGTTAATATGGTCACAGTTACTTCTACTGCACATCCTGTGACTAGTTCACCGGATACAACATTTACATCACAGGACTTACCCTTAAATAACAAGCCCTCACCTCTCTATATTCCCACTCGCCTCAATGGTAACATTGTGATAGGAGTCCTAGTAGACCCCGCGATTCAAGTGAACGTTATCACAAAAGAGACATTGTGGGTTAACTCGCTACATAGAAAGGAATACGAAGAAACGAAATCTACCATCTATACACACGATGGTCTCTCTCTAAAGCCCTATGGATCGATAAATTTTTCCATCCTAGTTGGACCTAGGGCCATTGACACAGTTTTCGATGTCATTCTAGAGTCAAATCCGTTCAGGATGAAGCTAGGCATACCTTGGCTAGCTTCTATGAACAAAATTGCCTCCATTATCCACAACTGTCTTAAATTCTCCCATGAAGGTGTTGTGCATGTAGTGCATGACACTGGATACTAGCCTTTGGTGTCCCATGGGGGATATCCATTAGACCATTTTTGGCCCACCCCGATTGATCTGCTTCTTCCAAGAATAGACCTACTTTACAAGAACTACGTAAAGTACAAGACTGAGGGCAAGGGACAGCCGAAATTGGCTCTTCCTGTAACACAACAACCAGTTGCCTCCCCTTCCCAAAAAGGGAAGGAGAAGGTAACCTCCCCTCAAGATGACTCGTTTAATCCCCTCTCCTAGGAGGAGTATTGGATGAGCAAGCCTAGCTTCTACCCATTGAGTCTGATGATCCCTCCTTAGCGTAGACCCAAGATCAGGATATTGGACCTTCCTACCAAACTGCCTAGGCCTTGGTACTACCTGTATGGTAGGGGAAAAGGCCCCCGTGGAGAGTCCTCTTTGTCTCGACCTCCACAGCCTCCTACCACTCTTGCTCCTAAAGCAATGAATGGGAAGAGGCCCGCTGCCAAGGCACTTAAACTAACTCCCCCCGTTGCTTCTCAACTTGGTCCTCCTACTCCCATTCAAGAGTATGTTCCTCCATCGAAAATAGTTGTAGTGGACGCTCCCATGGCTGAGTAGGAGCCTTCCGTTCATTTGCAACCTCTGACCTCTAGTTCAAAGAGTCACAGAAACTGCCTTGTGCATGAGCGTAAGTGCTGGAAAAAGGCTCTCATGGCTGAGCAGGCCGCCTTACAGAGGAAGGAAGAGGACACAATCGCCCCTGTATCAGGGCCTCTTGATGTGTCCTCTTCTCTCCTCCCCTCTACTTCTATTCAAACTAGCTCTGTATCACTTTTGGCTTCCACTACGAGTACGAATGCGCCTGACCCTAGAAAGGTGTAGGTGTTCATCGCTCCTTTAGTGGAGCCACCACTATTGATGTCCCTTCCGGATGTCCAACCTTTCCCAAATCCCATGGATATGACTAACAACTCAGTTGTATCTACTGCAGTTCTTTCCTCCTCTTCCTCTACACCTCTTGCCTCGTTTGTGGGGAGTTCGCCTCCCCCAAAAAAGTAGGGGGTGGAGTGTGGTCCTTCTAGCAATGGAGGATGTCAGAAGAGCCCACCTTCCTCAAAAGGTGGCCCCACGCTGACTTGTCCCGTCCTAGTGATAGAACCAGTCCCGACTTCCCCTAATTTTTTCACCGCTCCCGAGTCATTCGATGAGCCTAGTGGTGAACATCAGGCACAACCTTCCCTGTTCATTGAGGTAAGACATGGCACTCCTGTGAAGTTCATGTTCAACTCTTTGGACGACGTCCCAGCCTTGTTAGTGATCTTCCCAAAATCATTGACCTTAGCTCCACAAGAGCAAGAGGGCCGAATGCTCCTCCTCTTAACATCCCACCACTACAAGCTTGTCCTCCTTCCCCCTACGATGATCTAGAGTGGGAAGCAAATGACCTCTTGGTCGATCAGTGTTAGGGGGAGGCCCCTTCTTTATCTATAGATTAGATGTGTGTGTGTGTGTGCGATGTGATGTGTTCCCCTGTGATTATGCTATGTGTTCCTGGATGACCCTCATCACCCCTATTGGTGATTGGATACAGGTGTAGTTTTTGTGTCATAAACCTTCTTCTATTTGTATAATCATTCTTCCATGTTTATGACTTGATTTTCAATAAATTGGGGATGATGCAAAGCATTGGGGGAATTTAGACTTCCCTTCCATGTTCACCCAATATTTTATTTTTACTTTTTCTTCTCTTGCATTCTTCACATGATCTGATATAGTAGGGATTTGATGACAGCTCATTTTATGTACTATTACTATACATATATATGTATTTATGAGTAGTTATGACCTCGAAATGCCAGGCTACCCTTGTGCCCTCTGTTCGTGTTTTCTTTCCTTTTTTTCTTTTCCTTTCTCTCTTATTTTCTTGAGTTGTCCCTCTTACGTGTGACAATTCCTTTTTTTCAACGCTTTGACTTTCAAAAAATGCATTAGTTTCCAACAAATATTTTCTTGGAAGTCTTCACAAATGTTTTTTCAAGAATCACATTCTCAACTTGAAACCCTAATGGAATGTGTTTCCTTCATCACGGATTCATAAAGAAAGAACTGGAAAACCTTCCTCCAATGTGGGAACAACTTTGATCTTCCCCACGCATGGGGGCATATTCTTCCTTCCAAATTCCTTGATGAAGTGGACATCTTTCAAAAGGATTCCTTGATGATGAATCGATTCTAGAAAAAGACATCTTCACACTTTCAAACAGTGCATCCCTTGAGTGCGCCCCCTCTTCATGATGGATTCCCAAGGGATGCCTTTGAAAGTCTTCCAAATTGTCGACGATCTGCATGACTATCTACTTACTTGCCTACGTGGCCGCTTTCTGACTCTGGGCAGTCCACTTTTTTTTGTTTCTGCCATGTGAGAGATCTTGAAGGAAACCTTCCCTATAGGTTTGCGGGTTTGTAGGGAACTTCATTTGAGCTTCCTCCATGCGAGAGATCTTGGGGGTGGCTCCCTTGCAGGTCTGCGGGTTTGTAGGGCACTTTCTTTGGGTTTCCTCCATGCAAGAGATCTTGGGGGACACCTTCCCTATAGGTTTGTAGGTCTGTAGGGAACTTTTTTGGGTTTCCTTCATGCGAGAGATCTTGAAGGACACCTTCCCTACAGGTCTGTGGGTATGTAGGGTGCTTTCCTAGCTTCCTCCATGTGAGAGATCTTGGGGGATGCTTCCTTGCAGGTTTGTGGACCTGTAAGGCGCTCTTCTGGGTATCCTCCATGTGAGAGATCTTGGGGGTTGCCTCCTTGTAGATCTATAGGCCTGTAAGGCACTTACTTCACAGGGATTCCTTCATGTGAGAGATCTTGGGGGTTGTCTCCTTGCAGGTCTGTGGTCTTGTAAGATGCTTTCATTCTTCAGCTTCATAGTTCTGTGGGGTTGTGAAGTCCTCTTCTTGTCCTGCACTCTCGAGTTCACCAGATTGTGGTCTGCTTCCTCAACGGTTCAGGTATACATTTCTAACTCTACTACTTCTCCGATCTACTTCACCAAAGCACTCATTAGTATTTTTACTCACTAAAGTGGGGGAAAAATGTATAGGAGCGAATTTGCACCCCTTATGCAAATTCCCCTTTTGGCCTTCTTCACTTTAGAAAACCAAACTAGAAGGCTAAATTCCACATAAGCTCACTTCCTTCGTTCCACTTGATGATTTTTTTGTGTGTCGGTAGAGGAATAACTGTCGAGGACGCTCGCGTAGCACGCAGATGTCCACGCGGTGCACTTACATCCTTGGAAGATTCTCATGTCTGGAGCCTATAGAGGCGTTACACTTCTCATTGGGAGTCAACTTGTAACGCCCTCTTTGACTAACCAACCTGAATATGGTCATTTTCTTTATCTTTCCTTCAAATTCCCTCCTACATTCATTTCAACTTCTTCACAACTTCTTTTGCACCCTTCAAGCAATCCTTCTCACAAGCTTAAGCATTCTAGCATTTATTCTTTGCATTCTAGTAGCTCTCTTGCACTGCATAGCAGCAACAACACCACTCCATCAACTTAGTAGAGAAAGTGTGGAACAACACCATTGCAGCAAAGGCTTGAGTTCCTCTCATTTTCTCCCCCATTAGCCTTGAGTGCTCTTGGTGGAGCTGGTAATCTTTCTACTCCTCTCCTCTATTATTTGTTTGAGTAGCACATTACTATTTGTAGTGTTTTAGAGTTCTCTACTTTACTCTCTTTCTTTATCATACTATTTCTCCATTATCACTTTCTTGGTTGTCCGTGGAGGTGGAAACACCTAAACAAAGGTCTAACTAAGGCAGTCCCCTATACAACCACCCAACAATTTCCCTCTTCATTGTGTGTAGGTGGACGTGTGGCTTGGGGTTAGCTGGCACACAAGTACCTCTATGAGATTATTCTTGTCATCCTAACTCTTGTTTACTTGCTTTACCATATTCATTCATATCTTGCCTATTTCATAGTCTTGTTTTGGCCCTTTGAAAGTAGTTAGCTAGGTTGTTAGTATGTTTTCTAGCATTTGACCTTGCTTCTTTAGTCCTCTAGTCGTACGGATACTAGCGCACCTGAGAGACTCCAGCAGGTTGTGCTTTCGTCCCGGAACTGCACTTTCGTCCTCGGGCAGAGAGCTTCTTGAGGCACAGAGTTAAACCTGAAAATTGGCTCACCTAGCCTCATTTTGTGTTTTGGGTCCACAAAGTGATTTAGGGGCTTTATATTCCTCATCATTCTTGTCCTGCATTCCCTAACACCCTGTTAAGCTGAGGTAAGTTAGGGAAACCTTCTGCTCTTGGCTCTCCATGACCTAGGGCCTTGAACGTGGTTGGTCCCCTTCTCTTATAGTATGTATAAGGGACTCTAAGAGAAGTGATGAATTATGGTCGGGTTGTGGTTGTACATGCCTATGACCAATAGGGTCATAGCTTGCATGTCACAGGCTTCTCTTGCATGTGAAAACAGGTTCTAGATTGGTGTGTGGGGAGTCTTTTGTGTGTGCAGGGTGGGTTTTTATGGTGTGTGGGGTCGAGTTCTCATTAAGGTTCACTTCATTTGTGTTTTGTCAATTGGTGTATGCTTGTAACAGGGCTTTGTGGATTCCTCAAGCTACTTTTTATTTTTGTTTCTTGACTTTGGATTGAATTTTAATAGTTTGAGGTATAAGGGTGTATTATCTTTTTCTCTTAGCAATGGCTCTAAGGGAAGCTTTGAGGGCCAAATCTTCTTTGGATTTTTCGTGTTGTGTTTGGGATGAAATCTCCAACTCTTTCAACGAGGTTTTTTGACAACAATTTTTTTTCAAATGATTTAGGGAATGGAGGATTTGCTCCATCTGGAGGTCCTCGTATCCTAAAAATCAATGGCTGCCTGGAATGAAGCAAATCTAGACCAGTGTTGGTAACTCAACCAGAATCAATTACTGAGGATATTGAGTATTTCTCAAATCATGCCTTGATTTTCAAATTCATGGGAATGAGGGTTTCGCTCCAATTTTTAGATTCATGGGCTCAATGGTTCTGGTCTCTAAAGGGTGAAATGGAAGTAATTTTGTTGATGAATAGTTATTTCATGGTGGTTTTCAATTGCATGGCTAATTGCAATAGATTTTTCAAGGGTGGACCTTATTTCCACAACCAAATTGGTTTATTTATTAATCCATGACACACTGGTTTTAATTCTTTGTAGGAGCTCCCAAATTAGGTTCCAGTATGAGTGCATCTTCCTAGATTTCTAGTTGAGTGTTGGCGCAATAAAATCTTGCAAATGGTTGCTTTGCTTTTGGGGAATCCAATGGGTCCTTGTCACCAAACATAGGATAGGAAGGTAATGATATTTTCTTGCATTTGTGTTGAGATTTATTTGAGTAACCCTCTTCCATATTCTTTGGAAATTCGTGCAGGTTCGTATTCTTGGGTGCAACAGCTTGACTATGAGACATTACCTTTCCATTATCACCTATGTCATGAATATGGCCATTTAAAGCGAAGATGTTCAAGGTCTAAATATTATGAATCTCAGACTACTCAACCTCCTCACAACCCCCCTAAGGTTGACAAAGGAAAGGATCCCATTCCTAGTGATGTTGCAGGTTCAAAGGGTTTTATTCCTATTAATTCTCATAATAGGAATCATGGATAGAAGAGGACTTTTAAGGAGCGATAGGAAGGGGACACCTTTAATAGATTTGAGGTTTTGGATGATCTTAGTCAGCAGGAGGTGAACTCAGGTATGCTAGCTATGGATCAAAGTGTTTTGGAAGTGGTTCATGAGGGAAATATTTGAAATAAAATTTTGAATACACAGGAGGTTAGTGCTTTGCAAATGGACACTGATCTCAGTATGGTGGTTTCATGGGGACCAAAGGTCCTCGCGGCTATCAAGATTGGTGAGGGAGAGATCTCTCATCCATTAGTGAAAGTGGGGTTTGATTTGGTAAAAGGATGGAAGGCTTCTCCTTCATTGGGGATTCTTCAAAAAGATAAAAAAAGGGATTGCGGGGAAGACTTCTAAGGCTAGGAGAAAGGACTTATAGAAAATCAAGATGATGGGGGAGATTTTGGTGGAGTCAATATCTGTTAAAACTCTGGACACTCATTTTTCTTGCTTATGTGGTTACAAGATCCATCCTTGCAGGATTATGTTGTTGAATGGTGGTGTATGGGGAAACTTGTTTATAGCACTACTATGTATTCTTTTTCCAAACAACTATAGTATGTGAAGTACCAGCTCAAAAGGTGGAACAGACAATGTTTTGGAAATATTTTTTATGCTAAGATTGTTGCTAAATCCAATTTGGATGCCATCACCCAGGAGATAAGGGAGTTGGGCCTAACTGAGGGATTTCTCAGGGAGGAAGTTAGGGCGTTGAAAGCTCTAGAAGAATGTGAGTTGTGAGAGGAGATTTATTGGAAACAAAAGGCTTAGGTTGAGTGGTTATAGGAGGGGGACAAAAACACTGCCTTCTTCTTCAATTCCATGAAATCTAGGAGACATGGTAATTCTATTCCTATTCTTGTGAATGACAGGGGCAAGCACTTATCCTCTTTGAATGATATGTCCAGAGAAGCTTCGTAGTTCTTTGCCTCCCTATTCAGAGAGGATTATCAGGATGTTTTGGCAAAAGAAAACAATGTTCAGTCATGTATCCCTTGTTTGGTTACTGGGGAGATGAATGAATACATTTTGGGATTCATTTTGTTGGAACAATTGGAGGCTACTATCTTTCAGATGAAGGGAAAGCCCCTGGCCCTAACGAATTTTCTATTGATTTCTTTCAAAAAAAATAGGATTTTATTAAGCTAGACTTATTAGAGGTGGTTAGTGAGTCTTAGAGGAACAAGTAGATGTTGAGGGCTTTGAACTCTACTTTCCTTTCTCTCATTCCCAAATGTGATGGTGCGGATCGACTAAGTGTTTTGGCCTATCTCCATTTGTAATGTGGTTTATAAAATTGTTTCCAAGTTTATTGTTGAAAGGTTGAAGCGGTGGCTTAGTAGGCTTATTTCTGAGGAACAGGGTGGTTTTGTGGCAGATAGGAAAATCCTAGATGAGGTGGTCATTGCTACTAAAACTATTCAATCCATGGTGAGCTCCAAATAAAAATCTATGTTCATCAAGTTGGATATGGAGAAGGCTTATGATAGAGTTAAGTGGTCCTTCTTGTGCAAACTTCTTATTGCTTTTGGTTTTGTTGAGGAGTGGGTTTTGTGGGTTATGAGTTATGTTACTACCACTTCCTTTTTGGTATTGATAAATGGTGAACCATCTTCTTTATTTAGGGCCTCCAGAGGTCTTCGTCAAGGGGATCCTTTGTCTCCTTATTTATTCATTCTCCTAACTGCAGGTTTTGGGAGAGCGTTGAAGAACAATGTGGAATTGGGTCTTATTCAAGGTTGGGTGTGGGGAAATGGTTTGCCTCCTCAGTCTCACCTGCATTTTTTTGATGATACTACTTTGATGGGTATGGCCAAGGTTAGAGAGGCCACTAATTTGCACATGTCTCGAGAAATTTATCTTGTTGCCTTTGGTCAAATGATTAATGAGGATAAATCTTCCATTTTCTTTTTTAATACTTCACAGCTCATTCAACAAAGGATTGCTTGTATTTTGATGTTTCAAATTGGTTCTTTGCCTCTAACTTAACTTGGAATTCCTATTTCCTCTAGTAACCTCCCTAGGGGTTCTTGGAAAAACATTCTTGATAAGTTTGATGCTAAGGTCAATCACTGGACTCACCATTGCTTATCTTTTGTTGGTTAGGTGCAACTTCTTAATTCGGTGGTACAAGCTCTTTCCAACTACAGGTGTATGCTCTAGGTGGCTTTGGATGGATTTATTAAGGATTTGGATTCTTTTCCTAGGCAATTTTTTTGGGCAGGTGGCTTGTCTTCCTCTAAGTGGAACCTGGTGAAGTGGGATATTGTTTGTAGTCTGAAGCAGTTTTGGGGTCTTGGATTATGACAGTCATCTTTGAATGGGTTGGAATTTTCAACCAAGCTTTATTGGAGATGGTGTTTGGAATAAGATCATGGATGGGCCAAGATTATATCTAACAAGTATATGAGGGGGATTTTAAAGGAGGAGATTCCCTAATATTCACTGGTGGGGAAAGGCTCTATGATTTGGGAAATGGTTAAGTAAGGTGCTCAGTTGATCAAAGAGGGCTTGTTCTAGATATGCAATAGCGGGGTTGAGGCTCTCTTTTGGTTTGACTCTTGGGATGGTTTTCCCCCATTATGATCAAGTATCCTAATCTACATAATCTTTGTTAGTGCTTCTTGGAAGCTAGATGGTCCAAGGTGATTGATTTTAAGATTTCTTACCTTTGTGGGAAGATGGAGGTGTCGAGGTGCTAGTGAATGGCCTGTGGTTGGCTTGAAGGAGGATTGTGCTAAGCTTCACAATATTTTGGCAAGTAGGCAGTGTATCTCTCTTTAGGATAAGGATATATTGATCTCGGATTCTAGATCCTAAGGGAGTTTTCATGGTGGCTAGTGGGTATCAAGAGTTGATGGTTCAAAAATATGGCGGGTTGGAGGTTCTATGGTGAAAAAATGTTTGGAACAAGTTCTTATGGCCTATGTGTAATTGCTTCTTGTGGACCTTAGCTTGGAATAGATGTTTAACTTGGAAAAATATTTGAAAATGAGGGTTCCAGGGCCCGTCTGTTTGTGTTTTGTATGGGTGTAGTGAGCAAGACTCTTCTCATTTTTTCTTTTGTTGCCCTTTTTCTATGCATATTTGGCATTTTTGGTGGGGAGTTTGGAAACACCCTTGTGTGCATGCTTCTTCCCTTGTTGATTTCTAGGGTAGCCTAGGTAGACCTCCTACATAGGCCTCTTTCCTTCAGATTATGTGGTGCATTGGTCCTACCTTTATCCTTTGGAAAATTTGGCTTGAAAGGAATCAAAGAATTTTTCGGGTGGATAAGTTGATGACTCAACAAGTTTGGAAAAGAATTGTGGGTATGATCTAAGAATCGGTGGAAGCTAAATGTGTAGTGGCCTTTCCTTTGGACATAAGTGATGATGAGATAGTGAATCAATTGGCTTTGTAGGGCTTGTCCTCTAACTCCATTTGTGTTAGAAGAAGTATGTGGGCTAAAAGGAAGGTTCAGAGGGTTGAAAGATGGTCGCCTCCTCCAGTGGATTTTTTGAAGATCATCATTGATGGCTCTTTTAGGGTAACCCTAGGCCAGGTAGGATTGGTGGAGTTGGGAGAGATTATTTTGGCTCTATTATCTTTCTTTTTCCATTCATAAAGGGCAGCACTCCAACAATCTTATGGAAGGGTTGGCGATTCTCTGGGATATTGAGAGTTCTTGTGCTTTGGGCTAGCGTAAGATTATCTATGAATCTGACTCAAAAATTATTGTTAATCTATTGAATGAGCAAACTCTGGAAAGGATTAATTAAATTCTTGCTTCGACAATTCAAAATATTTTGTAGTTGTATTCTATGTTGGAGATGGTGTATTTTACCCACATTCCATGAGAATGGAATAGGGTTGCTAACTATTTGGCCAAGTAGCTTTTGAAAATGTTGATGATTGGAAAATTGAGGGATGGAAGTAGTTTTCCTCATATTGTTACGTACAAATATAAATAAAATATGTATTATAGATAAATAAATATATATGTGTAGGTAAATAAAATATGTATGTATAGGTAAATAAAATATGTATGTATATATTTAAATAAAATATCTATAAATATAAATAAAATATGTATACATATAAATAAAATATGTATGTATAGATAAATAAAATATGTAGGTAGTATGTTTAGGCACGTGATTAGTGAAAATTTGAAAATTCTGGTTAGGGGGTGCAACAGACTTATTGCCTTGATCATTAACACCCATAATGGACAGATGGCCTGAATCAATGAGGTATTGAACTAAATGTTTGAGACACTTGCAATGTTTAGTATCATGTCCATTCTGGAAATGAAAATGACAATAAGCATTAGGTTTGAAGGTGGGTGGTATAGGCTGGTTTGGATCAAGCGGTTAGACAGGTGGCAAAGTGAGTAGGCATTGTTGAATTAATTGGTTCATTGTATTATGAAGGGTGTTGGGTAGGGGAGTAAAATGTCTCTTTGGGTCCCCATAGGTATAAGGCACCATTGTTTTAACAACTTCCAGTTGATTTGGAATAGGTTGGGTTGGCTGCGGTTGAGGTTGAGGAGGCAGATTAAATTATAAAAAGCCTCTATTTGGTTTGTGGAAGTTTTGTTAGTTATTTTGGTTTTGATTGTTGTGTTCAAGTTTGTTAGCTCGGTTAGAAGTGGATTTTGAATCATGACTTGAAACTGAATTATGGTATTCACACAAGGTTGTGCATAAATGCATAAACAAAGGGAATTTCATCATTTTTAATTTATCTTGAAGGTGTGTATGCAAGTTTTCGATAAATATCTTTTGCAAATGTGCATCAAGAATCTTGAAATCAATTTGAACATACATAGATTGGTATCATGAGATAAAATCCATTACTTTTTCATCTGTGTTTTGTCTACATCACATAAGGTCAACCATTGTCTTTTTGGGTGTCATGTGAACTTGGAAGTGACTTATGAAAGTGTCCACCAATTCATTGAATGAATGGATGGAATGATTAGGCAAGTTGGAAAACTAGTCTAAGGGAGTGTCTTTCAAGGTCCTTGGAAATAGTTTGGCTAATAGTTTATCATCAAGGACGAAGTCACTACATAAAGCTATATAGGCATTAACATGGTTGACAAGGTCTCCTTTTCCTCCATATTTCTCAAACTGAGGCATTTCTATCCCTTGTGGCATCAGGGTACGTAAGATTTCTAAGGATAAGGGGCTACTACAGACATGATATGTAGGTGGAGTGGATTGGCCTTGACTAATCATGGAAAGTTGATGTTGCATGGATGAAACAGTGGTAAGGAGTTGTGTAAGAAGGGGATCAAGGTATGTGGGTTGAGGTGGAAGGGAGAATGGTGATGGAGTATAGGTGATGTGAGGGGAAGTAAAAGGAATACTATGGGGCGTGAATGTGGTGGAAGGGACTTGCGATGCCACAAGAGAAGTAGGAATTCTAGTGGAAATTGGAAAAGAGGTAGCCACATAATTAACCTGATGCATAGTTGTATGGACTTGTGGATTGGTATAAGTTGGTATGGAAGCTATGGTTGAAGGGGGAAGAACTTGAGGTCCTCCTTGGCTTACATGAATGTTTGTAGATTGGGTATTAGAAGATGCATGTTTATTGTAAATCTCAAAAAAAAATTTCATCACTTACAAGCCATCATCACTTTCAATTAAACGATGAAGATTATCAATGGCAGGTATGGCAGTTTGGGAAATGTTTTCAAGTGACAAGTCTTGTTGTAAATGTGAAAATTCTTCATGAATACTAATGACCTTGTCTTGAGGAAGAGAGTTTTTTTGGTTGTCAACATTCATTGGATGGAAAGGTGAAGGCATGTAAATGGTATGATCAATGCATAATGTACCATTTTCCATACTAGAAGTAGGAGCTCTGAGATCCCAAGGTCCACAACGAAAGTGCTATCATGGGAAGCCATGATTCTAGAACTTCTTCTCACTAAAGTATTATCAATGGGGCACCAAACACTCATGCAAGTACCACAAAGGAGGGGGTGAAATCAAATGCAAAGTTAATCTAAGAGATCTAAAATGCCAATAATTTTTTTTTTGCAACTATAACAAAGATCTAACTACAGAAAATAGAAATGCAGACTGTAGACACCTAAAAATGACCTAGGCCTGCAAGCTTCATTTTTTACCACTTTCGCCCTAGCATAATTATGACATTTAATTATGTCCTTGGTCCACATTCGACTATTGATTAAATAATTCATAATTATTTAATTATTCTTTGTATTCTTCATGATTATTAAATAAATAAATTTTATTTATTTATTAAATACGTCATTAATTGTCTAAGTCTTCCCTAATTAAATAAATTTCTTAATTTATTTAATTACCATTCATCATATATTTCTTCGATTATTAAATAAATAAATTTTATTTATTTATTTAATATTTCACTAATTAAGTAATTAAATGAATTGATTAATTTATTTAATTAATTAATCTTATCTGCTAAATTAAATTATCTTTAATTATTTAATTGCCTAAATTAATATTCCTCTCATTTTAAATAAATGAAATTATTTAAAATGTCATCACTTTCTAATGGGTCCATTTTGGTAAATAATTTGAAAAAGATTATTTATTGTCTCACAAAATCCATATTTTGAATTAATTTAATTCAAAATGGTAACTAATCTTCCAAAAATCAAGTAATCGGGCAGATTCTTGATTTTCCAAATTTGATCTTCAGTCCAACTCTTATCTTCTTGATTTATCGAATCTCACAAATCAGGCAGCCTTTATCTTCTTGATTTTTGAAAATCTTTATTTTTCTAATTGATTATCTCATTTATTCTCCACCGCCGATTTGATTTTCTCAGATGACATCTCGACCACTCACTTAAGGATTTTTCCCTAACCCTGATTAGGGATTGTCAAATTAAATCTTATCCTCTGATTTTAGGTCTCTGTCAAAGATCAATCTCATCCGTCCGTTCAAAATGGCATTTTCTATAAAATGTCATTTTCCTCTCATTTTTGCATTAGACAATATTTTAGACATTAGATGCATAGAGATTCTACAGACATTGCAGCAATTGTCATCTTACTTCATTTAGTCTTGGCATATTTAGGCATAGACATTTCAATTATATTGTCATAGGCATTTAGGCATTGATCAAATCCTTCAAAGCTTGGTGTAGGACTTAGACATTTATTTGCAGATTGCTCACATGTTCGATCTGAGGGCAACATGTCAACCAACAAGCTAGAAGGTGTTACAAAAGTGAATCATGGAAGACTCGACAGTTTACAGGTATAATCGTTCTTTGTTTTAACTTCCATTGTGTTTTGTAATTGCTTTGGGTTTATTTCATATGCTTTATTGATTGAATCTAATCCAAAATTTACCCTCAGTTACACAGACAAATGCTAAAAATGTTGTTTAACAAGTGGAGAGGGACTGATTCGCCCTGGGTGGTGAATGAGTCCCAGTATGATGGTTTTTTGTGTTTTTCAAAAATTTTAATGTGATTTTAATGCTCTACAAAATGCAATCAAAGATGTAGAATGCAGGTTTTTACTTTTTTCAATGAGATGCAATGCAAAAATGAAATCTAAATGAATCTTTCACTAATGCAAGATAAAATGTTCTAAAATGCAAAAAAATAATAATGTACTAATTGAATGTTAATGCAAATGCAAACTAGGATGAAATATGTAAATGAATTAGAAATGAAAAGTGCTCAAAATTTGGGTTAACCAAAATGAACTGTTGATTTTTGGCTCCTATGGACAACTCTTGCTCTTCTAGGGTTTTTCACCTAAAAGGAGAGAGATAGGAGCAAAAATGCTAATGGTTCATTCAAATAATGTTATGTGTGATGTCGTCTAACCTAAATGAAGTTAAATAAATACAATTGACTAATTGGAATGAATGAAAATGAATGCAAAACTAAAATTAAAGCTATGTTTGAAAACACATTGTGTAATGCAACAATGAACTAAATGAAGAAAATATGTAGAACAAAAAGAAAAGGGATGAATCTGAGTGTACCTAGGAAAAATATGATGATTCTAGAATGTTGTGGATGTTGGTTGAAATCACTGATTTTTCACAATGGGACTCATTCGCCTAGGGTGGAAAATTAGTCATCCTCTTGGTGAAAAACTGTCGGAAACAAGTTTCTGTCTGTCGGGATCTAGAATTTGAAAAAATTCAGATTTTCAGTCTTAAGGTGGGACTCATTTTCCATAGGTGGAAAATCAGTCCTCTCCCAAATTTCTGAAAAATCAGGAGACAACTCTGCAACACCAGATTTGGAAATCACTGCTTGTTGGGTTGCTAAAGTCAATTATGTGGGAAACAAACAAAAAACCTTCTCCAAGCTTGAAATAGACTTAAGTTGACTTGAAGCACCTAGTTGAATTGTAATCCAATCTTCAACACCAAAAATATTGTCAAATCTAAATACCTAGGTCTACAAACAAACATGCAATAGGAGAAAAATGGTTTAAGGTTAGTGAATAGGGGTTTGCCTTGGTCAAACCCCATTTTTGGTAATCAAACCTTTAATAAAATAATGAAATGCAAAGGAATGATAAACTAACAACATGCAATTGCTATCAACTTACCAAATCCTTGATGATGCAAGTTTGAAGTAATGTCAATGGTTGCTTCAAAAGTGCTTAAATAGTGCTTGAAAAGATGTTGTAAAATGATTGAATGCTTGAGATTGCTTGAATATGATGTGTGAATGTTGGAGGATGTAAAATGAGGTGAAAATAACTTATTTATACACACTTTTTCCTTAGTAACCCGTTCATACCTCATCACAGGATGACATCAAGTGATTTTGAATAAAATCTTGAAAGGAAATTTAAAATATTTTGAATTTGTGGCCAAGGGGGACTCATTCGCCACCCATGGAAAATGGGTCCCACCTTGGACCTAAAAATGTGTGTTGGGAAATATGTTGTATTTAATGTTTTTTGTCAGGATAATACTAAAAAATACACTTAATTAAGCATATGCAAGCATAAAGGGGCCAAATAAAGCATAATAAAGGGATAAATAGTGAAGACGTACCTAGAAGAGCACGAAAGCTTGTTACAAGACTTTACAAAACTTCAAAATAGGACTTGTTGATGAATAAAAAGGTGATTTTTAGGTGAATTATAATTAATAGAGTCTAGAAGAATGTAGAAATTTCTTACAACACTTCACAACACATTCACAAGACATTGTTCTTTGAGTTTTAGTACGTAAATAAGCATGTTCAAGCAATTTCACAACATAAAATCAGAGCAACATAATTCCAGCACCATGAAACAAGACCTAAAAGTCCATGAAAATGACAAGGGGCCATTTTTCTACGACACAAATTTATTGGTACGATGTCATTAATTTGATTTGATTTGATTTGGTGTTGATGTGGGTGCCATTGAGTTGATTTTCTGTTGCAACAATGTCATCATTTTGATTACCAGTCATAACAATGTCTTGCTCATGCTCAATTGTGATGTCATTAATTGGATTATCAATTGCAAAAAGATCTTG
>VDFB02000015.1:76894533-77061433 GCA_007258455.2 Sequoia sempervirens
AACATTGCAGATCTTGTATGAGATAGGTGCAAGGAACTTTATAATGTTTGGAATTTCAATGTTGGGGTGCAGTCCAAGAATGAGATAGTCAAGCTTTACAAAATGGAATGGTCGTTGTGTGATGAAACAACCAATGAATTATTTCAGCACTTTAATTATGGGCTACAAAATCTTCTTCACTATTTGACCAAAAATCTAAAAGGATCACACTTCATCTACATTAATACTTACTATCTACTACTGACCATCACTCACAATGGAAACACTTTGGGTAAGAATTCCATTAAGGATTTGAAATGTTTCAAAAGTTTATGTAATTTTTTATCAATATTTTAGATCAGATTTTATAATTCATTATTAGAATAAAGTAATCAAAAAATTTCATTTAATAAATCTCTATTTTTATATAAGATATTTATATAATTGGACAACATAATTATGCAAACCACACTCATCCTCTATTCCACCACAACACTGCATGGTCTATAAGTGGGATTTTGTGGGCATGTGGGGAGTTACCACAATAGTACACCAATTTTACTTAGCTCTTGTAATGATGTGGGGAAGGTTTTAGATCATCTGCACTTTTCATTTTCACTATCCTCTTAGTGAATTCTCCACTATCACCATTCACTCCTCAACCACAGACATGGCTCAAAACTAATCCTTCCTTGAATCTTTGCAAGATCATCTGGTTTGCCTAATTCATTTGAGAAAATAGAATCAAGTTGAACTATTTTGTGGAACTTGTAAGCTTCATAGCAAATTAACATAGGAACATATGATGCATGATCCACCATTGATACACAAGTTGTGCCCACTCTTGAATAAATTGTTCCATTTGATAAAATCGAAGCATCTCCAAGGAAAGCTTTTGTTACTTCTTGCATAATATAGGAAATTGCATTTATGTGAGTGTATGTGCAGTTGATACCACCAGCCAACAACTTATGAAGCATTGTTTTTCCTTCAAGTTTTTTCCTTGATTCCACTACAACAACACAAAACTTCCTCCCTAATTCATGAGCATGTAATAGTATCATTTCCACAATAGAAGATGACCATAGTAAAGCAAAAAATACCCATTAATCTTTGTTACTACACGCCTTACCATGATTATTTCTACAAATACAATCTTCTCTATATAAACCAATTTCTATCTAAGAGAAGTGAGGCCTTTTCTTTTGATTCTGAGAGAGTTACTGCTAATTTTCTAAAAATGCCATAATTTTTTTTTTTCATTTTGTACAATTTTTTAATTTCCAAGTTTCTTCACTGTGTCTAAGTCTGAGTCAAAAAATAGCTTGCAATTTTTTGGTAAAATATAGCTCTCAACACTATGATCCTAGTTGTATCTTCAAGATATAAGTGAGAAAATGGGCCATACATTTGAGTTTGGGATATAAGTCAGAAAAATGGTATTTAGGTGATGGACAAGGTCAAGTTTCAAGATTGGCATACTCATGCTTGCAACTCAATCCATGCATGTTACCAAATAAGTAAAACTATGAAGTGGGATACCAGAATTTACTCATAGCTCAATCCATGTATTACATACCCAAATTAGTAAATATCTAAGGTTGGGTACATAAAGTCCCTAACATGGATTTTGGTCCTTTCAATCTAGTGCTCCTGAACCACATTTAACAACTAGATAGAATTATCCAGTTTCAAGTGGTGTCATGTGGAAAGATGCTCCAGAATCAATCAGCCAGACATCATATGATGCATGAGTAGCCAAGGCTACAATGAAGGCGTCACCATCACCATGAGAAGAACCATTATCGGAAGAGCCCTTCTTCTTCTTTTTCTCCTCTTTACAATCCTTTCGGACATGACCAGGTTGCCCACAGTTCCAGCACTTCACCTTGGACTTCTTGCCAGGAGACTTTGATCTCCCCTCTGATTTCGATTTGGACTTCTTGTCCTTCTTCTTTCCTTTCTCTTTCGGTATTCCTCTGAAAGCAAGAGCTTCCTTCGCCATCTCAGAAGATTTCCTTCTCATCTCTTCTGATAGCAAAGATGCAACAGCCATCACCAGATGATCCAATAGCCATCACTAGATGATCCCATGAGTCTAGAAAAGAACACAGTAATAGCATACAGCGATCCTCTTCTTCAGTCTTCACACCAACAGATGTCAATTATACTAGTATATTAAAATGTGTTCACCGGATCACAAATGCACCTCCTTCCTCGTGATTCTCAACGGTACGCCTTCTTCCTTAGGAACGCTTTATTCACCAAAGATTTTGATAAATAGATGCTGCCTCTTCCACAAGGAAGATGCAATCTTCATGCACATTCGTAAGCACTGTCCGCCAAATGTAACCTTATTTTAGAATTTTCTATCTGCAAGGTCCCAATCTTCTTGCTTCATGCCTGTAGGTTTCACTCTAGCCACAACAATCCAAAGATCACGATCAACTAAAAGATCCTCCATCTTGAGTTTCCACAACTCAAAGTTACTGTCATTGAAATTCTCTATTTCAAACTTTCTAGATATGCTAGCCATCTCAGCCTGTAAACAGAAATAACAAACTCTACAAGACTCCCACTAAATAGAATTGACTCAAAAAACCCAACGTGCCCCCAAGGATAACACAATTGGCCAGGCTCTGATACCACTTGTAAGGAAAATCAGATGCGGAAACAATTCTCCTAACGTCAATACCTCAGAGAAGAATGTAGATATATTTTTATTTTTTTCAAATTACAGTTCAACTAAGATGCACTATGAAGTAAATATCAGAAACAGAGTATTTGACAATCACACATGAACACCAGATATACGAGCGAAAACCCTTACGGGAGAAAAACCCACCACACCAAGAGAAATCACTTTGTATTATAGTAAAAAGGATTACATACAAACGTCAGACTTATCTTTCTGGTGTTTGTTTACAGTAGCATTCACCATGTACAATTTGTTTCAGGAACCTTCACGTTATAGTCCACAGAATAGAATTCATCCACTGATACAATCACTCAACAATCTGTCGATTTAACCTTCGAACCAACCAACCACAATCTGCAATCACAAAGTATATCCCTATTGTTCCATGTCGATCGAGCTTCCTCACAGAACCGTCATAACGAACTTCCTTCTAACTGTTCAAATTCGGCTTCTCCTATTGGTCCACGAGACTCCACATAGGAGGATCAAACTGTTAACATAATTCGCACTGTGTTGGCATCTCAGTGAGACACTAACAGTGTCTTGCCGATGCCACATAACCTTCATATCAATATTGCCAAGAGATATCGTTATTGCCAAGATGTTCCATCGAGCTTCATGTGTTATGCCGAATCACCAAGCAGTCGCCCAGACTTATCGCTTTTTCCAGGAGATCATAGCGAGTCACCAAAGGTTATACCGAAGTCACAAGTCATATCGAGCTCCAAAGAATAGTCGGAAAGACTTACATCTTTCGCCGAGAGAACATACCAAGCTCCAAGACTTACCTCGAAGGCTTCAACATAAAGCACTATCGGCAAGACATGTTACTTTTGCTAAGACATCACACTGAGCTCTAGGACTTACCCCGAAGTGTTCATCCGTCACCAAGAGTTATACCGAAGATCCCTTATCATTGGTGAGACTTACATTCTTCACTGGGACTTCTTCCCGAACCATTTGGGTTACCCCAATAGCCATCGGCTATCAACAAGACATCCATCAGTAGCTAAGAGATCTCCCCGAGATCCTTTGTGTTACACTGAACACCGAATGGTTGGCAAGACTTTACACTCTTGCCAAGACCTTTCCCCGATCGCTAAAGTTACTTTGATGAATGTTTGGATGTGTCCCCGTCGGCGTGACCTTCACTGTTCGCTAAGACCTCATAGCGAGAACCCTTTAGCTATCTCAAAGACTTCAATACAAAACATACTGTTAGCGAGACTTTAACACATCGCCCAGACTTCTTCCCGAACAAAGCCTTTCAGCCAAGGGTCTCAACAATATACGATTGAATGGCCTATCGGCCAGAGATTTCCACATGGTAAGAGGTCATACCGAACAAAACATGTCACACTGAAGACACCAATGTGAAACAGTTTGGCAAGACCCTTCCAAGGTTACAGCGACCTGTATAAAACATGATGTTACCAATCTGCTAGTCGGCTAGACATGATAGATGTCATACCGACTTTGCTCCAATGGAGGTTTCAGCCTGTATTGATTGAGGCACATATTTCCAACAATGCTGAGGGCCCCTTTTCAATAGCTACCTTTGTGTGTCAGCTTTGCATCAAACATTTTTCTTTTCCCATTCTTGTCATTTTGTACAGTGATGTGTTTGGACACTAGCACATTGCATGGGCGTTTGTGCACCGTACTAGCATCCTATGACATTTTGACATTCAGATGATCATTTCTGAGTGCCTTGCCACTTTTCAACTACTTTTGTTGGTGGTAACAACTCAAAACATCTTGTAATGGCTCGGGAAGCTTCTTTTCCCTCCTATTCTCTCTATAAAAGCTATCTTTTCAATCCATTTGGTCTTTTTCTCCTTCCTAGATTCTTCTTAGTCTTTCTCTCTTGGAGATACTCTTTTCTCTTGCACTCTCAGGCTTACACAACTCTCTTAATTGCTACAACAACCTCAAGCTCTCAAGTTCTAACAATGCTCTACATTTCTCTCTTGGCTCTTGTGGCTACTACTCTCTCTTTGGCTTCCTTAATCCTTGTAGCTAATATCTCTCTTACCTTGTGCTTGCGAGCATCTTGGGAATTCTCATGTCCCCTATCTATTGCATCTCTATTTTGTGATATGGGTTCTCCTCCTTAAGTGGGGATTGCTTTTATCACTTCATATTTTCTTAATTTTTTCACTTTTCTCTATCGATTTAATTGTCCATGGAGGTGGAAAAACCAAAATGGGGGTTTGACTAAGGAAAACCCTTATACAAACCCAAGATTTTCTCTCATACTTACATATGTAGGTATTGAAGATATTTCCTTGCTGGAGGCTTCATTACTTGGGTTGTTGTGAGTAGTTCCTATTTCTTATTCTCTTACTTTATCATTTATACTTCATTTCATTTCAGTTTAGTTAGTCTCTATTACTTTCCCACATTTTGGAAGTTCTTAGTAATTTGATTGTCAATAGTCACTTTAGTTGTTTTCTATGATAAACTTGATTTTTTGGTCCGTACAAGATGCCAACATGCCTCTAAGACTCTAGCACACCATGATATTGTCCCTATTATGTGCTACCATCCTTTGGTCAAGAGCCTTTCAGTCTATCCAGAAAACCTTTGTGACTTGCTCTTTCTAATTTTGAAACTCTTTCTCTATTCCTTGAGGTAGTTTAGGGAATTTTTCCCCTTGATATTCTCTTGAGAATAAAGAGACTCATAAGTAGTGAATCCCCCTTCTCTACATTTTGGTGAACCTGATGTGAAAACACCTTCCCCAAAAAAAAATTCAGGGCGATGCCCCGAACCCCACTTATTGATATCAAAGTGATGTGTTGGCCTTCAATCGACTTGTTTATACATTATTTATTATATTTAACTTATTACTTTCAAAATGAATTTAATATCCTCTTTTATCAATTCAATATCTAATTTTATTCAAAGTGTTATGATGTTCCATTTCATGCATGTGATGGTGACTTGGCTTTACCTATGTCACTCAGGATCTTTCAACCTTCTCATGAAATTCCTCTTGCTTTGGGGGATATTTTGTTGCAAGAAGATGAAATCATTGATACCTTTCTTAATGTTACTCTACCTTATCTTCATTCTAATGCACTCTCTTCTAGATATGATGCATTAGTGAATGATGCATCTCTTCTCTATTCCAATGCACTCTCCTCTAGAGATGATGCATTAGCAAATGATAAATCTCCTTCCACATTTGATCCTCCCTGAATCGATGTTGAGAATATGTCTTCAAATAATATTTTCACTAGTTGAGATGATTCTATAAATATAATCTATGTCTCTATTTCCCCTCAAAGTCCTAAGAGACCTATTATTTATCTAACTCTGAATAGTCCTTCTCCTAAAAGAATTTTTTCTATTAATGGTGTTGTATTTGATAGTGATTCTCTTGATCTTTATAAGGCTCCCTCTTATAGAGCGGTAGTCCATAATTATAATACTAGAAAGAATTAAAAAAATGTCAATCAACCTTCTTTACCACCTTCTCAATCAAATCTTCCTCCAACACCTAAACCTACAACTAAAGCACTTAGTGCTTACGATCTTGACGAGCAACTTTGTGTTACTCCGACTAAGATCTCACTATGGGGCTTACTTCAATCTATGTTGGTTTATCAAGGTATACTTCAAGAAGCCTTGAAAAAGATCCTCTTGCCTTCTTCCATTAGGATAATGGATGTTAATGCATTGATAGCTCATATTCATGTGGATTCATTGAATATTACATTCTATCCACAAGAACTCCTGGTGCCAAAACTACAGAAGCAAGAAGACCCTCTAATGATCATTTTAACATTAATAAAATTGACATTAGAAATATTCTCATTGACGTCGGCTCGACGATCAATGTATGTAGCATTGATCTATTTCCTAAGATTAATATTAATTCTTCCTCTCTAGCTACTTCTTCTCTTGTTATTCATGGTTTTGATAATGTTGGTTGAAAACCTTTAGGCACGATAGTCTTGACTTTAAGGTTGGGACCCATTACTATACACACCCTCGTAAATATTATATCAAAAAAATTACCATATAATCTTCTTCTTGGTAGACTTTGGATTCATGCTATGGGTGCAGTCCCATCTACCTTACATAAATATATTAAGTTCATTTGCAATAATCAAGTAGTCATAGTCAAGGTTGACCCTGATACCATGCGCTTATGTGAGATGGCAGTTTTTGGTTAGGCTTCGGTTGTGCCTACTCTTATCCCTTCAGTGTCTTCCAATGTGTTGATGTCTACTCCAGCAATACCTATCACAAAGGATGCTTTTGAGACAGGTGTCCCTAAAGAAGATCCTTCTGAAGCAAGAAGTCCTAAGTCTACTCTTTCTACTTCTCAAAAGAATGCATGTCTCGATGATGATTTGGGTTCCTTATAATTTATAGATTCCTTCATTGGGGAATATAAAGTTGACCAGATCCACTTAAACCTTTTGATAACATCATCTAAACCTACTATCAAAGATGATTATTCTTTTGTATTGTGGGATAATGTGAGCAATAGTTGTAATGCCTTTAATGTTGGTCCTTCTCCTTCTAAGGAAGATGATTGTGCTTCTATTAAAGAGGCTAATGTTGACAGTCCTATCAAGAAGTGATCTTGTAGAGGAGTATAATCCCTATTGCTAGAATAATTCTCTCTATGAAGATCCCTCTCCTTCTCAAGATTTGTAAACACGTTATGGCCCTGGCTTTAAACTTGCCTCTAAATATGGTTATGGGCGTAAATATTATGGGTGTAATGAACAAAGTATTCAGGTCCCTTATAGAATGTGTACCTTGTAAACATAAATTGGGGTTGGGTTTCTTGAATGAACAATCTAAATAGAGACCATGGTTGAATAACATGAATTCTTCTCAACCTCATTCTCTCAGATTCATTCATCCACCATTATTTTCTATCTTCATGTCTTCTTCTTGTGAGCAGTCAAGATTTTCTCCACAAGAGAAAGGGTTTCTTCCTACTCCTCATCCTCTATGTAAGAAAGAGTGTATCTTGTTGAGGCTTCTCAAAGCCCACTTAATTACTCTTCCTCCTATACATAAGAAATCTCATAAGTGTAAGGAAGCTAAGGTAGCAGAACAACTTCCTACACTAACCTTGAGAGGAGAATAATACAAATCTTTTACAAATCTTTAATAGTTACAAAAACTTAAAAAGAAATAAACAAAAATATCATGCATACCACAACACAATGATTTACGTGGGGAAAACCCTTTCAAGAGAAAAACCCCACACTCCAAAAGCCACCCAATATATTATTCAAAAATCAAAATATTACAATATACTTGCAACATGCGACCCACAATTTCTAAACCACCTATTCAGGGATTTAGAGGCAGGTCTTAGATCTTCACAACAAAATAATCTAGCATCACATACCTAGAAGAGTCAAAAGGGGCTTGATATTCAAAATAATCAAAAGGAGGGAAATTTTTCTTCTCAAAATGTACAAAACCCTAAATTTGGTGCTCATTCACAAGCCTCTCTACAAAAATATGACTTGAGCGACAAGTGACATCATGAGGAGGCATAAAAAAGGGATGGTGGGCATCAGAAGGACACTCAAGGTTCAAAAAATGTTCAAGCTAGCAAAGATGCTCCCTTCAACTCATTTAATTCCCGAAAGCAATATCATAAGTGAATCACAAATAATGCTTCTAGTAAGGGTTTTGTTCACCCAAAAGGTCATACAATCAAGGTTTGAAGAAGAGTTGATAAGGGTTCAAAATCTAAGGAGTTGGTGGAATCAAATCAAACACTAGATCAAAATGATGATGAGGGTTTTGAATAGTTCAAAATCCTTGAATGGATTGTTCATTGCAGCATCTACGGTGAGGTAATGGTCACTTTTCTCAGATTGACAGGTGTCATGGCAGACAACCTCATCGATCCGCAATATTCTTGCATGTTTCACATGAAAGGAATCGGGCGAGGTGGGCTACCAATACAAGACAATATTCAAAAAATGTCAGACAGATTCTCAAAGCCTAACTGGGCCCAGTTTTGGCCCCACCATCTTTTAATGCGTGAGAAACAAACAAGATAGATTTCAAACAATGTCAGGTAAAAACCCACAAAATGGAACTAGGTTTCGTTTTGGCCCCACTATCATTTGATTCATGATAAACAACCATCTTTTGACATATGTGAAGAAGAAGGTGTTAACACTAAGGAAGGAGCAAGTAAATCTCAAGATTTTGGTCGTTATGTGCAAAATCGATCTTATGAACGCAACCCACAATTTCTAAACTAGCTATTCAAGAATTTAGATGCAAATCTTAGATCTTCAAAACATAATAATCTAGGATCACATACCCAGAAGAGTCAAAAAGGGCATGATATTTAGAAGAATCAAAAAGGGGAAAATTTTTCTTCTCAAAATGTACAAAACCCTAAATTTGGTGCTCATTTGTAGGCCTTTCTACAGAAATATGACTTGAGCGACAAGTGGAATCATGTGGAGGTGCAAAAAAATGATGGTGGGCATCAAAAGGACACTCAAGGTTCAAAATATGTTCAAGCTAGCAAAGATGCTCCCTTCAACTCAATTAATGCCCAAAAGCAATATCATAAGTGAATCACAAATAATGCTTCTGGTAAGGGTTTCATTCACCCAAAAGGTCATACAATCAAGGTTTGGAGAAGATTTTATAAGGGTTCAAAAACTGAGGAGTTGGCAGCATCAAATCAAATAGATTAGAATGAGGATGAGGGTTTTGTACCAAAAATGCAGCCAACTATTGGGAAACCATCTGAAGACACTCAAGAGAAGGGTTCCAAAGCCAAAAAAAAAGGAATCAGAGGCATACCAATCGAAAAAGGCGTAAACAAGCTCAAAAAAGGAAAAAGGAGTATCTTAAATCCAACCCCAACTTGCAAAACGAAGACATTCCTTCATCCAAATATTCTAGAAAGACTCAAAGCGGTTCTATTCAAGTTTCTTTTCTAGAAAAATATCTAAATCCACAGATTCAGGATCTCAGACAAAAGGTGCTAATTTGTAAGTTCTGGGACCTTTCTTTTGATTTAGAATCTTTAAGAGACTTATTATTTTAGGATTGGGTGGGTGCTAAATAGATCTTTTATCTGGATGAAAAGAAAGGTATTTTTGTTCTTTTTGTTGAAAAAAGTAATAGGGATGTTGTGTACAATATTAAATCTTGGATTTATAAGGGCTCGGGCTTGTTTATTCAGCCATGGAGTCCTAATTTCAACCCTAATCAGTTTTTGGTAAATTTTGTTCCTTTCTAGATTTAGTTACATGGTTTGCCTCTTGAGTATAGAGAGACTAAGTTGATTGAGATAATGGTGAACTATGTCGGTATCTTTTTAAAACATGACTGCTTTTTTTAGAAATCCATCTAAACCAATTAGAGTTTGCATTCTAGTGGATACGACCAAGGATTTTCTAGCACAAATTCATATTTCTACAAGAAATGGAGTATGGATTCAAGAATTATGGGTGGAAAATTCCCATAATGTTTTCCTTATCTACCATAGTGTTGTTCATAAGACTTTAAACTATAAAGAGACAAAATATTTTGGGAATCAAGGTGTGTCTAACCTTATTAGTTCAGAAGTTCAGAGAGTAAGTTTTGTTGACTCAAAGGGACAGAGTGAAGGTCCAGTGGAATCCACTTTGTTGGTTGTCCCCGCCTCAATAATTTCTCATGTAACTGATTTAAATAAAGTTAATCCCAACATTGTCAAAAAGAACACATCTATTAAGAATTTATTATTACAAAGATGCTTCCTTCCTCAATGATATATGTTTATGTTTCTAAAGATTGGGTAGTAAACAATTTATTCTGGCACAAACATATTTTATCTTCATAGTCACTCCAATTATATTCTCCTCCCATTAAAGCATCCTTAGAGTCTCAACTTGATGGTTTTGTTGCTTCTCTCATGTTTGTTGTTGATGAATCAAAAAATGTCACTTTTGATAATGTGGAAAATGAATGCTCATTGTAGGACTTGGACATTATCAAATTTACAAATATGCTAGAATAGGGGAAATTAGAGGAGTTGGTTGAACCAACAGTTATATCAAAAGGTATAAAATTGATAGAGGAAATAGCTTCAGAATTTGAACAAGAACCGAATCAATCATTGGATTCAGAGTTACCTTTATCAGATACTTCTAACGAGGAAATAGATGCTGCAAAAAAGTATTTGTAGAGGAGGAGGATTTTGTTTTTTTGAAATATTTAACAATATCTCAAACTCCATTGACTCAAACTTTGGTGAAGAAAACCCTTGGTAAGAGGGGAAAGAAATCTCACAACACTAAGATTAAAGAGGAAATTGAAGCAGGGCTACAAGCCACTCTAGATGGGTGTTTCACTTCGTCTGCAAACAAAATACCAAGGAGAGCATGTTTCCCTCCTCGAGCTCAATGAGGATCATCTCTTGGAATGTCAGGGGCATTAATGCCCCTAAAAAAAGAGCTCAGATCAAGCATCAAATTGATGCTTGTAGAGTTGATGTTGTCACCATTCAAGAGTCTAAATTGGTAGATGTGCAATTTGATAACACTGTTAAGAAATGGTCTAAATGGAAAGTAGTTTGTTCACCTATCAGTGGTGCTTCAAGAGGACTCATTACATTGTGGAATCCATCTTCAGTGTCAATAGAACTCAAGATAAATGAACGAAATTGGCAATAATTGTTGATCCAATGTTATGACTTGAAGTTTAGCCTCTTTAATGTTTATGGGCCTACTGCAACTGTTGAGAAGAAAGATCTATGGGATTCTCTCACAACCATTATGGATGGTATTACTATTGATAAAATTATATTGGTAGGAGACTTTAATGCCATTACTTCCTATTAGGAGAAATTAGGGGGTATTCTTCTACCTCCCAAAACCATGGAAGACTTTGCTTCTTTTATTCAGGATAATGCACTCATTGATATAAAGCCTATCTCTGGAAATTTTACTTGGACTAATCGAAGAAGAAACTTTTCACAAATATCAGAGAGACCAGATAGATTCTTATCCTCTTCAAATTGGTTGGTTGATGGTTTCTCTTTGTCTTCAAAGGTTCTCCCTTTTACTACCTCAGATCACTATGTAATTGTTTTAGAATTGTCTTCTTTTGTTCCAAGAAAAAGTAGCAGACCATATTTCAAATTGGAAAAAATGTGGTTCAAACATTCAAATTTCTTACATCTCTTGCAGCAATGGTGGGTTTCAGCTCCATTTGTGGAAGGATCGAAGATGTTTCAGTTTTGCAAAAAGATTTCATTTGTAAAGAAACAAATTAAACATTAGAATATTCGTGTTTTTAAGAATATTTTTCATTAGAAAGAGAAGGTATCCAAGCAACTGGAACAGATAAATGAACATATCATTTAGAAAGGTCTTGACCTTCACACTTATGATCAACAACAGATTCTTCAATAAGAATGGGCAGAACTTCTTGCAAGAGAAGAGTATTGGAGAAAAAAGTCTCGTGAATTGTGGTTAAGAGATGGTGATCATAATACAAAAAAAATTCATATGTCTACATAGATAAAAAAAAGGCCAAGAATTCATTTTTTTTAATTCAAGACAGCTCCTCAGGTTTAGTGCTTACAAAGGAGGTTGAGATTCAAAATGAAGGGATCAAGTTTTTCTCAAATCTGTTATCGGCCCCTAACGATCAAAATTAGTTGTTGGACCAACAGTCACAAGATATTTTATCTGCAATTCCAAGATTAATCATTGATGAAGATAATGTGTCTCTTTTAAAGCCATTCACTCTATTAGAACTCAAGCAAGATGTCTTTTCGTTATCTTCAGATAAAGCACCAGGTCCGAATGGGTTCACTTCTCTTTTCTTTCAAAAGGCTTGGGAGTTTATTGGCTTTGGTTTTCTTATGGCAGTTGAAGAGTCAAGAAGAATAGGGTCTATATTAAAACAATTTAACACAAGATTCAAGAAGAACAGGGTCCATATTAAAACAATTTAACACAACCAATATTGCAATGATACCTAAGATCAAAGATCCAAAAACTTTTACAGATTTCAAACCAATATCTTTGGGTAATACGGTGTATAAGATCATCACAAAAGCAATTTACCTTCGCCTCCAACCGTTCATTCCTAAGATTATATCTCTTGAGCAAGGTGGCTTTGTTCTAGGGAAAGAAACAATAGATGGTGCCATTGTTACACATGAAATCTTGCATTCTTTAAAAGAGCATAATATTCCCTCTTTCATTGTCAAAGTTGACATGATGAAGGCTTACGACAAAGTAAATTGGAATTTTTTGACTCAAGTTTTAAAATAGTTTGGCTTTTGTCATAAGTGGTGCAAGTGGATATTATCTTGCATTTCAGGTGCTAAATGTTTAGTTATTATAAATGGTAGTCTCGTTGGGTTCTTCAATTCCTCTCAGGGGGTGAGACAAGGGGATCCCCTATCCCCTTTTCCTTTTATCATAATGGAAAAGGCTTTAAGAAGATCGATAAAGGTAGATAACTCACAAGGGTTGTGGCAAGGGATTGTAGTGCCTCAAACAAATATCTCAACTACTCACAATTTATTTGCAGATGATACAACATTGTTGGGGAATCTTCTGTACAAGAGGCTACACAAATGAAATGTATTTTGGACAAATATATTGTTGTCTCAGGAAAAAGGATAAATGCAAGTAAGTAAAAAAAAATATCTTCAACACAAGCGCTCCTTTGAAAAGAAGAATTATAAAAATCTTGGGCTTTCAGCAATCAGATATTCCTTGTTCATATTTAGGTATACCACTTTTCATGGGAAAAAATAAATCTAGTTTTTGGAATAAGGTTATAGAAAGGATAAAAGCTAGAGTGTTGTCTTTGAAAGCAAGATGGCTCTCATTATCTGGAAGGATTCAACTGATAAAATCTATTCTTTCTTCTATTCCAAATTACTTTATGGTAGTACTAAAATCACCCAAAATGATATTTTTTTAAATTGAAAAATTTATTAGAGATTTCTTGTGGAGGGATAACATGGATGACCACAGACAACTGCCACTTATTTCCTTGGATAAGATGAGCACAGAGAAACTCAAAGGTGGGGCAGGTTTGCATGATTTAATTTCAAGAAACATGGCATTTGGGGAAAATTTGATTTGGTATATGTATTCAAAACCACATCTAAAATGGTGTAGCATTCTTCAAGCAAAATACCCTGATAACCAATCACCATCTAGGATTCTAACTATTACAAACCCTCCTATTGGTTCTGCAATATGGAACTTTATGTTATCATGCAGACATATTATTGTTTCTTACATATCTTGGGAAGTGAATAATGGTAAAGATGTGTTGTTTTGGGATGAATCATGGAACAGTCATCCTATTTTGAACATCAATTAAGATTTGTTGGTTGCGGAAGTTTTTTCTAAAAGGGTGTTGGGGTTCTAAACTAATTGATTATGTACAATCAGTGTGTGCATCTACTAGGAGATAACATGGAAAGATATATCACTTATGCCTATTCCATCAAATGAAGTGGCTCTTTTGAATAACACTTTGAAAAACATAGTGGTATACTTTTCTAATAAGGAAGATCAAATCATATGGGCTCCCTCAAAGAATGGGAAATACTCAGTTAAATAAGGGTATCAAGCTTTAGTCAGTAAAGGGAAATAGATTCACAAGAAAAGAGTCTTTTTTTGTTTTGTTGGAACCCGATGGTTCTCCCAAAGGCAGGTAGTTTAGCTTGGTTAGCTTTGAGAAAAGAATTCTAACTAGTGACAAGTTCTCCAAACTTGGTATTGCTAATCCTTTTCAATGTGTACTTTGTGGTGATCATCGGGAAACAATAGACCATTTTTTTGTGCAATGTGCCTACTCTTAGGAATGTTGGAATTTCATAAAGCATAAATTAAGCTACTTTCATGTTCTTCCTAATTCCCTATGGGATGTATTCTCAAGTTGGCCCATTTTATATAAATCTAGTTTTTTTGCTTGTATCTAGAGAATAGTCCTAGCAATCCTCATCTAGAACATTTGGTGGGAGAGTAATAGAAGAATATTTAGAGACTCTAAGTCTTCAAGTGAGCATATTGTAGTTAAAATTGAGAAAGTTGTCTCAGAATGTGTGAATTCTTATGTTTTTAATCATAAATTCAATGCCCCCTTGTTCACAAGTTGGGATAATCAGGTCCTAAATAATTGGAAATTCATTTTGCTCACTTTCAAAGGTAGTATGCTACATCCTCTTAAACAAAAAGTTGATAGAAGAAATGTAAAATGGATACCTCCCTAGGATAGTTTTTGCAAACTCAACTTTGATGGTGCTTCGCATGGCAATCCTAGAGTGTCAGGGGCAAGTATGTGTATTCATGATTTTAAGGGCATCTTACTTGTAGCTAAATCAATTCAGTTACCCAAAGGCACAAACAATATGGTTGAATCCCAAGCTCTTCTAAATGGTTTAAAGTTGGCCCAAACAATTGGTATAAGAAATCTCCAAATTGAGGGTGATTCATTGTTGATTGTAAAAGCTTGTAAGCAAAAATTTATTCATAATTAGGAGCTAAATTATGTTCTTCAATGATGTTGGTCTTTAATTTCATGCTTTGACTCAATAGTCATCTCTCATACATATCAAGAAGGTAACGAATTGGCTGATTCATTAGCTAATTTGGGATGTGAAGGAAAAGATCTTGAAATATTTAAAGACTCCAACTTTAAAGTCTACCCATCAATTGCCAACATCATAGAAAGTGAATATTCTTACTAACCATGTTTTCATGGTTGATGATTGGAGTTAACAAAGAAGATTAATAGAGTGGATTTATTTATCACCCAGGGTTTATTGATGTCAAAGTCAGTTCAATGTTTGTTAGTGTTGTTGTCTCAATTGTGTTACTATTGTCTTAGTTGGATTCTCAATTGGATTGTTGTCTCAGTTGCAGTGTTACAAGTTGTGGTTGTATTTCTTTGGAGTTTTAATTACATGTCAAAGTTGCAGTTATAAAGAATGGTCTCACAGTTGAAATCTGAGTGTAGAATTGAAGTGGGTTCTTCAAGAGCTTTCCATCCATATATGGCACATGGGTTTATGGTGTCATATGCTCCAGATATTAAATTATTTCACTCTCTAGTCGATAAGAGTTTTTGGCATGAATATATTAAATATTTAATAAAGTCACTTTATGCCTTTACCCCCTTTCTAGTAATCGGCATATCAGTTCGATCAATTTTTTGGGACAGGTTTGGTGAATATGAAAAGTGACTCTAGTTGATTCGATCATGTGATGACTTGACCTTGTTATTTGTTATTGGCTAAGCTTAATGCCTTGTGTTATCAGCGAAGTTGTGTATCGGTGATGTCACATTATTTATGGATAAGTTTGAGTATCATAGATCGGGGTTATCAAAGTGACAACATTGGAGGTTGGTCGTGACATAGTAGAATATCAAAGATCCAGGTTATCGACATCTTGAATAGTATTGTATCGGAGGAAAGGGCCCCGATCACCCAATGATGCTTAGTTTTGGATCAGTTGATTGGGGTTATCGGTTGTTTTGGAGCCAGAGTTTGAAGCTATAAATCCTATTCAATCTCCCAATCCCTTGATCACCCAATAATGTATGGTATCGTCGATTGGTGATCAGAGGTCAAAGATCGAAGGTCGGGGCCTGATCTTTCGATCAACCAATATTCCTCTATGGTATTGGCAATTAGTGATGTCAGGGGTTTTTGGTAAAAGTATGATGTTATAAAAAGTTTCACCTATTCTCCTGATTGTGCGATCTCCTTATCTAGCGTGTAGAAGGCTCATCGGTGTTGGATATCTATGAGTCTACTATGTAGTGATATGTATATAATTTGGCTTCTCATGAGCCATGCTTTAAATTGTAATTGAAATGTCTATTATCTGGCTAGAAAAGAGCCCTCAAAATAGAATCATATATGTTGTGTAACTCTTTATTATATATATTAATATATGGGCCTTGTGCTCTTTTCCTTAAGAAAAAAACAATATACTTGCAGAGCAAGCTTCTCATAGGAGTATCGCCATTAGAGATCAAGAGACACCATGACCTCTATCAAACTCTCAGAATACACCCCCGTCTACATACATCTCACCTGCTTATAACAATTTTTTTGGAACCTTCTAGAGTTAGGGTTTTAAAAGGTCATTTTTCATTTGACGTGTTAATGAAAAAACCTTGACGTGTCAGCAGAAAAAAAAAACCTTGACGTGTCAACAGGAAAAAACCTGGTTACAAGTGTATAGTATTTGCATGATAATTCTCTACTTATCAACAATAAATCGTATATAATTGCAAGGTTGAGAACATTTTCCCAACAATAAGTATGATAAAAAAAAACATTATTTATGTGCATACGATCGAGTTCCTATCCATTCCACTAGTGAATGTAAGGCCTTGAAGGATAAAATACAACTTATTGATTCTAGAGTCATCATTCTTCCATTTTGTTAATGCACCCCTATCTCTTCTTTGCATGATAAGTGATATTGAGGTCTACCTCTACCCTATCCATTCTAAGCATCTTCTCATGAGGTTTTCACACCTCCCTTCTATAGTATCTTGCATGGTTCTCCTCCCTTGTATGTTAGGGGCAGTGATAACTTGTTCTGAAAATGTGTCTCTCCTAAGGGACCTCCTCTCTTCTCTATTTATTTCAAATGAAGTGTCCCTTGAGTGGACCCCTTTTTATTTTGAAGGATTCTCAAGGGACCCCATTTGAAAGCATTTATCTCGAATGAATTCATTGACGTCTAGATTGGGGGAAACCTGACTAGACTTATCTTTTTTTGTGACTGTCCTACAATGCAACTTGCAATAGCCACAAACTTATCTTATCAGTATTGCTTTGTAGGACTAAGGACTTATAGAGCACCTTTGCATCAAGATTTCCTTGTAGGATTGAGCACCTATGAGAATCAGTTAGACTCTACAAAGCCTCTTACACCTAGCTTCCTTCAGGATCAAGTACCTGGGGGTGCCTCCTTTGTAAGTCTAAGGACCTATAAAGCACTTTTCATCCCACGGGATCTCTTTGTTCAACTCTGTAGGAGAGAGTACCTATAGAGCCTTTTGTTCACCTTCCATAGGTCTGTGAATCTGTGACACATTTGTTCAACTCTCCTTAGTACTAAGTACCTATGGAGCCATCTCTCTTGAAATTTTCATTCCTTTCTAACTCCTCCATCTCTCTTAAATTCTCTTAACTCTTATTTCCTCAAATTGTATATACCAGATTGAAGATCTACATCTTCTTCATCCCGAGTATGTGTTCTTTCTCTCTTCAACATTGGTTTCTTCACTGACTTTTGGGTGCATTCTTCTCTTGAAGCAATCAATCCTTAGATTCTTCTATTTGTTTAAGAATTATTCTGTGTTATTTATTAATTTGGGGATGAGGCATAGTATTGAGACAACCTTCTACATTGAGGTCTCTTTCACTTTGTTGACTCAAATCCTTTAGTTTGTTGTGTGCTTGTGTGTATGTGTTTTTATATGTTCTAACCCCATGATGTAATGGCTTTTTATGTTCTAGCATTGTTTTCTTTTGCATATCTTTCTTGTCTAATGTGTTTTTTTTGTAGGTCTTCAACCATCATTCAATCCTAACCTTCATTTGAATTGGGATTTTTATAAAAGTAAGGTATCACCCTCATTTCAACCCCAACAACAATCTTCAATATTTTGCTTTCATATCATTCATCATGAATAACCACAATCTTCAATATTTTTATTCTCACATCATTCATCTTGAGCAACCACAATCTTTAATATTTTGCTATCATCATCTTGATATCTAGAGCTATCTTGCATCAACATCAAGTTTAGTGAGTACATTGCATACTACAAATCTTAAAACAAACAAAGCAAGATGGAGAAG
Organism: Sequoia sempervirens; assembly: GCA_007258455.2. Lineage (NCBI taxonomy): Eukaryota > Viridiplantae > Streptophyta > Pinopsida > Cupressales > Cupressaceae > Sequoia > Sequoia sempervirens. Next base: position 76,913,073 of record VDFB02000015.1, read on the forward strand.
TGCAATGGAGGTAATTCAACTATGGTATAAAAATTAAGATTTATTTCTTCATTATTTCGATTTCCATGTCCATTTGTGCTTTATTTTTATATTAGGGTCTTCATAGCTTGAATTAGATAGTTTTGGGGTTGTTATTGATTTGTGCTATTTCCATGAATTCAAACCCCTATCCACATTTGGTGAACCTAACATGAATCAAATATCCTTATTGTATCTTTCCTTTTTTGAGGTTTTCTAACCTTATCTTGTTGTTTTGTTCAAAAATTTCAAGACTAACCTTGTGTAGATTAAGTTGAAGATAAAACCTAGGATTCAAATATTTCATCATATCTTTCAAATGGCTGCAAATTTTTTTCTAGGTTTTTACTCTAGGTAAAAGATCATATCAGGAGCCTACATTCCAAAAAATAGATTTAGGTCAACATTTTTTAGTGAGTTATGCTATTTTAAGTAATTTCCAAAGATTTCATCATATCTCCCAAACGGCTGCAAAAAAATTTCTGGGTTTTTTACTAGAGGTCAGAAATCATATCATAAGCTTACACTCCAAAAATTAGCTTCAAGTCAACATTTTTTAGCAAGTTATAATGTTTGGACGATTTTTCATAAATATTAAATTCTAGTCACAAATTAGAAAAATAAAAATAAAAAAATTTGCATATCTGGAAAGATCTCAAAATTCTATAGGGTGTTTGTTCTTTACATTTTTTATTTTGACCTCAAATAATTAATCTGCAATCAGATCTTTCAAAATTAGTACTTCATAAATTTTCTCCCTAGGGATCAAATTAAGGAATTTTTCTAAATTTTTTACATTTTTTGGAAATTTCTCTAAATTTTATCAAGGGTGTCCTCTTTGCATTTTTATTTTTGGGGTAAAAAATATAACAAAATAATCAGATCTTGGAATCATATTTGATAGCATGCAAATTTTTTTTGTTACTGATATTTGATTTTTAACTTGTAGCAATCGTTGGGAGAAGACATTTTGATTTAAGCTACTAATCCAATTTCTTGTAGGGTTCCATTGTGTGTTTTTAATTTTTAAATTAGGAATATTTGGAATTGGTGCTTAAAAAGAACATGTGTTTTTCGTGTCTTATGCACTTGCACGTTTTGTTGAATCCTAGATTGTTGTGTGTGTATCCTCTCCCCTTGCACTTTGTGTGATCTTGGGTGCATGAGAAACACATATCAATCTCTTTTTCTTTAGTAGGAGGCCTTCCTTGAGACACATCCTAATGAAGAACTCAAGGGTTTAACCTCAAGCACATGTCCCAGTGAGCTATATCAAAGGTGTGAAGACAAAAGTTAACAACACAATCTTGTGATGTATACCACACGTGTCAATTTAGATGTGAGTGTATAAACCACATTTGGGTTGAATAGAGGCTTTAGTGTCTCACATTTGACATTATACCATAGTTGTTCATAACAATCCCCCACTACAAACCATTGTTTTATAAGCCTAAGAACTATTTTGAGAGTCTACTATTGTTGGTGCAAGGGATGTGGATTGTACCCTGAAGTTACCACATCCAATTTTTGGTTGAGGTGCCAAGGTTCCTTGTTTGGAGTTACTCCTTTCAAGGAAAGAGGTGTTAAGGTGGTCCATGACCTTGGAATACTCTAGGTTCACCCACTCCTTTTTCTTGGATTTAACATCACTCTTTTGGGGATGAGGTAAGCCCACTTTAGTAGATAACCCTACTACTACTAGATAGGTTGTGCATGTCTGTATTATTTATGAACCAAGGCCAAGCAAATTTTGTGGAAGAAAACTTGCAAAATACTTGCTTACCAAGAATTCAAAGAGTCAAAAGTAGCCAAATATTTCTTTCAAGTGTTTATTGTGTTTTATGATCAAATTTGAACTTGCCAAAAATGGAAAGTAGCCTAGAAAAGATCAAATTAGGGTCAAAAAGGAAGAAAAATGTAAGTGTTTATCAGAAAACCACAATTGTTAATCAAAACATTGCATTTGTAGAAACCCTAGGAAGCTTGAAATACCACATCTATTATTTTTTTAAAAAATGGGGAAATATCTATACATCCAACTTCTATTTTCCTTATAGATAGTGACTATACACTCAAATCTGAGACTTGTTTAGGTTCAATAAACCCATTTAGTGAATTTCATCATTTACCTTAGGTTGGCTTGCATAGTCCTAGCTTGCATACACTATACCACACCTCATTCCATCAACATCTTTGAGTCTTAAGATTAGGGAGCTTTTCATACTATTAGGCAAACCATAGTTTCATATTTAGGTTTCTTGACCTTATCATATGCTTATCTATCTCATCCTTAGGTCATGCTTACAACTCATGTGTCTAGTTTAGGCTCACCTTTTATCCAATCATCATCATCATCATAGTCTCAATACCACTTTCCATACCAAGCTTAGTCATAGTTGCATTCCCATCTTCCATCTGTATATTCTAAAAATCCCAAAAACATAGCCTTGTCTTATTATCATTACCATCCTTATCTTTCATTACCATCTTTAGTTTGAATTTCTATCTTTAGTTGCATTCATTTCCAAAAGCCTTGATCAAGGTCACAAGTCTTATATGGTCTTCACTAGGTCACAAAAGAAACGAAAGGAAATGGATTCCTCATATGACCCCAATTTCAATCCAACTAGCACCATGAACTTTGGGTCCTCTTCAAACCAACCTCAAAAATCACAAGATGAAATTCCAAATCCATTTGACAATTTTACATTGAAGGAGGTTAATCAAAATCTAACACCCGAAGAGATTGAAAAATCTTCCCAAGATCTTAAGATAGTGTCTATCATAGAAGAGATGGTCAAAGTAGATCCTAACAAGTACTTCTTAGTGCTCGCTCAAAATGGTGCCATGCTTCCCTTTGGTTTTGGCACTTCCATAATTGTAGAGGGAACAACACAAACACAAACTCAAATTCAATGTCATAACACATTGACACAAGGTCATTCCTCCTCACAACAAATACACACTAGTATGCCACTTGGGGAAACTACACATAACACAACACATGTTAACATACCCCCTCCTCCAACATTTGGGACTAAAAGGACACATGCAACATCTCAAGAACCAAGTCCCACATTTTCCAATCCATTTGGATCATCTTCTAGTTTTATGGGTATGACTTTTGTAAATCCATTTTTCACAACATGCACCCAAAATACCGCACCATCAACCAACACAAACACAAATTAAAACCAAAAACCACCAAGAAAAATAATAAGGATTCATATTTCCACACCAATAGTGCAAACCCAAATGACCAACACTACACCAAACACCAACATGTATTTTGGGACAACTCTAAACACCAACCAACTCCATCACAACTACATGTCAACCCAAACCTCAACTTCATACCACAACACCAACACACCAACCAAATTACACCACAACATAATACCAATACCAACACCATGTTTACATCTCACTTACAAGGCAATCAAAATTCTTCTCAAGAAAACATCAACCCAAACTCAACATTTACATCGAACTTCGAAAACCAAAACCTGTTAACACACAATTACCTCAAAACGCTTAACACCAACACCAATCTTCTCATGCAAAGTCAACCAAACATACCACCATCACGTATGGAAACTTTTATGCAACAAATGTAATCAATGCAACAACAAATGGAAAACATGCAAGTGAGCAAAACAAAGAAAACATTCTCAATGGAGGAACTATGTCCTTTTCCCTTTGATAGAAGCATATACATGCCACCTTTTCCTCCACACTTTAATATGCCAAACTTCAATAAATATAAGGGAAAGGGAGATGCAGTAGAAAATGTGTGAGATTTTAATACTTCTTGTTTTGAAATTGCTTTTGACCCTATGTACTCAATACAATTATTCCCACATAGCCTTTTGGGGAAGGCTCTAGAGTGGTTTGCACACCTTCCTCCTGGGATAAGAACATGGAATGGATTATCTGAAAAATTCATCACACACTTTTCCTATAACATTGAAAGTGACATGACCCTTGAAAAACTATGCATGACCAAAAAAAAGGAAGGGTAGTCACTTACATCATTCTTTCAAAGATGGCGAAGTATGTCTAGTAAATGTCCTTGCCACATACCAAAAAAATAATTGGTCTCCATCTTTGTAGAAAACCTAAACACAAAATTGATGATTCAACTTCAAATCCATTGTTGCAACACATTTGAGGATGTCATTGAAAAGAGAGTCTCCATTGAGAAATCTCTTGTTGTAAAAGGAGTGGTCAATATCTTCAAAGAAAACCAAAACAATCCCAATGACAAAGGAAAATTTTGGTCTAGAAACAAAAATGTCACCAATGATGGGGTGGTCGACATTAAAATGGTTAACAAGGTTCACCCCGCCATTCACCTCAAAGGTCCTTCCACACAAAATACTCCAATACCAAGCCAAGATCAAACTACAAACATGTTCCAAAACAGCCAACAATGTAGAGGTCCTCCACAAGAAAACATGCCTAAACAAACATATACACCTATAGAAGTTGATAATCCAACCTCATAGATCCCGATAAGTTTTGATAATTACAAAGAGATCAATCCTTAAGAAAGGAGATCAAAACCCTAAAGGTGAGAATCCTAGGAAATGATTAAATTAGCATGTGACAAGTGTCAAGATCATAATGAACGAGATGACATGACTAGTTTAATAATGCAAAAATAAAGATTCCTAAGTTTAGGTTAAGTGAAATAAATTAAAGGTGACTTAATTAATTAATCAATATGATTAAATAAATCAAGTAAATGACCTATTACTTTAACACCCCCCCTTAAGATGAACTTAGGGAGAAGCTAAGAAACTAAGGACAAAATGCATGAAAGCAAAGATGGGTCCCGACAACTAGGCCAGATGAGGTACCCATGTACAAATGTAAAAGATCTCTCACAATAGGAGAAAAGGAGGAAACCTCATGGGAAAACTCCTCTCCAAAAGAGAGAAATACAAGTGAAGGACTAAGAAGCCTCCAATCAAGAATAAATTGTCCCAAAAGATAGGAATAAAGGATGAACATGTAAAACACCACTAAAGCATGAAGAAGTTGCAAACACTATCATAGAATGATTGCTGAAATACTGAAAGAAAAAAACATCTCTGAAACAAATGATGATTAGGATCAAGAAGACAAGAATCTGCATGAGTTCCCTCAATGGCACTATTTGAATCCGATGGGAAACCAAGGCAAAAAAATTTGAAACTCAAAGATATAGATGGCACAAGTACCAATAGTATGAAGAGTTGATCAAGTGAAAAATAGAAGGTTGCCTCTAGAAATAGGAATGCAAGAGTTTCCATATGGTAAGTGCTCCATCTCACTGAAATGCATGGGTAACTAGCCACTACATCCGAGTACATAGGAACAAATAATGTATACATAGCTCATTCCAATGCGAAACCAAGGAAGCATTAGCACCAACAGTAGAAACCCCCCATAATGCTAAGGAAGAGATATGATAGGTACACTAAAATTGAATGCCTGAATGTAGTGCATGATAAATAACCAAGAACATTTGAATGTGCAAACATGAAAGTACAAGCAAATATAAAAGATGTGCAAATAAAAGTCACACACGCATGAGAAAGGTATGAAGGAAAAACAAAGGAAAACATCAACACCCATGGCACTTTATATCATAGTGTGAGTACAACAAGACACAAAGTGATGTGCAAGAATCCCAATACTACACATACAAAGCTGAGGCACTTTATTTCAATGCATTTACAAATGATAAATACATGCAATGTGAGCCCATAAGGTCTAGAAAGGACAACAGATGAGAAGAAGGATTTCTAGAAAACCAAATAATTAAATCAAGAAACCACCTACAATATTGTGAAGAGCTCGAAACAAGCTTCCCGATGATATCTCATTTTCCCATTTTCGACATCGTATGCAAAAGTTATGCCGAAAACACTGAAGGCAACTCTAGAAAAGAAGATCTGAATTTGACTGGAAATAACAAGGACCTAAGAAAAATCTCAAAAAAGTACCTGCACCAATGGAAAGTAATCTGAATCCTCTTTTTGACGATATCTCGTTTTCCCGATTTCGACACCGTGGGCAAAAGTTATGGCCTCTAGAAAAAAATAGCTCTCAAAGGGCAAGAAACACAGTCTGTTGCATTAAATTTGACGTCCAAATGGCCGTCGCAGCAGAAATATGGGGTTAAAATTGAAGGCCAAATGGCCGTCACCATATTTGTGCAATTTGACTCTTTTTTTTAAATGTTTTTTTAAAAAAAAAAAATTAAAATAATTTTTTTTGTAGTAATTTTTTTTTTTTAAATATGAGTGGTGGGGGGCATGTGGGCCACCCCCACCATTCCCCATAGGGTGCAGGTACACTGTGCAGGGATGCACAGGTACAAACCTACGTAGTACCCTGTGCAGGTGTACTTGCCGTTGCTTTTTGACTTTCTTTTAAAACCAAAAAAAAATTGCAAAAGCTTTTAATTTTATTTTAAAGCTTTTTAGAAAACACAATTTTTTTTACAATTAAAAAATTGCTTGAAATTTTTTTTGTAGAAAAAATAATGTTGTTTTTTAACAAAATTTTTACCTCGAGATGTGTGCAGGAGGCCATACGGCCCCCTGCGAGGTAAATTTTTTTTCCCTAAGGTGACCTGCTCCAAAATTGACAAATTATATATGGAAATAGGGGTTTTTGGGCCTTGTGCACGCAATGGTGAGGTCCGTTTGGGCTCAAAACACTCCAAAAAATCAGGCACCCCTGGATCTAGCAAAAAATCCCTTTCTTCAAACCCTCACATATCTAACAAATGGAAGCCAATTTCGACAAAACAAAGGTCAATCTTGACTATTCTGATAGCTCTAGATTCAATGGAGAGGTTTGATTTGACCTTGGATGCTCTGAAAAACTACTTCAAGGAAAGATCTCACAAAAAAGGAACAAGAAGCTTGCAGATTTGGAGCTCTGATACCGTATTAGAATTGTGAAACAATCACAAAACCACGAGCCACAGGATCAAACAACAAACAAAGACATTTTCTACACAAGAGATCTGCAAACAAATATGTGCAATATTCTTCAACAAGAAAAAGCTACAGAAGCAAGAGACTCTCAAGAAGATATGAAAGCTCCAAATAATACCCATGAGTAATTACAATGAGGGTTGAATGCTTATAAGAGAAAATCTTTAAATGAGAAAGGGATCATATCATGACAAGTGTCAACATCACATGAGATGAGACATAATGATCTAATATTAACTCAACTAATAAAACAATCCTAAGTTTAGCTTAAGTGCAAAGAATAAATTAGACTAATAATCAGTTAAAGATTAGTTAATTATTATCTAATGTATGATAACTCTAACACCCCCCTTAACATGAACTTAGGGAGTAGCTAAAAACCCTAAAAGAATGCACGATGGGTCATATCAAACAAGGCCAAATAAAGTACCCATGTACAAACAGAAGATCTTTATAATGTGGAGAAATGGAGAAAACCTCATGAGAAAAACTCCACTCCAAAAAGAGATGAAAGTTAAGTGAAGGACTGAAGAAGCCTCCAAACAAGGAAAGGTCCTAAAAAATAGGAACAAAGGAACATCTAGAAGCATGAAGAACCTACAAACACTATCAAAGAATGACTGCTGAAATGTTGAAAGAAGAACCTCCGCTGAAACATCTGATGACAAGATCAAGAAGACAAGAATATGTATAAGTTCCCCCAATGACACTACTCAAATCTGATGGAAAACCAAGGAAAACATCAAGAACTCAAAGATACAGATGGAACAAGTACCAATAGTCTAAAGAACTAATCAAGTGAAAAATGGAAGGTCACCTCTAGAAATGGGAATGCAAGAGTGTCCATATGGTAAATACTCCATCTCACCGAAATGCATGGGTAACCAGTTGCTACATCTGCCAAGTACATAGGAACAAATATTGTATACATAGCTCACTCAGACATGAAACCAAGGAAGCAATGCACCAACAGTAGAAACCCTCCCATATTGTTGAAAAGGGATAGGTGTGACAAGTACACTGAAACTGAATGCCAGAATGTACTGCATGAAGAGGAACTAAGAACATCTGAAGGTGTAGACATGAAAGTACAAGCAAATATAAAGAGTGTGCAAACAAAAGGAACACACGCATGAGAAAGATATGAAGGAAAAACAAAGGTAAACATCAACCCCCATGACACTTTATATCATAGTGTGAGTACAATGAGGCACAAAGTGATGTGCAAGATTAAATAATACAGGTGCAATACAAAGGGACTTTATCTCAGTGCATTTACAAAATCATAAATACATGCAATGCAAGCCCATAAGGTCCAAAAAGGACAACATGCTGAAAATAAAATTCTTTGATAGAGAAAGAGGAAACTAGTAGCACCATGATGAAGTACATGAAAAAAAATGCACTTTAAAAAAAAACGGCACCCAAAAATGTGCCTGGATGCAGAAGATATGGCCCGTCAAAGTCTCCAAAATGAGAATTGAACATATGGTCCGTCAAAGATATCTTCTGCATCCAGACCCAAAAATGTGTCTAGATGCAGAAGATATGGCCCGTCAAAGTTACTTTGTTTTTCATATATATTTAATCTTATATTTTTCTTTCTTTTTTCTTTTCGCTTTCTTCTTTTCATGTTTACTCTTATTTCATTTCTTTTTTCTTTTTCTTGTTAGCTCTCTTTTTTGCTTTTTCTTTCTTTCTTTTATTTACTTGCATAATTATTTTCTTGGTTCTTCTTTTTTATTGGTTTTAATTTTTTTTAAATTTCTTCTTTTGTTTTTTTATGTTTTTTATGTTTGTTGGTTGTGCTTATATATATTTAAATTTCTTGATTGTTTATTTTTTTATTTTTTATCTCTTTAATTTTCTTGTTGGTCCATTTGGTCTCCTTGAATCTTGTGCCCAACCCCCTCTTCTCCTCCTCTCTCCCCTTTTTATTCCTGACTTGGTCTGCAGCTTCTCATTTTATTCCTTATGCTCTCTCATCCTGATGATGAATCACGAAGTGTGATTCAAAACGTTGATGCAAAAATTCTCACACAATCTAATCCAAAAAACTAACTGATAGAGAAATGAACAGCTATAGCACTGAGAAAACAGAATTATAGAAAAAAATACAAGTTAAAACTAGAAAACACCTACACCACTGCAAAGAGCTCAAAATTCCACCCTATTTCAAAAAAAAATTGCAATGAAAAAGCCCACTGTATGGCCGAGATATGGCCTCTGGAAGTTGAGGTGCAAAACTAAAAAGCCCAATGGAGAGGGGTTGAGTGGGGAAAAAGAAGACCTCCACCAAATTTGTCAAAAACACCTCCAGAAATAGAGGCCCGCCAAATATAGTGTGCTGGGAAAAACTCTCCTCTAGGTATAATGCATGAAATTTATTTTGCAAAAAAATATTGCAAAAAACAACTGGCTTTTTATTTTAAAGTTTAAAAAAGCATGAAAAGAAACTATTATATTTTTTTAAGAAAAAATATATGAAAAATCTCTTTTTTTTTAATGAGAAATAATAAAAAACTTATGTTATTTTTGAAAAAAATATTAAAAAACTATTTTAGTTTTTTTTTTTAAATATTAAAAAAAAATTGTTTTGGGTGGTTGGTTTGCCTGTGCCACCTGCACGAGGCCTAAGGCACTACCATCGGTGGTATTTTTGTACCCCTATCAATGGTACCTTGGTACCACATAGGGGTGTGGGGGTCGAGGGGCCTGCCACCCACAAGGGTGGAAGGTACCTTAATACCCAAAAAAATTAATATATAATTTTTTTAGGAGAAAACCAGCAACGCCCTTTGAGGGCTTTTAAACAATTTTTTTATTTGATTTAAAAAAAAATTGTGTAGGAAAAAATATTGAGAAATATTGTTTTTTATTATTACCTTGTTTTGCGTGCTAGGGAGGTCGTACGACTTCCCTCGCAATTTTTTTTCCTCAAATGCCAACTTCACTAAATTTGATGATTTGATAGGCGATCTTAAGGTTTTTGGGCCTTCTGAGCACAATGGTGACGTTCGTTTTGCACCAAAATGAACCAAAAATATAGCCACCTTTCGGATCCAGAAAAAGAGCAATCGCTTCAAAACCTTGTAGAGTTGGCTTCAGGAATCGAAATCAAGCAAAATAAAAGCCAAATTTGACTTTCTCGACATGTCTGGATCCAACATCGAGGTCCTTTTCATGCCAAAATGCACTAAAAATTCTCCCACCTCCAAAATTTGCAAAAGAGAGCAAGGGGACTCAGATCTAAAGCCTGCAACCTTTGTTGAAGAAGAAAACCTCATAAATCGAGAAGGGGTTTGTTGAATCCACGCTCTAATACCATGTAGAAGTTGATAATCCAACCTCAAAAATCCTAATGAATACTTGTAAGCAAATAACCTATCACCAAAGGAGATCAAAAGACACAAGAATGGTGCTTTGCAAACATGAAGCAAAAATGCATTACCTGAGAAGTTTTGATAATTACAAAGAGATCAATCCTTAATAAAGGAGATCAAAACCCTAAAGGTGAGAACCATAGGAAGAGGACTAAATTAGCATGTAACAAGTGTCAAGATCATAATGAATGAGATGACATGACTAATTTAATAATGCAAGAATAAAGATTGCTAAGTTTAGCTTAAGTGAAATTAAGTAAAGGTGACTTAATTAATTAATCAATATGATTAAATTAATCAAGTAAACAACCTATTGCTCTAACAACACCCTTAGGAGAACCCATTGAATCAATCTTGAATAAATTATTGCAATTAAATGTCATTCAAATACCAGAGGCTAAACCTTATGAACCAATAATTTTCAAACTAACTTGGTGGAATTACAATGACATTTTTGAATACCATTGCACCAAGGGACATAAAACATTGCCATGTTGGACACTTAAGAACCTTATCCAAGGACTCATTGAACAAGGTGACATATTAGTGGAAAATTCACAAGGAAAGACAAATGTTGACCATACTATTTTCAAGAATCCCCTACAAGACCATGGAAAAGGAAAAACCTCTAGTTCAGGGGACAATGAAAACACCAATTCCAATTACACTAATGTCTCATATGAGTATACTGTTAATAACATTTGAGCCTTTAATGAAAACATCTCTACCATTACCATCAAGAAAAGTCCAAAATTTGTTGTCACCACCCAAAGATCCAAAGTGACCTTGCAAGGGGTTGCTTCAAATCCACAACCAAAGAGTCATTATAACCTTTTAGATCATCTAGGAAAGACTCCTACACAAATACCCATTCTTGATTTGCTTCGCATATCCCTTGAGCATAAAGCCATTTTGGAAAAATATTTACAAGAAACATTTGTTCCCACCAACCTAAACGTTAACCAGTTCAAAGCCATGGTAGGATACTTAGCTACAACCCATCATGTCACATTTTTCAAGCAATATTTTCCTGCACAATGACCAAATCATGATGACCCATTACACCTTGAGGTATACATTAATAAACAAAAAATCAAATGAGTCTTGGTAGACGGTGGACAAAGTATGAATATATGCACCTTAAAATTGGTCATAACATTGGGATTCTCATAAGCTTTTATAGATACATCTAAGAAAATCATCATCAAGGCTTATGATGATGCTGAGAATTTATCCAAAGGTATAATCACCATTTCCCTGAGAGTTGAGCCTACTATTCAAAATACAATATTTCATGTCTTAGATCTAGATCTACCATAAAACCTTCTCCTTGGTCACCCATGGATTCATTCCATGAGGTTCATCCCTTCCACCTACCATCAATGCCTCAAATTCCCATACAATGGCACTAAAATCACCATAGCAGGTGATATTGATCCCTTTCAATACTGCAATAACATGAAGAGAATCAATAAACATCAAGTACCTATTAATTGGGAAGCCTCTCCATCCACCTCATTGCATTACATTGATCCCTCTTCACTATCTGCATTTTCCACTCCATTCATTCCCCTTCCTGAAGGTAAAATCTAGATTTAAGATCAAGGACATGGAGAGTATCGTATTGATAGTTCATTTTGTATTGGGAAGCTATCTACATCACCTAAGCTTGCAAGTGAAGATGTTAATACTACTAAGAATATCCAAACTCCTAAGAATGATGTTAGGTTGTCTCTAGATCTTTGTGAGAATATGCAAACAAATGACCATGCTAGGATGGAAAACTTTTGGGAACCTAAAGATACTTTAGTCCTTACTGTATCCGCTCCATCCCAATCCTTTCAAGCCTAGGATAATCCCATTTTTTATCATGACATCCATGATAATCCACTCTTTGATCATGATCCTATTGAGGATATTAAAGGTCATCCATTTCCATCTAATGATCCTCTTCCCCCTATTCCATCTTCTGAGCTATCAACCTTCCATTTTGACCATCTTGAGTTAGGGTATGCATCCCCTATTGTTTCCTCTACTGAGCCTTCTTTCCAACTCATTAAGTTTGTGCAACCATCCTATGATGTTAATAGTTCCAAAAAGGATAGTCATGAAAAATCCATTGAGTGCATCGCCAACCTTTTTTATGAACCACACATTCTCGCCACCTCATCTATCTCTTCCATCTCACCCATGTTCATCCACCCCATAGAAATGGATCAACAAGTATCACCTCAAGAAAATAACAAGGATATAACTCAATAATCAAAAGTGAAAGTGCCTTTTTCAAATGGAGATCCAAAATCAGAAGAAAGCATGCAAAGAAAGAGAGATTAGGAAAAGTACTTTAGTCAAAATCAAAAGCTATTGGACAAATCAAAGATAAAAATAAAATTCAATAATGAAAGTAAGAAAAAATTGATCTCCAATTATGCCTCTTCATCCAAAATAACTAGGGGCATTATCAAAGAAAAATATCAAAAGATGAGCTTGTGGATCCAAAGTCTCCATCTTCACCCAATCCATACACTCTACCAAATCCCCCCATATCCACACACACATCATATCACTCTATCTCCCTTGGTGATATTTCTCGATGGACCTTTGATGATGCCCCCTTCATGTACTATAACTCACTAGTTTCCCAAACTCCTTTTCATGTGAAGCCTAACGACCCATGTAGTGTTCACATTAGGAATCATACCCTAGCTCCCTTTTTTCACCGCATCAATCATCCTTCGTATCCATCATTCACACCCTTCATTCAAATCATATCCTTTCATATGTCATGGTCATCTAGATATGCACCTAACTAGTTGGTTCCTTACATCATAACTGCAACATATGGATCTGATGCTTATAAACTTTCCACTCCTAAAGGTGAACTTCTACCAAAGGATATCAATAGCATGCATCTTTGCAAGTACTATACCTAGCTTTCAGATAATCCCATCAAAAATACAAAAAAAAAATCAAAAAATCAAAAAAATTGTTACCATGATGAAAACCTAGCAAACACACATCTTGGTGACAAAAAAAGTTAAAAAAATTAAAAAAATAGTAAAGAGAAATAATCCATCCAATAGTTAAAACCACTTTGGTGATGCTTTGGATAAGTACCATGGTGAAAACTTGGAAAATAGGCACCATATGTAGCTGGTCTTTGCTCCATCGTCTACTATCATTCTATCTGATTTTCCACTTCTATCCATGGTTTATCATGCAAGTCCCACTCCATAATAAACTCTGCCCTCTCCATCTCACCCATAATAAAGCTTATTCATTCCTCTCACGGCCTGAGAATCATTGATATTTTGAGTCTTTCACTTTTCATATCCATAATAATTTTCATTCATCCATGTCTATGTCCATAATAAGTTGGTCCTATACCTGACTAGGGGAAATTTATAGACTTACATATTACATGGGATCCTAGACATGGTTCAACATTTCAAAACACATTAGAAAATCCAAAAAAATCTAAAAACATCAAAATCCAAAAAAAATTTGAAAAGTGTCAAAAAATCCAAAAATAGAGTCTTTTTCAGTCCAAGTGGTCGAACTATGTTGCCTCTATGACTTCATGTAGGCAAGGCCATCATCAATGATCCCCCGAGGTATTAGGTTAGTCCTCTAGGTTTTATCATAATAAATTTTCAAGTCCATCCATACTCACTTCATAATAAACTATCCATGGTCCAAGTGGTCAAACTACGTTGTCTATGCGCTTTACGTAGGCAAGGCCATCATCGATGATCCCCCAAGGCATTAGGTCAGTCCCTTAGGGTTTTTCATAACAAGGTCTTCATCCATCATTATCATCCATATCACAATAAATTGTCCCTTTTTGGGGTGGACATTTTGAGTAGACACTAGTAGTTATCAAACAAGAGAACTAAGCTTATCCAAATTGCACAACAATAGATCAAACTATCCAATCAATATTGAAATCCAAATAGATCAATTTCCTATATAGAGGTACCAATCAAACATCAAACATAAAACAATTAGCAATCCTTATCAGCTATCAAACAATCATATACAGGGTGTTGCATTGTCGAAACTAGACTAAACATCTTATATGGCATGCCACATCTCTAAAACTAGACTTATAGCTATCCAACCTATCGATTGTCTTATATAGGTTATTGCATACTCAAAACCAGACTGAATCCATCATTGGTCTAATACGAGGTGTACCAATCCTGAAACTAGATGTTATCATTATCCAAAACCTGATCATATAAACAATCATTGGAAAATGATCTAAATGGTTGTTGGTCCTCTATTGGTTTAGTTTGTTTTATCTTTTTATTGATTGATCTTCAACCATGTTACTATGCCCCTCAAGGATGTCCCAAGAAGGATTTAGAGGAGCGATGATGGATCATGACCCTTTTCTCTTTGATTTTTGTTTGCAGTTTATCTTGGCAATATGACTGGGGAAACTTGGTTCTCGAATTTCCATTTGGCATAATCAAAACATCCTATGCAAGATAAAGCTAAATCTAATGCTTTCTTGTGTTAGGATCAACATGCTTTGTGGTTATTTCCTCACATGTTCTGGCAAGTTTTTGTGGTTACTAGTCTAGATCATGGTACTCCTTATTTGTCACATGTTTTTTTTTGCAAGAGATAATATATCACACCTTGGTCTATGTCATACCCTGGTGTTCAGCATCCATTGCCATAATAAGTTCTATGATGATACTTATGCAATCAAATAAGAGCTTGATCATTCATTATCCAGATCTCAAGATATCAATCTTCTTTCACCCCGTTTTCTTTTTCTTCATCTCCATTCATCTTCTTTCCACACTAATATTTTCGTCGCTAACATTTCTTTCATCATTCCTTGCATTCACACCTATCAAATTAGCTTATCGGGAAAATTGCCAAAAAAAATTCCAATTTTCTTGAGGGAGCATCATCCTATCCTATATCCATTGGGGCATCTCCTAGGTTGATTTTTTTATTATTCTTTTACACAACACTCAAAATCACATTGTATCAAACAGGGCAAAATGTGGACACTAAAAATTATCTTGAGCCTGCAAGCAACATTTTATCACTAATCTACCTTCTTTCTTGCATAATTAAATAATTTTAATTATTTAATTATTTCCTAATGTCATATTCTTCTATTAATCAAATAATTATTAATTGTTTAATTAATTTGCTTTATCCTTATTCCTCCTTTATCCTTAATTATGTCACTAATTATCCTTTTTCCCTCTATAATTAAGTAAATTCTTATTTATTTAATTATTTATTTTTCATTTTCCTCTATAATTAATTATTCCTCATTTGCATCCACTCTCTATTAAATAATTATTTAATATTTAGCATTCCACCTCTTCTTTTATAATTAAATAATAATTTTTATTATTTAATTATTCATCTCACCATTCCTTAAATTAAATAATTGTTTAAATTATTTAATTTACCTTTTTCTAGCTAAGCCATATCTCTTATTCCAATTTCTTTGATCATGGTCCCTTCTTCCTATCTTTATCTATTTTCCTCTTAATTAATCTCATCCATTGATCATGATACTTCATCATTCAATCCTAACCCTTCATTTGAATTGGGATTTTTATAAAAGCAAGCTATCACCTTCATTTCAACCCCAGCCATAATCTTCAATATTTTGCTATCGTCTTGAGATCTAGAGCTATCTTGCATCACCATGAAGTTTAGTGAGTACATTGCATACTACAAATCTGAGAACAAAGGGTTGTGATGTAGTAGGTGCTACTGATGGTGGAGGTCTATTCGTGGCACCTAATCCTAGTGTCACTATGCTAGGAGTATCCCCTATGATTGAATCTATGTTGAAGTTAGGTGGTAGCCTAGCTCCATGTTGTGCCAATTACATGAAATACCTGTTGGAGTCTACTAATACTATTTTGTTAATGATTCACAAGATCCTTGGATCTTGAGATGCATTTTTAATTTCTTCAAGCGTGAGCCCTTGGTTTACCTCTTTCAAATTGTAATTCTCAGAAGGGGGAAGATTTTGATTTTATGAGTTTGTGTCCACTAGAATTTTCACCAAAGTTCATTTCACTAGTTGGGTTGTACATAGGATTAGATGATGAGTCCATCTCTTTTCTTTTGATTTGTGATCGTGTGAAAACCATAAAAGTGATGGTGTTTTGACTTTGTCCTTTTTCTAGATTTTGATTTTTTTGGTTTTTGTAAATTTTTGGTATGAATGTAACTAAGATGAATCTACCTTGAGTTTTTTGTATTTTTCAATTTTTGGAATATTTGGAAGGTACAAGACTAAGTTGATGTGAGATAAGGGGGATTCCTTGCTCACGAGTCTCTTCGTTCTCAAGAGAATCCCAAGGAATCAACTGCCCTTATCCACCTCAACATAAGCCGAATGAAGAAATTGCAAAGAAAGTGTATACATATTAACTATCAGAAAAGACTACCTCAGATCTTGAAAGAGTAGAACTTCTAGATTTCTACCTTTGACAGAGGAGCTCTCAGCCAAAGGACAACAATATGTATTAGGACGACAGTGTGGTGCTTTAGTGTCCCAAGCAATAGAGTGCTCAAAGACTCAAACGATAAAACCAGAGCTTTACCTTCTAATCCAGAACTAAGGTCTGTATAATTGAACTAGATGAAAAAAAACTATGAGAAAACAAAAGATCTTGGTGAGAACTCACTAACAACTGGACGTTCGAATCTTCACTCCAAGCTTCGCTTTAGCAACCTGCACACGAGATGAATGGGGGAAAATGTTGGGGATGTATAGGGGTTTTCCTCAGTCAAACCCTCGCTTTGGTGATCCCATCTCCATGGAAAGTCAGATAGAAAGAGAGTGTAACAAAAATGGAGAAAAGGAGTGGTGAAAGCAAACTCGCTTCAAGAGGAGAACCCACACCACCATTGAATGCTTGCTAGAGAGCTTTGGCTATTGGAGGGACATTAGTCTGATAGAGCTTCACTTGTAGAAGTGTTGTTGCCAAGAGTGAAAGGGATTGAGTTGTGAAGTTGAAGAGAGAAGCTTGAATAAATGTATGAACCCCCCAAAATGAGAGAAAATGAGGGGTTTTGTTGCATGCAAGGGTGGCAAAGAGTTGTTACACCCGAAAGCTTGACTATTGGGACACGTGTCAAGATCCAAGATTCAAGATTCCTCATTTTAAACTTAGAAAACCGCTAGGATGCTAGTGTGCCATGCAAACATCTATGTGTCGTACAGGCGTCCAAAGAATAAGTTTTCAAGAAACGTGTCGTCAAGCTATTGTTTCTTCACCATTAGACCACATGGAGCTAGAATTGTGAAATTATGACCATGGGATTTTTTCCATTAATGTGTTTACGTGTCATAAATGCTAGGAAAAATGCTAAAATGTGGAATTGTCCCTAGATGCAATTATGTGATATTACATTTTCCCCCACTTTAGTAGGCTCAATTTTGCAAAAAATCAGCCACACTAAAGTAGAAAAGAAAAAAAAATTCACCCCAACGTGGAGTTTTACAGATTTACGTTCCAAAAGAAGGTGTCGTAGAGGTCATCAAGGTCGATCTGACCGATATTGAAGATGCCCTCAATGATCGAACTCAATAAGAAGTGCAAGACCGATTGTGAAAAATTGTGTAAAATTTTACTATGTAAAACTCAATTTTAAGTCAATTACAAAAATTAGAAGAAGCTACAACAATGAGAAGAATGGTCAAGAAAAAATTCTATGATTCGAAAGAAAAAAATGTTGAAGAGGTGACTATATGCCCCCTCCTAAGTTTTCCCCTAGCTAGGTGGGGTAAAATCAAGAGAAATCGGGGAGCCACAAACTCCAAAAAAAATGGGCCCCAGGGGGCCTATATATACCTAGGTGGGCCCCGAGAAGGGTCATTTTCACTATTCATCGTGAGGATTTTTCTAACTTTTGTGAGAGAAAAGTCATCAAAATGTCAAGCAGACGCAATTACGAGGATCTGAGGTTGGACCAACTACATGTAGACATTATCGCTTGGGTGTCGAGGCCGATCAAATAAGCCTCAAGATCACCTCATTAGTCACTTTTTAGTGATTTTTCACACTTTTTTGAACTTTTAGGTGTGTAGGCATCCTGGATGTGCACGCGCATCTTCAACATGCATTGGCATCTAGGATTGGTGCTAGTGTTCGGAGGATGAGCTGGCGTCCAAAGGACGTGTTGTCATCACTACACCATTAATGGTGGACAAGGATGCCTGCAAGGTGCACAAACGTCTGTGTGACGTGCATGCATCCTTTAATGTTTTTAACTTAGATTTTTTGCATAATTAGCTAGGTACTAATACACACTTGCTTCTTTTTTTGTAGGATTATCTAGAGATCAAGGAGCATCTCAGAGGGAAGGTGCTTCACCTATTGTGAGATCAGAGGGATTGACTTATAGATGACAAGGCCACCCATCTACAGCGCGTTAGTCTCTAGCATGTGTATACCATGGTAGAGATGCTATATCATGATCACATGTTGATGGCGTTGATGGAGAGATGGGAGGCCACTACCTCCAACTTCTAGTTACTAACTAGAGAGATAACAATCATGTTGGAGGATGTATACCGCATCCTCAGTCTTCCCATCTATGGTCGACAAGTGGAGCTCGATGATTCTCACTCACCACAGGAGTGATAAGACAGGGTTTGATATTGCTTTGGCTGAACAGATGAGGAAGATGAGACCGGGCATATCTACACCCACTGGTTCGACTAGGCCCAGACCATTGCCCCTCTACTGCATCCTATCATGGTGGTTACTATCGCCATGCGGGTGACCATAGATGTGTGAGGCTTTCACCTCCATGAGGGCCTCGTCCACACCATTTGGACAATGGTGGAGTGGTGGACCATTTTCTCATGGGGGCACAACATGCTTGCACACCTTTACCAGGAGCTAGGTCGGTACATCCATTATGAGTACCGCAGCCTAACCATGTGCATGCTCCTTCAAGTGTGGGATTTTTCCCACATCACATGCACTAGGCTGAAGGTATAACCATAGGTACGGGACTACTTTGACCTGATGGCCAACTGGTATGAGCTCACTTGACAGTGGAGGCACGATGATCTACAGTTCTAGCGACTATAGTTTGACACCCTAATGCTAGATAGGATCAAGTGGAGACCCCAACGGTATTTCTGGTGGGTTGATGATCACAGGTTCCTCCAGAATGTGTAGCATGACTGGTTCATCCTAGGTTGCACAAATTTTGTTATCATGCCATATTATTGGAGTCGAGACATGTGGCAACACGGGCAGGTCCAGACTATCCTCCTTCTTGTCCCCACATACACCCAAGCTATGCGGAGTGCGGTAAGGCCTGAGGATTGTCTGCACCCCACCTTAGTTGATGTTGACCTTTTTTATGACGATGCCGACAACATTGACCTACCGCTAATGGGGACACTAGACAGTGTCGGCATGGCTTGATATTTTTTGGCATGGTGGGCAGCACATTGTCCCGCCCTAGTTTTCCTAGAAAATTCCCCTAGGGGGGATCCCAGCTTATAGGGGGACGTGTTGCCACAACCACCTAGGCAGAGGAGGAGACGCAGAGGTAGTGGCGATGAGGAGGAGCAATAGCAGGAGGAGCAAGAGCAAGCCAAGGAGGCTAGAGTGACTTCGTTTGGACCTAGGAGGTGGCGGAGGATGTCTTCCCCTCCACGAGCTACTCTTATTTCATCGGCGTCACCAACCCTTGCAACATCCATGGTAGCTTCTAATGCTGATGGTGTAGGATCAAATGCTCCACCTCCCCCTGATCTATTTTGGTAGCCAGGGGACCTAGGTATAACTATTGTTTATGCTATTTCATTTCAATATTTCTAGTTTTTATCTCATGTATATGTATATCGTGTTTTGATTTGATATCTATACACTTTGTGGTACTAATGTACATTTTTTTGTGTGGTTGTAGTGGATACTCAGGGATGGACTAGGTTCTTCATCCAGTGCATATCAGAGGCAACCCCTATTGTGTCAATCCAGGGGGCAGTTCTAGATGTGTACCGGCTAGTGTCAGGGGGATGACATGTCGACCTTTTCGAGCCAGTAGCACATCTAAGGATTGTGTACTAGGAGGAACAAGTGGAGATCGTGTAGAGGGAAACTGACGCTACCACATTCTGAGGACAGTGTGACTAGCTGTCGAGGGAGTTGTGGATGGTGCTCACAAAGAAAGACATGGTTGTGACAAGGGTTGATGCCATTGAGCAAGCACGTGATTCCCTTCAGAGCCATCTTGCTGACCTCATGGGATAGCCAAAAATCATGATCCTGACAGGTAACTAATAGTTGTAGTAGGAGCTTATGTAGGCCTGTATGCAAATATGCTCCCTCCAAGGAGAGATTAGGGGGATGCACGTAGCCCTATCAGCCTCATGCTCACAAGGATCCAGATCCATCTCCACTATATAGCCTTGCCCTCAACCACAGTCACAACCAAAGCTGAAGGGCTCTGGGAGCCACATTCCTTAGTCGTAGAGAGCCTCATTTTATACATTAGTTTTGTAGCCACGATATATATATATATATATATATATATATATATATATACATATTTGTGGATCTTTATTGTATAGACATTGATACACATATTCAATAGCCACTCATTTTTTGAAGACACTGGCTCAATACATGTACATGACATTTGATATTTATACATATATACATGAGATACCGGTTCCAATATTATGGCATTTCATACTTTGATCTGTATGTTCCTTACTTTCATGTATGTTGGTGCTATGGATCTTATGTATGTGTATGGATGTATGTATACATTAGATGCTATCATGATTTAATGAACACACATGGATGTATGTCAATTAAATACAATAATGATCTAACTTACTTAAAAGATATAATGTAATACATAGATACACAACATAGTAGGATACATGTATGTATGTCTCGCACAGACACACACGATCACATCATAACACAAAAAATTTCAAAAAGTGTTAATGAATAATGTCAACATATGCAATGCTACAACCCTTAAAGAGTGAACACTACACATGACACATTAAACACTACGTATAGTATCGACAAAAGTGCATTGCATTAACAAGATTTTTTAGAGGCACTCCATCCATAGATGATAATCGATAGGCACCTGAACCATACACAGAGATGAAAATGTAAGGGCCCAACCAATTAGAACTAAATTTTACCCTTTGATCAGGCGGCATATTGACATTTCTTTGATTCTCATAGAGAGTCAGGTCACCTATCTTGAAAGTTTGAGGAAGTACACTTTGATTGTATTGCCTAAATAGTGATCGTTGATAAGCTTTAAGATGATCGAGGGCTTGTGATTGATGCTCATCGAGCATCTATAGCTGATGCAAACGATTAGCTTGATAAGTTTCATCATCAATTAACCCTTTAAGGGAAACCCACAAAGATGGAATTTCCAACTCTAAAGGCATGATAGCTTCAGCACCATACACAAGGTTGTAAGGCGTAGTTCCCGTTGTCGTACGAACACTCATGCAATAGGCCCACAAAGCATATGTTAATTGAATATTCCAATCCTTACCATGTTTATTAGCTATATTATGAAGAATGAGCTCAAGAGTATTATTAGATGCTTCTACTTGGCCATTAGATTGAGGATAATATGGTGTAGAAAATCTATGTTGAATGTGAAGTTTCTCTAGGAATTTCTTTACTTCCTTGTTCTTGAATGGTGTGCCATTGTTAGAGACAAGTGTAGCGGGCAATCCAAAATGAGAAATAATGTTGTTTAAAATAAATCTACAAATAGCCTCAGCGTTCATGGATTGAAGCGGGATGGCTTCAACCCACTTTGTGAAGTAATCTATAGCAGTGATAATAAAGTGTGTCCTTTAGAAGGAGGTGATATTTTTCCAATAATATCCAACCCCCATTTTGCAAATGACCAAGGAGAGGTCTAGTTTTGTAACTCTTGTGCAAGTGCATGAATAAGATGACTATGTTGTTGAAATTGTAGGAACTTTTTAATAAAATTAAAGGAATCTTGTTCCATCGTTTTCCAAAAGTACCCCATGTGTATCAATTTACTCACCAGGGATTTACCACCAAAGTGTCTTCCCCCAAAACCCAAATGGGCTTCTCTAAGGGCAAGGGGTATTTTTGCAGTGAGGCATTGAAGAAGCAAGTTGTTATAGGGTTTCCGACAGAGAACGTCTAACAAAAAAACATTAACACAATGAAAGATTTCATATACGAGTGTGATTGTTTTCCATCGCATCATCGAGAAAGTTTCTAGTCTTTAGGTAGTTGTAAATATTAGAAAACCATTCTATCAAGTCTATGTGAGAACAAAAAAGAGCATCATATTCAAGTTGATTAGAAACAACAGGAGACCGAAGGACCTAGACCATGAAGTAGTATTCTTTCATATCCTCATTTGAAGGTACTAGGGAGGCAGGGCTCGCCATGGCATCTATGTGTCTATTCTACCTCCTAGGGACACTATCTATCATGAAAGAGGAAAATTGATTAAGGATAAAACAAGGTCTCAATATCAAGACAACTTACTTTGCTTAGGCTGATAGGTTCTTGTAATCTGGTTCACAATAAGCTCAAAATCACCTAATATATAGAGATGTCTTATTTTTAATGCGATTGTGACACACAAGCCGACAATGAGGGCTTCATACTCAGCGATGTTATTGGTACATGGAAATTCCAATCGAAAGGAGAGAGGGACCATCTTACCTTCAAGTGATATTAGAACCACATCTGCTATAGAGCCAATCTGACATCTTGACCCATCGAAGTACATTTTCCATTCAAGATCATGATTAATTATGAAAATATTCTCATCAAGAAATAAGTCCAAACCCAAGAAGGAGCGAAAAGAGGAAACGTCTGCCAATTGATCGACAACCGCTTGACCCTTTATTTTCTTATGAGTAATTAAATTTATGTCAAACTAAGAAAGCAACATCACCCATTTCGCTAATCTCCCTGCAAAGTCAATAGTGGAAAAAAATGCTTTAGAAGGTCACTTTTCACAATGACATGTGTCTTAGCGTGAAGAAGGTAGTGCCTCAACTTCTGCGTAGCAAGGACAAGAGTAAGGCATTGCTTCTCCACAAAGGAATAACAAGTTTCATAATCAACCAGGACATGACTATTGTAGTAGACTACTCTCTCCTTCTCAGAATCATCATATTGAGCAAGCAAAGCTGCCAAAGCATATGGTGATTCTCTGAGGTAAAGAAAAAAGGGTCTATCTTGCATAGCCAATATTAGTATGGGAGGATTGGACAAATAGGTTTTGATTGACTCAAAAGCTTTCTAGCACACTTCATCCCATATGAAGCGAACATCTTTCTTTAACAAGCGAGTGAAAGGAAGGGTACGATTAGCCAATTGAGATATAAAACTGTGAATTGCCTGAATCTTCCCTTGCAAACTTTGCAACTCAGTAATGTTCCTAGGTGGAGGCATGTTAATAATTGCATCGATCTTATTCGTGTCAACTTCAATTCCATGATGAGAGACTATAAATCCCATAAGTTTTCCCTCATCTATGTCAAACAAACACTTAAGAGGATTAAGCCTCATCTTATAAAGTCAAAGTTTCTCAAAAATAAGACGAAGGTTTTTCACATGATCCTGACAAGTTATAGATTTTGCCAAGATATCATCAACATAATCTTCTAGAATCTTATGAATGAAATCATGAAATATTAGGGTCATCGTCCATTGGTAAGTCGCTCCCGCATTCTTTAACCCAAAGGGCATGAACACATAACAGAAAGTACCCCAAGGGGTAGTGAAGGTTGTCTTGTACTGATCCTCTAGATTAATATGGATCTGATTGTAACCCAAGAAACCATCCATGAAAGATAATAAGGCATGGCCAGTGGTCGAGTCCACAATCATGTCTATATTAGGTAATGGAAAATCATCCTTAAGAGAAGCCTTATTAAGATCATGAAATTCAATGCATATATGAATATGGCCATCAGGTTTACTAACAGTGACAATATTTGAGATCCAAGGGGAGTAGTCAATTGGATAGATAAAGCCTGCTTTCAATAGCTTCTCTATCTCAGTCTTAACCAACAACGCGACCTTGGGATAAATCTTTCTGATTTTTTGCTTCACTAGCTTGGCATCGGGACATAAGATGATATTGTGAACCACTATAGAATCATCAATTTTGGGCATGTCCTCATACTTCCAAGAAAATATATCAAGGTGAGAATGTAGAAGATTAGAATGTTCCTTAGCTTCTTCTGAAGAAAGGCACTTCCCAATCTTAATCACCTTTTTAGAAGACATAGGATCCATAGAGATTTTAGTAGTGTCTCCCTTGAGGAGGGAGCTATGATCCCTAGGATGCGATATTAGGACACCATTCTCAACATTAGCTAGAGGATCCTCCTCATCAACACTCAAGATAGATTCTCCAAAATATGCTTGTTCATTCAGGTGATATGGGAATTGTCTTTTATGATGGAAGGGAGGAAAGAAGGAGTAGGCACCTAAGAATTCCTCGAGTGCTTCATCCAAAGAGAAAATATCTAAAGGGACCTTTTCGGCCTATACCCCTTCCTCTATTAGTTCAGGATGGACCAAACTAAGTGGTTCAACCAACATCATGTTAACACTCCACCAAGGTTTTTGCTTAGATTGTTCAATGGAGCACCCCAAACCCAGTTAGCACTTACAAGGCTTAAACTGAATAGGGACTTGGATTCCTTGCTCAATACATCCAAGGCCTTTTTTCCCATAGTCATACTGAGAAGTGAGTCTATATCCGAAACCATAGCGAGTTTGTAAAACCTCAAAAGGCGACGGTTGCACCTAGAGAGCTTCATTCCACCAATGAACATCGAATGCATCTATGAGAGAAAAATCATCTCCTTTACTTGATTCACAAACATTAACCTCCTTTGCAAGAGCAGAACCATCCTCCTCAGTAGGGGAAAGACTGGTCTCCTGAATAGGATTATAGTTTTCCTCCTCAACAGGAGTGTCATCCGCTTTTTCATCAAAGGCATTCGAGGTTATCAAAAGTTTTAGATGAGTGGTACTCACTTTGTATTCTCCAATAAAGAATTCAGAGAATTCCAAAGACCTCCAATCATCACCGAGGAATGCATTTGATTAAGAAGAAGTAGATGGGGAGGACTTAAGACTTTATGCTTTTGGTGGTTCTTCTTTAGTGGTGTTCACTTCGCGGACAACCTCCACAGAGAGTATCACCAAAGAGCACATCATCATATCAGAAGTTAGATACGGAATACAATTCTTAAGAGTGGAGACAATTGAAGCTCAACCAATAGCTGCTAACTCACAAAGGTGAACAACTTACAGGTCAACTTTGACTATGACTACTTGATTATTTGCAACAAAATTAAGAGAACAATGTAGAGTGGAAGTTACAGCACCCATAGCATGAATCTAGGGTCTCCCCAAGAGAATATTGTGAGGTAAAGGGCCTGGCATCACATAAAACAAAGTGGGTAAGGTAACGGGGCCTAGTTGTAGAGGTAATATTATTGTGCCCAAAGCCTACCGACCAACATTATCGAACCCATGAATGTACAAAGAAGAAGCAACTAAAGAAGACAAATCAACTTTAATCTTGGGTAATAAATCGATACCACAAACGTTGAGAGCCGAACCAGTGTTAATGAGGGTATGCCTAATACCAATAATATTAACATTAACTATAATCATTAAAGGATCTTCTTGCTTTTGCACATACGAAGGCAGAATTTCTTACAGATAGAATGTAATATTTGGTGAATCCGCACAAATATGAGCCATCAGTGCATTAACATCCATCGTCCTAGCAAAGGAAGGAAATAAAATATTCTACAATGCTTCCTGAAGCATTTCCTGATAAATCAAAGCAGTCTGAAGCAAATCCCAAAGTGAGATCTTAGCCGGAGTAACACAAAGTTGCTCAACAAGATCATAATCACCCAGCGCTTTAGTCACAGGTCATGTTGAAGTCCAATACTTGGTTGAGAAGGTGGTAAATAAGTAGGAACTTGAGTAGGTTGAGATGTAGGAACATAAGGTTGTTGATCCAAAAAAAATTCATTTCTTCTTGTATTATATGTGTGCCCAACAACATTGTAAGAAGTGGAGTTCGTAGCTTTTATGAACCTTGAGTAAAAATCCAGTGAATCATCGTGATATGAAATTCCACAAACAAGATGATCCTTCTTGGGAGAAGGGCTAGTTGGAGCCAAGTAAATGATGGACTTTTAAGGGCTTGGATAAGCCATAGAGACCACCACAACATTTACCAACTCTTTAGCCTACGGGGAAGAGGTTTGTTTGGAAGATTTACAGATAAAGGAAGATACTTCTAAGAAATCATCTAGAGCATCATCCAACATGTCAAAATATTCCTTAGAAAAAGTATTATCATAGACATTAAAACATTGTAGAAATAGATCTAACATGTTTCATGTCAGGTTCACCAAAATGGTGAGATAAGGGGGATTCACTGATCACGAGTCTCTTCATTCTCTAGAGACTCCCAAGGAACGAACTGCCCTTATCCACCTCAACATAAATCAAATGAAGAAATTGCAAAGAAAGTGTATACAAATTAATTATAAAAAAAATACTACTTTAGATCCCGAAAGAGTAAAACTTCTAGATTTCTACCTTCGACAGAGGAGCTCTCGGCTAAAGGACAGCAGCACAGATTCAGGACGCCAATGTAGTACGCTGGATTCCAAATGGTTCACTGGCATCCCAAGCAATAAAGTTCTCAAAGACTCAAATGGGAAAACCAGAGCTTCACCTTCTAACCCAGATCTGAGGTCTATATAACTGAATAACCAGATGAAGAACAAAAACTATGAGAAAACACAAGGAGAGCTTGGAGAGAACTCACTAACAACCAGATATCTGAATCTTCACTCCAAGCTTCACTTTAGCAACCTACACACAAGAAAAATGAGGGAAAATGTTGGGGTTGTATAAGGTTTTTCCTCAATCAAACCCCTACTTTGGTGTTCCCACCTCCACAAACAACTAGATAGAAAGAGTGAAAAATAGACAAAAGGAGTGGTGAAAGCAAACCCCACTTCAAGAGGAGAACCCACACCACCAAGTAACAAATGAACAAGAGATCTAATCTATTCACAAATAAAGAAGAGTGAGAGAGAATTACCAATAGACCTTGGCCCCCTCTTGAACACATAGATGCACCATTGAATGCTTGCTAGAGAGCTTTAGCTATTGGAGGGACCTTAGTCCAATAGAGCTTCACTTGTAGAAGTGTTGTTGCCAAGAGTGAAAGAGATTGAGGAGTGAAGTTGAAGAGAGAAGATTGAATGCATGAATGAACCCCCCAAAATGAGAGCAAATGAGGGGCTCAAGGGTGGCAAAGAGTTGTTACACCTAAAAGCTTGACTGTTGGGACACATGTCAAGAACCAATATTTTATATTCCTCATTTCAAACTTGGAAAACCGCCAGGACGATAGTGCGCCGCGTAGGCATCCATAGAATAAGTTTTCGAGAAACATGTCATCGAGCTACTGTTGCTTTGCCATTGGACCACATGGAGCTAGAATTGTGAAAGTCTGACCCATGGTATTTTTTCCATTAATGCGTTTAGGTGTCATAAATGCTAGGCAAAGTGCTAAAATGTGGAATTGCTCCTAGGTGCAATTTTGTGACATTACTGATGATAACTATGATTTTTTAATTGTTTTATGATGATATTTCAATAAATGCAAAGACCTTTGGTACTTTTGACTTTGGATCCTAAAAGATAATTACCTTGACAAATTATTTAGTTTTGGACTAACGTGACCAAGTGAAAAATCCTAAACCTCTAGTGATGGTGGTGGTTTGATAGAAAAAGTCAATTTTCAACTAGACTAATGAGTTGAGCTACTTTTTGTTGATGGGGGTATTTTCATAAAGAGGTTTTGACAATTTTCTAAAATGATAACTCTAGAATTTTGACTTCTAAACTTGTTTTCACTTTTCAGATTTCAAGATTTTTGAGCCAAGAATTTTTTAAGGACTTGTATGATATGACTCTAAAATGATGATGTTTCAACCTAGGAAAGTTTTAAATTTATTGAAAATGTAGGAAAAGGTGATTGTTCAAATTTTTATTTCTATGTAAAAAGATCAAGTTTATGCAACCTATGTAAATAAACTCTATTTTATCTGTCAGATAGATGTGGCAGAGAAAACCACAGATGTGGTGCACAAGATTGCGACTAGGGTGCAATCTACAATAAATGCATTGTAGAACCTATCAAATGTGTTGCACACAGATGCATTTCCATTTGTTCACTAAGGAAAGATTTTGACTGAAAGAGAAATGTGGTGTTTAAACAAATGAATGTGTCGTAATTGCTAATGGATGTTTCACACTATTTCAAAGGTGCAGATACACAGTTGTGGTGCATAGGATTTAAACAGATGTGGTGCACAATTTTTTTCAAAAAATAACCTCTAAGGAACCCTAATCTTGATTAGTTTTCTAATTTTTAGATGTAATTTAGTTTGAGAAAACACATAAAATAGTTGTTTGATAAGTTATTAGTTGTTATTTTTGATAGTTTTTGTGTCAAATGATAAGGTCATTAACACTTGGTAATAACAAGGCTCAAAAAATTCATAACCTAATTTAGTAGTAGAATAGATGTGTAGATGTAGGTAGGACCACCTCCCATTTAAGGGGTAAATACTTAGAAAGATTGGGTATTTGAACAATTGGGTCAATTGTAAAAATACTTGAACTCTATACGAAGGTGGATAGTAGATGTCTAGTGACACAGGGTCGTCAACACACACCATAGGCACACCTTATTTCGCTTCTTAAGAACTATTGTTAGTAACTCAAGAAGATCTATCTCAACCTAAGAAAGTACATGGTGAGTAGCTTCAGGGTACAATCCCCATCCCTTGCACCACTTTATAAGTTATGTTAGAAAAAACTGTAATGGCCTCTACAACAAAAGTTTTTTAGTGGGTAGATCTCTATGAACACCATCGACCTCTCAGACATCTCTTTAGGGCCCGAAAAAATTGCAAACCCCTAGTGAAAGTTTGGAGCACTACATGCACGGATCGAACTATAGCTTTTTCTCTCATTGAACTTTTATAGTGTGCTAGAAAATGTCACTTGAGGTCGATCCCTTGGGTTCTCTGTGAGGATGTGTCCCAAGGTAGGTCTCCTACTTAAAAAAAGTGAAAAGTTTATATGTTTGTAATTTCTTGCCCCATAGGATCGCAATAGGTGCACAAGGGGAGAAGATACTTTAAACAAACACTACTTTTGATAACAAAACTGACATGTGCAAGTGCACCAAATACAGTAATCACTGGTTCATTTTAATTACACCAAAGGAAGTGTACAATTTGTATGTTAATTTTAGAGCACCAAGTGAAATATTGCATGTTCAAACACACTGTTTATTTTAAATCTAGATTGAAAAGTGATGATTATATTGTTTTTTTAAGAGCACTAAAACCAAATGTTTGAGATTGTATTGTTCTTTTTAAGAGCATAGTTAAAAAGAATGTGTAAGATTATGTTCATTTTAAGCACTAAAAAAAAATGTGTGAGATCATGTTCATTTTAAGCACTAAAAATTTAAGAAATGTTTGAGATAATCCAAGAGGTCACCACAAGCTAGAAATAAATGGATTAGTAACATAAAAAAAACCCTACCCTACTAAAAAATCAAAAAAATCAAAAGTACAACTCAACCTTTTACGTTTATTTCTGTGACAGCCACTTGCGGTGTAGGAAGGCTCAGATGTGTAGCACAGAGAAGTGGTTGTGGTGCACAAAAACCAAGATGTGGCATTTAGACAAGCGACTTCAGTGTTTTGTGTATCAATTGTGGTGTAGGAAGGCACAAATACGATGTACTAGTTCAAACTACAAAAGTAATGAAAATAACAGTGACAAACATGACACAAAAAACTTTGTATGCATCACTTAGATCAGTAGATGCATTGAACATATCGTTGATTGCAGTGCAGGGTCCCACGAATGTGTTGCTATTTTCCACGATTGAGTTGCACTTCTTGTAGCTTCACAAAAACTTAATTTTGTATAGAAATTATTAAAAATGTGAGATTCACATCAGGTTCAACAAAATGTAAATTGGAAAATCCACCATTCGGTCATTAGAGATAAGAGGAAACAATGCAAACAACCATAATTTGCAATCCTAATACTCAATAGGATCCAATTTAATTAATGGAAGACATGCAATAAGGAATAAAACTAGATTCGAAAAAATGATACCTTCACCTTTACTGTATTGTCATGGATTATTTCCATTATTCTTCTTTGTATGCTTGTTCTAAAAAATGGATATGCTATTCTTTCGCTATATAAGATTCAAGTATGTGTAAGATGATCACAATGATACGAACACCAAAGTTTCAAGGTTTGTGGTTAGCCATCAACGTGCTATGAAGGCTTGCTTTTATAGAAATGGTTTTTTTAGATGAATAATCTAGATTCAAAGATGAAAGATTAGGATCAATGGTCAAGGTTTGTTGAGAGGAAATAGATTAGAGAGTTATCTAGCTTGATTGATTCAATCAAGGGAATTGATTGGTTAATAAGTGGAATTGATTGATTAATCAATGAGATTGATTGATCAATTAGTGGGATTGATTGATTAGTCAATGGATTTGATTGATTAATCAATGAAATTGATTGATTAGTCAATGTGTGAGAGGATAATAATTAAATAATTAATTAATTAATCATTGGAGGAATGTGCAAGTAAAGATTGATTAATAAATAAATGTTTATTTATTAATGAATAATGTTGAGATGAAATAGATGAATTAAATAATTAATTTAATTATTTAATATAGCAATGAGAAAGTGGTTTAATTAAATAACTAATAACAAATATTTAATTTAAGAAGGGTATTGGATGTTAATTAAAAAATTAATGATAAATATTTAATTAAAATAGAAGAATAAGTGTAATTAGCAACATAATTAAATAAATAAGGTTTATTTAATTAATTAGGCAGATTAATGATAATTAGGACATAGTTAAATAATATGATTTATTTAACTAATTAGAAAGGGTGAATTAAAATGAATTAATTAAATAATGCAAAGTTACTTAATTAATAGTAGAATATGATATTTGATGATAATTAAATAATAAGGTATTATTTAATAATTAGGAGAAAAGGGTGAAAATTAGTAAAAAGGTGTCGCTCATAGACTAAGACAATTTCGGGTATCTACAGAAACCTTGGTACAAAAATGCAAGGGTGAGTAAAGAAGGTGGTTGAGGTACTTGTGACCACCCTATGTGTAAATGACAAGTGTGGAAACATGTGTCATGTAAAAAATAAGTGAAAAAAATATTTTTTCTCAAGAATAATGATATTCATATAGAAAACTTAGATAATTTTTAAATTAAACATTAAAATATATTTTGTTTCATTTAACTTTTTACATACTTGTGCATGGTTTTGATGATTCATCATATTACTATTGAAAAATAAAATATTATTTGATAAAAATAAAAGTAAATCTAAAATAAAATAGTTCTTAAGTAAAAATTAAAACTAATAATTTTTATATGCCTTTCCTTATTTATCTTTTTACTTATTTATGTGGACTCATGCATGTATGTAATAGTTTAAATGTGTTGAAGCCACCAAGAGACTCATAAGAGCCGAAGGATCCCTACAAAATGAAATAGCCTTTTACAAGAGAGATAAAGCAAACAAAGCTAGAATGACAATCTTCATACAAATGTGTATAAAATATACATATATAAATTTTAGTATAAAAAGGCAAGGGTGAGGAAAGAAGATAGTTGATATAAGAGGCCACCTGACATGCAAATGGCAAATATGGAAAGATGTGCCATGTACATGACTTGAGACAAAAAAGAAAGTCTCTAAATAAGCCTAACCAACAAAGGTGTGGGTTAAGAGTCATAAAGTAGCTAGATGACTAAATATACTATTCACACCAACAAGATATTTATTAAAAATGATATTCATATAAATATTATTAAAATGAAATATTGAAATGATATATAATAATATGTATATTCTAAACTAGAATAGATCTTAAATATATCTTTCAAAAAAATTGACATGCCTATCTATCATAAATAAGAATTCTAATATAGACACTTCAAAATAACCAAATAACCTTCTACTAGATAGATACAACCTACAAAGCTAGAATATCAATACTCATACAAATGTGTGTAAAATGTGCACATAAACTTTGGTATAGAAAGGAAAGGGTGAGAAAAGAAGGTGGTTGAGGTAAGTGACCACTCTATGTGTAAATGACAAGTGTCGAAACATGTGCCATGAAAAAAAAAGTGAAAATATATTTTCTCAAGAAAAATGATATTCATATAGAAAAAATAATAATTCTTAAAGTACATAATTTTCTTTCCTTTAACTTTTTAAAAACTTGTGCATGATGTTGATGATTCATTGCATTACTATTGAAAAATAAAATAATTGTTTGATTAAAGATAAAGTAAATCTAAAATAATATAATTCTTTTGTAAAAATTAAAATTAATAATGTTTATATGTCTTTTCTTATTTATCATTTTACTTATTATGTGTTCATGCATGTAATAGTTTAAATGTATTGAGTCATCAAGAGACTCATAGGATCCAAAGGATTCCTATAAAGACAAATAACCTTCTACAAGAGAGATAAATAAAATGAAGCTAGGATGACAATGTTCATATACATGTGTGTGAAATATATATAGAAAATTTGGTTAAAAAAGGGAAAGAGTGAGGAAAATAGGTAGCTAAGATAAGTGGCCACCTCATGTATAAATGATAAATGTGGAAAGATGTGTC
The DNA here is from genome assembly GCA_007258455.2 of Sequoia sempervirens. Lineage (NCBI taxonomy): Eukaryota > Viridiplantae > Streptophyta > Pinopsida > Cupressales > Cupressaceae > Sequoia > Sequoia sempervirens. Next base: position 76,946,311 of record VDFB02000015.1, read on the forward strand.
ATATACACATGACTTGAGGCAAAAAACGAAGACTCTAAATAAGCCTAATTAACTATGTGGGAATAAGAGTCATAAAGTAGCTAAATTATTAAAGATACTTTTAACATCAACATGATATTTATTAAAAATAATATTCATATAAATATTAAAATGATGAAATTATATATAATAATATGTATATTCTAAAGTAGAATAGATATCTTATATATATCTTTAAAAAAATTGAGATTCCTATCTACCATAAATAAGAATTCCAATATAGACACTTCAAAACTAATACTCAAATAGCCTTCTACAAGAGATAAAACAAACAAAGCTAGAATATTAATAGTCATACAAATGTGTTTAAAATGTGCATAGAAAACTTTTATTAGAAAGGCAAGGGTGAGAAAAGAAGGTGGTTGATGTAAGTGACCACAATATGTGTAAATGACAAGTGTTTTTTATTTTTAGATTGCAGGAATCAGTCGAGTATCCATCCCCCTATAAACTGTAGTGCACCTGGTTAACTTTTTTCATATGACTGGTGACGCTGGTGCAACATGCCATCCAGTACCATGGGGACGATGGGGACACTAGACCTCGTGACCTCTTGTCTACAACATGATGCTTTAGCCAATCAAGCTAGACCAACCGCCTCGTGTAAATGACAAGTGTTGAAACATGTGTCATGTACACAATTTTAGACCCAAAAAAAAAAATCTTTAAATAAACTTAACCATCTAGGTGTGGGTAGGAGTCATAAAATAGCTAGATGACTAAAGATACATTTTATACTAATAAAATATATTAAAAAATGATATTGATATAAATATTATAAAAGAGAATATTTAAATGAAGGAAATGATATATAATAATATGTATATTCTAAACTAGAATAGATTTCTAACTATATCTTTCAAAAAAATTGTGATGCCTATCCATCATAAATAACAATTTCAATATCGACACTTCAAAATTAATAACCAAATAACTTTCTTAATATCGACACTTCAAAATTAATAACCAAATAACTTTCTTAAGAAAGATAAATCAAACAAAGTTAGAATGTCAATGCACATAGAAATGTGTGTGAAATATAGATTGGAACCTTGGTATAAAAAGATGAAGGTTAGGAAAGAAGATAGTTGTAGTAAGTAGCCACCCCACTATAAATGATGAGTAAGGAAACATGTGTCATATATCCATGATTTGAGACAAAAAGAAAGTCTCTAAATAAATTTAATCAACTAGATTTGAATAAAAGTCATAAAGTATCTATATGATTAAAGACACTTTTCACTTATAATATCTTATAACATTATAAATCAAGATATTTAAATAATGAAGTGATATATAATAATATGTATAGTCTAAACTAGAATAAATATCTTAAAAAATTGAGATATCTATATATCATAAATAAAAATTTCAATATAAATGCTTTACAACTAAAATTATTTAACATCCTTAAAATAATACATTTAAAATATCCACAATAATTTAATTAACCAACTTTAGAGTTAAAAATCATGCAACATCCTTAAAATAAATACATTTTAAATATCCACAATAATTTAATTAACCAACATTAGGGTTTAAAATTTTCTTCTAAAAAGTATTAACAGCTAGTACGATAAAAAATGGGTCGTCCTCGAGAAGTCCAATATTTAAGTATCGTACGTAGGAATAAAGGAGATGAAGAATTGAAAATTGAGATGGATGTCCTCGTATAGAGCACGCGAGACAGAGATATACGTTACAGACCCACCCGTATTGGATGGATATACACTTGATAGGGTCCATACGTTAGAGATCCACCCGTATTGGATGGATATACACTTGATACGGTCTATACGCTAGAAACCTGATCTGTATTGGATGGATATACACTCGATACAGTCTATACGCTGGAAACCTGATCTGTATTGGATGGATATACACATAGAGACCTGATATGCATTGGATGGATATATACATCTGATACGATCTAAAGCTTTATAGATCCATCGTTGGAACGGCGAAGCTGGGAAGCAAAGAATTTATTATCTGGAAAGATGAATCCACATCATGTCGCGCAATGCCCTAGACTAGTCAATTTTGGAAAAGAGGAGATTCCTTCCTTTCCCAGGGAGATTATCACTCACCTCTCGTCTATCTCGAAATCGCAACCCTTTTCAATGTGCATTTTATAATCATTCTTATTTAGGGCGCCGCTTGCCTTAAGTCTTACGGAGGGGAAGAACACCAGCGTCAACCACACGCACTGTATTTATCACATTAACAACCCCAACATTTGTAACCTTCTTGTCTTTCTAACTTTACTACACAGTACTTAATCTACAGCGTGGTTCCGCGTTCACACGCTGGATTCTTTTCATTCTTCCGATTTTAATGGGAAGAGTTCCCCCCTGGATTAACGGTATTCAGAACCTTTGTTTATTAGGGATTAATTTCGAGTATTATTTGGAAAGAGTCTTACAAAAACAAAATAGAATCTTATAAAAGAATATGCACACGTCCATGATATAAACGTTTCTCCGGACTTTCTAATGTAGGTCAAATAACAGGTGTAAGGAGTCAGCCTGGAGGAGGGTGGAAGGTTCAGTCCCAACGTAGTATACCTATTTAAGTGCCTGGTGGTCTAGGTATTGAAAGTGAATAAGGGGGAATATACTAATTGTGATAAGGTTTAAATTTGACGGTCGATTTTGTCTATCAAATAACATGATAGCTTATGTTTTAGATAACAGGATCTTTCTAGACATTAAAAAAAAAAACTTAAATAAACACATACCTCCATCGAAATTACTGAATTCTTTTCTGACAGGAACGATTGACCGTTAAATTTAGGCGGAGTGCAGCGCCGGAGCTTTGCTTTTAAATTTCATTCCTTGGTGGGATAACGTGGAGAATGCGGTGATGCGGCAGCTAATATTTAATAATGTTCTCTCCAACCTGGAATTTCGGGGCACCGTCGAGAGCCGCTTGGGGTTCATCCGACCAGCCGTTTAAGCAGAGAAAAGCCCGCCTTGTTTTTCGACGGAAAATAGGGAGCTTGATTTTGGAGGGTCCCGCCATTAACATTGGTGGTGAGCCCAAGTCAGCGGGTTCGAGTATCGTCATGTGCCCGGCTCCTGATTTTCCCGACATCTGAGGGTAGTGCCGACACACACCGCCGGCACGGAATGATGACGTGCTCCACCTAAATAAAAGCATCCACGTCCGGCTCCGCAGACCTCGATGACACGGTGCCGGTAAGAGACGCCACAGGAGACTCGAAATTCTGCGAGGCAAGAAGTCCACGTAGTCCTATTTTACCGGGAGGGACAGTAACTGCGCTCTGGCTAACAAGATATAGTGAGGGGCTGAGCACCATGATGTAGTTGCCGACCGTCTGACGATCCGGCAGGCCATGAGTGGCCAATAACATGCGAAGACCTGACCGAGCGCTTTTTGGGGTGAACTTGAAACTAACTCGCGTTAAAGTTGGGGGTCGCCGGCTTTACTTAACCTGGAGAACCCGGTTTTAATTTCGACGTCAGGTTCGAAGTTTTTTTCTTATCGCTTTTACTTTTTCTTGTGTGGCGTGCAAAGGCCTTGCTGGGCTACAAATTGGAGCGCCCATCCTTTATAATCCGTGGGAGGCGTAGCATTCGGAATTACCCCCTGTGCTGAAGAAGAAGAAGAAGAATTGAAAACCAGCCACCTGCGGTCTGGTATTTTAATTCAACTTCTTCTTCGTATTTGTGATTGAGATCGCGTTGCGCAGTGCGTGTGATTTAAGATTTGATCAAATTACATCTTGTGCTTACCCTGCCGCGTCGCAACTCTTTGACCTTAGCCATCGAAATATTGTTAGCCGTGTTTGTGCCCACCTGCCCAAGCCTTAGTTTTTTTACACTGCTCTTCCTCCCCTTCTATTTCAATTCGGTTTCCTTAGCTTGGTGAGTGCGGTAAGCGTTAGGCTTGCTTTCTGTGCTTTTCCGCGTACATATTTTCAGTCTTGCTGTTATTGTCCTTTCGAGTTGGCCGTGATAAAAATGAGGTTCCAGAATGAATCCCCTGTCGTTGTAGAGATCGATGATTTTGTGAAGGAAGAAGAAGGAAAAAATGAAGAGAGTCAGGATATGTGGAGTTTGATGAGACCGGAGCCCCGGGGCGATGCTTTCGCTTCGCTTCTAGCGGGCGATAGCGGAAAAGAATATAAAGTTAATCCAAAGTTTTCTGCCCCGTGGGATTTGACGGCTCCGAAGCCGTATGTTCCTCTTGCCAGAAGCCGCAGCTCGTTGAGTAATGACAGTCTTCAGCTTTGTACCGAAGGGCTCGGATGCGAGAGCTGTGACGACTTGTCAGATTCGGCGTCCTCGTCCTCTTCATCTTCGTCTGTAATTGCGGACACTGATTTGTCTGAAGATGAAGGGATCGACTCCTCCAACCACGAAGAGGAAGAGGAAGAGGAAGATGAAGAGCAAGCTGAAGATGAAGATGAGAAGTTTGAAAGGGAAGAGAAGAATCATCCTGCAAGATCATTTCCACCGCCTCTTCCTACGCTTTGTGCCAGCAGCGCAGCACACTTGCGATCTTTCAAGAAGGACGGCCGTTTCGTGTTGCAGTCTGTAAAGGTACCGTTGCAGAATTTTCTCCACTTCCATCGCGAAGGCGGCCGTCTTCAAATGCATCTCGTCAGCACAACGGAGGATGACAACCTTGCCCTTCCTTTGGTATCTATGCCGCAGAATGAAATACTTCCAGAAGAAATGGAAGAAGGATTTGGCGAGGATCAACCACCGCAAATCTGTTCGAATCCTGTATTGTCTGATGTTCCAGCAGTCCATCATTTGAAGCCTATTGCGGAGGAATCCCCAGACAATCATTGCGATTCCAGCATCAAATGCAACAAAAGTCCCGCCCTGGAATTCAAAGTTACCTACAACATGTCGCCGGAGAAATGCAAAGCTGTCGACAACGAATCTTCAAATGTCAAGCGCGAGATTCAGGAGAGCAAATCCCCTCCAAAACAAACTGCATCCTGTCAAAATGCCTACAGCGGCTGGAGGACCGAGAGAGCGGAGCAAGACAGTTCTGCCTTTAGCCATAACCTGCAGAAATCACAGGCTCTGCCAAGTTATCCTCTAAACCAACCAAAATATGCGGAAGAGAAAAGCTTGATCAATGTCCATGTCAATGTTAATGATCATGCGCTGCATTCCAAATTCTGGGTGAACGATCTGGGATGGGGAAGGTGTCATGACGCAAATTCCATGTCCGTCTGGGGAAATAATCCGTGCATCGCTACCAGTTCGTAGGGAAAAATGCATTCGCAGACTTCTGTCGGAAATTCCGAGGGTACTGTCATCTGACAGAGAGGGGAAGGAGATTGTTTGAACTGCTTTTCTGCATTTCTGGCAAATAATTTCAGTGATTCCACGGTGCAGGCAGTGTAGATAGGCATTCCTATATTAATCCATGTTTTTGTCCATAGTACTACGCTTAATGCAAACTTGTTTGGTTTTAAAAGATTCCTTGCGCTTAACCCCTTTTGGAACCCTTTGTTCTGTGTATATTTACCATGCACAATTGTCTGTTAATATGACCTGGCGTAGAACACGATCAGACAAAATTTAAAATGCATTTTAATGTTTTAAATGCACCGACTCGTCTTCCTCTACGACTGCCCATGCTTTGTGGCAAGGTATTGACACGAGATAAATTAAAGTTGCAGTCGATAACGTAAAGGAATTTCTTTCTTCTGCTGATGTCAATCTTTCGTGAAATATTCTGAGGAGACAAATATGTTCAAATATCATCTTAAACTATCTTATTTGTAAAATCAAATCACTTCCTCTTTTTAAAAAAAAACGAAATGGAATACTCAGAATGATCTGGTAGTGTAAGAGCAATCTTATCACTGGCAAACGAAGGCAATCATATTCGCCAAATAAACAAAGACTGACTATCCCGGTGGGTTACCGCTCCTCCGTAGGATTCAGTTCACAATCTAACGGGGGACCCTTTTCTCCTTGATTTGAGCCTTGTTAATCTTGCAAATCATATCACGAGGACATGGAATTAGGTAAATCTTTTGTCGACATTTCTAAGGAATTGCCTGTCTGTCTTCCAAACATTGTAGCAGGTTGTGGAAAGACCTTTTGATTGTATAATAGCCTTTAAATGTACCAAGATTGACTGATTTACTAAGGCTAAAATAAAGCAATTTACATTAATGATATGTCAAGTCCATGGGAGAGGACAAAAGTACAGCTTATGTTGGTGGGTTAGTTGTGTTTATGTGAAGTCATCAATACATTAAATTTTTATTGTAAGATGAATAATATATATTATGACTATAATTATAATTATTTATATTTTGTACAAATATTCTTATTATATTATAATTATAATTATTTATATTTTGTACAAATATTTGTAAGAATATTTTAAATAGTAAGGAAAATTTAAAGTGTTTTTGGTTTAGTGAAATTGAATGGTTTTAAGATTGAGATCGTATCTTATATGATTTTGGTAGAATGGATGCATAAACCCCTCCATCATATATATATATGAAAAAAATGTTAGTCAATATTTTATATATTAAATCATAACTTTTGGGTATAGGTATACGTCACAATATGATTTATTATTTCTAAACATTTCTTCTTCTACAAGATTCTTTTGTTTGGTCAAAGTGTAATAATGTATGCAATTCTTGGGACACAAGCAAAACTATGGATTAAATTATATATCCAAACATGCCAAGTTCATGAGAAAGGCGTGTTTGCAAAAAAGCACATGGCACCACATATTAGGGAGTGTTTGTGCAATGAGGGGTTTTCACATGAACACCTATAGTCATCTAAATAAAGGTGGCATCACTTACTTATTTGACACTTGTTTTGGAGGCATTTGTGTGAAGGAGCTTTGGGTGAACAAGGAAAACACTTCAAAAATTGTTTAATATTGTAAGGTGAATTACAAACCCATGCCCTTATCCCTTATAGGGCCACTTTGATTAGGGCGTTGTAAATGCAATAACTAGTTGATAAATGGCATGTTCTTTCTTAAATTTACATCATGAGATCACACGTATCAATCTCCTTTAATATTGATCCCTAGATATTCGTCCATGGTATCTAGATATTTTATTCATCACCTTGGATTAGATCTATAGGTATAGACATGATTTAAGTCACTTCACACAAATTTTAACCTTGAAATCTTAAAATTCAAATTAACATGTCACTAGCTTTTTTATTAGTCATTATGAGCCAACTTGGTGTACATTATGTTGATATAAACTAATAAAATCTAGAACTCTTTATCTTTATAATGTTTAATTTTTTTAAAAATAGTTGGATATATTTTCTTATAAATTTAAAAAGAAGAATTTTAATTCTCAATTATTTTTTAAAAAGATCAATGGGACATCACAAAAAAACTAAATAATGAGACTATTTTAATTGAAACCACCAGTATTAATTTTTTAATGTACTTTTTTTTATCTATTTTTATAACAAAGTGAAAAAAGCATATATGTAATTTTTTGGCAAAGAGCGTGCAAATTTTTAGATAAAAATATAATTTATTTATTTTTAACAAATGTAATATGTATTTATTTATTTATAGATTTGATAAAAATCTAATATTGTGTTTCATTTTCTAATTTATCAAGGTTTGGATTCATTTTTTTTACATATGCATATTATTCTTTGATTAAGGTTTGAGTACACAGAATCATATACATCCTTCATTCCACCCTCCCACTATTAAAAAATATTCCTACAAGATTCCCTATGGGTCACTTTTATTGGTAGACATAAATGCATATATTTTAGATTTTGATGCATTCATATATTTTATAACACATCATCATTCCATTCATATATGATCTAATGATATATTATGTTGAAGATCTAAGGATATGTCTTCCATATAGAGATTTTATTCTACCAGTCTTATATTTTTATTCCTTCATGGAATTGGTTAGTGTAGACACTTGAAAATGTCCTTAGTGTATCACACACCTAGATTTCAATTATTAACACAATTTTCTCTCCTAATTCACCTAATTCATCTATTTAATTAAATAATATCCAATTATTTATTTAAATTCACCTTTTTCTCCTATTAATCAAATAATTAATTTTATTTGATTAATTTACTCCCTTCATTACTAATTTTCTTCCCTTTTGATTAAATAATGTCAAATTATTTAATTAAATGTTATTCTCCCTCTTTGATTAAATAATTTTAAATTGTTTAATTAAAGTTCCTAATTCCTCAACTTGCACAATTAAATGATTTTCTAAATTGCTTAATTGACCAATTTTCCTCCAATCATTCAAAGAATATTCTCATGGAATATTCCCTTTTCAAATTCAAATTCTTCCCTCCACATGAAATACCTCCAGTTGACATCTTTCCTAAAATTTAGGGATTTGTTGATCTCTCAAGGATTATTGACCTTTGATTAAAATCCTTGATCCATGCCATTATGAATTATGGACCATTGATCCATTTCTTGATCCATGTCTTCATCTCCAATTCAATTCCTTCCATTGATTAGCATTTTGAATCCTCGCCATTGATTCATTCCAAAAATCTATAAGTACTTCTCATTTTACATTAAATGAGATTCACAACCATCAAGAGCATCCTTACTATACTAAAATTCTCACTTACCTTCATAGCATTTTGTGAATCATCCACCATTATCAACCAATTATCAACTTTTGTATCAATTAACCATGGATTAGGCAAGATTGAGTAATCCACATCCAATTATCAGTCAAGTTGCACTCAATCCATAATGGGATTCCAGTTTGCACCACTAGTTAGGTTCATTGCTTTGAATTTGTAGTCTGAATTGCTTTGAAATGAATCTTTCTTAAGGTTGTAGGCTAATTTCATTGGAGTAGTGTTTTTGGTTGATCATTTGCTTAGTTTAATGGTTTTACTTTATGTTATCTGATCAATTAATTTCATACACTCACATTTTGGCATGCTCGATGGGACCCACATCCTTATCTAATCAATTTTTTTGTGAAGTTTGTCAACTTTGCAAGTTGCAGGAATATCACAACGCTTTTATTTGATAGGTTCACGCCTTTGTTAAATGTCTACACATTTTCAGGTGTAAAGTTCTATGATTCTATGAAAATGTCCATGCTTCTATTCAAATATATCCCACACTTTTGTCAAAGGGTCATGCCTTTGTCCTCTAATAGTCTCATGCTTATGTTAGAATAATCTCACTTTTTTTTATTTAGTTTCTCAGTTTCATTTGGAATTGGGATTTGATTTAACTCTAATCATTTTCTATTTTGTGATTGTTTTTACAAAGCTAATTGTTAAAGCATGTGGTGTTTGGAAAAAATGTGTTTATTAACACTTGTTTCGTAAAGCTAATCTAGGTCTCACATTTCAATTTTAGTGCTTCTAAAATGAATCCACATTTTAAATTTGGTGCACTTAAATAAACAATACACCTTGAACATTTATTTTTGGTGCTCTAAAAATGAACAAGATAACCTTCACACTTCATTTTTGGGCTTAAAATTGAATCACAACTTGCACACTTCAATTGGTGTTTAAAAATGAGCCACACATTTATCCTTCATACAATTAAAATGAACATGTGTGTGCTTTGTCTTCTGTGCTTGGTAAGCTAGAGTACGTATCCTCTCCCCTTGTTGTTCATGTGAACTTGGGTGACATCCTTATCTAATCAATTTTTTTGTGAAGTTTGTCAACTTTGCAAGTTGCAGGAATATCGCAGTGCTTTTATTTGATAGGCTCACGCCTTTGTTAAAGGTCTACACATTTTCAGGTGTAAAGTTCTACACTTCTATGAAAATGTCCACGCTTCTATGAAAATATGTCCCACACTTTTGTCAAAGGGTCATGCCTTTGTCCTCTAATAGTCTCATGCTTATGTTAGAATAATCTCACACCTTTTTTTAATTTAGTTTCTCAGTTTCATTTGGAATTGGGATTTGATTTAACTCTAATCATTTTCTATTTTGTGATTGTTTTTACAAAGCTAATTGTCACAGCATGTGGCATTTGGAAAAAATGGGTTTATTAACACTTGTTTCGTAAAGCTAATCTAGGTCTCACATTTCAATTTTAGTGCTTCTAAAATGAATCCACATTTTAAATTTGGTGCACTTAAATAAACAATACACCTTGAACATTTATTTTTGGTGCTCTAAAAATGAACAAGATAACCTTCACACTTCATTTTTGGGCTTAAAATTGAATCACAACTTGCACAATTTCAATAGGTGTTTAAAAATGAGCCACACATTTATCCTTGGTATAATTAAAATGAGCATGTGTGTGATTTTTCTTTTGTGCTTGGTAAGCTAGAGTACGTATCCTCTCCCCTTGTTGTTCGTGTGAACTTGGGTGATAAAAAATACACTTAGTTTGTATTTTATTTCTTTTAGACATCGAAGGAGTTGTCTATGTATCCACTCCCCTTGTGCTATGTGTGATCCTGGGTGATGAGAAATAGTAACATCAATCCTTCCTATTGTTAGGAGGCCTTCTTGGGAGTAAACCCCAGGGTTCGACCTAAAGCCACTTTCTTAGCGAGCTATATCAAAGGGGCAATAAACAAAAGTTGAGCTCTAACCATTTATGTAACTGCTAGGTGTTCCTATATGGTCTTAGGTGATTTCAGACACAAGGAGATGATGTTTCAATATCATGATTATGCAGTTGGTGGTGTTCACAGAGTTCTACCCACTACAAACCTTGTTATTAGAAGCCTATGAGCCATTTGTAGATCATCTTCTTAAGGAGGTGCAATGCGACATGATCAATGTATGAAGTTACTCGCTATGTACTAAACTTTGTTGAGGTGACAAAACCCCTCACAAGGAACTTTTCCTTCCGAGGTAAGATTTTTCAAGGTGGTACATGACCTTGGCATACTCTAGTTGATCATTCGTTGTGCGATATTTTATCAACGAGCCTGAATTAAGAAGATAATCCAATCTACCACTAAAAATGGCTTGTGCTTCATGGTGTGTTTTTATTTTGAATACCATTATGATACTCATTGGTGTGATCTTATGGAAGAAGAACACATGGAAAAGTATCTAATAACAACTGAGTTAGTTGAATACATTATCTATTGTGTTTTTATCATTTTAATAAACAATCAAACACAAAACAAACATCAATACAAACTTCACAACTCCACTCACTTCATTTTACATTCAAAATCCTTGTGTTAATTTAAGCTTTTCTACAATACCCTTCACAACCAAGAACAATGGTAACCCCTATTTTGGTGAATGTAACAGAAAAACCCTGACCCAAATACAAGAAATACCCATTCAAAGCTATGGAGGTCGACAAAGATGGTGCTTTATCAAGTATTACAATAGATGTGGTATACATAGAGGATATAAGGAAATACTTCCATTGACCCATAAATGAGATAGATCATATGAAATTAGAGGAGCTAAGGGAAATCCTACTCACTCTAGACCAAATTGCATATCTACCATAATACCAAGAGGTGGGATAGAAGCACCTAAATAGATGCAAAGATTACATAGATTTTTGTGACAAGAATGATTGGGTTAGATTGGTATTCAATAGAGTCCATGATGAGTTAATTTATGTAGAAAAACCATACCACATAACAAGGCAATCCATGTGGTAACAAGATTAAGCATGATTGGAGAATTCTTGACAAATAAGGCGGTTAAAAATGATGTGGTTACCTAGCTCATGGGTGCAACATTGCATGGTTTCAACTTAAGTGTTTGAACTATTACAAACCTAGGAGTGTAGTACACAATAATGGGCATTGTGTATAAGATCTACTACACTAATAAAGAGGACTTTTCCACCACCACAACAATTTATACCATGTATATCAGATGGTGGTAGAAGGGAAAGACTTTGACCTTTGTGAGATGATGCAGGAACAACTTATGGAAAGTTTACAAACAATAAAGACCTCCCACTATAATTTGTGATATGGAACCCCACTCATATGCTTGGTCTTCTACTTCCACAACAAGCTTTCAGGATTCAAAGGGAAAGCATGACAAACACATTTATCGATAGTCACTCAAATAAAAATGTACACCTACCAATTCCTAGACAAGAAAACATACATTGTAGTGTACTAGGGTTTCTTCAAAAGCTTCCAACAACAAATGCAAGTATGGGAGAAGATTCCATATGACTATAACAAAATATATTAATACAATCACATTCCTAGTTGATAAGGATTACACATACTTGGAAGTGGTATAACCAAGAATGACTTGGATCCTAAAGCTACCCTATGAGATCTCACATAAAGAGGTAGATGCATATGTGGAAAACATCCTAAGAAAATTTAAATACCCAAATACAAAGTGATTTGGGACATACAAGGACATTATGGATCAAATGGATAAGAGAAATGTTGAAGAAAAGTATGAGAAAAACAAAGAACAACTATATAAGCAGTGGGGTATTCCTCTACACTAGCTCTGCCAGTGTACACACTACTACAAGGAGGTATGGAAGCTTGCATGAAATTGCTAGTACCCAATATAAGGACCATCCAATATCCTCCTCTCAAACAGTAACAATTATGGAGGTACAAAAGATATATCAGAGATCCCAATTCAAATGTGTAGAGAAGAAGGGCCACAAAGCAAGGCCAAAACAAGTAGTAAATAGGAAGATCAACACTTCTACAGAGGAGGGGGAAGAAGAAGTCAAGGAAGTATATAAACCTTTTCAAAAGATGGAAATGAAAGCACATATGGTTGACATCCAACAACCCAAGGTAGTAGAGAAATCACAATCTCCTATTGATGTGATGGAAACTTCCAACACCATCATCTACCATGGCAGGCTCCCTCAGGTATTAACTATGTATGATGACTTAGATGAAACTAATAAGGATGGAATCATACAAAGCTTTATATTATATATAATAAAGTTTGATAAAATTTTAGAGGAATTGATCAAAGAATTTCCACAACCTATTATTGCTACAATCTAGGAAAGAAGGGAGAAATCCCTCAAATAAGAAGAAGAAATTAGGGAAAAATCAATTGCAAAAGTAGGGATAAATCTTACTGTAGATAATAAACAACTAGCACAAGTCCAAGCCCAATAACTTCACAACAAGAAAAGAATAAACACTTTGATAGGGGTCCAACAACAAGAAGTTACAAAGATCTAGGAAGAAACCACTGCAATAACAAAATAGATAATGGATTCCATGCTTGTGGAGGAAAGAGAAAAGAAACATGTCATACCATCACCTTCAACAACAAGAATTTCACTACACATACATGAGGAGGAGGAACAAGCACATGAGGTAGAGTCTAGACAACTACATCAACATCACTAATATAATCCATCAAGGATTTTTTGGCATAGAAGAAGCAACTACATCCAGCACCCACCCCTCAACTCATACAAATTCTAGTAGTGGGATCACAATTTAATTTGGAAAACATCTCCCTATTACAAAAGTTACAACTGGGAGATATTTTTCATACCAGCGTGAGGGAAGAGATCCTACAACATGTAGATAATGTGAAGAAATTGAAAGTAGTACAAAATTTGTAGGTATCCCTCTCATAAATACAAAGGGACATGCCCCTTCCACTACCACAACAACTCAAACAGTTAGTGGATGGCCTCCAAGTGGACCTAAAGGCATAGAAAGATAAAATCAGACAAGAGGCCCAAGAATAAATTTTGAAAAAGAACATAGAAGAGGCTACTAAAAGATGTGTGATAGCCCACTCATAGCTAGAAAAATAAATAAAGAATACAAAGAGTAGCATAGCAAAGGCTAATGTCCTCTATCAATTTTGTCTTCAATGGTCTACCCTTACAAAAGCACTCAAAGACTAGATAACACAATTGGAAGACTAGATAGTACAAGTTGTGGTATCATATGACCCATTAAAAGATATGGATGGAGCAATAAGGGCCTAGCTAGAGAACACACATACTCAACTACAACAAATAAAAGACCAAAGGGAACACATAAATATGCAAATGAAACAACTGAGAGAAACAATCAAAATCAAAATTGCACATCTCTACAAAGTACTAGGAGAAGCCAGAGATATTGCACAACAAATATAGATCCTTAAAAATCTTGTGGAGGTAGAGACTACTCAAATCAACACACAAAGGTACATAAAAGTGCTTTAGCAAACAAAGAAGAAATGGGATACAACACTAGTGCAATTGAAGGTTATCTATAAACACATTCTTTCAAGTAACTAACCAACATGTCTTGGGGAAAAGACAGTTTTGAAAGTGGGGATGATGTTGGCAAGGTATAGGGCACATAACAGAACCTATTGCAATCTGTTGCAAAGTATGTGTGGAGCATTAGGCTAACAAGGGATATAGGTTAAGTGGTACCCTATAAGGATCACGTCTCTATAAGAGACTAAACTTGATATATGTATGTAATTTAGATAATAGAATAGGAAGACATCATAGATGTAATAGAGAAAGAATTATAATGAAAAGTAGAGACTAAGACCTATTGATATAATGATTATATAATATATATGGATTTATAAGGATTCAATGAATATATGTGTTATTTATATGTATAGTTAGGTGATACTTGAGTTACTTTTAGAAAAAGTTCCTTACCACACTTACTCTTTTTTACCATTGTACCCTCTAGGCTATAAACTGAGTACATAAGGGATACTAGGGTATAGATCTCTAGACTATAATTCCCCATTTCCTCTTGCTAAAAGAATGAAAAATTTATCCATTAAAAATATGGTTGATATATTTAAGAATTTTATACACATTTAGTTTGAATAGATTCCTCATTTAAACAATAGATTAGTTGTTGTGATGGAAAATATTGGTTGTCTCCTCATTATACTTGTAGATATACATAAATTCTAATTCTTGGTACAATAGATTTTAATCATAACACACGATATCCTAGAATTAGAGGTATGTGAGATCATTAGTTCTTGTTCCCCATGGTATCATGATATGTGTACTTACCTTCACAACAAAACCATCCAATTCAATATTTCTCATAACCAAAACAAATCCTTTCTTCAATGCAAATAATGTTTCACCCTCTTAGGTGGCATGCTCTATTAGTATGGGTTACAATGGCACTTTATTATGTGTCTAAATGCCGAAAAAACTAACTTGGTGATTAAAGAGGTTTGTGATGGAATATATGGAGTGCACACAAATGGTATGGTAATCACTAAAAATATTATAAGGATAGGATATTATTAGCCCACCTTGGAGTAGGAATCCTACCAATATGTCAAAAAATTTATAGTTTTCCATAAGCATGGAGACCTAATTCATGCACCATCTCAAGTCTTGTATTTGATCACAACTCTATGGCCCTTTTCTACATGGGGAATCAATCTCATTGGATACGTAAATACTTCTTCCTCTAATGAACATAAATAGATTATCACAACAAAAAATTACTTCACTAAATGGGTTCAAGAAATTCCTCTAACTTATTTCATTGGTAAACTAATATACAAGTTCATTCCCCACTATATCATTTTCCATTATAGTATACATATTAAAATTATTATAGATAATGAAAAATCCTTTAAAAAAAAAATTAAAGTCCTTACTCTCAATGACCAATTCCACATTTAGCATTTATAATCCACACCTAATACCTACAAGGTAGCAATCAAGTGGAGGAATATAATAAAATCCTCATCAAAATTCTAAAAATTATTATCAATGATGATGACCATAATTAGCACTTTCAAATCCATCCTCCTCTATGGGCCTATGTCAAGTACCCTATCAACAAAAATTATGCTAGTAAGAATATTAGTTCATTCCAATTTTCATGTGAACTAAATATATTTAATCAGGAAACTATTTTATTACGTTTCTAGAAAATAATGGACATAATATTTAACTAGAAAAAAATAAATATTAATTATATTAATTATTAAAACAAGAAGGGGATGTGGGATTTAGAGTAGATGCTTTTTGTAACTAGTAGGATCTACTTTTAGACAATTTATGATAGTTGTGACAATAATCTATGACAGGGATTTATTTCATGTTGTGCTTGTAGCTGATGGGTGTATTTGGCATGCAAATGAGTGGGAATCTCAAATTTATTTTATTTTAATGTTCTCCCTTTGAAATGTGTTTTGTGGTTTTTGAGGCCTTTATGTCATGTTCTTGCATCTTATAGAGGATATTTTTGTCAATTAATTCTATTATTTCACATTGTATGAACACTTTGTTTTGCAATTATCTTTCATAGATAAAAACTCATGTAGGATTATTGTCTGTGGATGAAACCTCATGATTTGTGAGGGTCACAAGATAAAATCCCTATGGTTATTGTGGGAATTCTCACTCTGGGAGTGCATTGGAGCTTCAACAGATTGTGCAAATCAACTAGAGTTTTAGTAGTGATTGTTTGTGGGTGAAATATTTGTAATTTATCTTCCTTATTTTTTGTAGGTGTGTTTTCTAATGTGTGAGAAAGATTTTTTTCTAGAAATATATATCAATACATTTTTTGTATCTTTCCTATTGTCTATGCAAAAATTGAGTTGTGTATTATGAGATTTCATTGTGTAAAACTCACCCCATTTGTATAGAGGATTAAGTTCAATTATATATTTCTTTTTGGTTGTTTCTATGGTGTTTTTTTCTTTTATAATAGACATTTTATGTAATAAATAGTTGATATAATATTTTCCAAATGGTATGAAATTTTTGGGGTTTTCTAGTGCATTGCCAAAGCAAATCATTAGTGTAGTTTTCATTGAACATTATAAATTTTGTTGAGCAATATCTTTAGACCTGAATTTTCTCTTAAAATTATTAGCTAGTATATTATAGTGTTATTAAAGCTAAGATTTTTCCAACTTGTAGGGTAAATTTTTTTATCATGGGAGGTTTTTGGAAAAAAAAATTTGTAGATAGATAAAGTAAGTGCAATTACTAAATGGTTTGATAAATACCAAAATTTAAATGAAAGTGCAAAGGTATCTCTAAAATTTTATGATTATTTAGAGGTTATAGGAAGAAATATGCCCCAAGATGTAGATATTACAATAATATTTGAGTAGTTCCAAGGTAAATTTGAATCTTTCAAAGATGAAGTATCTTTTTGCAATTACTTCAAAATGGAAAGAGATGATGAAGAACAATTTAAGAAGGTAAAAGAAACAAGGAATCAAAGAGGAACAGTTAGATTCAAAGTCACTAAAATAATTGAGAAAGAACAAGGACTTAACAAACAAAATAAAGTTAAAATTCCTTGGTAATAAAAGATGTTTTATTGACCTTTAATAAAATTGTATATGCTAAGAAAATATTGATGAAATCAAGGAGATGAAAAAGACGATAGTGGAACCTATAAAATTAATAGGAACACTTAGATAAATTCACATGAGAAGGTCAAGGAATAAATTATGGAGAAAGAACAAGAGAAACCCAATAAGAAAATTAAGGTAACTATTATTTTGTAAGAGATGTTTTATTGATTTCTAATGATTGCATTTGTCAAAAAAAATAGTGATGAAGTTAAGAAAGAAATGGCTCTACTAGCTGGATATATGGGAATTTGAATATGAAGGAACATGAACTATCATCCATACTCTTAAAGGGAAAGCCATTGATTGATTTACCAAGTAGCATTGTGGATGGACATTCTCTTGAAAAAAAAATTGAGTTACAAAAATGATGGTGTCAAAGATATCTCAACAAATCCTCTTTTCCCAAAAGAGGTTGAGAATTCTTTTTGTAGCCCAAGGTATGAATTTTTTTCATATTTTTTTCCTTCTTATATCATTAAAAAAAAATCACCATGGAAATCATGCAAAAAGTGGTGATAGAGTATTGGATACAACTTGTAGTAAAGGTCATATGAACTTTTTATTTCAAGTTCAAGATTTTTTTGTATATGGGATCCTAGTGCTTTATCCAAAGAGTAAAAAAGGAAGATACCAAAATTAACATGAAGGCTTAAATCCTTGATGAGTCTAATTTAAAAGTCATGAAAGTGATTTTAGTTCAAAAACATCAACTTCTAGTTGTATTATAGTAGCAGAATGGAAGCATGGCGGTGAATGGACTTTCCTTTTGTGGAACCACTAAGGAAGAATAAAATTTCAAAGCAGAAGGTATGTGATGATTTATATGTTGCAAGAATTGACATGATTATAGGTGTATGATGGTAGTATTTCTTTGGTAAGTTGTTGCAGATTTATAAATCCAAGGAGTTTAAGTGTACACTTGAAGGGAAATATGTTATGTTTGGAGGTGATTCTAAGGAAAATTTAAGGATTTTCATGGCTAAGAGGAATTATTGAGACAAGATTCTTGGGTAGAAATTTTCTTAGTTGTGGAGAGCATGCAAATAATTTAAGGTTTTGGTAAGCAATATAGTCTTTATTTTTTATATTTAGATACTTTTGAATCAGCATAGCACAATGTTAAATAAAATATTCGTAGGATCACTATCAGATAGAGGATTTCAAAATACCACAGAGTTGGAAAATAATTTGTATCAAGAATATACGTGGGAGAATGATGTCACATAATTGGAAACTAGAAGGATTAGAAGGGATTGAAAAGGTAAACAACTCATGCCATGTACTTATCATTATATATTATTCACAATAAATTTTTATATAATGTGATGATTTAAGAAGGATATATGTTAGAAATACCTATCATATTGAGAAAGTAATTAGCACCACAAGGAAACTTCAAGAAGATGATCAATATGACATAAGATTAGTACTACATAATCCTTGTGTAATGAATTTTAAGGGTAGAAATCAAGTTATAATGAGAAAGAGTAGTGTTTTTTTCATTATTCTTAGTTATAGGAGGGTTGATATCTTCATTAAAAACTACTATAGTCCACTACTTACAAGTGTACAAGTATTTTCAAGATTGCTGATTTTGAAGGGTTTTAAAGTGTATAAATGTTTATGGAGGGATTTTCTATCATTTCATGGTTAATTGTACCTTCCATATTGTTTGTATTTCTAGTTTACTATTATTTTATGTTTTTGATATTGTTAATTTTAACATTTCTTAACTTTGGATGGCCGATTAAAATCATGTTCACTTGCATACAAGATTATTTGTACACATTCATGTGTATCACAACCTATAGTATAGTGGAGATTCGAGTCATGGGAATGATTATTTTCCAATTTGTGACTATTGATGGAGAGTATTCGGTCCTTACTTGGCTTCCCATCAATTTTATATGGGTAAATTTATGATTATTGTATAGGTTTATCAATTTTATAGTTGTTACATCATGGGTATATTGATGATTTTGATGATTATAATTATGAACAATTGTAAATATTGGTGCATTATGAGGAAGTTCACTTGATGACAGTGGAAGGTCAGTAGTATTAGTGATAGTTACTCTACCATTATAACACTAATTTTTAGAGAATATTCTATAGTGTATGCAACCATGAGAAGAGGTTTGTTAAAGGATTTTCATATGTGACAACACCACTTGCCAACATGAAAAATAAATGAGCCTTTACATTGATGGGTAGAACACAATAATCTTTGGATAAGTTTAAGAAGGTAATGATCTCATGTTATGCACTTTATAGTTTAGATTTCTCACAACCATTTACTAAAGAATGTGTTGCTTTAGGAAAGAGAGTTGAATTGGTTACAAGGAAAAGGAGGAACTCCATAGAAATTAAGAGCATTAAGTTCAAAGATGTAGAAAATGTTTTCTCTATGTATGATGAGGAGAAAAAAGGGGATGGAATGTATGTTCTAGCAATCATTTGGTACAAGGATATATTTTTTCCAATTCTTGAATCTAAAAGAAAACAAAATATTTTAAAAGATTTACAAGACACACTCATGGTTAGGAACTTTAGATCCTACAATATTTGTAGATCTAAACGAGAGAGATTCTCATGGAGGATATTTTAGTGGGATATTTTTAGACACACTAGGGAGTACATCATCTTCCATTATAATGAGGAGACACAAAAATTATTAGGTTCAGGATCTAGATTTTATGCATAGTATAGTATTACTCAACACATTGACACAAAGTTTTTAAGCATCATGGCTTAAAATTTATTGAGGTAGATAAATTTTAGGGAGGGGAGACTTTTCATGTACCCTATTAGAAAAAATATGTCAATTATTAAGAATGCTAGTTTATTCCAAGTTTTCCATGAACTAATATATTTGATTAGGGAAAATATTTCATTATGTTTCCATAAAATCATGGACATAATATTTAATTGGAAATAATTAAATATTAAGTATTTTAATTATTATCATAAGAAAGGGATGTGGATTTGAAGAATATTCTGGGATATATCATTCCCACATCCGTTATAACTATCACTATTCTAACACTTTAAAACACTTAGTTTTCCACTATGGCAAGAAGAAAAACTCTTTGTCTTTTTTATTTGTTTTCTTTATTTCTTGATTGTTTTTGTCTTCATCCCACAACATATTCCACCAAGATTATCATTGTTCATTATATCATGATATATTTTTAAAATATGGATGTTAGGGGTATTTTGTTGTATTCTATTTGTGATTCAATCCTTCATGCATACAATACAATATTAATGTGGCTCCTCATACCTTGGTGTATACCATCATATGCTATAAATTTTTTAAGTTTCTCAATAAATTTATTTATTTTTTCCTAGCATGTAGCTATTATCACAATACATAATATTATGGAAAAATATTATAAAATATTTACCAATAAATCACTATTCACCCTTCCCATTTATATTCCTTAATTTCATTCACTTATATTGATCTAACTAATGTTATCATCCATGAATTCATAACTACTTCATTTCTCTTTTAGTGCTTGTGAATTGGAATGTGATCCATTTCTACTAATATTCTCTCTTAAATGTCTTAGCTCTAATTATATTTTATTACTAAGAGTGAAATTATTAATTTTTACCCCTCTCCCCTCTATTCCTATTCATATACCCCAACTATAATTTTCCATCCTTCCCACTCCTATTCATCTACCACAAAACCTTAATTATTCATCCCACACTCTAATTATCCCTTCCCCATCTCTAATTTTTCACATATTTCCTTTCATTCTCATTCTAATTTTTCCTTCTATATCCCTTTCTCTCCTCTCCTTTTGAAATTTCACCCTTATTTTTCAAAACAATTGACTCTCTTCAGGGGGTATTCTTAATCTTTTCTTAAAACACCTAGGGAAACTTAGAAACATTGTCATCCTACCATGATATCTATATTTATTTTACTTGAAATATTGTTACTCCCTCTTAGATAAAATAACATTTTGAAGAGGGGCACAATGTGACAAGTAATTTTTTTTACCATTTCTAATGACACATTTTAGCATCATTCTTAATATTTCATCAACATTACCATGTTAATTGACTAAATTTTACAACACTACCATACTAATATCATCCTAAGTAATTAAACAAAATATCTATTAATTTAAATCCTCGCTATTCCACAAATTAATTAATTATTCTAATTTTCATCTTAGATTTAAATTAAAAATAAAAGCATTTATTTTCTATCTCACCATTTTAATTAAATGCATAACAAACTCATTTCCCTCCATTTTTTAAACAATTTTAAGTATCACCCAACCATTTATAATCTTGCAATCTCCACCCTTTTTTTTAACTAAATAGCTAATATCCTCCACATGGTTGTGATAAAATAATTATTTTTCATAATTATCTTAAACAAACTAAATAGTAAACATCCATCATGCCTCCTATATTCTAGAAAAATCCTCTTGACCAATCTCAACCATAGATTCATCAAATGACTTTTCACCTTTCATCCTTCTAAGCTTCTAAAAAGAAATCCACTAAATTTGAGAAGTACATGTTGTTTAAGTTTTATATGAATTTACTTAAGAAATAACATAGAATTAATTAACATCCATTATCTACTTTACAATATCATCCATACACCAATAATATGAAGTTTTGAATTTGATAACACTTCCTTTCTTTTTCATTAAAGATAAATATGAGATTTCTAATTTTTTTAGGATAGAAGTTGATATTTTTCTATTAATTTTATTTATTATTCTATATTCCTTGCATACACATTCTAATCTTGTTCTAGTTTCTCTTCAAATAAATATTTGTCAAATAATTTGTATCATTCAAACCACCCATTCTATCTTTCGTAATGAAAATATATACTTCATAGTGATCTTATTTATTACTTTAGAATTTATATACATTCTCCACTCACCTCCTTTCTTTGGTGCTATTACTATAGGTACTAAAAATGGATTTAAACTCTCTGATTAAACCCTCTTATATTAATTCCTTATATACTTGTTTATTCAACTCTCTATTCTTTGTTAGTTTCGTTCTATGTGCAACTTTATCCGATGAAATTATTTTGGGGATCAAATTGATATGACGAATAATAAACCTTACCAATATTATATTAGTCAAGATCAACTAGTCAAGTGATGTCACTTGGTTGAATTGCAAAATAATGTAACACAAAATGGAATTGATTATTGTTGTGTAAAATCCTCAATGATGAGGATGTAAATATAGCATAATGAGCTTGAGTAACTGTAGGAGTGCTCAAATCAAGGTGGCAAGAATTCCCCACCAAGTGGCAAAAGAGAAGTTCCACATATATTTGAAGAGTTCAACTATCTCTTCAAATGACACATTACCACCTAAGGTGGCTTAATACATAAAGTAAAATAAACAATTAAATAATTATTATTTTACTATAACATCCCCCTTTAATCTCAACTTAGGTGGGTACACAGATGGATGGGTCTCAAAAACTAGGTCTAATGAAGTACCCGTGTACAATGAAAATCTCCTAAAAGTGAAGAAAGGTAGAAAACCTTGTGGGAAAAAAAATACCCTCCAAAATTGAGATGATAACAAGAAATTAGAATGAAGAGAGACTATGAAGCCTCCCTAAAAGATTATGATCAATTGCTCCTTGTGATCTTCTATTAGAAATAATCTTTGGATGCTTTCGATGAAGCATCTATGAATTTTGATGCAACAAGAGATAGTGGAGGAGATGAACTATCCATATTGGAACTGGAAGAATGAATTTTTGAGTATGAATCTAATGGAGCAAAGTGTGAAAATATGTAAACATGAGAGATTTGATCAATCTCGGCCACTCCAAAAATCTCTCTACTCCGAGAATCTCAAATTGTCACTAACGTAGATGTAAACTCAACTATCTTCCCAAAATTTGTAACCCGATAAATGGAAATAATGGTGTTTTCCAATTCAGGAACAAACAAGACATTAGGGATACTGTAACTACATATCTTAATTATATGTTATCAATAAACACAAATGAAATTACTATTAGCTACTTGTACTATGTTTACATTAGAAGGATAAAAGGAAATATACACTTCTAGATAAGGAGACATATGATGTGATACTCCTAAATCAAGAACCCATTTATCAATCTTCGAACCTGCAATAGCCATTAGTAGTTTTCCTTTAGATACCCTTTGATTTTGAATATATTGAACCATGTGAAGATTCTTTGATGGAGGTAGGAACCCCTTATTTCTCAAGTAGATGTTGAATACCTAGTGTAATGTTTTTCTTCATTATGCCTAGATTTCTTGTAGATATAAAACTTTATTTTTTGTTGCAATTTACCATATTTTATTTCCTTATCCTTCTATTTAGTTGTAAAAAGAACTTGTGGCTTTTATTGCTGCATGGTAGTCATTTGAATTAGTTTATCTTTCTCCTTTGTGGGAGAAAAAAAATCTAAAAGAGATGGCAGAGTGTAGCATGCACCAAAATCATTATTTGTTACATGAAAAGTGGAAACATTGACTAAATATTAAGGACCTAACTTGAATAAGATACTTAGGACCAATTTTTCATCCTATTGTTCTATTCCAAATTGTTTGATTTGAAACCTTAACAAGTTCAATTGACTGAAGAACTCTTGAATTGCATTAAATTCTTGTGGATTAAGACTAATTAGTTCATTCTCCAATTGATGTCCCCTCATTATATCTTGTTACCAAATAGATTTTCTAATGTTATCCATACATCATTAGGTGTTGTGGTAGAATTAATGTGAAAGATAATTTTGGGAGAAATAAATGTACATAATTTTTCATGGGCTTTATCGTTTTGATTATGCAATTTTTTTTTTTAGCTACTCCTATAAGTTCAGGTTCCAAACCCATAGTGACATGATGTAATCCTAGTTTCTTGAGATTTATGTCCATTGATTGCTTTCATTCATGCAATTTAAATGGAGTTAGTATTATGCCCATTTTACAAAATAACACACAAGATAACCCCCCTTGATTATGATTTTGATCCCCCCTAAATGTTGGCACTTTATATGTTTTAGTGCATATAACAATTTCAAAGTAACAAATTATGACACTTTATAATTTGAGTGTGATATCATTTTCAATGAAATGGGTACAAGTGATATTAAATTTCACAAAATAATTACTCAAAGGTAGTAGCTAATCAAAAGATACAATAATACTATTTTCCTAATTTTGCACTTAGAAACTAAAAGTTTTATCGTTAAATGACGAGAAAAATATATGTTTAAACAACACAATTTTTACATTGTCTTGACACTAAAGTCTTTGGAATAGAAAGGGCTTTTGTCGACTATGCACAATTAAATTTTTGACTTCTTGTTTTAAATTTACGCCAAAATGAAAAAGACACTCCCTTTACAAACACTTTTTTGAACTTTTACAAATTGCTAATAGTTATAACAAATCTTGTCTTAATGGGAACACAGAGGATTGTCTGAAAAATGTGCCAATTTGAGAGAGCCGATGGAGACTAGGTGTTTGTTGTTGCATGCATGCAAAGAAAAAATAAAATTCCACTGGATTGTAGAGTCTAAACTAAATATGGAGGTCTCCAATGTGTTTTCATTCTTGGAGTGGTGAAAATAACATGTAAAGAGGCCTCAAACTAGTTAATACAGAAGCTCAAACTAAGCAACAAAAGAGGTGTTGTGGGTAGCCTAAAATGTCAAAATGCCTCTGTCTTTCTTATGTAGAATTTAGCCATGGGTTTTATTAGTATTAGAGGTTGTGCAATTGTGGGAGCTATTGTAATCTTGGAAGCTTATTTTCTCTGTAAATCTTGGCTTGCAAAGTGTCAACCCCATTGAATATTAAACAAGATAAACCACAAAGTCTATGATGCATTGTGGATAGATCTAGTGGAATTTGCAATGCCCACTATGGAGGGGCTTCCAAGAGGCATAGAGTCCTCTACCAATGCTACCAAAAGAGAAGAAGTATCACAAATAAAGAGGAAATAGAGAACCCAAGACCTCTCATGTAATGAATTCCAGACTATGCAATTTATTTGAACACCTTTGCTAAAATGGATAGTTTATAGGTCTCTATGCCATGCCTTCGCCATACCCACAAACATGCATATCAATGCTAAGTATTAGTAGGTTGAGCTAGAGATTTAACCTTCAAACACAAATATTTCCTTCACACCTATAGAGAGATCTCCTTGCAAACATAAAAACATTTTCAATATTAACTATGCAATAATACCAAGCCACAAATGAACTAGTTTTGTTCTGATACCATGTTAGAGTTGAGACCAACTGGTCAAGTGATGGCACTTGGTTGAGATGAAAAATAATAATGAAAAATAGAATTGATTATTGTTGTGTAAAATCTTCAATGAGGATGTATATATAGCATAATGATTTTGAGTCACTGTAGGAGTGCTCAACTCAAGGTGGCAATAATACCCCACCAAGTGGCAAAAGAGAAGTGTCACACATCTTTGAAGAGTTCAAATAGCTCTTTAAATGACACATCTCCATCTAAGATGGTTTAATACATAAAGTAAAACAAATAATTAAATAATAATTATTTTACTCTAACATATTAAACCATCTAGCATATTATTTGATATGATATGACTATATGATGTCAAATCTAAATTTTTGTGTTACAATATTGCTCCTTCATTTTTGGTGCCACATTCTTAAGGGTTCAACAACAAACAAATATTCTCATGTCTTAGACCATCTAATATCTTCCTTCTATCTACCAAATAGATTTTGGTATTAGTTTTAAATTCTCTTACTCTCTCACTCAATGCAACTAAAATATGTTTCTTTCCTTCATCATTGTGTAATTATTTTTTCTTCCACCATGTATAGATTTCCTATCATATTTTTATTGCATATGCTATAGAAATTTATGCACATCTATTAGTGAAACATTGCATGAAAATTGATGATATACATACTTATCCTAAATTTGACCAAATATTATTCACTTGCAAAAAAATTATGTTACCTTTGCAAATAAGAGATCCTATATAGATGTAGGTTTTCTCACTTCTTCAATTCCAATTTATTAGCCATCTCCTTTGACACCAAATTAATTTTACTACCATTAGCAATGATAAATTTACAACCATTATAATTAGTCTTATAATCATAAATAAATTATGAATTTCATGATTAGTGACTCACCTCCCTTTGATACATCCAATATAATTTTTTATCCTTTTGAATCTTCATTAGTATACAAAACACTTGTACTACATTCATATCTTGTACTAGTACTTCCTTGACTTTAAAAACATATCAATGCTCTACGACCTTCTAGAACATTTAATACAAGTTCCTCTAAGATATCTTCTACCAAATCTATTGTATTTTCTTTTACCTCTTTGATATTCATATTTTATTTCATTTTAGTATGACTACTATATATTCTCTATCATTGTAGCATGAGTTAGCACCCTATCTTCAAAATATTTTCTATAGGTCTTCTACCACTATTTTGGTATATACCTCTCGGGAATCTTCCACACCTACCCAAACCTTTTGGTTAGTTTCTCTTCTAATTTTAATTAAATTTGATATGATAATTCAATTATTTGTAATGTTACTATGATTAATTCTTTCTAAATATTCCCTCTCAATCCATTTATGTAACTTGTACATTTTCCTAATCAACTACACTATGTCTAACCCTTATGACCATCTTATAATTTTTTTGTACTCTTTCCTAGTATTATCCTTGTTCCTTAATTTTATAATATTTTCAAAAATTATAATTGATAACTAGTGGATATGAATTTCTTAGGATTAAGGTGTCATCAACCTAGTAAAGCCTATGCTATTTAAGTTTTTCAAATTTATCATTCTCAAGGTGTCCATATGATCCTAGGGTGTTATTGGAAATTAATTTATAATATATAATTCCAACTATATTTTGTAATAAATTCATAAAGAAGGGTCCATTGGTAGTGGTAAATATAACATGAAAACAAAAATAAATAAATTAAAGTTCCACTTAGAATTGGAGTTCTTGGGAAAGAGTGGATGACTCTTATGTTCCAAACTGGTGTATTTTTGAATTAACGAAGTTGGACACTTAGGAGTGTTGGGAGCCTTGCAACATGAGCATGAAGTAGGGATGGTTTGTGTTGGTTGTTCCTATGTTGTCATTGATGTCAACATGGTGATAACTATATGGGAAGTCTGCTTGGTTTACCGAAAGTTTTTTCTACCAGTAATACCCTTTTGTGATGGATCGGTGTGTTGGTATTTGAGTCTGGAATTCACTACAAGATATGATATGACTCTAATCTCTTAACCATGTTTTCTTGACTCATTTAGACAACTACATCCTATAGATCTTGAGATGTCTTTTGTTGTGAGCATAAAGTTATCTCTGATAGAGTTTAACTTTGTATCCTACTATTGTTTTGTGCATGGCATACTATGTGGGAGACTCTGCATTCTACTAAGGTGAACATTCTTATGCTACGGTTTTGTTGATATTCTATATCTTGGTAGTATGATGGGAAATTAATGTGTTCTCATATCCAAAAGGTGTTTTCATTGAGGATTATTTGTTGGTTTGGAGAATTGTGTTCTAGTCTTGTCTGACTTAGCATATGCAATATATTAAGAAGAATAATTATGTTTTATGGATGATATTCGACTTGGCATAATGCACTACATGGATAAAATGTTTAAATATTATATGGTGCCAAAAAAGAAGGTTTTTATTACTTTTATGTTCATCTAATTAGGCTGACCTAATTGATGATCAATATATACTTGTATATATATAATATGTTTTGAGGAATGACATGAGGATGAGTAATGGAAGTGAATATATGGAGTGAATGTGAATGCGTAGAGGATTAAGAGGTGTGTGAATATTTGAGCCTAAATGCTTTATCAATTGTGATCAGTGCAATTTTGTTGAGAGACTACTGTGTGAGGAAGTACTTATTCTGAGCTTCGGTGGAGCTGAACCCTGCACATTGAAGGTGTATCCTATCAGTTCAATCTTTTGGTAGTGAGCCACTATCATTGTATCTTGACGGTTAGCCATCTTTTGTACTCAGGTAGTCAGCCTTTTTAAGGATAGTGAGTCCTGGAAGTGAGCCCCATAATATTTTGTATCTGGATATAATATATTGTGAGTTAACCATCACCATTATTTTTCCCATTTTGGGTTTTCCACGTAAAAATCCTAGTATTCGTGTGTATGGTTGCATTGACTTGTTTCTATGTTCTCTCTTGTTGATTCAATCAAAATTGTGATAATGTTTAAATGGATTTTATTATGGTTTTATGGAATACTGATTCACCCACCTCTCAGTATTCTAGATGGTCAACAACTGGTATCAGAGCTTGGTTCCTTAGAAGAAGCCTTATAGCTTGAGGAAGGTCCCATAATTTGAGTATAAGAACTTTTTTTTCCTTCGGAAGCAGTCTCTGCAAAATATTTAAAAGAATTGGAAGATCTGAAGGATAGGTTGATGAAAGCGAATGAGTACATTGAAAAGTTGCAAAGTAAAAGTGTTCAAGCATGTGATCTATTAGTTGAAGGGGAAGAAATTATCTCTAGCTTGCTACAAAAATTGGATGAGAAGAAAAGAACTGAAGAATGTCAGGAAATTGAAATTCAAAGGAAGATGGATGAATGCTTAAAGCTAGAAGAAGTAGAAATCTTGTGATCTGATCTAGAAAAGGAAATAAGTTTTGAAGAAAAATTTAAGATAAGCTCAATGATGCTTGATGAATTGATTACCTCTCAAAGACCAAAAATGGATAAGAGTGGTTTAGAGTTTGAGGAAGGTTAGAGTTCTAAAGTGAAGAAATCCACTGGTAAGAAGACTTAGTACAAATATGGGAAAATTAAGGAGCTAAGAAGCAATTCCAGAAAAACTCCTGTAAAATGACATGGTGCTAAAATGTATTTATCTTTCAATGGTGTTTGTTATTCCTACAAGAAATTTGGTCATAAGGAAAAGGACTGAAAAAGTAAAATGAATGATTCTTTATCATTCTTCGGCAAGTGTTCTAAGAGTAAGAAGAATGGATATAAAGTTTTTCTATTGAATAAAAGGGAAAATGGAAAGAAGAATGTTGTTTTCTATAAGTGTAGCAATCTAGAACACCTTGGAGTAACAACAAAAGAAATAAAAATATCTATCCGGTGAAGAAGAATGATCAAATCATTGATCTAGATGAAGCGAGAAAGAAAATGAAAAGGATTTGGAGAAAGGAATCATTAGTCTTATCTGTGTTGACCTTTTGTGTAGATACTCCTGTCAATTTCTAAATAAAAGAAGTGGCTAAGGGGGAGCAATCATCAAAAAATCTAGTAAACCCCCTCATCGGTACTTGTGTCATATCATGACAAAAGCATATTTAATGTGGTAACAAGATTAAGACATTTTCTTAGTTACATGTGTGAAGGATGAAGTCTGCAGAATTTGAAAGAATGGAAGTGTACACAATTTTTAAGGCAATCTACAAGTTGAAGCATTTATTGCAAAATCATGCAAAATGGAAGGAATAAATTCAGATAATTTTAAAGGCTAATGTATTTTCAGAGAAGCGTGCAAAGGAAGTTTAGAAGGAAATTCAGAGTTTTAGGGTTTGATGAAGAAATCAAGTTGATTTGAAGTGAGCTCCAGAAGAAAGATATCTATACATTTCTTGTTGGCATTTTCAGATGTATTCTTGTTTGCACAATATTTCATTTTTATTGCTATAGATAATTCAAAGGTTGTGAATTGTCCAGATAAAGTGCAAGTTAGGTTGAAGAGATATTTGAGGAATGTGTCAGAAGAGTCTATTGGTGCATTCTCTTGCATCCCTCTGAGAGTGTTTCCTACAAAAGATATCTATGCATTTGTTTACAGTAAGATAAAAGAGATGTCGTCAGTTCGGTTGAGCATGCTTTGGGAAAGTGAATTGAAAGAGAACCATGATGCCTATAGAGTATTAGTTGAGAAAAGTTGGATGTTTGGAGGAAAGTTCCCTTGTTTGGATTTGAGAAGTATATTCAAATAGTGTTGAGTAGAATTCATGATGAATCTTTGTGGATTGATGAGGCACATTTGACTTCCAGAGAAGCTATTAGAGATGTAACTGGTTTGTGTTCCTCTAGACTAGTTCCCAAACTAAAGGCTATGGATGAGAAATAAATAATTGAGGCTACCAATGTTCTGAAGGGAAAGAGATTGATTTGAGATCAATTATTGATCTAGTAATAAGGTATGTTGTTATGGTCATCGGTCACAAAGTTTGTATCCCTAATAATGACCTTATAGTTTCTACTACTGTTGTGCATACTACTGTTGATATGGTTAAAAGAGGTATGGAATATGACTTGTGTGAATTACTTTGTATACATCTTTTGAAGAATTTAAAGGAAATCAAGAAGAGGAAGAAGAATGCATTCTGGTATGACAATTTGGTTGTTTGTTTTCTCTTTTACTTTTTGAGAGAGTTACATATAATAGGAAGGATAGAATGGTCAAATTTAGAGCCTATTGCCTATCAAATCAAGAACTTCATGATAAATCTTGGTAGTTCAGATACATAAGAGTCTTCCCTTGCCGCATTCTTTGGAACATTTTAGATGAGGATGAACAAAAGGTTTAGGATTCTAGTAAGTGTTGTTGAAAGGTACTCCAGAAGCATAAATTTTCTTGTGTCTATAATTTTTTGTCACATGGAAGTAGTTAAATCAATGTTAGTTTGGATATCTGAATTGGATTATGAAGTGTTAGAGGCTGAAGTTGATAATTATGCTAAAATTATTTTAGAAATCCCTAAGAATCTCAATGTAGAAGGTACCTCCGGTAGCGTGACAAAAATAGGGAAGAAAAGGAAGAGTGTTGTTAAGCAAGAAGTTGCAGAAGGAAGTGAGCTTGAACATGAGAATGAAAGAATAAATATCCAAAGAGCTTTGGAAGAATTGCAGAAGGTTATTCCTAGTGTTGATTTTGATTCATCTATTTCTATTGTGGAGAATCTCTATGGCATGATTGATTCTTTGAAGGTCTACATCTTCGGACTTGAAGTGTCTGCTGGAATCAGGTCTAATGAAGAAAATTTGGAAGATATCAAAGAAAAATGTGTTAATGTACATAGTCGAGTGATGAAGGAATTGGAGAGTGTACAAGGTTGTGAAGAAGAGTCACAAGAACTACTTGCTTTTTTGCCTAGATTGGTCTGGCAGTACATTGGATATGAGAAATGAGATAAGGATGAGTGAGTCCCAATTGGGAACTCAGGAAGATGCATATAGGTTAGCAATAGATAAAGATAATCAGAGGTGGTCCTACATTATGTAGCTTCAAGAAAAAATATTTTCTTTGCAGGATCAAAGGACAAATGTTATCAAGAAATTTATGGCACTTAGAGATGTGATTAAACTCAGACATACTTTTGTTTCTAGTGCTCTTGGTTGTATTGGTGAATTATCAGAGATTAATCTTAGTCCCGATACTTTAATAGATGGTGTAGAGTCCTTAACTAATATTGAGATATTTTACAAGACTCTTGTAAGTGAAAAAGGTTCATGGGAAGAAGGTAAAGCATCATGGAAGGCTATCTTGGAGAGTCTCAAAGGTTCTTCTTCATATTAATTCAAGTTCATGTTCATATCTTTTTGGTTACACTTTGATGCATATATACATATATACCAGACCCCTTCCTCTTGTCATTGATGTAAAACAGGGAGAGATAGAGAGATGATGAGAGATAAATAGATGAAGAGATAGAGAGACAGAGGAAAAGCATTTTTGTGAAGAAATTTTTTGATAGGGGGAGTATTCAATTGGAAAAAAAATTTGTCATGCATGTTGCCATCAATGCCAAAGGGGGAGATTTTTGGGAGCCTTGCAACATGAGCATGAAGTATGGATAGTTTGTTTTGGTTGTTCCTATGTTTTCATTGATGTCAACATGGTGATAACTACATGGGAAGTTTGCTTGGTTTACTAGAAGTTGTTCTCTACCGGTAATACCCTTTTACGATGGATCGGTGTGTTGGTATTTGAGTCCAAAATTCACCACAAGATTTGATATGACTCTAATCTCTTAACCATGTTTTCTTGACTCATTCAAGTATCTATATCCTGGATCTCAAGATGTCTTTTTTTGTGAGCAAAAAGTTATCTTTGACAGAGTTTAACTTCATATCCTACTATTGTTTTGTGCATGGCATACTGTGTGTGAGACTCCACATTCTACTAAGGTGAACATTCTTATGTTGTGGTTTTGTTGATAGTCTCTATCTTGGTAGTATGATTCGAAATTAATGTGTTCTCAGATCTGGAAGGTGTTTTCTTTGAGGATCATTTGTTGGTTTGGAGAATTGTGTTCTAGTCTTGGCTGACTCAGTGTATGCAATATATTATGAAGAATAATTATGTTTTATGGATGATAGCCAACTTGGCATAATGCACTATGTGGATAAAATGTTTAAATATTATATGGTGCCAACAAAAAAGGTTTTGATTAATTTTGTGTTCATCTAATTAGGATGACCTAATTGATGATCAAGATATACTTGTATATATATAAGATGCTTTGAGGAATGACATGAGGATGAGTAGTGGAAGCAGGTATATGGAGTGAATGTGAATGCAAAGAGGATTAAGAGGTGTGTGAAGATTTGAGCATAAATGCTTTATCAGTTGTGATCAGTGCAATTTTGTTGAGTGACTACTATGTGTGGTAGTACTTCTTATTTTGAGCTTTAGTGGAACTGAACCCTGCACATTGAAGGTGTATCCTATCAGTTCAATCTTTTGGTAGTGAGCCACTATCATTGTATCTTGGCGGTTAGCCATCTTTTGTACTCAAGTAGTGAGCCTTTTTAGGGGCAGTGAGTCCTAGTGGTGAGCCCCATAATATTTTGTATCCAAGTATAATATATTGTGAGTTAACCCTCACCGTGGTTTTTCCCATTTTGGGTTTTCTATGTAAAAATCCTGGTGTTCATGTGTATGGTTACATTGACTTGTTTCTATGTTCTCTCTTTCTAATTCAGTCAGAATTGTGATAATGTTTAAATGGATTTTATTATGGTTTTATGGAATACTGATTCATGCCCCCTCTCAATATTCTGGATGTTCAACAAGGAGAGTGAGGAGAATAAATTTTTAAATGTCCTATGATATGTATTTTGTCATTACCCAAATTGGGTTCTTGGGAGAGTAAGGACAAAGACTCTTGGAATGAATTTTTGATGACCTTTCACTTTATAGGAGGAAATTGAAAGGGTTAAAATGGGGAGATGAATTTTTTATGCCATATTTGGTTTTGGCTCTATAAATTGGTTCATTAGATAGTGGTAAAAATTTAGATAAAATTACAGGGATGGAATAAATAGGATGCATGAATGAGATAGAGAATTGGAGTGTTGATATTGTTTATAGGTGCATAGGTGCTACCATATCGAAGGAAAATAAGAATTGAATGAAGTGTGTTTCATTGTAATCTTGTTTTTGAATATAATACTTAATTTCATCCCTTGGTCGATTTTTCCCACAAGGGTTTCTTTTTGTAAGTATTGTGTAATGTGATGTTCTCATGGGGTTTTCTATTTTTTTTATATTGCTGATTTTAACTCTTAAATCTCTTAATGGTATTCTATAGTTAAGAACACTTAATTGAATGGTTTATTCATGAAAAAGAATAACTAATTTTATATTTTCATGTTCCTTTTTTATTTTCATATTAGAGTAGTTTACCTTTGTTATCAAAATATGTGGTATTAGAGCATAATCATCTTTGGTTCATATGGTTGGAAAGGTTTATGGGATACAATGAGAGTTCTTGTTAATTTTGTTTTTTTTTAGATTTATGAGTGAAATCCATGGAATCTAAATCTTGGATGGATATTGTGAATGAGATCAATGTTGGGAATTGAAAATACATATTTATGGATCTTTATGGATTTGGTCTAGTGTTTAATTATTGCATGGTGGTGACCTAGAGGTCCTATTTGGAAATATGTGACTATCCTATTGCATGGTGGTTATGTTCCTTTACCTTGTGAATATTTTACAATGAAAGGGCATTCAATTGGGTGGTGCTTTTTTTCCATTGGTAACATTGAAAAAAATATTTTTTGGACTATTGTATGGAGTGCTTATGTTGGTTTTGTGGTTTCAGTCCATGGATACATGAAATTATTGGATGATTAGTCATTAGTTGTATGTGGGTTATAGAGTTGGTCTATTTTATGATTTGAAAGCTCCTAGATAACCTTGTTCCTCCATTTTCATGTGGTTTTTTTTGGTTATGTTAACATCTTGGTTAACATGGAGGACTCTTGGAGTCTTTGGCTAAGGTTTTTTATGATTTCCCTTTGAGGGTGTGTAGTTATCTTTGGCTTTGAGTATTGATAATTTTATTAGAGATTAATGATTTTGTAGGTTGCATTTAGAGTTGGAATGGATTGATTGGTTGGATGCTCATGAATACTAAAGAGACTTGAGTGACCTGATGAATATCTCTTGTACTTAGAGATATGTGAAATACTGAGGATATTGCATTGGGATATGGATGTGTGTCTGTTATGGACTCGAGGAGAAGGTTTTCATTTATTGTAAGCTTTGATTGCTTGGTATTGTATACATAGGACAAACTTGGATCCTACTCTTGGTCTACTTATTAGGTGAATGATTTGAGATATTTTTCCCACCTAGTGATAGATGATTTCTTTATTTGTATCTTGTCTTCTCATGTGCATTATTCTTGAACATTGTTAGTTTTGAGGGCTTGTTGAGAAATAGGTGCAATATGGATTTTTTTTGTTCTCCTTATGCTCTTATCATTAGCTATGGTAATAGATCTAAGGAATTATTTAGAGAGGTATAAGAACTAGTTTGTAGCTTTGGGTGTATTTCCTTCATCATGGGAATGATTGGTATCCTTGATCTACCTTTAATTTGAGAGTTTTACATTTGTTTCTACCATGTTTTCACTTTGAGTTTAATGGCTATATGTTGATATCCTTTAATTTTGGGGGTGTTGGAGGAGATATTAGTTTACATAAATTAGAGCATATCATTATTGGTGCAAGGATATGTTTGACTTGTAATTTCTAGCTTCCTTATTATATCATCTTCTTCCCAAAGGTTTTTATGTCTATGGAGCTGAGATTTATATGGAGTCAAGAGTTATTTTTTGTACTTAATTATTTTTTGGAAACAATTTAATAGCTCCTTGATATATTTATTAATTGGTATGGAGGAATTGAGAGAGATATTAGTAATGAGAGACAATTTACATCTATTTCTTTTATCATTATATGTTTCCTTAACACTATGTGATATAGATGAGCTAGTGACAATCCTTTATGTGAGTGATATAGGTGGAATTATTAATGAATTGATTTATTTATTAGATTTGATATTACCCATGTAATGAGAGTTTAAAATGTATTTATTTTGTAGGAGGGGAGAGGCTCTTTCTTTGACTAGTTATACTTTACTACAATGTTAAGATTCTACATAAGTTTTTTGTCACATATTTATGGGTATTTCTTCCTTGTAGGATTGTGGATATATAGACACTTAATTTCTACTTTTGGGTTAATATGTTGATGGCATGGAGTTCTATATATGTTGTGTTATATACCCTAGTTTAAGTTATGTATAGACTAGATGAGCTAGTAATTTCTTGTGGTTGTTATTCTAGTTAGTATAAGTAAGCTAGACATATAGAGCCATTTGTTACCATTTGAAATTTATACCCTTTTTCATGTATATATTTGTGTGGGTTTGTAAAATTGCATGTTATTCTCCTAAAATGATGGTTACTCTAGTGCGTATTTTTTAGTAAATCAAGTCTAGCATTGATTAGCATTTGAGTCTTGGAAATCTACATATTATCTATTTTTGCTTCTATTCTACATATTATTTATATAGTGTTGAATCTGTTTATTTAGTTATTTATGATTGGAGTATTTATCATGTTTTCTCCTTTGAGATGTTGCATGCGTATACAATATTATGACTTATCTAATACAAATTCTATTTGGTTGGTATTTCTTGGCAACCTATTTACATTTGTATGTTTATTATAGTGAGAAAAAGAGATGGTTATTTGGAGTACAAGTGATATAGTTGTACATTGGGACATATAGTAATTGGTACCTTGTACCACAAGAACATACTTAAGAATTAGGTGGTACATGGTTGACTAAGGGATGCATTTTCTTTGTTTATTTCTATGGGCGTATTTATAGTTTATGATATGAAGTGGTAGAATGTTAGGATTAAGGTGTCATCAACCTTGTAAATCCTATGTTATTTAATTTGTCCAACATCCTTGTTAAGGTGTCTCTAGGATCCTAAGGTGTTATTGGAAATTCATTTGTAATATAGAATCCCACCTATTATTTTTAATACATTCATAAGGAAGGAAAGTTCAATAATTAGTGGTAAATATTCCTTGTGGAGAATAAAATAAATAAATTAAAGTTCCACTTACAAGTGGAGAATTGGGAAAGAGTGGACAACATTTGAGTCTCAAACTTGTGTCTTTTGGAATTCCCCAAGCTGGGCACTTCAAAAAGTGAAGACATAATTTTTGGATGCCCTATGATGTGTCTTTTGGTCTTCCCTAAGTTGGTTTCTTAGGAGAGTGAGGAAAAATACTCTTGGGATGCGTTTGTAAAAATATTTATTTTCAAGAGATAATCCAAAAGTTGGAAATAGGAAGAGGAATTCTGGTTTCCATCTTTGGTTTTGGCTCTATAAATTGTTTCCTCAAATAGTGGTAAAATATAGATTAAAAGAGAGGAATATAATAAATAAGTTTCAGGAAAGAGGTAGAGGGTTGGATGTGTTGTAATTGTTTACAAATACACTTCACACATTTCATTACAAGAAATCCTTGTGATGTTCTCTAAATTTTTTGCCAAATCTCAATGTAATATTCTCCAATAAATACGTCATAGATATGCACATGCTATTTAATGTCTATAAAGGAAAGCGAGCGCTAAGTGACTTCATCCCGCAATGTTGCTTAATTAGTTTCTCCAAATATTTCTGTCTAGGTGTGGAGAATTTGCAAAATGGCTCTCAAGCCTTGGAATTTAAGTGTGTGCATGGAGATTTAGCAATGGGAGCTTCCTTTTGAGGAATACCTCTCTCATGATTGTCTGAAGGTAGTATTTATTTTGTCAAGCCCTAGAGTGGAGGAGTCTATTCGCACCATACTTGGAATGGAGGTCACAAGCTCACGTGCTAGAAGGGTCATATTTCCTTCATAGGTGCTTTCTGTTTTTCTGTCTAATATACTAGATTTGTTGCAGTCCTATAGGGAATTGGTGTTCATTGTTGGTCAATTTGTCAAGCCTTGTTTTCTTCAACATAATGCCTTGTTGCTTGTAGTCCAAAAATATAACTTTTTTGCTAGGGAAGGGGAGATAGGTGGTTTATTTCCAAGAGATTTTATATTTAATCACCAGGGTTTTGAGGAGGTCTTTGAGTCCATTAGGTTAGCCCTGCAGTACAAGAGTGATAGTAGATTGTTAAATACTCTGAGAAATAATTGTAGGAAGATCTGGGTAAACATGGATAGGGAAATCAAAGACAAATATTATGCAATTTCTTTTCTTAGGGATTATGCTCCTCATGCCTATGTGAATTTTGTGGGAAGAGAAGGATGCGGTTTTTGATAGTCCCAAATGTGGGTCGTGTGGAAGCTTGAGAAATTTCCCCAGGTCTAAATGTGGGTCGAGTAGTTTCCCCAGGTCTAAATATGGGTCGAGGTGAATTTCAAAGGCTATCACCAATCTTAAAAGTGGTTCATATGGTGACAGAGGATGTTGGTCCATCTAGAAGTGGTACTGGCAGAGGATTAAGTTTGTCAGCTCGATCAAATGCATCTGGTGCAATCCATGGTTTTAATGAATGTGGGTGGCATGAGCGTCATGCACCAGATGCAAAAAAATTCATGCTCGATGGTCAGGGTTCTAGTGTTTGTGGGTGGCCTATACATACTGGCAGAGGTTTGAGATTGCCAACTCATTCAAATGCACCGGGTGTAATTCATAGTTTTAATGATCATGTGTGGCATGAGCGTCGTGACCCAGGTGCAACAAAATCCCTATTCGATGATCAAGGTTCCAATGTTTGTGGCTGGCCTGTTCAGAAAGAACCAGTAGTTGATGATGCTCCTATGGGGCGTAATAGCCAAGCTGGGGGAAGTTTTGAGGTGCAAGGTGAAAATTTTGTCTAGTTGGCTCCAATGGAGGAATAGTCAGTGTTGGATCATGAAATTTTTTGCTATTTTTGAACTATGTCTAGGACTAATATAATGATAATCTATAGTTGTCCAGAATGCTTCAAAATTTCTTAGTAATAGGTAGCAATGCATCAAAATTTTGCATTCCCTATGCAATACACTGTTATGTTTAAACTATCTGGGAAATCATGGACAAGTCTTTTATGTATATTCTCTCTCTCTCTCTCTATATATATATATATATATGGGCTTTTTTCCTTTGCTTTAAAAAAAATGCCAAATTGAATGAAAAAAATGAGTGATGTGTGTTGCATTATAATCTTATTTTGAAGATTATAAATAATTGGCCTCTTCTTAATATATATTTTTTTGTGCAAAGATTTCTCCATGTAAATATTATGTAATGTGATGTTTGTGGAGTTTGTCAAGTTCTTACTTTATTGATTTTAATTCTTAAATTTCTTAATGGTACTCTACAATTAATAACTTAATTGAATGATTTACTCATGGAAAGAATACTTAATTTCATTTTTACATATAAATTTTGGATTTTCATATTATAGTAGTTTACCTTTGTTATCCCAACATAATTGATTCTTCAATTTTACAACCATCTTATCCCATCTCTCTATATTTTCCTTACTCTTCCATTTCTTTCCAATTTAACCTTTTCCACCAAATACTAGCATGTTGTTTCAACTTAGTTTTAATGAATCCACCCCTCCCAATTTCTACAATTTTTTTATACTTAAAATATTCCTCTTAATGATTCATCCAATTAATCATTTCTTTTAGATTCAAACTACTAGAATAACTAGAAATGTCAATTCTAGTTCTCAACAACTTTACTTGATTTGCTTCTTCCTCCTTTAGGTGTTCCATAACTTCTTTTCAACTATTTGTACATTCTCTCTTCTTTTAATTTCTTCATCGTCACTTCCACCATATCTAGGGTTATTCCCTCTTCTTCTATCCTCTTTTATATTGAATCCAACCAAATTTGTACATTTTTTCTATTCTTCTAGCAATAATAGAAATGCCTTGGCGTCTAACCACTATTTTTTTATGCATCTTTACTTTAGATCTTCTATAGATTACATTTGTTTTAGTGATCTATCTATAAAACACTCTGTAAATGTTGCACAAATGGTTGTCATTGTACCAAAACATCAACCTATTAATGCCTGATACAACCGCCAGAGTTAATGATTCCACGGGAGGTGGTTAAGCCATGTCATGAACCTGAGCGCTACATTGCACAACACAAGGAGACCAAGGGCGCACACCTTGCAACAGTAAACACCTTAAAATTAGCACTCTATTTACAAGCTTCCTTTGTAGACTACCTCAATTCAATAATCTATTTACAAGCAAGATCCTCTTTGACCATTCTCACAATTTTTAGGATTCCAAACCTTATCCCTAGACAATCTAATACCATTCTCAGGATTCAAAACATGCTTTAATACAATCTAATTTAGTCAAGATTGAAAGATCCAATTCAAAAATATCCAACCATATACAAGACTACTATTACACCTTGAATAACAAAATATAAATATAACTTTAAACTTTCAAATTATGACCACTAAAAATTAATATAAAAATAAAAGATACATTGACTAATAAATATGTAATTATGTAGACCCAAAATCCTTGCATCCTCCATACATTTATCTTCCCTATTTTCCTCTAAATCAATCTACATTACTTTACAAGCACGAAAAATCAAACCACCATATATTAGTATTTAAGTAAAAAGTTTGAAAAACAAAGGGCATCATTCCGACCATGACCATGTCCTTTGAATTCAACAAAGTATTAATGGTGTTTGGTCATAATAAGGAACTTATTTTTGACCTTCAAATGGATTATCAAAAGTTGGTGTCCATTAAATCTAGGCTTTCAGTTGAATCCCAAATTTACAAGTATAAAAAGAACGTTGAAAATATCATAGTCCATAAAAAAATTTGGTCCACATAATTGTTTATATATATGTTTATTAACCATCCAATGTGCTTTTATTTATATTAATTTATAAATATATTCATCCAATACTTTGCCGTTGATTGCTTTTATAATATTATTAATGGGAATAACTTTTGACGGTATATATTTGTGTTTTTTTTTGGGTCCCTCCAATCTAATTTTATATTTGTATGGAAGTTTAATCTATAGTAAATTTTAATATCTTTACATTGATTTTATGCATGCACTATCATTGGTTTTCATACAATAAATACTTGTATTCAACGTGCAGGTTCAAATTTTGGGAGGATATGGAAAATGATTAAACATACGTGCCCAAAGGAATTGTATGTGTCGTGATGCTGGGGTACAAGAAAAAGGTTGTGTTGATTAAAATCTCTTTGTAATGAAAATTGGGCCATTTTTTCAATCTATTGCTATGTGAATCTTTTTGGAAAATCCATTCTTTCAATGAACTCTTGGTGGGCCACTTATACATTCTTTTGGCCAACCTTTTATATCTTGTCATGAACCATTGATCAAATTCATTAGAAGTTTTCTTTGAATTGAATGGAATAATGATAATGGTATGTTGACCTCTTTGTGTATGTAAATTAAGGAATGGTGTTGGTCTCATCTTAGGGTACATGTCTTGTTATCAAATGGATTCATTGAATCTTTTGTGGAATTGCTTCCTAAAATATCTTAGTTTGTCATTACATTTTTGTCATCACCGTCTTTAAACTTAATATTGAATTAACTCAAATAATAAAATGTTACTCCACTTTTCTTCAAAACTCACACCTCTTTCACCTTTAACAAAATGGAAGACTTGGTCTGTACCATTTTGACATTTCAATTGATTTGATCAATCTTTGTGATATAGTCTTAGCTTCCCCACCTCCATTCAATTGAATCATATTATTTAATGTCGTGAGTAAATTCTTTCTCTCTAAAAATAATTTAAATAATATTGGTTATACCGCAAAGATGATCATACATTTGGAGACATGGGATCTCCCTAACCTTCAATGGTTGCTATGACAACATCTTCATCAACAATTCTAACCATCTCTTGCTAATAGAACTTGTCATATAAAATATCACTTATATGGTTTCATAGTCTCTTATTATCAAAATGATCACTTTTTGGGCTCCAACTATGTCCTCAAAGGCTAGAAGTAGTCAAGTGGTTGTAGATTTTTCTCTAGAAACTGTCTTCCCAAGATCTAGCATGAACAACATCTTAACTCCAAATGAAATTACTCATTTTCCAATTCAAAATGGATGAAAACAAACTCTTCCCTTTTTCTCTCAAAAGTTGACTTGCAACTCAAAATTATTGCTTGAAAACTTGTCAATTTGCTTTAAATTGACACGCATGACTAGGAATGCCAAAAATGTTAGATTTAGGGGGCAAGTAGTCTTGTATGCTCATATGAACAACTTCAAGCATGTGAACAAACCTTAGAGAAGGTTAACTTCCTATATTAACTAAATATCTAAACTAATACTTGTAGAGAAATGGGTTAGGAGGATATATACATAGTGTTATAAGGAGAGATATATACATAGTGTTATAAGGATAGAATAAAACGAGGGTAAGGTGCTAAAAAAGTGATCAATTGGCTTTCCCTTAAATTCTCAATGAATTTTTCATTCCTAAATAATAAAGTTCTTGTGGCTTAGTTTCCATAACTTTTTACACAAACCTACATGTGCATAGAACTTCAACCAACATAAATAGATGGAAACTTTCAAATGTGCATAGATTGATTTGCTTCCATTGGTGGCATAACTGAACAAACACAAACACATATATGAAATCAAAGATGAGGGAACTCTCAATGATGACAAATGAAGATTAAAGAAATAAAATTCTTCTATTCATCAAGACCCAAATATCTTTAAAAATGAGGAAAACCCTCTACTTATATAATACCAAAAGGGAAAGACAATCTCAACCAATGACCAAATAGACCAATCTAAAGGGCTAAAACAACTAATGTGTTAACCTTAAAAATAGACATCCCTTTTCAAATAACGTGGGTTCCCTTGAACTTAGAGGTGACATCCCTTTTCAAATAACGTGGGTTCCCTTGAACTTAGAGGTGAACTATTTTACGTTAAATGTTTTAGTGTCAGTATTTTAAGAATTAAAAATATCCTAGGTCAGTGTGTAATAAGAAATATCAATCAGGATACATATATAAACAAGTTTCCTTCTCATTTGAACATTACAAGGCAATTATGAAGGAGAAGCTATTACGATGGAATTATTGTGAAGATGCATTGAGTTATTCTCTACATGCTAGCTACAACAATTTATTATGTTTTATGAACTAACCTCTTACAAGTATATCAAGCAATTAAAGCATACATCAAACACTTTAGTGGAAATTTATGGTGTGAGCATCTCTTTTAAAATGGTTTCATACCAAGGTAACATTACCATTTATCATTTGACTTCAATCAATTAATGCTATTGGTCTTTGCCTACCCTAGGGTAAGCCCTCTTGATCATCATCGTATATTGTACATGGAGGTGGAAACACCAAAATGGAGTTCGACTTATGCA
Organism: Sequoia sempervirens; assembly: GCA_007258455.2. Lineage (NCBI taxonomy): Eukaryota > Viridiplantae > Streptophyta > Pinopsida > Cupressales > Cupressaceae > Sequoia > Sequoia sempervirens. The sequence goes on from VDFB02000015.1 coordinate 76,989,425, forward strand.
CACCCATATACAACACAACCTTTCCCCCTTTTTTCATGTGTACAATTCAACTCTGAAGGTTTTGTTAGTAGGAAACTACAACAAACACAAATCAGATTGTAATACATCATCAGAGTTTTGTAGATCCCAAAAAGGTGCCCTTTCTCATCTAGGGCACCCACACCCCTAACCTCCAAATTTAGGCTCAACTTTTGATAGTAGGTTCCTCTTTGTCACCATTTTTCAAATTTGGGTTTGTTCCATCAATTTTCATTTTCTTCTATGCGATAAATTATATTTTTAGATCTATGGTTTATGTCAATTAGGCTTATAAAACACACATTAAAAATTATCCTCTTTGCAACTCAAAAGGACCAAACCCTAGGAGATCGAATCTCCATTGTGGCAGGAAGTCAATCATCAATCCTAGTTGGTTTGTGTTTGAATCTAGAGTCAAAGGAAAAAAGTTAATCCTATTTAATCTACTAGTTAGATCTAAGATCACTTTTCCTACTCTACATTTTGGTGAACCCATCATATCCTACACTTGCAATGTTTTGATTTTTATAGCATACATTTAGAAAATTGGTCAAAGACCTATATTATTTGAAGATCATGCTATTGATTTTCATTTTTTTGATTTTCAAAATTAAGCATTTTCTCTCTTATTCAATTTAGATAAAAATTGTAAATATTTTGAATTCAATTACAAAATTTTAGATATGATTTTCCTTGTTTAGGGCTTAGGTCTAAGTTATTTCATGGTGAAATTTGAGTGCAATCTTAGGTTGTTTTCATTTGTCAAAATGCATGCACATTTTAGCAAAAAATTGAAAAAGTAAATATTTGCATGGTGTTGTTCATTTCAAAATCTCAAAAAGTGTTATCTTTCAACATTTTCAAGATAAATTGAATTAGTTACAATATTATAAATTCTAAAAATTTCCATTTGAACATACTACATTGTCTTAGAAACATAAAATTTTATGCATGTGTGAGTTTCATATAGACAAACTAGGTTTTTGTGCATTTCCAAAAATCTATTTGCTTTTAGACCTAAAACTATGCAACCTCAGATCTTCAGACATTGTAGTTGAATTCTAGAATTTAAATTATTAAAATCTTGCACCTCTAGTCTAGGGAATGCATGCTCTTGTCTAGTTAGTTTGGCATCAAATTTTCTATGGGAAACCCTGTATGTGATCTCTATTTAGATCTGGTTCATGTTTTTGATAGTTTATCTTGAAACTTCTAGATTCTATATTGCATTTCTAGTTTGGTCCTAATTCACCTAATTCAGTGCATTTTCATAAAATTTCTTGTTTTTCTCATCAAGAGTGATCAAAATCTTAGCCAACCTACTTAGTTCTCCCTTGGGTATAATAGCCAAACAATGTTTTGTGCCTCGACTTTGTATCTTCTCAATAATTTTTACTTTACCCCTCTCAATAGGTGTCCTAAACCAAATATTATCATTTAACCTCCTCATGTTCCTCATCATAAAACTATTCCTTCCATCATTATTGGACATTCGTTGAACTGGTCTAAACCTCTTGGCCATATCCTAAACTTTGCAAGATAACTCACACACCTAAACATATCAAAACAACCAAATTTTCATGCAGTGGCTCACACATAACACTTGAAATAATGAATAACAAAAAAATATGCCAACCTCCATTCTATTTCCTCGACCATACCTTCCCCCTACACCTTGTCTTCCTCAATATAATGGCTTAGTATGATCTTGTTGAGAAACTTTGTAATACACTAGCCAAGATCTCATTTTGGGATTTAATTCAAACTTCATCTACCGACCATGGTATGCTTCAAGAGGCTTTGCAGAAGGTTGTTGTACTACCTTTTGATAAACCAAATAATATAGCATCCTTGTTAGATAGCATGAAGACAACAAACTTAGATATCACATTCCCTCAACATGAATTACCTCCTATTAAAAACCAAAATCAATATGATTCTCTAATGATTAGGGTCATTATCCATTATTATGGAGTTATACGTGCTCTCATTGATAATGAATTAGGTCTTAATGTTTTTAGCATTGATATTTTAGATAAGCTTGGTGTGGATAATGCACTCATAAAACCTCATAATCTTTCTATTTGTGGTTTTGATAATGTTGATAGGAAATTGTTGGGTACAATTAAATTACCCATCAAGGTAGGAACTATGAATTTTCCTACCCTTATCCATTTCATGTTGAATCATCCCTCATATAACCTTATTTAGGGTCAAAAATGGATTCATGCTATGAAAGGAGTCTCATCCACTCTTCACCATACAATTAAATATGAATATAATAACAAGATATATGGTTAAAGTAGATGAAGAAATTTATTTACATGCCAAAGACGATTATAAAATTTATAACTCTCTTATTACTTTGATTCCATCTTAAAAAAATGAACCATTATCTTTTGATGATAATGATACTATGAATGATGATGATTGGGGTTTGTTAGATTTTACATCTAATTTTGTTGGGGAGTATAAAATATCATCATTAAGGCCTAAAGAGAGGGAAGTTGTTTCAACACAATATTTTCATTCTTCTTCTCAAATTGCAAATAATAATCACAACAATGATTCATCTTCAAGTACATGTTTTGGTGACAATTGGGGTTCATTAGATTTTACACCCTCCTTTTTGGGAGTGTGAAAAATCTCACAATCTAAATATAAGGAGTCTTGTGTTTCATTTTCTCAATCTTCTTTAACATCAACAAATCCAAAAAATCATCATCCCATGATGGTGATAGGGGCTCTTTAGCTTTCATCCCTCGTGTGTTGGAAATATCTAATCCTAACATTTCAAAAACTAAAAAGGTTTTGCACTCTTGCAAAAGAATCAATTATTGTTATAATAATTTAGGAAAAAATTATCTTGCTTCATCTGAGTTGGAAAAGCATTATGGGCTTGGATTTAAAATTCTTTCTAAAATTAGATATGATGAAAACATGAAACAAGGAGTCAAGGATCATGCGAAGTCTACACTATATCTTGCTAAAAGAGGTTTCGGTTTCCAACCTTCTCCTTTTTCTACATCTCATCATCTTATATTTATTGTTGAACACACACAAATGCTGAGGGGGGGGTGGATCAGTATATTCAAAACTTAAACCCTTCAACACAATGTAAATTTAATCTTCTAACAAGATCATCAACCCTTAAATAGACCAACAAAAATGAAAGATAAAGCAATTAACACACATGCACAAGATAACACCAGATATACGTAAAAAACCCAGGAAGGGAAAAAACATGGTGAGAAATCTCAAAATATATGAATAAGATTACAATTGTTTTAAGGATCACTTCCTAAGGAAGCACACTACTCCATGAAGGACTTGCAAGCTAAGGTGCACAACATTATGGAAGATACAAGGACTTGCATGCTAAGGCACACAACCTTAGCGCAAGATACAAGGACCTAATGAAGAGACTATCTTTAAGTAGGATACATGAAGCTTTGGATTTACAACATATGTCAAAAATACACTCTATTGACTGAGGCATTGAAGCACATTTTATTTATATTTTCCACAACTCTCAATCAATGCTTATTCCACACTCTTGCCACTTGCAACTGATTTTTCCTTCCATTTATATCCTCTGCAAGTAAGGAAAACATCAAATTAGGTCAGCCAGAATAGGAGACAAGTAATGACCCCAACAATTTGGCCTCAAAACATAATTGCGGTGAAAGTGGCCCTATCTAAGAGATAGAGAGAACTAAAAACAACTTTCTACATCTTCCAATGTGATCCCAAACATCAAACATGCTGGCACACAACATCCCAAGTCAACAACAAGGAAATATGTAGCACATTACCAGTCAGCCCAAAAACACATCTTCTAATTGAATCTACTTAATACAATTCTCAATGGGATAGGGCAGGACCAAAATTCATCTTAACACAACCTCAATTGATGGAACAAATGTTGGGATTAGAAGGAAGATATCAAACAGTTAAATGCAGATTTGATCAATAAAATAGAGAAATAAAACACAGAAAAATTATAGCAAAAACAAGACAACACAGAGAATTTAACGTGGTTCACCCAATCCGGGCTACATCCACAAAACCATAGCCATCCAATGATTTTATTATCCAATGCAAAAATTATTACAATCTCATGAATAATCGACTTTTTCTACATATTGTAACCCCCATCCCAACCCCTTATAACAAGCTTTTTAGAAGCTTCCAAAATTAGGGTTTTACAAAGTTGTTTTTTTTCTTTTTTGGTGATTTTTCCTTTTTTAGTGATGACACACAAAAAAAAAGGGAAATTTTTTTTCCTCTGGGGCTTCCACCCCCGAACCCCCGCCTGGGGCCCAACCTGACCTTAGACCCTAGTGAGGATACATGTTGGGGTGTACAGTATAGCATGATCAGTCACCACATACCAACAATCTCCCACTTGGAGACTGATCCAGGACGACACTGCTACCCTTACAGTTCCCACTGGAAATAAGTACCTTGAACCTTGCTGCTCTGTTATACCTGTATTCAACCTTGAAGGCCAACCAAAGTTGAAGAGGAGCTCAGCTTCTCCCTTGTCACCAGCTTTGTAAACATATCTATTGGATTGGAATTTGTATGTATCTTGTCTAGCTTGACTTGTCCATCCTCCAACACTGACTAAATGAAATGATATCTCAACTGTATGTGTTTTGTTTTAGAGTGCAAGAAAAAATTCTTTGCAAGATGTATAGCACTCTGGCTGTCTGTAAACAAGTAATTTTCAGTCTGTTGTTTTCCCAACTCTTCCATGAAAAGTTGCAACCATATCATCTCCTTTTCCGCCTTTGTTGCATCAACATACTCTGCCTCTGTGGTGGATAAAGCAACCACCTTTTGCAATCGATAAATCCAACTCACTGTTGTCCCACCAACTGTAAATACATAGCTTTTGGTACTCCGCCTGGTATCTATATCCCTTGCCAAATCTGAGTCAACATAGCCTTTTAAATCAGTATTAGAGCCCCCAAAACATAAAAATTTATTGGATGTACCTCTCAAGTACCCGAGAATCCATTTTACTGCATTACAATGCTCAACACCAAGATGACTCATATACCTACTAACAACTCCTACAACATGTGCAATAACTAGTCTTGTGCATACCATGGCGTACATTAAACTACCTACAGCTGAAGCATATGGTACCTTGGAAATTTTTTCTTCCTCCTCTTGTGTCTTTGGACACATATCCTTAGTCAACTTAACATGACTGGGCAAACATGTGCTGATAGCTTTTGCATTTTCCATATGAAATCTCTACAACACCTTCTCAACATAATCAGCCTGAGATAAAAACAATTTTCTATTTTTCCTATCTCTTTTAATCTTCATACCAAGGGTTTGCTTTGCTGCTCCCAAATCCTTCATAGCAAATGAATTTTCTAACTGTTGTTTTAACTCCCTTATGTGATCCATGTTAGACCCTGCTACAAGCATATCATCAACATATAAACATAAGATAATGTAGCTATCATCATATAACCTCTTAAAATAAACACAATGGTCTGAATTACACTGACTATAGCCTTGCTTAGCCATAAAACTATCAAATTTAATATACCATTGCCGAGGTGCTTGCTTCAAGCCATATAGACTTTTCTTCAATTTGCACACAAGTTTCTCCTTACCTTTGACCTCAAATCCTTGCAGCTATTCCATATATATTTCCTCTTCCAAATCACCATGGAGAAAAGTTGTTTTAACATCAAGTTGTTCTAAATGCAAATCTTTAGCAACCACAATACTTAAAATAGTACGAATAGAAGTCATTTTAACAACTGGAGAAAATATTTCAGCAAAATCAATACCCTTTTTTCTATGCAAATCCCTTTACAACTAATCTGACTTTAAATATTTTCTTACCTCCATCCTCCTCTTTCATCCTATAAACCAATTTTTATGGTAAAGCCTTTTTACCTGTAGGCAACTTGCATAATTCCCAAGTCTGATTTTTCAGCAAGAAGTCCATTTCTTCTTCCATTCCATGCTCCCATTGAACCTTGGTATCCACCTGCATAGCTTCATCATAACATTCCAGTTCACCAACATCAGTTAATAAAATAGAATAAAAAGAGGGAGAAAATATTTTTGGAGGTCTACTTATCCTTGAAGATCGTCTAACATTCACTAGAGTTTGTGGCATTTGTTATTGTTGTTGCGGAGCATGAGGAACCACTGAAACATTGTTGTTTGGTGTATCATCCAACACTACATAATCATTTTCTTTCTTCTCATGTTGATGCAACTGATCTTTGTACAACACTTTCTCATTGAATATGACATCCCTGCTTCTCACAATTTTTTGATTTTCAACGTCCCAAAGCCTATAACCAAATTCATCAATGCCATATCCAAAAAAATACATTTCTTTGATTTTGCATCAAGCTTGGTTCTATTTTCAGAATCTACATGTGCAAATGCTTCACAACCGAAGGTCTTGAGAAAAGAATAAATCACCTTCTTACCTGCCCATGCTTCCTCTAGAATACCACAACCCAAAGGATTAGAAGGACCTATATTGATTAAATAAACAAAAGTGTTTACAACCTTTTCCCACATGTTTAAAGGCAGCCTAGCATGCAATCTCATAGTTTGTGCACACTCCATTATTGTTCTGTTCATGCGCTCAACCACTCCATTTTCCAGTGGAGTCCTTGGAACCATTTTCTACCTACGAATACCATTAGAGGAACAATAATATTCAAACTCTTTGCTACAATACTCACCACCATTATCAGATCTGAGACATTTTAACTTTTTACCTATCTCATTCTCAACCAAGCTTCTCCATTTCTTAAAAGTTTCAAATATGTCAGATTTCTGCCTAAGGAAATAAACCCATACCTTCCTTCTTGCATCATCAATAAAAGTGACATAGTACTAAGAGCCACCAAGAGAAGATACTTGAGTTGGTCCCCATACATCCATATGCACAAGCTCCAATTTCTCATCTTTCTTTTGCTTCCCATCCTTGAGAAAACTAACTCTCTTTTGTTTTCCATACACACAAGTTTCACAGAAATCCATATTAACACATTTCAAACCTGGTAAAACATTCTTTGAATGAAGTAATTTCATACCTTTACCTTTTTCACCATATTCCCAGTCTATTATGCCATAGTGCTGATTCAAAATCCACAACAACTATCTAATTTTCTACCAACTGAACTGCAACAACTATTCTTGAACATTGATTTTTATCTACAATAGCTAAAGTAGAAGGAACAATATGACCTGTACAAAGATATAAGGTGCCTACTTTCACACCTTTTTCTACCACTAAGGCACCTTTTGTAACCTTCCAATTTTTATCACTAAATGTAACAACACAACCTTCATCATCTAGTTACCCTGCTGAAATTAAATATCTTCTTAACTTTGGAATGTGCCTTACCTCATGTAGTAACCAATGATTCCCATTCTACAACTTAATCTTGATTCTTCCCTTTCCAACAATCTGACAGGGTTCATTATCTCCCAAATAAACCAGCCCAAAATCCCCTTGGACATAATCAAGAAAATAATTTCTATGGGGCATAGCATGAAATAAAGCCCCTGAATCTAACACCCAAGAATCATCAAAATTATCAAGGGAAAGAATCAAATCATCCTCATTGGATTTATTACTTACACATTTGCCTCTTTATTTCCTTCCTTTTTGTTTCCTTCTTTATTTTTCTGAGACCATCAATCTTTCTTTAAATGACCTGGCTTACCACAGTACCAACAATCCCTCTTGTCTCTAAATTGGGACCTTTTTCCCTTTGATTTTCCTTGTGACTTCCCATGACTTCCAGAATTGTTTCCTCTCTCCATTGTTCTACCCCTGCTTTCTGCATTCAAAACATTGCCTGATGTGGATGTTCCAGCTGAGTTTTTCCTATGAATTTCCTCACTCAAAATAACACCAACAACATCATCAAATTTCAATGTATTTGAACCAGAAACAAAATTACTAATATCATTGGCCAAGCTATTCCAGCTTTCAGGAAAAGAACATAGAATCAAAAGATCCCTAACTTCTTCATCAAAGTTTACATTTACAGTAGTTAATTGATTGGTATCTGTATTAAACTCATTTAAATGATCAACAACTGACCCACCTTCTACCATTTTCATATTAAATAAATGCTTCATGAGAAATATCTTTTTTGAAGCAGAAGGATTTTCATATAACTTTGCTAGGGTTTCCATCAACTCTTGAGTTGCTTTTGTTGTTGTAATATTGGATGCCACTGATTGTGCCAGGCATAAATGAATGGCTCTCAGTGCCTTTCTATCCTGAAGATTCCATTCCTCATCACTCATTCCTGCCAGTTTCTTGGTTGTTCCTTCCAACAACCTCCATAAATCCTTCTGATAGAGATAATCCTCCATCTACATCTTCCATAACTGATAGTTCTACCCATTGAATTTATCTACCTTCAATTTACCCTTGTCCATCATTGCTTGCACTCAACCATGAGACTCCCACTCAACCGTGAGACTTTCCTATAGACGGTAATCAAACACAACCCGCTTTGATACCACTTGTTAGGATTAGAAGGTAGATATCTAATAGTTAAATGCAAATTTGATCAATAAAATAGAGAAATAAAACACACAGAAAAATTATAGTAGAAATAAGACAACACAGAGAATTTAATGTGGTTCACCCAATTCGGGCTACATCCACAAAACCACAACCATCCAATGATTTTATTATCTAGTGCAAAACTTATTACAATCTCGCAAATAATCACCTTTTTCTACATAATGTAACCCCCATCCCAACCCCTTATAACAAGCTTTTTAGAAACTTCCAGAATTAGGGTTTTACAAAGTCATGTTTTTTCTTTTTTGGTGATTTTTCCTTTTTTAGTGACGACGCGAAAAAAATGGGAATTTTTTTTTTCTTAGGGGCTGCCACCCTGAACCCCCGCTCAAGGCCTGGCCCAGTCCCAAACCCCAGCAAGGATACATGTCAGGGTGTACAGTATAGCATGATCATTTGCCACATACCAACAATGACCCCCAAGCACATAGTGCAAGCAAGAGAACAAGCCCGATCAAGAGAGACATCCACAAGTCACCTAGAAAACCAACTCAAACAATATATAGCACCAAAGAGATCAACCATTGATGTGTAGACCATAAAGCGCATTCCATGGATGTCCATCAATACTACCATATAATTCTTTCTCACTATAATGCAAAAAACATTTAGCGTAGACCAAACAAAACAAAACACTTCATCTTGGAAGCCCAAAATACATAGTCATGAGATAAGACATTTACAAACCAACTTGTGGTAAACCTCATCACATGAAATTTTAACTGAGACACTACATAAACACTAAAAGCATGTCCATCAAGTTGCACAAATAGAAACAATAATACAGAGAGATGCAAAACATTTTTTGAACCAATCTAGACAAGCAACCAAATTGCCAACCCACTCTAATTACCAAAGACCTCCTCAACAACACTAGTGACCTGAAAAAGATAAGAGTGCAACATCTACAAAACATAAATACTGAAAACCAAATTGTAAGATCATATCTTCAAAAGTAGAGGAATGCAAAGAATTCTTTTGACCAATCTTCAAAGAAACTTCCCGCAGTAGAAACTTTCACCAACATCTAGAGACCAGAACTTCCTTGTAGCAACACATACTTCCTAGATGCAACAACAGTAGAAAGAATACAACATACTAAATACCATCAACAACATATCCCCAATATCAACATTACTTGTAATCCTCATCTTAATATATCATCATGATATCATCATGATATCATCTCTGTTGACAACAATCATACTCAATACTACTTTAATTGACATCAAACAAGGTATGGCATCCAACAACTATTAGCACATCATCATAGTATATCATCAACATATAAATGTAAGCATCAATGACAACCTAAACTGAGTGTTGAAATCAATGACAAACATAGGTAACATATGTGCAACATTTATAACTTCTTAGGGTAAGCGAGCAAACTTTTCTTCACAAGAGAAATGATTGTCTCCTACTCCTTGTCCTCTATCCAAGAAAGAGCATTTTTTTTTAGGCTTCTAAAAGCCTAATTGATTACTCTTCCTCCTCCCACATGTACAAATTTTCATAAAAAAATAAATTTTTGTGCATATCATTGAGTGCATGATCATTCCACAAATGAATTCTAGACCTTGAGCAAGAAAATACAACAAATTCCTTATTGTGGTGCTATCACTCTTCCATGTGTTGATGCACCTATTCATGCTAAATAATAATTTTTTTTCTATCATGTTGCTCCTCACTATGTGGAATTTGTAGTTACAAGTGTTTTCTCATTGTCATTCATGGTGGTACAATCTTATGTGCAACCATATTTCATTTATGGTAGTAACACGATAGTCTCTAGCATGGTTTCCCTTGCCTTTACACTTTAGGGACAAGGATAACTAGTTTTGGAGGTGTGCATCCCTTTTGAGAATCCCCTCTTCCCCCTTATTTTACTTAAAATATCAACATAGCAAGTATGCTGACATTTTAAGGGGAGCATATCACCCTATCCATTTTGATTTGGCATCTTGTATGTTTTGACTTATTGAGATACCCCCTTAGCAGTGGTGTTGTTTATAATATCCCTTGAGGTGTGGTTATCAATTTGTCCCATTTGGTGTTAAGAAATTTTCTATCCCTCATGACGTTAAACATTTATGTATCTCCTTAGGTGTGGTGAAATTCATCCCTTGTGATGTTAAACTTTTATGCACTCCTTGAATCATGATTTGCATAGGCCTAGCATAATGGAGCTTGTTGTCCTATGAAATTGAGAATTTTTACATGGTAACCTAGCATAACACAACTTGCTTTCTAGTGGAGCCATGTGTTTCATGAGTCAACTAGCATAACACAACTTTCTAGCCTTATGAAACCCATCATGCTACATGGAAACCTAGCATAACACAACTTGGTAGCCAGTAGATCTATGTAGCTCATGTGAGTGATTTAGCATAACACAACTTGCTAGTTCTATGAGAGCACCATAATTTCTAACATTTCATTCAATGGATGACGTTTGGTATGGAGACACAATTTCAAGCTAAGGTCTCCTTACCTTACCGACTCAAATCATTTTTAGAATACTAACCTCATGTTTTATGTTTTATTTTATGCATATCATGTTTGCATTCTTGTTTGTATTGTGATGATTATGTGTTTTCCTCGTGTCTTTTCATGTTTTCTTTGTGTACTTGGCATGTTTTCTTTGTTTATTTCACATGTTTTCTTCATGTATTCCATGTGCTTTCCTTGTGTATTACTTGTATGCATTGTGTTTGATTTATGTATTCTTTTATGTGTACTCCATTGATTTTTCATTGAATGCCTAATGTATGATTGAATCTTCAATTATCTTACATGTGATAAATCTAATTCATGTTTGTCTTAACATTGTGGATTGATAGGATCTTGAGTTGAGGGCTTGCACACCCCTCAACTTGGTGCCATCATGTCTCTTCAACTTTTTGATTAAAGAATTTATTCCTTTAGTGTGAGTATGAGCGTAAGATCATACTCTCACTAAAGTGGGGCTAAATGTAGTATTGTAAATCGTCACCCCTGACAATTTCAAACTACTTGAACACCCTATTTTGCCTATGGACCTAAATACATTGATAATTTATTCATTTTAGGTCTAAATAAATAAAATCCATTTAAATCCCTGACACCTTGGTAAATTTGGTTAAAAAACACCTAGTCAAGGGTGTGGGAACCCTTGACCTTAAATGTGACCTATTTTAAATTAAATGTTTAGTGTTGGTCTTTAGAGAATTAAAAAGATCCTAGGTTAGCCTATAATTAGTGTTTGATTGGAAAAAGGGATCTAGATCCTAAATCACATTTTTTCCAATTAGGGACTGTGATCCTAAATGTTTATCCTGTTCTAAAGATGCAAAACAACTATTATGCAATAAGGAAAAACACAACAGACACCTCAAAGATTAGCCTAAGGAATTGTTAACACAAAGAAAATAAATGAAATAAGGCAATTGTTTATACCTTCTCCATCCTGATGAATCTCTTGGTTGGCCCTTGATGTTTAAGATCCTTGTGTGCTCCTTGGATGGCTATTGATATGAGTAAAGATTGACTATATGATGGGATGCAAATGCTAATGGCTAAAATGGCTTGGCTAAGTAAAAGGAAATGCTTGTGAGTTGAGTGTTTAAAATGAAAAGATGTAGGTGCAAATATGACTAAGTGTTCTAAATGCCTTAGAAGAGGGGGTATTTATAGAGAAATTTGAATTCTCTAGAGAATTCAATGGTTGAGATTGAGCCACCAAGATCAAGATGTAGGGCTATGGTGAGTTGAGGACTCACAAACCCTCACATCTTGACATGTGGAATGTGAGATGGCCAAGGATAAGATGATGTGGAAGTGAGGTGGAAGGGAGGTACATGATGTGTAAGGACATGTACCTTTGAAGTACATTGGGGGATGAAAAGAATCTTGGGAGAATAAATGTGAATTAAAAATTCACATGCTTGGAAGAATCCCATGGACAAGACAAGGTTCCAAAAAGGAAAGCACTTGTCCACATGTGACTTGATGTGACAAGTAAAATGTTCTAGAAGTTGCATGGGGATAAGGTAAGCCTTGAAAAGATAAAATGTGAATTAGAAATTCACATGGGGAGGAGAGAGACCTAGGATGAATAAATATGAATTAAAAATTCACATGGGAAAGAGGGTCAATGCTAAGAAAATAAAATGAAAAGGTTGACTAAAAAGGGGTGCTAAATGTGGCTAATGACTTTGATTAAGGTTGTGAAAATACCTAATTAGGATAATTAATAAAAGATTAGAAGCAAGTGGAAAATGTAGGAGGACGTGACATTAATCCTTGATTAAGAGGATGCACATCTTAATCATGAATTAATTAAATTAATCTAGATTAGAAAGGGATTATGGAGGATGTGACAAGGAGAGAGAAAAATGAAGAATTTTAAATTGATTTTATTTAAAAAGATCAAATGACTAAATTAAATAAATTGATATATTTATTTAATTTAGAGAGGAAAAGGTGTAAGGTAAAGCATTTAATTGTTAAATTAAATACTTTAGGGACCTTAGGTAGACCATCAAATATTAATTAAATGAGTGATTTAATTAATAGTGACCAAGAGGATGAGGTGTATGAGTTAAAGGGATGAATAAGGAGATGAATTTGACCATATGGAAGTGGTCAAATTTGGATGTCTACATTTTTCCCCTCTTCGAAACACTGTTAGGATAGTAAGGCTTTGAAGAAAATAAAATGCAAATGACTCTATAGAGGAAACGACCAAAAAAGAGATGCCCCAGCATAGGGGAGGCCATGTGAGCTGCCCAAATGGAGGGAAGTGAAAGGGGATGCCCCAGTTTCACGGGAGAAGTCGCATGACAGAGGAATGGAGAGGAATGATAGGGTATGCCCCCTCGAGGAGGCGAATGGGGAAAGAAAAGGGGTCTCGGGCGACTTCTCGAAAGTATGACATGGTATATGTTATTGAAAAGAGCACAAAAAACTGAGAAAATTGGCATTTGAACGAAGTCAATTGGATGCACGGTTTGCAAATGGCAGCCCCAAGAAGTTAGGGAAGCCTAGGGTGCATCCGCCCTGGCATGGGGGAACTTCCGCCCCAGCTTGGGGGTGCTTCTACCTCGGCTTGAAAATGCTTCCGCCCCGGTGCAAGGGCACTTCTGCCTCGACGTGGGGGCGCACCTGCCCCAGATCGGGGCAGCTCCGCCCCAGCACGGGGGCGCACCTGCCCCTATTGGAAGACAGGTTCACCTTGACTAGGGCGAAGCAGAAGGGGGGGGAAGAAAATAAGAGAGAAGAAAAAGAGATGTGAAGTATTTGCACAACCAAAATCATAGGGTGAATGCAATGCAACGGTAATGACCATGAAATGCAATCCTAATATGATTTTCCATCTTCGGAGCACTGAGTTTTGATATAGCATAAGAAACGATACACCAAGGTATGATGGACCAAGGCAGATTGGTGTCTAATGCATAAAACAAACACAACAGACAAGAAGGCCATCCCAGCACCCCAAAGTGACAAAGACTTTGGTCGGGCCAGTCATTGGGATAACCGCAAGCACAAAGGGATGTCCCAGCGTAACATAAGATCACATGGGTCTTAGTGGATACTACGTGGGACAACCCAATAGACAACAACAATAAAAGATCAAGATATGCCCCTATGTTGACTAGTCGAAGCACACTGTGATATGATGGATTGAGGTGACCATGACAAGTGATGATAGGGAGCTCAAAGGATAAACAAAAGCCAAAAGCATCAAAAGAGTGCAATCAAGTTTCAAACGTCCTTTGCCATAGGATCAAGGGGATGGATGGGATTGATGAGGTATGTTAGGAAGGATGCATCCTCTTGAGACTGATGATGGATACTAAACTGAAAGATCGATATGACGCAAGATATTTGGAACCGATTGGATCTGATGATACAAGTGGATCTTGTTTGTTAAGAGCCAACAAGATAAGGGCATAGCTTGATGACATGACACAAGAGACATGACACAAGACTGACACACTCTAAAGACCTAGGGGCTCAGGGGCAGATCAAAGATTAGCCTTGCCTATGTGAAAGCATAGAGCCCTTGTAGTTCGATAAAAGGCTGATGATTGACCATGGATAAAAGTTGGAAGAAGAAAATGGAGACCAATGGTGGATGACAAGGATCGGATGGACAAAAGAAAAGACCGATGATAGACGATAAAGGAGCAGACGGAAAGAGCTCTGGGGGAAAATCAAATGATCGACCTTGCCTCTGTGAAAGCGCAGGGGCAACGTAGTTCGACAAAAGGCCAAAGACAAATGATGAATAAAGGATGATGTGATAACCATGATAAGTGGATAAAAAGATGGGACTGATATGATGAGACATGATAGACCTATTGGATTGGATAGGATTGATGATGGGGAGTACATGACGCTCAGGGATGGGATAGTTCAACAAAATGAATTGGGAGGATGATATGATGGAGAGATGAATGAGGAGAAAGGAGAGGAGATTGAAAAGATGTGCAAAAGAAGCAGAAGTGATGATGATAAGATAGATGGAATTGGGTTGCATGGGGAGTAGCCTATAGCTAGATACCAATGACAAGGGATTATGAGATGGGATGAGGATAGAGATAAACAGATAGGAAGATAAGGATGGAGAGATGAAAGGGATGTTATAATGGATGGATAGGGGGATAAGGATAGGTAGGAAGATAAGGATGGGGAGATAGAAGGGATTGATAAGATTGAGGAATGATGTCTCCAAGGACTTATGTCACAAAGGAAGTAGATGCCCCCACTCTAAGTATGTCATGTGTGATGAGGTGTGAGGGATGGAAGGCAGAAGGATAGTCTAATAAAGGAAGGAGATGGATATGGATAGGATGCATGGATAAGGAAGGAAGATGAAGGTAGATGGATGCGAATAAGGAGTAGGATAGCGTGCAGATAAGAGGAATGTATGCCAAGAGGTGTCCAAAGCATGTTTATATGTTTTCCCCTATCAATATCAAGATCACAAGGAGGATGTAGGGATTGGGATAAGTGGGATATGATGGTAGGATGTGGAAGATAGTTAGGATGAATGAAAAGGATGAAGGGGATGTATAGCAAGAAGTTGTGTGCATAGCAGGAAGCATAGCGGATGGAGGGAATGCATATCAGGAAGTTGCCCCCAAGTGTGGACAAGGCCGGCAGATAGATGGGGATTTACGCATGATGCTCGTTTTCTAGGTTTTCATCACGGTACTTATCCAAGGTGCTTGTTTGCCAAGTTTTCACCATTGGACGGATTATTTCTCTTTACTTTTTTATTTTTATTTTTTTGGATGATTTTTTATTTTTGACTTTTTTTGGATTTTTGGCTTTTTTGTAAATTTATTTATTTATTTATTTATTTTTGATTTTTTTGACTTTTTTGGATTTTTGGATAGAAGGTGGATGGAGATGGACAAGGATAGAGATCTGAATAAGAAAATTTAGAAGACATGCAATAGGGATAAGGATGATAGACTCAAGCATCAAGTTCCAGACGAGGTATTAAGAGTCCATGTGTGAAGCGACTATTGGATGTTCGTTCAACCTTATTAGGATAAATGGATTATGCAAGAGGATGAATTAGAGGGATTTAATGGGGAAGATATGTGGGATAATGGATGGGATGCTGGAAAGGGTATGGATAGAATGATGGGGTAGGCGTGTGATGGGGTAGTGAGCTCAGGACCAACATTGGCACATGTGGTGGTGTATGTGAAAGGATAAGAGGATTAATGGATGGGGAATATGGGGATAATGGAGGAGATGGGATAGTGAATTTTGGGGCATAAGGACCCAAAACATATTTGGGAGATGAAAGAGGCATATGATTAGCTTTTGGATTAGCAACTTTGGATGTTGTTACAAAATTTTCATTTGAAGGTATTGCATCTTTTTTCTTTGGGATCCACATGGTTTTGATTTTTGTTTTGGTGGGCCTTTGTGGCCGATGGGTTTGATTTGGATTTTGGATCTGATTTTTCTTTTCGTCACCATGTCTTTTAGAGGAGACATGGGGAGCTTTAGATTTATGTGGTTGTTTGGATTTATGCCTTTTTGATTTAGTATCCAAAGTGATTTTGATAGAAATGGGATGGGTACGAGGAGATGGATGACATGGAGTGATGGAGGTAGGAGTATGGAGATTATGTGTAGATGGAGGATGTTTAGGTATGTTCCTTTGTTGATCCTGATTATGGGATATGCAAGTGGGATTTTTATGATGGGTGACATGGATAGGTGATGGATGGATGAAAGGATGAATATGACGAGATGGAGGGGGTGATTTTGGGATATAAGGGCCCAAAATGGACTTAGTGGGTGGAGGGACATAATGAACCAAGACAGATGGAGTAGATGAAGGATGGGAGATAGTGGATGGAGGGATGTAAGGACCCAAAATGGATGGAGTAGATGATGGAGGAATATGGACGGTTGTTTTGAGGTGATACGATGGAGGATGAGGAATGGCAGCATATGATCTGGTGGAGCGATGAGAAGAGCCTATATTTCTTTTGGAAGAGGCTCGTTGAGGATGTCCAGAGGTTGTACCAACATCTTTAGATTGTGAGTCTTGGGAAATAGGTCCAAGACCTTGCATATAGATTTGTTCTTTGACCTGGATGGGCTCTAGAATACCTTGCTCATGAAGGTCTAAACCTTTTCCTTGGTAATTCATGTTCCTAAGCATTTGATCCATGGCAGGATTTTTGTTATTTAGGAAGAATGATGTGAGTCCATTATTAGGTGGAGGAGGATAGGTGGTGTATATGTTTTGTTCTTCTTCTACAGGAGACCACCATGGAAGAATGTGAGAGTACCAAGGGGATATACAAGTGGTGTGGGGATAATAGGTTTAGGCGATGCTGGAGGATCATCAGATGGAGATGAGGGAGTAGCAGCTTCTTGATCGGGACAGGGAGTTGGTGAGGGATCAAGAGAGGGATTAGGTGACATGATAGGATCTAGATTTTTGGTAGCGAGTGATAAGGGCTCATGTGATGGAGATGGAGATAAGGGCTCATGAGATGGAGTGGTGGAATGTTGAGTGACAAGTAGATTATGGGCTGTAGTGGATGAGGGATTATGATCTTGAGGTGGAATAGCTGGGATGGCCGGTTCTTGATGTAGAAGAGGGGATATGATATGCTTTGGACCAAACTCTTGGCATGACTCATTGTGTGTAGGAGGTATGACAATGGAGGCATGTTGGATGGGCTCTTCAAGTAGGTGAGGTGGAAGGATGGAGGATTCATGAAGTTCATGAGAGGGGATTTCGGTGATACTAGGAGTGGGAGGAGTGGATTGGATTTGCGGATTTGTGATGGGTTGGGAGGATCTAGGTGTAGGAGGGGATTGGATTTGGTTATTTTTGATGGGATCGACCAATCTTGGAGTAGGAGATGGGAAATCAATGGGTTTGGAGGATGTGATGGTTTTAACGGTTTGAGTGGTGTTAGGGGTCATAGCATCAATGATAGCTATGGGATGGAGAGGAGTCTCATCATTAGTGACCATGGAGGACGGATTAGGATGGCATGGTTCCACAATTTCAAGTGGTGGAGTTGGCAATGTCTTCTTTGTCATGAGTCCTTGGAGAACTTCTGGAGTGAGAAACTTGCATACTCTAGGTTGAGATGGCATGATAGGAATAGATGGAGGATTAGGGATTGGTGGAGGACTAGGATTATGGATTAGTGGCCTAGGGTGAGATGGAGGAATGGTATCAGGACATAATAACCTGGCCAAAATAACCCTGGACAAAATAACCCGACCAAAATAACCCAAGGACAAAATAACCCAGGGTCATAATAACCCATGGACAGAATAACTTGTGGTCAAAATAACCCATGGTCATTTTAGATCAAGCTAGTAAACTAGAAATGACATAAAATAAATTATAAATATGATTGTGAGTCACCATAGAGGCTATTTAGGTCATTTTAGACCATATATCCATTATATACCCCTAAAATAGCCTTAAAACACCTTTAATATGCTTAAATAACCTATAAAATGGTAAATAATTATAAAAATAAAGGCAATTTCGTGGGAATAAGTTGATTATTTTGAAGACACATGGATTGACAGACTAACTAGAAGAGGCAACAAATGATCACCCAAGTTTCCAATCACAATGTGGAACTGCTATTCAACTACTCAAGATGATCTTCCCATAACCAATAATACTATTGAGAGATGTCATAGAGGATTTAGTGAATTGCTTCAAGCATCGCATAGCTCAGTATGGAAATTCATCAAAGTGGTGAAAAAAGAATAAAGTCTCCAAGAGAATAGAATAGAGAAGTATATGGTTGGATACATTGGGCAACCAAGCAGAAAAAAATACCGTGAACTCAAAGAAAGACTAAAAAGATTGGTTGATGGTTATGCCAACCATAACATTTTAGATTATATAAGAGGCATCGCTCATAATTTGACACTTTAATTGAAAATTTGAATAATAAAGTTTTTTTAGCAACATACATGTAATTTATAAATTTTGTTTTACTTTCTCTATATTCTTATGGGGATATTTTTTCCATGGGTTATTCTGACCACAGGTTATTTTGGCTTGGGTTATTATGACCTCGGGTTATTTTGTCCCTGGGTTATTGTGACCGGGTTATTTTGTCCAGGGTTATTTTGGCCGGGTTATTATGTCTCGTAACCTAGAGGAATGGGATTGGATGTAAGACTAGGAGTAGATGGGTGATTAGGATTAGATGGAGGGTTAAAGTAGGGATATTGGTATGGTGAATTAAGATATGTGGATGGTGGATTAAGACAAGAGGATGCGGCTGGTAGATTGTAGTAAGGGTATTGGGATGGCAGATTAAGATGTGAAGACGTGGATGTTGGATCAAGATAGAGAGATGTGAATGTTGGATTAGGGTAAGTTGATGGGGTTGATTGGTATGGAGGACTAGGATAGTGTGACATGGGTGTAGGATTATGATAAGAGTATTGGGATGGTAGATTAGGATAAGAGGATGTGGGTGTTGGATAAGAGGAAGGTGTAGATGAAGGATATGATGGATATGCGAACGAGGAAGATACTGGACATCCCTTATCAAAGGTAGCATAAGGAGCATGATTAGGTATGGGTGAAGACATAACATGATAGTTTGAAGGGGTGACTGGATTGTGGAAAGTGGGTGGAGAAAGCTTACTAGTGACGATAGTGTCAAGGGGATCTATGTTGTATACTTCTTGATCGACAAGACTTCCGTTATCATCGTCGACGTAATTAGGGTTTCCCTTGACTACTATTGATGGAGGATAAGGATTCATGATGATGAAAGGATAAATAGGATGGATCAAATATTTTGGATGGAAACAGACTAAAGCTCAAATTGGGATTGGATTAAAGCTCAGATTATGATGATTGGACGATGCGATGAGATTGATTTTGAGGATAGGATCGATTATCAAAGGATGATTATGACACCGAATCTACCTCAAGATGGAAGTAGATTGATTGGGTCGAAGGTGATTGGATAAGGATGCGATTGGATTGGATTCGATAAGATCGATCAATGATTGATAAGATCGAATGATGGATCGAATAGGATGATGAGAGGGATTGGAAAACCCCATTCGGAGATTACCCTAGGTGACTTAGGATACTAATTGATCAGATTAAAGGATGAATGGATGATTGTAGCACCGAATCCACCTTAAGATTGAAGGTGAATTTATTGGGCCGACGATGATGATTAAATTAGGATGGATGACAATCCTAAGTAGATGTTGATGATGACGATCATTTCAGACACTTAGGTCAATTCGGATAATAACTTGAAACAAAGTTCATGGGATTTGGATGGGGAAACGATAAGGGATGTGTAACCTAGAGATGCTTGAGGATGATGTATCGATACGATTTAGATGATGAACGAATGAGCTTGGTAGAATGTGGATGGACCAAAGCTTAGATTGGGATTAGATTAAAGCTCATATTAGGATTGGATTGAAGGATATGATAGGATTGGTTCCACCGGTTGTATTTGGGAACTGGATCTGTTTATTGTCTATTTGCCAAATTTTTGCTGCAAAGGGTCGAATTTACCCTTTTGGGGTAGATATTCCCTCATAGAGGGGCGAATTTTCCCTTCTGCAGGGAAAATTTTCCCCACTGCAGGGCAAATTTTTCCCACTGCTTTTGGACTTTCTGAGAGGGTAAATAGGTTGTTAGAATGAAGAGACGGGTGATTGGAATAGGGTGTTAGATAATCGGATTGGGGAAATAGATGATCGGATTGGGAAAATGAATGATAGGGGTGGATGAACAAGCACTTAGAACTGGTAAACGATTGCTTAGAATGGATGAATGACTCTCAGGTCACAGAAAGGAAAGCTCGAAACGAGTAAACGATTGATTAGAAAGGATGAAAAACTCTTAGAATGAGGAGATGGATGCTTGGAATGGATGAAAGATTACTCGAAATGAGTAAATGGAGGATCGAAAGGGATGAAAGACTACTTGGTCAAACGAATGTTTGGAATGGTTAAACGGAGGTTTGGAATGGCTAAACGGAGGTTTGGAATGGCTAAATGAAGGTTTAGAATGACAAAACAGAGGTTTAGAATGATTAAACGAAGGTTTGGAATGATTAAACAAAGGTTTGGAGGCTAAACAGAGGTTTATAATGATTAAACAGAGGTTTGGAATGATTAAACGATGGTTTAGAGACTAAACAGAGCTAAACGGGGCGATTTTGACTATTCAGGAGGGAAAATTTGGCCCACTGTAGTAAATAGGAGGGAAAATTTGCCCCATTGTAGCAAACAAAAGGGAAAATTCACCCCACTGCAGTGAACAGGGACTTGGTTTAGATGGAAATGACTATGGAAAGGACTTAAAATGATAACAATAAGGCCAACTTGTAAAAAAAATTACTGGTTTCTCACAAGAAAACACTTTCAAACAAACACAATCCTATGATTAGTATTAAGGGTATGGCCAATAAAGGTCTTAATCTAGGATGCACAAGGTGTCTAGGGAGTCCTTGATATACTCTCGGTATGTGAGGCACAACCGTGAGTCGGGAACCCCAGCGAGATACTGAAGGGCTCAGACCAACTCTTCACGTCTATCTAGGTTTCACCCTAGCTTTGACGCTCCACCAATTACAACGTGACTGGATTGAGGTACAACTTTCGCTCTCCCCACTTTATATACCCTGTCAGTACGTGTGGTTGGAATCATCCCTTGGGGTGATGAAATCCCCAAGCAGGTTCCACTAGAAAGAAGACACTAATCATTTCCAACTACTCCCCAGGCTCACACGAAGTGCAAGGGGAAAGTGAAAAAAAACTAATGCCCCCTTTGGGTAACACAAAAAGATAGACACAACAAACAATGGATATTACCTCCCCTAATTAAACTATGTTCCTAGATTAATGAAAAACAAGGATAGCTTTGGAAATCTGTGTAAACAGAAGGTCTTGCAAGCAAGCATTAATTGTTTTATCCTTCTTTCTTCACCAATTACACAAGAATATGCTACAAAATGTTAGCAAAAACACCAATATCCTTGCAACAACCAATGTTAGGGGGTTAGAATCAGAAAACAACAAAAAACTAGAGCAAAAACTAAGCTAAAATGATCGTTTTGCCTCTCAAAATGTGCTATTTTGGGGCGTATCCGCCCCTCTACAGTAACCAGAAGGGAAAATTCACCCCACTGCAGTAACTAGGAGGGATAATTCACCCCTCTGTAGTGACCAAGAGGGTGTAGTTTCCCCTCTGCAGCAAATTTGTTAGAAACCAAATATGGAAGAGGGCGTATCCGCCCCTCTATAGCAAACTTGTTAGAAACAAAATATGGAAGAGGGCATATCCGCCCCACTGCAACAAATTTGTTAGAAACAAAATATGGAAGAGGGCGTAGCCGCCCCGCTGCAACAAATTTGTTAGAAATAGAATATGGAAGAGGGTGTATCCGCTCCGCTACAACAAATTTCTTAGAAACAAAATATGGAAGAGGGCGTATCTGCCCCACTGCAGCAAACTTGTGAGAAATAGAATATGGAAGAGGGCGTATCTACCCTGCTACAACAAATTTGTTAGAAACATAATATTGAAGAGGGTGTATCTTCCTTGTTGCAGCAAACTTGTCAAAAATAGGATATGGAAGAGGGCGTATCCGCTTCACTACAACAAACTTGTGAGAAACAAAATATGGAAGAGGGCGTATCCGCCCTACTGCAACAAATTTGTTAGAAACAAAATATGGAAGAGGGTGTATCCGCCCCGCTACAACAAATATGTCAAAAACATGATATGGAAGATGGCGTATCTGCCCTGCTATAGCAAACTTTGTTAGAAACAAAATATGGTAGAGGGCATATCCGCCCCGCTGCAGCATACTTGTTAGAAACAGGATATGGAATAGGGCGTAGTTTCCCTTCTACAGTCAAATGGAGGGCGCAGTTGCACTTCTGCACTGTAGAGGAGGGCATAGTCACCCCTCTATAGTGACCAGGAGGGTGTAGTCCCCCCTCTGCAGTGTACAAGAGGGTGTAGTCTCCCCTCTGTGACCTGTTCCTGCAAACATTCTCAACGACAACAAATGTAAAATAGAGGAACCCATTTGTGGGTCCCACCAGGCATGCCATAAATGTGATCCTAAATGTTTATCCTATTCTAAAGATGCAAAATAACTATTGTGCAATAAGAAAAAACACAAAAGAAACCTCAAAGATTAGCCTAAGGAGTTGTTAACACAAAGAAAATAAATGAAATAAGGCAATTGCTGATACCTTCTCCATGCTGATGAATCTCTTGGTTGGCCCTTGATGTTTAAGATCCTTGTGTGCTCCTTGGATGGCTATTTATATGAGTAAATACAAGATTGACTATATGATGGGATGCAAATGCTAATGGCTAAAATGGCTTGGCTAAGTAAAAGGAAATTCTTATAATTTGAGTGTTTAAAATGACAACAGGTAGGTGAAAATATGACTAAGTGTTCTAATGCCTTAGAAGGGGGGGTATTTATAGAGAGATTTGAATTCTCTAGAGAATTCAATGGTTGAGATTGAGTCACCAAGATCAAGATGTAGGGCTATGGTGAGTTGAGGAATCACAAGCCCTCACATCTTGACATGTGGAATGTGAGATGGCCAAGGATAAGATGGTGTGGAAGTGAGGTGGAAGGGAGGTACATGATGTGTAAGAAGGACATGTACATTGGAAGTACATTGGGGGATGAGAAGAATCTTGGGTGAATAAATGTGAATTAAAAATTTACATGCTTGGAAGAATCCCATGGACAAGACAAGGTTCCAAAAAGGGAAGCACTAGTCCACATGTGACTTGATGTGATAAGTAAAATGTTCTAGAGGTTGCATGGGAATAAGGTAAGCCTTGAAAGGATAAAATGTAAATTAAAAATTCACATGGGGAGGAAAGAGACCTAGGATGAATAAATGTGAATTAAAAATTCACATGGGAAAGAGGGTCAATGCTAAGAAAATAAAATGAAAAGGTTGACTAAAAAGGGGTGCTAAATGTGGCTAATGACTTTGATTAAGGTTGTGCAAATACCTAATTAGGATAATTAATAAAAGATTAGAAGCAAGTGGAAAATGTAGGAGGATGTGACATTAATCCCTGATTAAGAGGATGCACATCTTAATCATGAATTAATTAAATTAATCCAGATTAGAAAGGGATTATGGAGGATGTGACAAGGAGAGAGAAAAATGAAGAATTTTAAATTGAGTTTATTTAAAAAGATCAAATGACTAAATTAAATAAAATGATATATTTATTTAATTTAGAGAGGAAAAGGTGTAAGGTAAAGCATTTAATTGTTAAATTATATACTTTAGGGACCTTAGGCAGACCATGAAATGTTAATTAAATGAGTGATTTAATTAATAGTGACCAAGAGGATGAGGTGTATGAGTTAAAGGGATGAATAAGGAGACAAATTTGACCATATGGAATTGGTCAAATTTGGATGTCTACAGGGACATTTAAGGATTAAAAATGATCTCAATATCTAATTGGCTATAAACCACAATGGAAGAGTCAGAATGGTGGATCAAGGTTTTAATCCTTTTTGGGGGATGATTGTTGGTGTAATTAATTAATTATTACACTAGCATAAGTTAACTTAGGTCTTGCATTTAATCATTAAGTCCTAGGTTGCATTATTAGATAAATCATTTAATAAATGGGATAATATTCCCTTCCTTATTTGTAGGAGATAAGATTCCTTTTAGAAGATGAGTTGTCCTTCTAGAACTTATCCCCTCATTTAATGATCATCTAGATAGGGTTCACATGTTGTCACATGTTGTTAGATCAAGACACATGGCAACATCTCATGCATATTAGGGTTTAGCTCTTGCCTATATAATCAGGCATCTTGTACATTTGTAATCAATCTTTATATCAATATTGAATCTCCATTGTGCATGCCTAGTTGTAACACTTTCTGGGTGGTTGATTATCTTTCCTGGCTTAAAGGTCCTACATCGAAGACTGTAGCTTCAAGGACTATGCATCCATAATCCCAACATGGTATCAGAGCTTATCCAGTGAAACGTAAACCCTCGATCAAGAAAGTTGGTGTGCGAGATTCTCCGCAGGCTTGAAGGTTTCCATTGAAGGCTACTTGTTTCCACCCGGGGACCAAGCTGATTTCTAAAGTAGATAGAGTCAAATCTGAGCTCGCCATTGTCTTCAGAAGGCCTTGAAACCCTAGGATCACCTGCCCATTCATCAAAATCGGATACATCAACCCGGGAGCTTCAGAGGTATTTTTAGGGTTTGCAAAATCAATTGTACTATTCGTACAATTTGCAGCAAAAAATCTCCCTTTGCAGTTGTCCTCTGAGGCAAATTTTTTTTATACGCAGGCCATTTTCTATTTTCAAAAAAAAAATCAGGGCATTTTATTTATATTATTGGCAAAAATTTTTTTTTTGGGTTTCTGCTATAGTTTGCAGAAAAATAAATTTGGACGACCATATATTTTAAATCACCGTCGGCATTATCAAGGGTTTGATTTTATTTATTCTATCGGCGTTTAATTCTGCAAAATATAGTCTTCATCGGCATACTTGTGGGGTTTGATTTTTTTTACTAATCATTCACTGTCGGCATATACTTTATGGGCTTTCATTTTTTTTAATTGCAATATTTTGCAATATTAAAAAAATCTTTATATTTGTCGGCCCATTCAATTTATCAGTCTGCAGCGGGGAGTACTTGTGTCGGCCGCATTTACGTTTTTTGCAGGGCTCACTGTCACCTCCGCCGTGCATTATCTCCCACCGTGCACCCACCGGTGTATGTTCTATCCACCGGAGTCCTCCCGTCCTCTGCCGTTGACCGTGATCCTACCGCCGCTGAACTCGCCGACAAAGTCTACAGCCGACCGGTGACTCCTCCCGCCGGGATATCCTCCACCGGTGGTGTCTCCTGCCAGCGGCGCCACCCCGTCGCCGCCTGACAGCCGCCCGGCCGCCGCTCCGCCCTGCGGCCCTTCTTTTTTGCCACATATCACGCCACGGTCATATCAGCGACCGTGTCCTAGCGCCCGGGGTGCTTATATTTTGCCCCTGATTAGCCTACAGGTGCCCAATCAGGGCCTTTTTTTTCATTTGATCATAACTTTCACCCAGGGTATCATTTTTTGCAAACGATATACCGTCGGAAAGGGAATTTCACGTACTTTCCAGTGGTGAGATCCGTTCTATGAAATTTTGCTCGCAGACATTTCTAAATCCAATTGAAGTCAAAACCCTAATCTGGACTCAAAGTTGCATATCTTCTCAACCGTTTGTCGGATTTCAGTGATTCCAGCAGCATCAGGAAGGTGATTCAGAGATTTTTTTTATCAGTCCAGCCCCTTGATCAGTTTCAGCTCCAGGTACTTTTGCATGATAGTTTTTTCAATTTGGTGCATTTGATCAATAACCTGGTTATCCTGAAGCTTGGGAAAATATTTTTTGATCCGGGTTGCATCACTTCAGTTGTACATCATATTTGGAAGTCTTTATTTGCTGTTGAAGGTCAGCGTCTTTTTTTTGTGGAGAAATTTTCATTATGGGGCTTGCATATTTCTCTCCTTCTCTGGTTATGTTGCACAAGGGTAACTATTCCCAATGGCGAGATGGGATTTTCCACCATCTTCATTCACTTGATTTGTTGCCATATCTATTTGGTATAGTTCCTTGTCCGAGTGAAGCTATTCATGAACTTGCTTGGAGTTGTAGCAGGTACACTATTTTGGAGATACTTGAGATGCAAGTTGATTGTGATATTTTGAGTTCTATTGATCATTGTGATTGTCCTCACATTCTTTGGACTAAGCTTTGGGAGATCTACGGAGATTCAGATACTCCACCATTCCCCGATGATCATGCTTCAGAATGTCATTCTTCAGATCAAGCTCCCCATGATGCTATTGTTATACAGGAAGTTGATTGCCTTGATCTTTCCAAAGAGGTTGACAAGGTACCTTTCAGTGCTTCTTCTTCATCAGAGACAGTTGGTATCCCTTCACATTTAGTGATTCCTTGTCCAGAATCATTGATTGAGGCTTCCACCATCAACATCGATCAGGACACATTCCGTTTTTCAGACTTGACATCACATGATGGCTTTGTTTCAGGTATCATTGCCTTGGCCACTTCTATAGGTTTGGAGAACATTCTTGAGGGGGTATCACTCCTCTATTCAAATTTGGCTTTGGAGAGTTGTTTTGAATCTCCTCATTCTTTTGTCTCGACCTTGATTGGGACACTTCATTCAGGGGGGGCTATCAAGTCTCCATCACATTCATCATATCTCAGTCTTTGGATATTGTTCAGCATCAGTTTCTGCATCATCCTGATTTGTCACCCTCTTCATTGTTTGGGACTATGACATGTTCTTCATCAGGCAAGGCGAAATTTGAGCTGTGTTCAGAGACATCATCATCCATCTTCATCCTTCCTTCCATCAATTCCTATCCGGAATGGGAAGCTTCTTTGCACTTGCAGTTGGTTTTGGTTCTTCCGAAAGGGAGACAAGTTGTTTGTCGACATTGGATCTTGTTCTGTCTTCAGACACTTACCTTCTTTGCAGGTGATCACATTTTTTGGGGGGGCTATATAGTCTCTCTCTTTCCCTCCTATGGGGGTGCTTTTGATTGTATCCATGTGACGGATGGCGTACTTGGGGGGTAATTTGGGAGTCCTCCATCCTTTTCTTCCCATCCTATCTCACATCTTTTTGCTTTTTCATCTCTCTTTTGGAGAGGGGTTTTGTTCCCATTGGGTTTTCCCCTTTTCTCCGGTTGTGGGAGATTTTTTGCATCTATCATGTACATGGGTACCTAACATGGCCTCGTAGCCGGGACCCATCATCATCTCTGCATAATCATTGCATCTTCCTCCCTAAGTTGCACTTATGGGGGGGTGTTGGTGTAATTAATTAATTATTACACTAGCATAAGTTAACTTAGGTCTTGCATTTAATCATTAAGTCCTAGGTTGCATTATTAGATAAATCATTTAATAAATGGGATAATATTCCCTTCCTTATTTGTAGGAGATAAGATTCCTTTTAGAAGATGAGTTGTCCTTCTAGAACTTATCCCCTCATTTAATGATCATCTAGATAGGGTTCACATGTTGTCACATGTTGTTAGATCAAGACACATGGCAACATCTCATGCATATTAGGGTTTAGCTCTTGCCTATATAATCAGGCATCTTGTACATTTGTAATCAATCTTTATATCAATATTGAATCTCCATTGTGCATGCCTAGTTGCAACACTTTCTGGGTGGTTGATTATCTTTCCTGGCTTAAAGGTCCTACATCGAAGACTGCAGCTTCAAGGACTATGCATCCATAATCCCAACAATGATGTGTTGTGATTAATTGGCTTTTAATTGATTGAATTATATGATGCAATGTTGTTCCTATGATACTAATGAGAATGCAATAAACTTTTATAATTTTTGAAGAATACAAAATAGACAGACATAAACAGATTCCAAAAAAGTAGAAGGCAAGCATAAAGGAACTTGACATATAAATTTGGGGCAGAAATAGCTGGATAGCGGTGTTGGGCACCCTAGACTAGATGACTACTATTCAAGATCTAACTTCACACTCATCATTCTCTTGATATGGAAGTCTTTCTCTTTCGGGATCACTGTTAGAACTTTATATGTCATTGATAAATACCACTTTCCTTGAATTGACAACTTGTAGGGCTTGAATACATGAATGAGCAATTATCCTTCAATCTTCCTCCAATTTTCCTCAAATATGAAAACCTACACACATAAAAGAGGGGGAAGGATTATGTCATATAGGGGATTTCCTAAGTAAAACCCCATTTTGGTATTTCTACCTCTACAATGAATATGACGATTTAAAAATAGAGCTTACTCTCGGTTGGTTAGAGGCTAAATGATATCAAGTGACAAATTGATAAATTATTGCAACCCACTACTCAAATTTTTATTCTTTGATGGACTAAAGTCATGTAGGCATCACCTTCAAGGAGAAATTGATGCTTGATTTGAAGTCTTACAATTGTTAGTATTCACAAAAAAATTGAACATAAAACATGAACAAACTTACATAAAAATATGATGCATGGCTAAGATGATGCTTGACTAAAATAAATGTTGCAATAATTTTGATAATTTTTCTCTTGAATACTCTTGATTTCTTTTAGGATACTCATTTTTTCTCAATGAATATGCTAGGATTAAAATGGTGAAAATGATTTGTATTTATATGCAATTCTTCTAATTTCCCAAAAATTAAATAAAGATAGTTGACAAATGATTTTGGATGTTCAAATAATAAAATTCCTACACTAACATATTCAAATTTGGGCCAAAAAGGGTTGGAAAAAGGCACTAGGTGCTTTATTCTAGACCCATCCTTGTTAGGGCATTAAACATTGGGGTTAAATATTAAATGCTCATTTCCATTCTCATATTTTTATTTTTTGAAGATATTCATAAAATAGGTAATTAAAGAGATAGGATGACTAAGGATCAAGGAGGAGCACACAAGCCCCTAGGATCCAATATCCCATGGAAAACCAACATAAGAACAAAGGAACACACATGTATGAAATACAACAATACAACATACACAAACATACATAATGTCAACACAAAATGCAAAAGGAGGGTATGGACTAGCAAGTTACGTATTCTAGGATCTACACCAAAGGTGTTCATGACTCATAAACAAGAAAAGTTTAACATTTACTAGGTGAATCATAAATCAAAGGCAACACGGTCTAGTGAAGTATGATATTCACTAGGTGAGCCCCCAAGAAAAAGTAGAAAAATAAGAAACACACAAGGTCTAGTGAAGTTCGATATTCACTAGGTGTGTACCCATTGACAACCATACCAAGAATTATGCTCCCTAATAATTTTGATAAGGTGCTACAAAAATGATTAAGAAGCTATGCTAACGCATCAGTAAGTTCAACATGTGTGAACAAAGTGAATCAAAAAATTCCAATGGCAACACACCACTAATTCCAATGCATGTGAATAAGGTGAAGCAAAATTTCCAATTTCAACGCACCACTAATTCCAACACATGTGAATAAAGTGAAGCAAAAATGCCAATGTATGACCCCACCTTAAAGAAATTTCAAAACACCATGTTGTGAGCAATTGCTTTAAGGTAGAAAAATGATAAATGTCATGTGATAAAGACATGGGAGCTTATTTGGAAAGCCCTATTCCAATGATATGTTTCCAAATAAAGCTACATCATGCCAAGGGGTTACCCCCAAATGAAAAAAATCAAATAAAATATTAACACATAAGGTATCTATGAATCTGGGGTCATCATATGTCTTTTCTATAGTGATATAATAGAGCTCTAAACTGAAATCATTCCCCAAATACTCATGGAAGAACAAACACAATAGAGGAATGACACATAGAGAGAAAAGAAGAAAACTGTTGGGTCAACATGGAAGAGACCTAAATGTCTCAACACCTTGCATTGTCCCTAAAAGGAAAGAAAAAGACAAAAATAAAAGATAAAGTTTACAACATAAAGAAGAATGGAGATACAAATAAAAGAATGTCATGATAGATTTGTTTCCCTTGTATCCTTGCACCAACACAACAAAAAGGGTCATTCAAAGAAAAATGACAAACATCAAGACACACTGAGCAACACAAAATGGGAGATCACATCATGTTTAAGAAAACACAAAGAACACATAAAGAAAACACAATAGAGTAACACACATGTGAGCCGACCTAAAGCAAGTCATCTACATCCCAATCTTTCTCATAATATACGGAAGGTGGACAACTATCCAAAGGGACTACAACAAGTGTCATATTAGGAGCATCACCAGGTTTAACATGTGGTGGGTCACTCTCATCAAGAGGATCATCATGATTTCCCCCATCTAAATTCATGGACTTTGAAAACAAATTTTTTAGTTCATTATGCACTTGTTCATCAATTTTTGCAATTTAATCTTCATTATCCAAGTTAATCACAATGGGAAGTTTAATAACAATATCAATTGTATGTTATTATTTCAATTTTTATTTTGGTTGAGACATGCAAGGTTCAGTTCATGCTTTGGTTCAAGTAGTCATTCATTATTATTTGTTTTAATTGGTGTTTGGTCATGAGGTATTATTTTACTCTTTTCTTCCAACTGACGAGTAATAGCACGACGTCTACACGTACACTATTTAGAATTTCTATTTCTTCTTGTGTGGTTTTCAATTTATGAAGGTGTAAGAGCAAGTTTTCAACCATTAGTCTCTTTTCTTCCCTTAGGGGAGGATCTGAAGGGACAACTGAGGGTTGGGAAACCACTATTTGTTTAGGCCTATACACTTTTTTTCCTTCAAAGGCACAAAGGGAATTATATGGTTATCTCTTGGTCTTTTATATTATATGGGTGGAGGAATTGTGACACATTTACTTGGTTACTTGGAAGGGCCCTTGCTTTGGTTGTGGGTTCATCCACGACTAGTGAGGTAGGAGGAAAAACCATAGACCTATCATTCTTGGGTGGGATATTTCTTAGGGATAGTTCTGCTATGTGATTTTCCTTAAACTTTTGGCATGACCTAAAAATAAATCCTTATGAGGCTTGACTAGTTCCATAGGTTGAGGCCAACAAAAATCTAATGAAAATTTTCTGCAGGAAAACAAAGGATTAAACCCACTATGATGCACTGTAAAGTTTTTATTTTTAAATGGTAACTTTGTGCACTTGTGAATAATTGATAGGATGGTGTTCATGGAGCATATCCATGGATAGCCTAGCTTCACACAAAATTGGTAAGATGTTGGGATGATGGGGAATGATACATCTAATTGTTTCGGTACAACGTTAAGTGGAAGAGTGATCAAACCTATCGTAGGGAGAGAAAAATCATCATGAGTTTTTAACCATGCTTTCAATTGTTCATAAGAATCTTGATAAAATTCATGCACAAACAAGAATTCCTTAGTGATCACATTCTCTACACACATGGGATCAATGAGTTTCCCAATTGTAGGCTTGTCATTAATACATTTGAGGATATAGAGAGGACCATTTGTCACATGTATAGGTGCATCAATATGTGTGAAAGAAATGTTAGGTAACAAAATGGTTTGGCCTATGTGAGGTTGGACATCGATGAGAGTGACCATATCTTTTAGGTCATCCTCATCATCACTCTTATACTCATCCTAATCATCATCATTCTTGTCAAAATTCATATCATCACAAGCTTGCACAAAATTGGATGTATGATTTGGCATGGGATTTGTAAATATTTGTAAATTTTGATTTGGTGAGGCAACAAACTTATTTCCTTTATCATTAACACTACCCAATTGGATGTTGTAATGCCCCTCCAAGGAACCCCAGAGGAAAACACAACATGACACAATAATGGAACAATTTATTTTTAAAGAAATAATAGTAGATTGCATAACATAACTTAACATGTAATCTAATCCTGATTCCTCTATGGTTCCATGACTACGTTACTAACATATTTGTTAACTAAGAAAATAGCATCATTTCATTAACTATAAGGATATCATGAGTCATCTAACAAGAAAAGTATATTTTAAAAGCTTCATAATGAATAATTCAACATTATTTACTTTCATATCAAAACATCTGATAACAAATCAATAAAGATCATTTCTGTCTAATTAACATATACAGGATGCATTACATTATAACATACATTACAAGAAGAATACACTAATATCAGATACATCATTATAGTATTTACAACATTGCTTCCCTAAGTACATGTGGGAAGGAAACATCTAATTACAATAAGAAGTACAACTGATATTCAAGCCAATATATATACACAAAAGTTTATCTCCTTGAATTGGAACAAAATTTGGAATCTGCTACACAAGGTAGAACCTCCGTGCACATGAACAAGTAGCAAGGAAACCCAATGGAGGAAAAATAACTAACCTCCTAACCATGTGGAACCCTAAGGTCCATCCCCCGTGCTAGGAGATAACACAAGGTCCCACTACAAATAGACAGTCAAGAAAGAAATAGGCTAACACAAACGAGGTTATACATGGATTCCAACCAATACAACTTGCAACACACCATCACTTACAACACTGACTTCACTTCCAGAGGAACACACACAACAGGAGGAGAACATACAACTAGGGAATGCTAGACTATAATAGGGAGGAGTGTCATCACATAACTTGCTATGGGTTATCCTAGCAAATCTTCCTAGGCCCCAACCCCCATCTTGGGTTATCCTAGAAGCCTCTACCGATCCCTGACCCTCATACAAACTCATGTGAAATCAACATACCTTTCATGAGAACAAGGTAGTTGATCTTTCCATTCCGGGCCTTCTCATCTCATCTCAAGCCTAAACGAGCACTTTAGCCATGAGTGAGGCATATCATTATCTTGATTAATGTGAAATATACCCATTCCCCCTAATTCATTATTAATGTTATCATTGGATTAAGAAACTCCCAATAGGTTATCCTGGACAACCACTTTGGGTTCTCGCCCCCATTGAGAGCCACTCCCCTACTTGCAACTAGTAAACCCTACAACCAAGCAAGACATTTACCATCTTGCATACTCATCATAATCACATGAATCCAAAAAAATGCAAGGCATTGAACTTCTTGCACACAACATAAAACATTACCAACCCACTTCCAAGAGAAACCAACATAAAAACCATACATACCAAAATACTCCCTCCTAGGCCTCTGGAAAACAACCTTAAAAATTTGCACAAATGGCTCCCACTTTAGACAATTACCAAAATCACCTGATCCAAAGTCAAGCACAAGGTTCCATGCAACCAAACAATTAGAGCATTATAACCTTGGAAAAATACTCTCTTAAATAAGGCATTGCTTCCAACACTGATTTTCACTTAATCCATAATTCAATTAAAGGATTATTTATTCCAAATATTTATACTTGAAAATATCTATAGTAACAATATTCCAACTAATTAAAACTACACAACAACTCAATTAAATAG
Organism: Sequoia sempervirens; assembly: GCA_007258455.2. Classification (NCBI taxonomy): domain Eukaryota; kingdom Viridiplantae; phylum Streptophyta; class Pinopsida; order Cupressales; family Cupressaceae; genus Sequoia; species Sequoia sempervirens. The sequence continues at coordinate 77,023,563 of VDFB02000015.1, forward strand.
TGATAAATAATCAATTCCTAAATTTTACGCTAGAACAAAATTAACTTTTTTCCCGCTCTTAGTTATCTAAATAAGAAACAAGTTAAATCACTTAGTTTGAGTATACAAGCCTTTTATCTAAAGATAATTAGATACTTATTTAACATTGGTTTTCCAATTAAAATTCTTGAATTAAAAAATTTATTTTATTTCTCCATAATAAAAGAAAATAATTCTTAACTATTAATAAAATATAATATAATATATATATACATATATATATATATGTATACATATTATATATATATATTATATCATTAAAAAAATGAAAACATATTATTTTTTATCTCCCATTGATTTAATTACATATATTCAATAAAAAAAGCACATAATATTTTTAAAACAAATCGATATATCTTAAACTGCACTATATATTATAAGCCATTGAATTTTATTATAGATAAAAGTAACCGTGCACAACACATATTAATTAGAGGAATAGCTACAAGCAGCGACTATGCACATAAAGAGGAGGGTGCATAGGCAGCAGGGAGGCTCTTGTTCTGACTGACCCCCCTCTCATGAAATCTCATTCATTTAATAATCTTGCCTGATCTTAACATAGTAGAGATGATAAGGTGCTGCTGGCCACTACCTGATGTGTTAGATGAGGAAAGACCATAGCCAAAGGGTTTGAATTTCCAATCACATAAATCATGCATTTCAAAGTATCAAATGCCAAGCTTATGTTATATGCTACACAGTTTTGAATGTCAATTATTAAACATAACCGTCGATATGAATTTAATATATTCAACATTGAATAAAGAACACATGGAATAAAATTGTAATGTGCAGAGTCAAACAAAATGCCAGCCGAACCCTGATGTGCTACAAGCAACAAAAACACAAGGGTAGGGAGGAATTGCATACATAGTAGCCAATATATACAATGCATGTACAAAGATCGCCACATACAATAATCACAAAATAAGAAAACAGTCCCTAATGCGTAGCTCATGCGGAACGTTCACATGGATAGAAGAGAGAAAGGCATTCAACTATGGGAGACACATGTCTACAGTTTATTTACAAAATGAATTTAATAAGAATACTAAGAATCCTTCGAGGATAATATTCAATTGGGGAAAGGATTGCAAGGTGAACACTGATTGTTAGAAGGAAAGCCTCCATAAATCCACCCCCATGGAATGAATTCCTAGCCAGAGGCACGCAACTTGAGTTAAATGAAAAAGCTTCAAAAACTTTCAAAATAAGAAAACAATTGGAACATAAAGGTATCATATTAAGGATGTAATGACAACAGGTGCGCACAAGGCATATTTGTTGAAAAGAATAAACATGAACCATTGGCTAGGTAGAGGCTTAAGAGAATTTCACGCTAATGCAATCGGCTAGGGAGAAGGTTTGACACACATATGAGAAGCTATATTACAGAATATGAACAATATAAATTTCACAAGGAAGCTCTCAAAATCGTTGATTAATGAAGCACTCAGAAATACATCCCAACACTATAAGCTTGCATAATCACGAAATAACATATGAAATCGCCATAAGCAAATGATGAAGGAACTTAATGAATTCACATAAATACAATTGACAGGATGAGTTGGTAATAAAATATGCATAAAATACGTTTGCACTAAGATGATAAACAAAATGATAAACTCGTCAAACAATCAAAACATTAACGTTTAAGAACGAAGACTCAGATTTGCAAATTCAATTTCTCCAAATTGAGTTGTTACGATGCCTTCCTTTGCCTATCCATCTATGTTTCTCCCTTCCAAGAATCAATGATAAAAAAAAATGAGTTTTTTTTCAAAAAATTTCTTCTCAAAACCCTTGTTCAATTTTCGCCCCCCCCATTCCTCCTTTCTCCACAAAATATACAGTCTAAACAAATTTCTTCCCTTTCGCTAAAAAAAATCGAATGAATCCCTCCCAAAATCTCCCAAAAAGATATAATTATTTTCCAAAAGGAAGGTTGTACATTTTTTAAAACCAAAAATCCAATAAAACTCACAAAACCCCCAAAAAAACATTCAGTTTCTTTTTCGACAATTTGTTCAAAGTTTTGCATGTACTTGCATGAAAACCTTTCTATCTTTTTATATTATTTACTACTTATTAATTATAATATTCTTGTTAAAGTTTTATTTTATTTTAATCTCACATTACACACTTATTTTATTATAAACTATAATTATTAATAATTACGTTTATATTTATTTATCATATCACCTTTTTATTTAATAAATTATTTTAAAGCATCAATTAACCAAAACAACATTTATCAAATAATTTTTAAATTAAAAAAACCAAAATGTCAACAACAATTACCTAAATCCTAACCTGGGTCGAAAAGAAAGATCGAATGACCATAGACATACTTCCATACTGACACACTAACTGGGTATAATACTGGATACTCATCCTCTTCAAGGATGATGGCTAGGGTAGGGAACCCGGTGTTATCTCTGGTCAACTTATCCATTGGGTTTAAAAGGCACGCTCAAACCTTCCAATTCAGGTGGAGTCGATACCTAGTACCTGTAACTTGCAAAACACAAATGTCTTTGCATATACATATAATCATCACATACCTAATGAAAGGAAGTCAAAACATTGTAGGGTTCTCACAAGTGAAAAATATGACATGCTTCCCTCCACACCTAAATAACATTTATAAGCATCATATAACATATCAAATAACAACTTGTAACATCAATAATCATAAACCATTCCAAAATAAGGCAACACATTCTATTTCTAGCAGATACATAATCATGTCATAATCATCATCTAACATAGCAACATACTGAACAAGTGTCATTATAAAATGTTCTACCCACAAGCAAAGAGTACTTGAGACATAGAATGAATCCACAAGCATCTGGCATAAACATCATAAAAAGGTGAATCATGGAGGGGCACTACATTCCCCCCCAAAAAAAATTGACTTACTCCTGGAAGTTGCAAGATTAGAACAAAACACACACACATTAGTCCTAAATTTATTAAATAATACCACGTTTACCTTTCCCTTAAATCACACAGTTTCCACAATGAATGCATTCCATATATGATACAACAAGATACATCACTTTTCGATAATTACATTAACATACCAATTCACTCAAACACCTACCAAAAGCTACCACTCCAACAAACATCCTTGCAGGATAATATTTTCATTTAACATTCTCATATAACACACTAAACTTAAAACGTAGTAAAGTCTCAACCAGGAAGAAAGGAAGGGAACATCAACACATGCTTATAACTTCCAACAATCACCATAATCAAATAAATTCCACATTGGCATTCATATTATTAGCTCTATAAAACTTACATGATGATTTGTCGAAAGAATCTATAGTTCATTATCATCTAACTATCACATGTTATGAAATATTTTTTATCCCAACACACTTTTCTCTAACATCCCATGATATTAAAAAAAAAAATTACAATTGCACCTCATCATGAAAACACATTTCAGTTATTCAAATCTACATTATACCATCTAGCTACCCAACATGACTGGCCCCAATCTCTATGGTATTCTCCCTTAACACACTATCAACAATTCATATTGAAATAGGTAAAAAAAACACTTAGCAACTAAAACTAGGGCCAACAATACCAAAAATTCAGAATGACCACCAAAAGGGATTGAAAGAGAATACCTAAGAGGAGAAATTATCAATTAAATCATGAAAAATGTCAACAATTCAACAACCCACAATGAATAAAGTATGACAAGTGTCACCAAATAAATGAAAAGAAAGGAGTTCAGTGGTCAATCCTAGCATAAGAAAAAAAAAAAAGGAAACATGCTAGCCCTCAACATTACAAATTTTTTTTTTCAAACATATCTTGGACAAATGCCATACCAAACATAACCATAAAATGAGGTGACTAATATCAGCCACACCAAAGGGAGTAATTGCTACACGACACCTAAGACCACATTGTCCTAAGTGCGCTAGAGATTGTACACTAGACACATCAGGCCATACAGTTATAATACATCCCTCTAAAGAAAATTTGAACAACAGTTAAATAATCATGGTTTTCTACTTCTACATTCATGTACTATCTTTTAATGCAATTCAGATTTTATTCCTTACTAAGCATTCAATGCCTCTATTGATGTCTAATGCATTCCTAAGTAGTGTCCTTATGAATCTAATTTTTAGATAAAGAGAGAAGAGAGAGGGAAAGTTGTCAATTAATCAATGCATATATATGCCGATTAAGTAAGATCACACAAGAATGGTCAAATTTTCCAAATATGACATGACTATCTACAATGCATCTTTGTACTACATGCTCTTAAATATGTAAATTCCAATGCTCCATGACAATTCCTAACATTATAAATGCAACAGATAGTTCCTAATTCCTAGAGAGAAGAGAGAAATAGTACAAGCATGAACAAACCTAAGGTAAGGTCTAGAGAATGCACAACCGAGAAGACTTGAAATGAAAGCTTCAAGGTAAACTATTAAAGTTACACTACTATCTAACATAATGGGCTCATATGTATCTAGAGTACCCAGTGTATGAACCTAGGCTCTGATACCAAGTGTAACGCCCTGCCAAGGAACCCCAGAGGACAACACAACGTGACACAATAATGGAGCATTTTAAAAAAGAAAAGAAATAATAGTAGATTGCATAACATAACTTAATATGTAATCTAATCCTAATTCCTCTATGGTTCCATGACTATGTTACTAACATATCTGTTAATCAAGAAAATAGCATCATTTCATTAACTATAAGGATATCATGAGTCATCTAACAAGAAAAGTACATTTTAAAAGCTTCACAATGAATAATCCAACATTATTTACTTTCATACCAAAACATCTGATAAACAATCAATAAAGATCATTTATGTCTAATTAACATATACAAGATGCATTACATTATAGAATACATTACAAGAAGAATACATCGATATCAGATACATCATTATAGTATTTACAACATTGCTTCCCTAAGTACATGTGGGAAGGAAACATTTGATTACAATAAGAGGTGCAACTGATATGCAAGCCAATACATATACACAAAAGTTTATCTCCTTGAACTGGAACAAAATCTAGAACTTGCTACACAAGGTACAAACTCCGTGCACACGAACAAGCAACAAGGAAACCCAATGGAGGAAAAAGCACCAACCTCCTGACCATGTGGAACCCTAAGGTCCACCCCCCATGCTAGGAGATAACACAAGGTCCCACTACAAACAGAAAGTTAGGAAAGCAATAGGCTAACACAAACTAGGTTATACATGGATTCTAACCAACACAACTTGCAACACGATATCACTTACAACACTGACTTCACTTCCAGAGGCACACACACAACAAGAGGAGAACATACAAATAGGGAATGCAAGACTTCAATAGGGAGGGGTGTCATCACATAGCTTGATATGGGTTATCCTGGCATATCTTCTTAGGCCCCGACCCCCATCCTGGGTTATCTTGGAAGCCTCTACCAATCCCCCACCCCCATACAAACTCATGCAAAATCAACAAACCTTTCATTAGGACAAGATAGTTGATCTTTCCATTCCAGGCCTTCTCATCTCATCTCAAGCCTAAACGAGAACTTGAGCCATGAGTGAGGCATATCATTATCTTGATTAATGTGAAATCTACCCATTCCCCCTAATTCATCATTAATGTTATCACTGGATTAAGAAACTCCCAATAGGTTATCTTGGACAACCACTTTGGGTTACAACCCCCATTGAGAGGCACTCCCTCTACTTGCAACTAGTAAACCCTACAACCAAGCAAGACATTTACCATCTTGCATACTCATCATAATCACATGAATCCAAAAACAATGCAAGGCATTGACCTTCTTGCACACAACATAAAACATTACCAACCCACTTCCAAGAGAAACCAACATAAAAACCGTACATACCAAAATACTCCCTTCTAGGCCTCTGGAAAACAACCTTAACAATTTGCACAAATGACTCCCACTTTAGACAATTACCAAAATCACCCGATCCAAAGTCAAGCACAAAGTTCCATGCAACCAAACAATCATAGCATTATAACCTTGGAAAAATACTCTCTTAAATAAGGCATTGCTTCCAACACTGATTTTCACTTAATCCATAATTCAATTAAAGGATTATTTATTCCAAATATTTATACTTGAAAATATCTATAGTAACAATATTCCAACTAATTAAAACTACACAATAACTCAATTAAATAGTGATAAATAATCAATTCCTAAACTTTACCCTATAACAAAATTAACTTTTTTCCCGCTCTTAGTTATCTAAATAAGAAACAAGTCAAATCACTCAGCTTGAGTATATGACCCTTTTATCTAAAGAAAATTAGATACTTATTTAACATTGGTTTTCTAATTAAAATTCTTTAATTAAACAAAAAACATTTTATTTCTCCATAATAAAAGAAAATCATTCTTGAATATTAATAATATATATATATACATATATATATGTATACATATTATATATACATATATATATGTATACATATTATATATACATATATATATGTATACATATTATATATATTATATCATTAATAAATAAAAACATATTATTTTTTACTTCCATTGATTTAATTACATATATTCAATAAAAAGAGCACATAATATTTTTAAAACAAATTGATATATGTTAAATTGCAATATATATTATAAGCCATCAAATTTTATTATAGATAAAAGTAACCATGCACAACACATATTAAGTAGACGAATAGCTGGACATAATGACTACACAGGGAAAGAGGAGGGCGCACATGCAATAGGGAGGCTCTTGTCTCGACTGCCCCCCCTCTCATGGAATCTCATTCATATAATAATCTTTCCCAATTTTAACATAGTAGAGGTGATAAGGCGCCGCCGGCCACTACCCAAGGCATTAGATGAGGAAAGATTGAGGCCAAAGGGTTTGTATTGCCAAGCACATAAATCATGCATTTCAAAGTATCAAATGCCGAGCTTATGTTATATGCTTCACATAGTTTCAAATGTCAATTATTAAACATAACCGTCGATATGAATTTAATATATTCAGCATTGAATAAAGAACACAGGGAATAAAATTGTAATGTGCAGAGTCAAACAAAATGCCAGTCGAACCTTGATGTGCTACAACTAGCAAAAATGTAAGGGTAGGGAGGAATCACATACATAGAAGCCAATATATACAATGCATGTAAAAAGATCATCACATACAATAATCACAAAACAAGAAAACAGTCCCTAATGTGTAGCTCATGCGACAAGTTCGCATGGAAAGAAGAGAGAAAAGCATTCGACTGTAGGAGACACATGTCTATAGGTTATTTACAAAATGAATTTACTAAGAAGACTAAGAATCCTTCGAGGATAATATTCGGTTGGGGAAATGATTGCAAGGCGATTACTGACTATCAGAAGGAAAGCCTCCATAGATCCACCCCTATGGAATGAATTCCCAACCAGAGGCACACAACTTGAGTTAAATGAAAAGGCTTCAAAATATTTCAAAATAAGAAAACAATTGGTACATAAAGGTATCCTATTAAGGATGTAATGACAACAGGTGCGCACAAGGTGTATCTATTGAAAAGGCTAAACAAGAACCATCAGCTGGGTAGAGGCTTAAGATACTTTCACGCTAATTCAATTGGCTAGGGAGAAGGTTCAATGCCCATATGAGAAGCTATATTACATAATATGAACAAGATAAATTTCACAAGGAAGCTCTCAAAATTGTTGATTAATGAAGCACTCATAAATATGTCCCAAGACTGTAAGCTTTTCTAATCATAGAATAAAATATGAAATCACCATAAGAAAATGATGAAGGAACTTAATGAATTCACATAAATACAATTGAAAGGATGAGTCAGTAACAAAATATGCATAAAATACATTTGCACTAAGATGATAAACAAAACAATAAACTCATCAAACAATCAAAACATTAACGTTAAAGAATGAAGATTCATCTGTAAATCTGATTTCTCCAAAATTTGATACGATGCCTTCCTTCGCCTATCCATCTATGTTTCTCCCTTCCAAGAATCAACGATAAAAATAATGAAATTCTTTTTTCAGAAATTTTCTTTTCAAAACCCTTATTCAATTTTCTCCCCCCGTCCCATTCCTCTTTTCTCCACAAAATCTACAGTCTAAACAAATTTATTCCATTCCCCGAAAAAAAAAACCGAATGAATCCCTCCTAAAATCTCCCAATAAGTAATAATTATTTTCCAAAAGGAAGGTTGTACATTTTCAAAAACCAAAATCCAATAAAACTCACAAAATCCCTAGAAAAACATTCAATTTCTTTTTTGACAATTTGTTCAAAGTTTTGCATGTACTTGCATGAAAACCTTTCTATATTTTTATATTATTTACTATTTATTAATTATAATATTCTTGTTAAAGTTTCATTTTATTTTAATCTCACATTACACATTTATTTTATTATAAACTATAATTATTAATAATTACATTTATATTTATTTAGCATATCACCTTTTTATTTAATAACTTATTTTAAAGCATCAATTAACCAAAACAACATTTATCAAAATAAAATAAAATTAAACAAACAATTGCCAACAACAATTACCTAAATCCTAACCCAGGTCGAAAAGCAAGACCAACTGACCATAGGCACACTGACACATTGATTGGGTATAATACCGGATACTCATCCTATTTGAGGATGATGGCTAGGGTAGGGAACCTGTTGTTATCTCCGATCAACTTATGCATTAGGTTTAAGGCATGCTCAGACCTTCCAATTCAGGTGGATTCGATGCCTAGTACCTGCAACCTGCAACACACAAACATCTTTGCATATACATATAATCATCACATAACTAATGAAAGGAAATCGGAACATCGTAGGGTTCTCACAAGTGAGAAATACTACATCCTTCCCTCCACAACTAAATAACATTTATAAGAATTATATAATATATCAAATAACAACTCGTAACATTAATAGTCATAAACCATTCCAAAATAAGGTAACACATTCTATTTCTAGCATATACATATTCATGTCATAATCATCATCTAATATAGTAACATATTGAACAAGTGTCATCATAAAATGTTCTACCCACAAGCAAAGAGTACCTGAGATATAGAATGAATCCACAAGAATCTGACATAAACATCATAAAAAGGTAAATCATGGAGGGGCACTACAGATGTGATTAGAATCGACGAGGTCTTGCACTTGATATTTAAGACACATACATTATTTAGTATCATGTCCATGTGTACGATGATATTGAAAAAAGGCTTCTAGATTAAATTTTGGAGATAAAGGCTTTGATGTATCCATAGGTCTTATCGAAGGAAACTAGATTAGGTTCTTGCTCAAAAGTTGTAACATGATTGAATGGAGGGAATTAAGATTTTTTGTGAATTTTCTCTCTCGATCTAAACTGATATAGAGTTGAACTTATGGTTGTGACTTGTGGCTCAATGTGGTTGGTTGTATGAGGTGTGCTTATCTTGATGAATTTATTATTTTGTTTCTTGAATAGTTGAAAATTGTTTTGAGGTACAAATTTAGATTTTTCAATAGGAGTTGATAAAGATGTATCTTCATACTAACTAACTACTTTCTGATAGTCATGAAGAGTCGTACACAAGTGTGTAAATGATGGATACCTCATAATAAGATATTATATCTAATGTTGGGTTGAAAATTCTTAATGAATACTCTTTGAACATCAACATCAAGAAGAGTAATATTGATTTGTGAGTGTAGTAACTGGTATCTTCCTATGAAATCTATCACTTTTTCATGATTTCCTTGTTTTCACCTCACTAAATTAGTTAATATGATTTGTGGACATATGCTTGCTTGGAAATGTTATAGGAATTCATCAACAAGTTCATTGAATGAATGAATTGAGTTATTTAGCAATGAACAAAACCATTCCAAGGCCAGTTCTTTCAATGACCAAAGAATTGTTTTAGCTAGGACCTTATCTTCAAAGATGAAGTCACTACACAATGTTGTATAAGCCGATATGTGACTATTAGGATCTCCTTACCATTGTACTTCTCAAACGTGGGAATTTTTATGTTTAGTGGCATGGTTGTTTTTAAAATTTTGTGTGATAAAGAGCTCCTTTTGACATATTGTGATGGTTTTCCATTTTGAGCTTGGTTCAATGTGGAGATTTGTTGTTGAATTGAGGTTACATTTTATTAAAATTGGTTAATGAATGTATCATTGCTTGACATATTTTGGGAATATGGTGAATATGGTGGGATTGTGTATGTGCTTGGTGGACTTCTATTTTGCAAGTTTATTAGAGGTGATGAATATTGAGCTGTGACATGTGAGGACAAAAAGCTATAAGGATTCCTAGTAGAAATGCGTAAGGTTGGAGTTATGCCAATGCTTTGTTGTATCATTGAAGCAACAATTGGGTTTGTGTATGTGGGAATAGAGGCTATAGTTGTGGGGACCTGGAGATTTTACTTCCTCCTTGGCTTTTAGTGTATCCAAAAGCTTGGGCACAACTAGCCATCGTAGGTATGTTGGCATCAACTATATGGGATAGACTACACAAAACCTCTAATCGTTGGGTATCACCAATTAATTTCCTAAGGTTATCCACTATAAGAACTATTAGGCCAACTAGAGATTTAGTACTTAGATAGTCTTGAAGTCCTTCTAGATATTTTTCCAATTGTTTGAGTTCGTCTTCGGGAGCATGGGAAACAACAGTCTCAATATCCATAAAAATAGTTTATTGTAAAGTTGTCATTGGTATGGTAGCATTAGGGATAGAGTCCAAAATGGGAAAGGTATTAGCAATACCTTGCGTGAAAGATTTGGAAGAATCGAGATCCACAGTAGAAATAACAACACAGGATGTCGTAAGTCTACAACTACATCTCACTGAAGTATTGGCAATAGGACACCAGGTTGTGAAGCTCATGTGAGTTTTGAAACACTAAGTGTGCCCAATATGAACACTATATTGTCAAAAAAACACAACAAAAAATTCAAAAACAAAATTCAGACAACAAAAGCAAACAAAAGACACAAAAACAAAGATCTGAGCAAAATTTGAGCTAAAAGTAGCAGGACAAAGCCACCCAGGGTGTCTATGTCCTAGACAAGGTTTTGGAAAATTTGAAGTTTTACTATGTATGATACTATTTAAGGCTTTTGGGTCTGTGTGCAAATAGGTCCGACAGTGAATACTTTTCTAGAATTTTCTCAATTTAAGAGGATGTAATTCAAAATGCAAGTGTAACAATGTTAAAAATTTTTGAACAATTTTGAATACAATTTTCAAATCTAAGATGCAATAATTGATTAATTCTAATATGAAAAATTATGAAAATGATGATTTTGATGCAATTTTGAAATAAAACAATGTAATTTTTCACTTTTTTAAACTATATGAAAGATACCTAAATACATGCAATGAACACTTTCAAGTTTTTTTCAAATTTAAATGACCTGATGCAGATTTATAGATGTAATTAGAATGAAAATCTAACCTAGAATGACTGAAATTAACCCTATTGTAACCTATAATGCAATATTGTATGCAATTTTCTTTTGAATTTTTATGTCTTTTATGATGCAAAAGTGAATACCTACATGAAAAATGCAAAATAATGTGATGAAAAACCTAGATCTAGGATCAATTGCTTCAAATTTTAGAAGGTATATAATGTTAACATGTCAGGTTCACCAAAATGATATGTTGGAAAAAGGGCAACACCTTTGGAGATTTTCACTCTTTAGGGTTTGACACCTTTTTGTTTATCATTATTAAGAATGGGGATATGGAAATGGTATGATTGTGAGGGTTTGATGGACTTGGAAAAGGTATATGATTAAATTATAGCCTGAAAGGTGAGTCAACCAACCCTTGACTAAATCTAGGATAAATTTAGGGATGAAATGCAATGATATAACTAGACTAATAATGTAAATTCTAGTTCTAATGAAAATACATAAAACATAGAGAGTCACAAATAAATTTGGATAGAAGAAATGGACAGAGCAGGATACTATGCACTTGTGATATAAATTTGAGCCTATTTTTGGAGGACTAATTCACCATAGGGAATAAGTGTCCTTGTAGAGAGATTTCAAATCCATTTTCGTAGTCCTTTATGATGCAGTAGAGGAAGAAAATCAACTCACTAAATCACATTTATTAGAAACTCAAACATATTCAAGTTATTCATTCATCTTTTCTTCTTTACTCATCCCTCAAGGCTCATAAGCCATCAAAACAATAACATCACATTATATTCAGAGTTCCAATTCAAAATGACCTGTAAAACACCTTAGCAATCTCAACTCAGCCTAAACTACCATTGAAAACATCTTCCCTTTTATATTTCATTATTTCACTATGACTGTCCCTAATCAGTCACCATGGCACATAATGGTTACAAATGCTAACATTAGCCTCCAAGGGACTAATCACATAACTCAACATGTGTAACAACATAAACATAGTTTGAATATCAGGATGAAACTCATTTCATTCCCCAAGAGTTCAATTTATTCACTTAGAACACAAACCTTCCTTTGACCGATGATATCCTTGAAGCCATGCTTAATAGCATTGTCAGTATTATCTTCCAATATAGACCTTTATTGCTGACTATAATTGACATTTAACATGCCCATTTTGATGCCTTCAAACATATCTAAGATTCATCAGTTGTTACTTTGGAGGATAGTGATCAAACCCATTAGCTTCAGCCTGTAACAGACCTAATTAGGCCTTGGGTGCAACAAGGGCTTATTAGTTATCCTATTTCCAAACACAAAACTACTTGACCAATGCCTCAAACAGGTGTAATTAAGCTTTCTCATGCTCATTAGTGCATAGAAATTCAATATCCATGCTTCCTTTATCAAACCCTAGGTTAGAACCTCTTAAAACTCTATTTTTATCAGTCTATAATCAAAAATTCAGTCTAAAATTTTAATTTTTTTCACCATGAATCATTGCCTCTAAGATCTGCCACTTGGAAATTATGAAAGTGTAGACCAAATAGAGGATTCTCACCAGAACTTAAGAGTTTTTCACCAACAAACAGAGGAGAACTACGATTTTGTCTTCTCACTGTTAACCCTAAGAAGGTTTCTAACTGTCTACAACAAAATTCAAATATCTTGTACAAAAAATAACCAAAATGCATGAAACAAACCCCAAATGGAGGGTGATTGGTTTCTTTACCATCTACAATCAATTTTCCATCAATTCTAACCCATACACCTCCGTACACATGCTTGAAACATCATTTTTTCTGTAGAAAATGGGTTAAAACAGGGCATAACATTGAACTAATCCTTTTTATTCAATCACCACCGAGTACAAAATGGATAAACGAGCCTTTTTAAAGGAAATACATGGTGAATCTTCACCTAACAACTAATCTCTAACCACCTTTCAACGTTTTATGCTTCATGGATTTTCAACTTCTAAATGTTGCTTTGTGCAACTTTTTACAATTTTTGTGACAACTTTACAAATTTTGAATATATTTTACATTTTTGCATAGATGACCTCCCTAAAGACCTTGGATACATGAAAAATGGTTCTCATAACCTTATTAAAAGGTAAAATATCAAGATTTGAATCAATTCTCAAAAAAATTACACATGGAGGCCTAATTAGTTAGGGTGCTCCTGCACCACTTTAGTGCCAGATTAGAGCTTTCCATTTCCATCTACAGATTTGTTGGATCACTGTCAAACATTTATGTAAGTGAGTTTTTGTGAGTTGTCAAGGTGTATCACAACAGTGGATGAGTGATCTTCAAACTTCCTCCAATCTCCTTCAAACTTGAATCATTCACATTCAAAGAGAGAGGAAGGGTTGTTCCATTTAGGGGTTGTCCTTAGTCAAACCCTATGTTAGTGTTTCCACTTCCACAATAGCAATGTCAATGATACAAGGATAAATGATAGGAAGGAATCATGAATCCACAAAATGCTACAATTGACCACCCTTCAATGGCTTGCTTGAAGGAATGAAGTCATGCACATATCCTCAAGGCTTAGATCTTGCTTGCTTGAATTGCTTGGATTGCATGGAGACCTACAAAATGGTTAGCCTTAAAAGAAATGATAACATGAGCATACATAAACTCACATATCATTTGAAATGATGCTTGGATCTTGAATTGTTGCAATCAATCACTGAAATGTTTCTCTTGACAATAATTTCTCCAATAATTGCTTGTTCTATCTAAATAGATCTCAATGATGCAATAACTAGGTATTTATATGCAATTATTCTAATTTCCCACAAATTAAATCTTGATAGTCGACTTTGGACACTTGAATTACAAATAATAAAGTGTTGACACTAACATATTTGAATTTGACACCAAAATAGGGGGAAATTTTACCAAAAGGGGACCCATTCACCATAGGGTGTATGTGTCCCAACCCTATTTTCCAAAAAATAAAGTTTTAGGGGCAAAGTATTAGATGAATGCATTTGTTTTCCGCTTGCAATTTATCGATAATTATTAAAAATAGGCCATATAATGCATAATTTAGGAAATTAGGTGCTCAATTAGGTTCATTGAATTAAGGGGGAACAAAAAATAGTGTGAAATTGTCAAGGGAATTTATGATGCTACATATCCATGTCTAGCATGCTTTTAGGGTGGAGATTTTATTTTCCTTATGGAAAGACAAAAATGCTATTATTTTTTCTCATAACTCCATTGATACTGTTGTTTCACTTTCCACTAAAGATACTATTTATTTTAATGTGATGCTTTAGATTCAAGTTCAATTGAACAAGGTGGCCCTAGAGGTTTCCCACCTTTAGTAACTGTTTGATCATTGGATTAACACCTCATTCATTATGGCCAGGGTCCCCCCAAACAATTTTGCTTCTTATGACCGTTATCTGCCTTATGACCAACAATGTGGCCAAAGATTCTCAACTCAGTGTTTGTGGTCCCCCAGATCTCAGGCACCTTTTTTCCACTTTGGTGGTAGGGGTGATTTGTCTCAATGTCACTCTGCCTTGCCTCTACCTAGAGGTGCTGCCTCTAGGTGGCCCTCGGGTGGGGCAGGGCCGACGACTGGTGGTGGCAATGGTTGACCTTTGTTTGTTGGTGGTGGTAGTTGTCTAGAGTCTTCAAAGTGGTTCCCTCAATTGGCTTTAGCTATCTCTCTGGTGCGGAATGAAGATAGAGACAGAGCAAAGGGAGAAGACAAGACTGAAGAGGGGTGGTATGTTCCTGACATCACCTCAAACCCTGTTGATGTATGGGTTAAACCAGGTGCCTGGGACCCCCCTCCACCTCCCACTAGTATTTCTATCACCACTTAGTGACTGTTATTGTTATTGTTGTTAGTTTCTTTCTAGGCTTTGTACATGTGACTCTAGGGAGTGACCTTGTGTCCTACTTTTTTTTGTGAATACGTGTATATTTTATAATTAATAGAATTTGACATGTGTATTCATCAAAAAAAAAAAAAATTGGCTATGTATTATAGCCAAATATTAACATCATTTAATAATGGATAATATTAATTATCGTAATGATAAGTTATGCATTATGAAAGAGAATAAGTGGTTAATATTAAAATAATTTATAGGTGTGGAAAAAAGAGTAAAATTTGAAATGGATACATGGGTACAAATTAAAATCATAAAAAATATTTGTATTATTCATTTAAGCTTATTATTAGTTAACTAATATTTGTAAAGAAATAAATAATATTTATAAAAATACTTTTTTTGTTAAATTTAAATAAATATTTTACATAAATAATTGTATGAAATAAATAAATGTATTTAGATTAGTGTTGATATTTCAGAGGATGTTATCAATTGTTTCATCTTTATATTAGAAAATTAGGATGTTTTAGTTGAATGCATCATATTAAAAATAAATTTTATTTAACAATAAAACTCGCTTATATAACTATAAAATCTGTAATTGTGGGTTTAGTCTTTTGTATAAATATGATCTAACAACAGGGATATAAAATTTTCTAAATCTCAAATCTCACAGTTGTTGACCTTGATTTTGAATCTACATAAAAAAATTGGTGTTTATAAAGAGTTATCTCAAATCTAATAGTTGTTGACCTTGATTTTGAATCTACATAAAAAATTTGGTGTCTATAAAGAGTTTGTAAACGACTACAAATATTTCTCTTTTTGTCTATAATATTATTGTAATCTACAATACTTTAATCCTCCTTGATGTGTGCAAGAGTTTTCATTAGATTCTACGTTGATCAAGTGAATTAAGATTAATGTTTAAATACCACAACTAAGGTGAAACTAAAATATTTTGCACTTCAAGTTAATACACAAAAGTTAGATGGAGAGAAATATACCAAAATTTTAAAATTGAAAATTGAAAATTGAAAAGCGGATTCACTTTCATACATGATTGCAATTGCTTGATCTAATTCCACAAATCATAAAATTTAATTTGGATAAAAAGAAGAAAAAATAAAAGTCACAATAAACTCTTCACAATGAATCTATAAATAGAAACATATATTACTTAAAAGTATGCACCTAACAATTTCTAATAAAAATACAGCACTTATACTCTTCTCAATACATAAAAAATGACTAGATTAAAACAGACCTAAAATAAATAAAAACTAAATGTCAATTTTTATCATTATAATATATTTAAAAGTTATATGTTCTAAAATATATATTCATAAATAATATCAAAAATAAGAAAAATGACACTAAAGGTATGATATGGAGCACTTCTTGTAAAAAACAATAACACTAAAAATTTCACATAATAAGTCAATCAGCATTAGTTATACAGTTTATTTTCTAATAATAAAGTGCACAATGCATTTGCTATCTTCAGCAACGCCCATTAAAGGAAAATGTCAGCCAACTGTAATTTCTGTTGCCCAAGAAGTTCAGAGATGTCCATTAAAACTGCTCAATCATTATTTTTAATTTAGAAAAGTTGAATATAGTCCTCATTCCACAAATTACCTTCATCCACTCCCACTGCCAAATCATATCTGTATTAAATGGAAGCCAAACTACTGCTGTACTGGCAGAAAGCGGCCATTAATGGGTGGAAAGAAACAAATTTGGAGAATCTGATTCGAATGGCATTTCAATGTTTAGATTGCTGTCTTGCATTAATAGGTTGAATTGGATGGCCATATGCACGTTTATAGAGTGCTTGAAAACAAGTTCTCTCCAATAAGTTTGTTAACGGTCAATTTGCTGACGATCTGTTCCTCAGTTTCTAAGAAAGAAGAAAATGTCAATAGGCTCTTCAATATTTGGATATCTTTTGTTTAATTTTAGGTTCTAAGTATTTAATGGTCGAATATTTAGTGTTATTTGAGAATGCTTTTTATCTTTGTTTTAATTGGTTTAATTTTTTTGGTTGGAAATGGATTGATCATAGAAAGACTTTCAAATTTTTTAGTATTTCTTTTACTTTTCAAGCTTCTTGGTTCTTTTTGTGGGAATTTATTGTCCGTATTGAGAAGAAATTGACATCACCAAACCTCATTCTCTTATAGAAAAAGTTCAAGTTTGATATAAATTTTTAGGAATTATCCATGTTTGTTATTCTTCCAGCTAGGTTATCTCAAAAACTTCTTATTAAAAACTTGAGAATATTTTAAGAGACTTTTTATAGGCCTCTTTTGATTACGGAAAGTTTTCACAAGGTTTCTTGGGATTCCTATTGCCTCCCTCAAGATTCATGTGGACTTGGCCTTACTCATATTGAGCTTCATGTATTCACTTTGTGTGTTAAGTGGGTTATTAGATTTATAGAGGAGAGTAAAGCCTTGAAACTACAACTTTTTCATTGTATTTCTTCTAGTGTTCCTCATGGTTGTAAAGCCTATGGTAATATGGGGATTCAATCCATTCTAATTATGGAGAAACTTATTCAAGTCCAAGGTAAATTTGTGATCAAAATCATATAAAAGGTTCAAGAAGCTATTAGGTCATAGATTCTATTGAAAGTGAATGAATTTTGTAATAGATTATCTACCAATTAACAATTCATTTGGTGGTCTATTGTGATCACTTGCCAAAATATACTTCTTGCTAAAGTTCTTTGAGTTTGTATTGTATAGTTCATTCACGAGGCCATTGAAACTCTCTTAGATATTTTTTCAAAGAACAATTTTTATTATTATTTTATCTTGGCATAAGGCCAAAATCAAATTATCAAGGTTCCAATCATTTTAGACTATTATTGATTCCATTCCAACAAAAAAATCCAAAAATTGAGGCCAGCTACAATAAACCCTAGTGGAAAGATAGGAATTCATATATTGACACCCCATAACTATAACTCATGTAAACTATATTCATGGCTCTCTTCACATCTACATATGGTACAAAAACTTACTCACATGATCTTTATATTCTTTGACTAATTCATGACAACATAAATTCCAAATTGTTTGGACAACCATTCTTGAATCAAAACTTGGTTGCTTTGCTTGGTGTCTTTTCTATTTGGTTCTTTCCATTGGATTTAAATTGATCCATTTGGGAATATCAATCACCATTTTCAACTTTGAAAGCACCAAGAAACTCTCAAGAATCCCTTTTATTTTTGTATTCTAGAGCCAAATTTGCCTAGTATTGGATCCACAACTTCATTAAATATTTCAAATTAGAGCCTATTTCTTGGGATATGATTCTTTTAATTCCTGATTAGCACAAAATTCTTGATAAATTGAATAACATATGACATGATTTTAAAATGAAAATGTTGTGCATAGAAAGATAGAAATTGAACTCTCTTTTAGGAACTTATGTTCACATTTATGACTTATTTAAGTTTTTCAGCCTAGAGCTTGTTTCTTGGTATATGTTTATCTTGGGAGATATGCCCAAAAATAATACTAACTCCACTCACATATGACATTATTTCAAAGTGAAAATGTAAAGATATAAATTCAACTATATTTTAAGAGCTTGTATTGACATCCATTTCTCTATGTATACTAAATTCATGATTTGTTCTAATGTTCTCATGTAAATGTGCAAGTGCATGCTAATAAAGTTTCTCTTGAAGTTGATAACGTATAGGTGTTCCTTAATCGGTATGGTAATGCATCATGTATCATTAATAGAGACTTGGCATTGACCTCTTTCTCACACAAGGGTTGATTCCCTTCACAAGGATAGATTTAGTCATATGTTAAAGGAACACCCTTATCCATTAACTCAAATGCTTATATTTCAACCCATCTCTTAGTAAACCTAAGAACTAGTTTCATTATCTCATTGAGGTTTATTATCTCCTCCTCAAACAAATCAATAAGTGGATTTTTTTGTCAAAGACTTCCCTATATTCTCCTTGCTAAACTAGTTCCCCATGATCTATTAATTGGTCTAGTACCATCATGACTTGAAATTTCCTAATGTACTCTATAAGGTTTGAAACCCTAAAATATCTCATAAAAATAAATGTAACTCATTTTCACATAAATAAAGAAATGAAATGAAACATATTCAACATATAAAAATAACATATTACATCTTACATGTAAAAGTGTCTAATCTAGAATATTAAGTACTAGAAATAAGGTACATCATCACATGAAGTACCATCTAGTCAATTATTATAGAGTACAAGATATACTTTATGCAAGAATATGACTCGGGATCTCATTCTCATCTGGTCATAACAATACTAGTAAATATACAAAAGAAACATAATCACTAGAGTTTCCAACCGCCACTAACCCCAACAGTCATCCACAAACCAAGAGACGAGAACATGCCTCATGCATTTTTCCTCCCCATCACAAAGCTTATGCTTCCCTCGAATTCTTCCTAACATGAAGAATACTTGACCCTATACAAGAAGACTAGCAACTTGGAAATGGTCGATAGGATGGAATCTGGTGCAACCTGATATATCTACATGCATTTCACATATGAACATGCTATTCCCTACCATCAAGATATGGTAGAGATAATAAAATAACATCCATTGACTATTTCAATGCTACACATAGTTTTGGCCAAAGCAATTAAACTATAAATGGTAGTGTTGTCAATTAGGATTGCACCCTAGCTAAGCTTGACTCAACTATCCTATTGAAACATGGAAACGTTCTCAAGCTATGGGTAACTTATGATGAGAATGAATCTCCAGAGAGGGTTGGTTCCCTTGGTAGATCACTTAAATTAAATACCTTTTTGAGAAAAGGGATAGAAGGATAACTTTGGAAGAAAATCCTAAAATCTAATGAGTGATGCACCAAAACTTTAAATCTATCTCTAACCCCACTCACAATCAGTTCTAGAAACACTAACTCTCACAACCTCATATGCAACATACAACACAAAAGTGATTTGCACGAAGGTTTGAAATCAGTACAACTTGTAATATGAAATTTCTTTGTTTCTTTTATTGATCTGAAAGGAGTATGAGAATATGAAGTTTGAGTACAAATCAAGGCTTGCAAAGCTCTTTGCAAGTAGTCAAGAGAGAAAGAAGTAAATATGAACTGAGAAAAAACTAAGTTTTTCTCCAATATATTCCTCCAAAGTGTCTCCAAGAGTGAGAAGGAAAAATCTGAGTTAACTGCTCTCCAGAATAGAAACTTTAGTGCCATTTTCGAGCAAGAAGAAAAATCCTCCAAAATAGGGCCCAAACTACTTCAAAATGAATGACAAATGTGGAAACTTTCTAGCCCAAGAGGGTCGACCCTAAAAAGACTCTAAAATCACCTAGAACTGGCTAGAATCAAGAATAGAAGGCCTAGTTCACTTAGTTTTTTCAATTTTGCACAAAAAGACTCAAACTGGAAAAAGAAAGATTCCCCTCAACACTTGTTCTATTTTACTGCATTTTAAATGACAATCACTAAAACAATTTATAGAAACATTGTTTTAGTAATGCCTTACAATGTTTGCAATTTTGATTTTTTTACAAAAAAGGAGGTCGACTTAGGCCTTGATTTTATTTTTTGCAATAATAAAGTACCCACTCTAAGACATTAGCATCTAATCAAATTTTCAAAGTGGATAATATTCAAGGCATAGTGCACTTGATTTATCAAAAATAAAAAAAATAAACCCAAAGGGCACATGGTCATACGATTTTCTTCAAAAAATCATAAAAAAATCCTAAGGAAAAATGTAACCTAGGTATGTAAAAATAAATGCAAAGAAAATCATAATACAATGAAGGTATTACTCAAGGCATAAAAAATTTAATCAATGTGGAAAAATGCACAAGGTCGAATTAGGGCAAAGTGGGAAAACCCTAGAACAAAAAGTCTCGACCTCCTTTCTTTTTGCCCTCATTTGTATTTTGGTTTCTTCAAAGAACTCGGCTCTGCTTAGCCGCCACCATGGAATTATGGTTTGAGTGTTTGAGCTCTTCTAAAGCTTTCATGGAGGATTCGACATAGGAAATCCCACTAGGTAAGGTATTCTTTGCATGGGAGACACCAAAATCTTACATTTTTTTTTATCTTTTGGAGCATTTCAAGGTTCCTACCCGTGGCCATTATTGTATTTTCTAATGTAATTTTCCATTCCCACATTCTGATGAATCCTTCTTATGTATCTTGAGGCTGATATTGGGCTTCTGGAGTTTTATACTGTGGGATTTGAATGTACTCTCTCGATGAGAAATCGGTAGAAAGCTTGGGTAAGCCCTCCATCCATCAAACCTTGCATTATTTCTTTATTTTCTACAAAAATATGCTCGATTCGAGCTCATTGAGTGCAAAGTAAATGAATTTTTTTGTTTCTTCCATGCTTCTTTATTTTTGAAGCTCTTTTATATTGCATAGTCGTGGCTTGAATTTCTATATTTGGGTATAGAAGAATCTAAGGGTTCCATTATCTCTGTAAAAAAAATATAAAGCTCTCTGCATTCTAGTTTATTATTTTCTGAATCTATGAGGCCCCTCTATATTTTCTTGGCCATGGCTTCATTTGTTAATGGGAATTCTCCTTCTTACTTTTGGGGGGTTTGTATGAAATTTAAGCTCCCTCTTGTTTCATTTCTTGCTATAGGAGAAACCCTTATCTCTTATTTTGGCATCCATGTGCTCTAAGGGTTTTCTATGAAAAGAACTAAGAATTTCTACTCATTTTCTTCATGACAAGCCACAACCTCTCAAGACTCTAGGATTTCTTTATTTTTCTGTGTTTAAGTAAACACCTCTCCACTTAAATTTTTTAGAGGATGGGTTCAAAACCCTTGGTACTTAATACAATAAATTAGGTTTCCCTTTGTGCAAACTTATGAGACTGTATTTCAATAATTGCATTTCCTCTTTTCAAAACCCTTTCATGGCCACCACTACAAGGATTTAAAGAGCTCGAAGACAATAGCTCGACATCACCCAATGTTCTGAGAAACAAGATAATAATGCTCACCCGCGGCCTTAAGGTTTGCAGAAAATTGGGTCGGTGCTATGGAACCCTCCTTGAAGCTTTGTTCGTTTTGAATGTTCGTTCATCTTTTCCTATGTATTCTCACCCATTTCTCTCCATTAATTTGACTTGGTACCCATCTGAGTATGCAATTCTAACCTTACTTTGCAACATGTTATGAATTTTTTTGATAAAATGGTTATGTCTGCATTTAATGATTTCTATGTTGCATATTGTAGCATTATGTTTTTATTGAAAAATGCATATAGACCCAAACCACCTATCATGTACTCTTCTATGATTCCAATGAAAAAATTATTGAAGATGTAGTTTCCATTAATTGGACATTGAGTTGTATTCATTCTTTGGAATTTGCAAGTTAGCCAAACCTTGGGCTCCTATTTGCTATGTCAAGCATTGCTATCATTATTGCAGCCTTTTCCTCTTGATATTTCCACATGCTAGCATAGATTATTACTAGCTACTCTTTGACTTACACTTCATAGGAAATCTTGTATAATGTTATGCTCTCATGACTGTGTCTTGATTCAAATCTGATGCTCCTCTTTATACTCATGCAATAAATTTTTGATGATTGCTCCCTATTGGAACTGGACATTACACTTCTTGTTGTCCCTTATATGTGGGCACTGTTTGTCATTACCTATTGCTTCTTGATGGATGTACCTTCAAAATATGCACTCTGAATAACTTAAACAACAGTAAACATTGATATATAGCAGAAGTAAGATATGATATAAGCACCATTCAGTGTAACCAAACAATGACAACATGAAATCTTGTTTGGATATAGAACTTCTTAATGAGGAGAAGTGAACTTTTTTTTTTTTTTTTTGCATATTACTTATGTATTCAAATGAGCCCATTGCTAATATGTGATTTCCATTTCAAAGGAGAGGGCTGCCTCATTGCACTTTTGACCTGGTTGTCATGAATGATCAATGCTACTAATTGTTCTTACAACTAGTTTGTGAATTACTCCTTAAGCTGAAAATGCCTTTATTTGAGCAATCTAAATGTGTTTTCCTATCTCATTCCCCTTTTGAGACTTAGGGGAAGCATGTTGGGCTCAACCCTTGTGGGAGCCCATTTTTGCACCACATGCTACGATTTCAACATAAATGAATCAATAATAATATTTCACCTATACCTGCACAGTGAACAAACGTGTTAGATAAAAAAAAATGAAGCTTAATACTCTTGTGATGTTTGATTTTTAGGCTCTCTTGCATATATCTGATGCTTTCTCAACTGACTTAATACATCATAGGAATATACTATATTTTTGTTGATAGAACATATGTTGAGATTCATATCCGGAGCTCTAACGAACCCTTTTCATCATGATGCAGGTTCATTTGTAGATCAGGAGCAAGGATGAGTAGGCAACAACGAAGACGAACACAAGACTTCAACAAGAAATGATGGATATATTTCTTTCCATGTGTTTTTTAGTGCTTTCATCTTTAGATGTATAGTATATCTCTAGGTTGCTTTAGTTCAGCTACTTCCATGACTTGTGTGGGACATTTGATCATTCTTTTCTTTTCAATGTATTGAACAACAACACTTTGCAATCTTGTATATATTTCTTATTGTAAAATGAATGAAACATTAGAAAATAAATAAAAGCAATATCTTGGAATTTAATGCAGTCTCTTTTATGTTGCAAAAAAATTCACAACAAAACTAAATTCTCTATTTTGAATTTTGATATGCAATGATTAAGCATTGTAGAAATATGTTAGAATACCCTTCACCTTTAAATGTAAATAAATTGTTTCATCTCTACCAAATTGAGTTGTAGGTGAAAATTTGGTAACATTTCTAGTGATTTCTACTGAATGCTTTCCTGCTAAGCATATAGACCAGTTGCCTTGAACAATCCATTGGGCATGGAGTCAAATTTTTCCCTTCTCAAACTCAGAAAACATTGTAACTTAGCTCAAAAATTCCAAACAACAGGAAAGAAAACTAAATTGAAAGCAAACCCAAGGCCCTAGTGGCGAACAAACATGTGCAACAACACTTAGGGAAAGAAAACAACTAAAAGAAATGTGCCTTGAGCACTAATTAGCATAAAACACTAATCTACTATAATACAAATGTAGAACTTATTCTCAAAGGTAGTTCTTGAGGTGGATCCCATTGACTGGGATAGGCAGTACCTCTCCACTTAGCTTGGAAAGCTGGAAAGCATTGTGTGGCTTGCACTATGTGATCACATAGGGTCCATCCCATATTGCATCAAACTTGGAATGTTTTCCAGGTTTGCTTCTATGCTCATCCTATTTGAAAACTAAATCACCAATACTAAAATATCTTGGTGTTGCTCTCTTATCAAAAGAACTCTTCATTTGAGCTTGGTGAATCTCAAGCTTCCTCAATGCATTTTTTCTTGTTTCCTCTAATTCCATCAGTTGTGCAAACCTAACCTCCATAGGCTGCTCCTCTAATAGCTCAAGTTCCTTAATGGAATTTAGAGTTGGTAATTTAATAGAAATTGGTAACTTAGCTTCCTTACCATAAGTGAGAACATAAGGAGAGTAACCAGTAGCTCTCTTAGGAGTTATCCTATCGTCCCAAAGGGATAATTTCAACTTATCATGCCATTTTCTCTAGTTGTTCT
Source organism: Sequoia sempervirens (assembly GCA_007258455.2). Classification (NCBI taxonomy): domain Eukaryota; kingdom Viridiplantae; phylum Streptophyta; class Pinopsida; order Cupressales; family Cupressaceae; genus Sequoia; species Sequoia sempervirens. The sequence continues at coordinate 77,048,646 of VDFB02000015.1, forward strand.
CAATCATATTTTTGATGATCTTAATTAGGTTTTTATTGGTGGATTCCGCCTACCCATTACCCTGTGGGTAATAGTTAGATGAGGTATTCAAAAATATGTTATTCTTTATAGACCAATCTGAAATCCTTAAACCAATAAAAGCTAATGCATTGTCAGAAATAATAGAATCAGGAGTGCCAAATCTAGATACCAAATCTTGATAGAAATTCAACACAGAGGTTTCATTTGCTTCCTTCAAAGCAACAACCTTAGTCCACTTAGTAAAATAATTTGTTGTAGTTAGAATCCATTTATGGATTGCACTTGAAGGTGGGTTAATAGGTCCAATGAAATCAAGACCCCACTTAGCAAAAGGCTACTCTACTTGAATGGGGTGTAGAGGCAAAGTTGCAAGCATTTACTTTCCTACAAACAGTGAGCATTTATCACACTTCCTAACCCAAGAAAATGCATCCTTAAACAAATCTATCCAATAATACTCATCTCTCATAATTTTCAAAGCTATGGTCCTTGGTGCAAAGTGGCCTCCTGAATGCCCATCATGAAACTCTTCCAGTAGCTTGTCTATCTAATCTGGTTCAATTCACCTCAATAAAACGCCATGAAAATCCCTTCTATAAAAAACACCATCACTAACAACATAAGATATGGATTGTAGCCTATAATACCTCCTTTTTGCTCTGTCCAAACCTTCAGGGAAGTCACTCATTTGCAGATAATGAATCATTTGCTACACGTAGCTTGCAGAAGAAATTGGAACACCCTCTTGTTCCTCATTGTTGAACATTGTTGCAACTTGCTCCTCACCCCCTTGGTTGTTTTCTCCATTTTTAGTAAGTTTTTCACACAAACCCTTTCCCCTAACAAACTTAGTAACTTTAATATTAACATCAAACTCCATTACTTTAGTTATCCAACCAACACTTTTGTCATTAATATCCCTATTAAGCAAGAAATCCTTAACAGTTGGATGGGAAACCAACAACTAAATTCTGTTGTTAGAGAGCATATGCTTGAAATTTTTGAGGCTTCTAATAACATAAAATATGTTTTTCAACAAATAAGTACTTTACCTCATAATAATGCAATACTTGGCTGAAAAATGCCATGGGCTGCTCGAAGCCTTCATCATTTTGTTGACAAAGCATAGCTGAAATGGTGTCAACACCTCCAAATGCATACAAAATAAAATATTTATCATAGTTAGGATTAATGAGTGTTGCAGTAGTTGAAATAGCTTCTTTTATTTTCTCAAATCTCCTCCTACCCTATTTAGTCCAACTAAAAGATACATTTTTCTTGAGCATAGCTGTGAGAACCACAATAATGTTGCAATATTAGGTATGAATCTTCTCACAAAGTTGATCCTACCAAGAGAGCTGTGTAATACTTTCTTATGTGCTGGTAGCGGTAAATCAAGAATGACAAAAACTCTTTCTAGATCAATGGAAATACCATGTTTGGAAACAATGTGTCCAAGGAGCTTACCTTCATGGACAAAAAATATGCACTTCTTTGGGTTGAGAGAAACCCCAAAATCTCTACATCTCTAAAAAATCTGCCTCAAATGACCAAAATTTTCATTAGAATTCTCTGAGAAAACTATAATATCATCTAAATAATCTAGAACAATCTTGTTCATGAGGCCATGAAAGGCCATGTCTATCGCTCTCTAAAATTTTTCCCCTACATTGGACAAACCAAAGGGAATTTTCCTATATGCCATGGTACCCCATTTGGTGGTAAAAGCAGTTTTGTACTGATCCTCCTCCTTCACTAAAATCTAGTTATAGCCTGAATATCCATCCAACAAGGAAAATATGTCAGAACTAAAAACAACTTGCAAAATATGCTCCATTGAAGGGAGTGGATAATGATCTTTGAGAGAGGATTTATTCAAATCACAAAAATTGACACAAAGCCTAATCTCACCATTCTTCTTTCTAACTAGAACTAAGTTAGAAACCCAAGATGTATGCTTAATAGGAAAGATGATATTACTTTCAATTAACTTGTTCAATTCAACCTTCATAAGATGCTCAAGCTTGGGATTAAGAGGCCTTTGCTTTTTCCTCACTGGTTTTGCATTGGGCTCTAACTCAATGGTCTGTTGAGCTAGCTCAGGGTCAAAACCTTTTAAGTCTCCATATTCCCAAGCAAAAACATCACTAAATTCTTGACATAGCAAAATGAAAGCTTGTTGTTCCTCTTTGGTACATACCTTTCCCATCTTGAGGAGCTTACCCTTAAATATCTCAGTGGGATCATAATGCTCCTACTTAACCGTCATGCCACTTTTGTCCTTTCTGACTTAGTCATCGGAGTTCAAAACTGATTTCAAGGTTACCAATCCCTTGGGCAACTTGTTTGACTTCGGTTGCACAAATTGATTTTCATATTGTTGTTGCCATTTCTGTTGATTTTAAACTGCAAACTCAGGTTCTACAATCACAAAACTCACAATCTGCTAATCAATATCAAAGACTTTCCAACTTACATTATTATCAGGTACAAATGGTCTAACAACAACTTTTACATGTTGTACCATTACAATATGAACATCAGTTGGAATATCAAATTGAGACCCTATGACAACAAGATTATCTGCATGTTTATTTTGACTTCTAGGGATGGACAATAGATTAAAAGCATCAAAATATTCAACTATGTCCCAAAATCTATGTTTATACTTCTTGAAAAAATCATTCTTTGTAGCATTCATATTTCTAACTTGGTTTACAATCAACTCAGAATCACCAAAAACTTGCAAGCACTTAATACATCTCTTTATGGCCCATTCTAGGCCATGAATAAGTACTTCATATTTAGTTGTATTATTTTTACAACTAAAAGAAAACCTTAATGTTGATTAATGCTTATCTCCATCAGGTGAAATCAACATGGCTCCTCCACCAGCACCCATTCTGCTTCTTGAGCCATCAAAATACAACTTCCAAAGTTGATTAACTTCTTGTTCAAGATGACCTTGATCTTTGACCAGATTTGGAATCACTACGTGAGGTTCATGAATTATGTAAATTCCTAATCCTACCTCATCAGTGTGACTAAAAGGTTCAACTTCATGATTCTCGGCTACCCACTCATTTAGGTTCACATCCTCAATAGGTGTGTTGGGGTCTAGGGTCATGGATTGATCCTCCAGCTCATGGGTAATGTAGAGGTTAGCATTTACAGGGCTATGTGAATACGGTTCAATATGATCCTTGGCTTGAGGCTTAGATTTTATGGTTACATTTGTGCCATACCTTGTTTTGAAAAAAAAATGAGACCAATTGGAAGATAGAAACCCACCCAACTTAGCAGTAAAATCCCTTGAAATACATGGAAAAATGAGGTGGTAGGTCAATAACATGGATATCTTGAGGGATTTCAAAATTTGGGCATGTCTGTAAGGTAAGAGCTAGATTTTTAATCACCCCAGTAGTCTTAACAATAGAACCATCAAGTTGAATCACTCCCTTTGCAAGAGGTTCATATGTTAATCCTAGCTTATTTGCTAGACTTTTAGGCATTACAGAACTACTTGCACTAGAATCAATCATGCAATTGTGCACAAGCTTATCACAAATGATCAAACTCAAATAAAATGGAGGAGGCTTTACCTCATGGGCTTTCTACTCATTCTTATCTTCAGGGATTTTTGCAAGCACAATCTTAGATTGCTCTTGGTTAGAAACTGTATATGAGCAAATTTGTACCCCTTACACAAATTCCCCTTTTACACATCCTCACCTTAGAGAATAAAATATGAAGGTGAAATTCCACATCACTTGGCTAATTTCCTTCCACTTGGATTCTGTCTGTTGTGTTGGTAGAAGATTATTTTTCGGGGACACTCGCGCGGTGCACAAATGTCTGCATGGCACACTTATTTCCCTAACAGACTCCCATGTCTGAAGTTGGAAGAGGCGTTACACTTTCTATTGGGAATGGTTTGTAACGTCCCTCTTCGACCAATGGACCCTAAAAAATGATAGATTCTTCCTTCTTCATCTTTCAAATTCATTCATTCTCATTCCATTCCATCCTCTAGCAATCTCTTCACAAGCTCTAGCAATTTTAGTCTCATTCTCAGTATTTCCAGCATTCTCAACACTCCATTGCAGCAAAAAAACTCTATCAACTCCATCAAGCAAGTGTGAAGCAAGCCATTGCAGCAGGGGCTTGAGGTTTTGTAACACCTCCCTTCATCACAATCAAGGCTGTGGTGATTGTTCAAGCTCTCTTTCTCCATCATTGGTTAGTGAGCTCTTGGTGGAGGTGGTAACATTTCACTCCTCTCATTTATGATTTGGTTGAGATGCTATATACTATTTTGTAGTGTTAATCATGTGCTTTCTCTTTTTAATTATTTATCATACATTTCTCTATCATTTCTATTTGGTTGTCTATGGAGGTGGAAACACCAAAACATGGGTCTGATTGAGGCAGGCCCCTATACAACCCCAACAAATTTCACCTCTTTCTTGTGTGTAGGTGGATGTTCATTTGAAGCTAGCTATCAAACAAACACTTTTGTGAGATTGTCTTCATCACCTTAGTTCTAGTCTATTTACTTTATCATTTCAGTATCTACTTTGCATACTTTCTCATTCTACTTTTACCATCTATATTGTACTAGCTAGGTTGTTCGTAGGTCTTTTTGGCGGTTTCTCTGTGTTTACTATTTTCTAGTTGTACAAACACCAATGCACCCGAGAGATGCTAGCATGCCGCATTGACGTCCCAGAACTGCACTACCATCCTCAGACAAAGAGCTATATGAGGCACAAAACTAACTCCAAAAGGCCAGCTTGCCTAGCCCAAACTAAAGCTCGGGTCTATAGAGTGATCAAAGGACTTTATAGTCCTCATCATTCTCGTCCTTCACATCAAACACCCCCTTAGAGTGATGTAAGTTAGGGAAGTCTTCCGTTCTTGGCTCTCTATGGCCTAGGGCCGTGACATGGTTGGTCCCCCTCTCTTACATTTTTGGTGAACTCGGCATGAACCAACGTCTATTCATTCATTGGTGTTGAGGCTTTTCCCCTTGTACCTTGTGATTGTTGTGCCCCTGAGTCTTGTGAAAGTTTATGAGCATCACAACCTATTCCATGACCTCTGGGTATATTTTTAGGAGAAGTGTATGACACCTTCCAATGGAGAGGACAAAGGTCACTACTAGTTTCTCTACAAGCCTTTTTGTTGGATCCGCCATCGGTCTTGCCATGCAGGAGCAATTGTCAAGGGGAAAGGTAGGGATCTCTAATGAGACTGATCACATCCCCATTCCTCCTATGTCTCCTACACTGTTATTGGTGGATGAGTACGAGGCCGTTCACATTCCTTCTTAATATATTTCTACCATTATCAAGGGACTAGGTGACTTGGAGAATCACTTGGAAAAGGACCCGAAGATGGCTAGGGCTGCTAGGGTTATCAACGAAATAAAACATATGGTTGGAAAAGATCAAACTAACATAGAACTCTTGGCTAGTCTCTCTAGTATGACTGGAGCATGTGATCCTCCAAACAATCCCAACATTGTACAAGGGGCCACTTTCGAAGATCACGAGAGATAGCTACAAATATCGATACCTCCTATGTTTGTGTACATGGCCGATGTCATCCCCTCAATCAACATCCCCTCTACCTCTGAGAGATCTAAAACTATCGAGGTGATTAGAATACTCCTGGGATTTAGCTTCACCCCTCTTGTCACCTCTAGTGGTGGAGATTTTGGCGAGATGAGCGGTGGGGGCTTTGGTAGTGGCAGTGGCTTTGGCAGTGGAAGTGGTACGGGTGGAGATGGTTTTGTTGGAAGCCATGGCGGTGGATTTAGAAGAAGAGGTGGCTCTGGTGGAGGCCCTACTCACTACAACAGAATAGGAAAATAGTGCCTAAAATAGCACCTAATTTCAGTGTATTTCAGTTCACGAATTGGGTGATGTGGCTAGCGCTAAACTCGGCACAAACAGGCATGGTCATCTTGATGCCGGATTTTGCGCCGGATATTGCATCAGAGCTAGTGCCAGAAAATCACAACACCCCCATTAGCGCCTAAAATAGCACTGGGAAATAGCGCCAAAAATAGTGCCTTTGTTAGTGCCTAAAATAGCATTGGGAAATAGTGTCAGAAATAGTGCCCAATTTGGCTTCCGGTTTTGCTTCTAGTTTTTCTTCCAGGTTTGCTTCCGGTTTTGCTTCGGATTTTGCTTCTAGTTTTGCTTCCATTTTTGCCTCCAATTTTGCTTCCATTTTTGCTTCCAATTTTGCTTCCAGGTTTGCTTCCACTTTTGCTTCCGATTTTGCTTCTAGTTTTGCTTCCAGTTTTACTTCCGGTTTTGCTTCTGATTTTTCTTCCAAGTTTGCTTCAAGTTTTGCTTCTGATTTTGCTTCCAGGTTTGCTTCCAGTTTTGCTTATGGTTTTGTTTCTAGTTTTGCTTCCAATTTTGCTTCCAAGTTTGCTTCCAAGTTTGCTTCCAAGTTTGCTTCCAGGTTTGCTTCCAAGTTTGCTTCGAATTTTGCTTCCACGTTTGCTTCCAGTTTTGCTTCCAATTTTGCTTCCAAGATTTCTTCTGGTTTGCTTCTAGTTTGGCTTCCATTGTTGCTTCCTTTTTTGCTTCTAAAAATGCTTCTTGTTTTGCTTCCATTTATTAATTTAATATGTTTTATTTTAATTTAATTAGTTAAATATATCATGCCTCTTAAATAACTCATATGATTATAGACTATGTAATTTAATTATTTAACTCATATGATTAAATAATAAGATAATTATTTTTTTTGGGTCAGGAACATGAAATTTTTGTATTGCTTGCAAAGATAAAAAAGTACATCTATTGTTCAGTGTCATTACCCACCAAAATTCCACAACAAATGATAAAAACCAGAGACACCTTAGCATGCAGAGTAAAACATTAAATAAACCCTGTAACCCCTGTAACTGTTTACTAGTAAAATCCTTACAAAAAATAACTACCATTAACAGTCTTCAGAGTTACACGCTTTAATACAACAAAAGCAGAGGGAGAATTCAAAATTGGACACAGAAAAACATGACCAATCTTAACGAGCTCCACTTGGACCCAACGACTTCTTCTTCCATTGCTTCCCCAACTTATTCTTCTGGTGCTTCCTTTTTGCTTCCAATCCCTGCATCTCCACCTTTCCTTTGATGAAGAGTTTGAGCGCTTTCCATCCCAAATGTGCTTCCTCATGGCAACAAGCTTTGTATTTTCCTTCGGGCCAACAAATAAAGGGTTTGAGCCCTGGTCTCCCATAGAGCTCCTCAATTTCATCATGTACCAGTCCTTCAGAATAAGCTAAACCTACACCTAGAACCACCCATTCAAGAATGGACTCCATGCCTACCAGAAAATCTTCATGCACAATTTTCTGCATCACCATCCTCACTATTTCCATTGGTTCACCTAAATCCAAGCCCCACACCACAATTAAGGAGTGAAAATCCATCTTGGTTTGGTATCTATGTTTTAGAGAGCCGAAATCCCTACCACAAATCATTTTTTCACAGTACACTAACTGCTCGTCGTCAACAAGGAAAAGTCCCTGCAGTTGTTTTTTGAACTCCTCTCCATAAAACGGGTCCAAAGATCTTTGTGACTGGAAGGTGAAATTGGCTTCCATTTCTCCTGACAACCAGTGCCGCCACCACCAAAGTTTGTTGCAGAGTTTTTCTCGACCCTTTCCAAATGCAATTAACACATCTTAATCGAGGGCTTCCTATTAATGAAGTACTACTTCACCACTACTTGCCAACCCTTCCTTCACTTGTCATGTAAAACCTACTCCACTCACTTCACAACCTTTTTCATTTAAGGTGTTGTCCTCTCCTGTGTTTTCACCTAAGTATGCTAACTTAACACCTCTAAAATCCTCCAACCTGAATTCCCCCGTTTCACCAAAATTTAAAGCCCATTTAGATAAGACATCCACTTCCACATTACCACCTCTTTTAATGTGGCTCACCGCAAAACTTTCAAAAGAGCTTAACACTTCTATGATTTGTTCAATTACATTCTGGAGGTGCCAAGCATTAATTTTACCTTTCATCACCGCCTAAACTATTATTGTAACATGATCATCATCTATAATTAAAACAAGTGAGTTAAATATCTATAATTTAATTGAATTTGACAACATCCATCCTGAGCAGTAAATTAAAATCATCATACATAATAAATATCTATCCAAAAATCATCGACCACTTTTAATATATATAAATTGACAAGTCAATGTTGATAAGATCATCATCATATATAACTAAAACAAGTGAAAGTCAAATATGCCAGTACATCAAAAACATGTCAAAATGATACATGTCCAACAGTCGACATAAGTGAAAATGATACATGTACAAATGATACATGTCAATATGATACAACTCAATAATATAGTACTGTAGGTCGTGAAAATGATACATATGATAGTAACCATGAAAAGAGTCATCATAACGATATATCAACAATGATCCATGATGCAGTCTATATGATCATGAATGTTACTAGTTACTACCACCAACTATCTCATCATTATCATCACCATCGTGATCATCATCATCATCATCATCATCATCATCATCATCATCATCATCATCATCATCATCATCATCATCATCATCATCATCATCATCGTTGTCGTCATCGTCATCGTCGTCGTTGTCGTTGTCGTTGTCGTCGTCGTCGTCGTCGTCGTTGTCATCGTCATCGTCGTCGTCGTCATCGTCATCGTCGTCGTCGTCGTCATCATCATTGTCATTGGCTTCAATGTTTTTCGCATCTGCATCATCATCATCCTCTGCCATGTGATCTGTACCAGTAGAACCAATATTTTGTGGATCTATATCATGTTGAGGATCATCTTGATCTTTTGGAAGACTCGTGTTCTGTAAGAAGAAAACATTCAGAATGAAAAGTTATTATTTATTTCATGCAATAATTTATTTTTCTATAATATATCTAATATTACAACATATGAGACATAACAATAATCATATTACATCATATCAAAGTGCACATTCCATAATAAAATTTCAAAAAAGTTACAGGTAATATTGGTGACTCACGAGAAACTTCAGCTTTCAAAAATAAAGCTAATTAGGCTGGTAGACTTGGGGATTAGACCAACATTTGTTGGAAGAGGAAGAAATATGACTGGAACTCTGGAGGACCACCATAATGGATTTCATTATTCAACCATGAGAGTAAAAGAGAGAGCTGATATCATGTATCAAAACATTAAGCATGCATTCTTCTAGCTAGCAGAGAAGGAGATGATTACTTTGCTTCATTTTCATTTGCATAACCATATCATGGCGTGGGAACCAAGAATACCAAGGATGTCTAGTTTTATGTGGAGGTAATGGATGTGGTCCAAACTTTAGGAGGGGCAATAAGGTTAATGTATGATCCTGATGAAATTGAGGAAGAACAACAAGAGAGGGACAGGAAAAATAAAATCAATATAGAGTTTCAAGGATTTTTCAGGCGAGTAAGAGAGCTAAGGGAGCAGCCTCATCTAAAATATTTTGAAGTAGAGCTTGATATACCATTTAGAGAGCTTGGTTTTCATGTAGTTCCTTTCAAAGCCTCTTCTTTTATTGTTCCTCCAGTAAACTATTTGGTAGAGTTGGTGGAATTACCTTTCTTAGTAATCACTATTAGTGAGATTGAGATTGGTAACCTTGAGAGAGTATGACTTGGGCAAAAGGAATTTGATATGGCTATTATTTTAAAAGACTTCAAGCGGGATGTACTCCACATTGATGCCATTCCTCAATCTTCACTTGATGGCATCAAGGAATGGTTGAACTCCATGGATATAAAGTATTATGAAAGCAGGATGAACTTGAATTGGAGGCCAATTTTGAAGAGTATTACTGATGATCCATATAAATTTTTTGAAGATGGTGATTGGGAATTTTTGAATATGGAAGCTAGTGATTCTGATTTTGATAATTCAGAAGAATCAGATCAAGGATATGAAACCTCTAATGTAGAAGAGGAATAAAAATCAGATTTCATGTAGCCACCATCAAGAGTGTTACAAGCCAACAAGATGGAGGGAATTCTTATATAAGGATAATTTTCAATGTTGCATGTACTAGCTTTAATGCAAACTACAATGGCAACATTGAAATTCCTTAACAGTATTTATGTTAAGGAAATTTCCTTTTGATGCAAGGATTCAAAGCACATCAACCATGTGGTACAGATGATTAAATGCCAAAGACAATCTATAGAAATGAAAGAGTTTGAAAAGGTAGAGAGAGCTACATTGGTGACTCAGGAGAAACTTCAAATTTCAAAAAAAAATTCAATTAGGTTGGAAGACGTGTGGATTAGGCCAACATTTGGTGGAAGAGGAAGAAAGATGATTGGAACTCTGGAGGCCCACCATAATGGATTTCAGTATTCAACCATGAGAGTAAAAGAGAGAGTTGATATCATGTATCAAAACATTAAGCATGCATTCTTCCAGCCAACGAAGGAGGTGATTACTTTGCTTCATTTTCATTTGAATAACCATATCAAGGCATGGGAACCAAGAAGACCAAGGATGTCGAGTTTATGTGGAGGTAATGGATGTGGTCCAAACTTTAAGATGGGAAAGAAGGTCAATGTGATCACGATGAGGGTGAGGAAGAACAACAAAGAGAGGGACAAAATAAAATCAATATAGAGTTTCAAGGATTTTCAGTTGATCAAGAAGACTAGAGGCATTATCATCTAAAATATTTTTGAACTAGAGTTTGATATACCATTTAGAAGCGGTTTTATGTGGTTCCTTTCAAATCCTCTTCTTTTTATTGTTCCTCAGGTAAACTATTTGAGTAGAGTTGGTGGAATTACCTTTCTTAGTAATCACTATTGAAAGTGAAGTTGAGGATTGTTAACAGAGAGAGTATGACTTAGAGGAAAAGGCATTTGATATGGCTATTCTTTTTCAAAGGCTTCAAGCGGGGATGTACTCACATTGACACCATTCCTCAATCTTCCCTTGATGGCATCAAGGAACGGATGAACTCCATGGATATAAACTATTATGAAAGCAGAATGAACTTGAACTGGCGACCAATTTTTAAGAGTATTACTGATGATCTAGATAAATTTATTGAAGATGGTGGTTGGGAATTTTCTAATATGGAAGCTAGTGATTATGATTCTGATAATTTAGAAGAGTCGGATCAAGGATATGAACCCTCTGATGTAGAATAGGAATCAGAATCAAATTTCATGTAGCCACCATCAGGAGTGTTACAAGCCAACAAGATGAAGGGAATTCTTATATAAGGATAATTTTCAATGTTGCAGGTACCGGATTTAATGCCAACTATAATGGAAACATTGAAATTCCCTAGCAGTATTTATGTTAAGGAAATTTCCTTTAGATGAAAGGATTCAAAGCACATTAACCATGTGGCACAGATGATTAAATCCCAGAGATGATCTGTAGCAATGAAAGAGTCTAAAAAGGGAGAGAGAGATAAACTGGTGACTCAGGAGAAACTCCAGCTTTCAAAAACAAAGTCAATTAGGCTAGCAGACATGTGGATCAGACCAGTATTTGGTGGAAGAGGACAAAAGATGATTGGAACTCTGGAGGCCCACCATAATCGATTTCGGTATTCAACCATGAGAGCAGAAGAGAGTTGATATCATGTATCAAAACATTAAGCATGCATTCTTCTAGCCAGCAGAGAAGGAGATGATTACTATGCTTCATTTTCATTTGCATAACCATATCACGGCGTGGGAACCAAGAATACCAAGGATGTCCAATTTTATGTTGAGGTAATGGATGTGGTCCAAACTTTAGGAGGGGCAAGAAGGTCAATGTATGATCCTAATGAAATTGAGGAAGAACAACAAGAGAGGGATAGGAAAAATAAAATCAATACAGAGTTTCAAGGATTTGTCAAGTGAGTAAGAGAGCTAAGGGAGCAGCCTCATCTAAAAGATTTTGAGCTAGATTTTGATATACCATTTAGAGAGCTTGGTTTTCATGGAGTTCCTTTCAAAGCCTCTACTTTTATTATTCCTACGGTAAACTATTTGGTAGAGTTGGTGGAATTAGATTTCTTAGTAATTGATGAGGTAAAAATAGCCTCATCATAATAATATAACAAAGGTCTATTCTATATATGCAAAATTCCTAACCTCTACCAATTAATTAGACTTTAGGAGAAATAATTGATTATCTTTTAAGAAGAAATTGTATAAAATTTATTTCTTATGATTTACTAAAGTATTTCACCAATACAGATTTAATGGGTTGTTTTAAGTGTTTTGTAGGATAATGACTGGTCATCAAGTTGCAGAGAAGAAGTATTTAGCTAGCATGTGCTCCGGAACATGCGCTGGCAACATGCTTCGAAACTTTAGGATAATGAAGACTGAATAATTAGTTACTTTTAAAGACTTAATTTTTGTTATGTTTTAAGTTACAAACTTCATGGGTCGACTTGAGCCTCTTTAATGTTTATGTAATGGATGCTGAAGACATAAAAGTTGTTTGTAAATCTGTTATAGACTTTTCAATGGTTATCTATACCATCTGAAATATAGGATTTAGTTAGAAGTTATATATAGAAGATGTAATCTCCAAAAAAAATATAACGCATAAGGTAGTAATGTTATGTTGTCATTTTGTTTTTCTGAATCATGAATAAAGAGATTATTATGTAAATAGTTTTTGGGTTGCAAGTTATGGATAAAATTATGTTGAATGAAGGAGCTTCTGAATTAGTTGTGTATGTGATATGA